>OY754310.1:77737254-78393516 GCA_963573325.1 Astragalus glycyphyllos
ACATATGTATGTATCTTTGAAACGGCTCCATCATGCTTACTGCAAACATAGAAATGAACTTAGCAAAAAATGTTAAACATATGAATACATTCAATACTAAAAGGTGTATAATAACTAAAGTCAGCAAATTAAATTTAAAAACAGAGACGTCTCCGGAATCTGATTTTTATTTTAGAGACGTCGCCGATATCGCAATCTAGCTTGCGAAGGTGGTGCTTGACATTCGTTGCTTTCGTATCCCTCTGTGTCGTTTGTGCAAATCAATAAAAATAACCACCTGAGTAGGTTATGATCAATAACATTGCAATCTACTGTTCAAAACACCAAAATATATTCATCTATTTTAGCCTTTGCCATTGCCTAAAATAATAATCACAACACGGACCATGTTATTTTACTATTTATTTTACTAAACTGCTAAAATAGATAGCTCTAAATATACATCTCAAATTAGAAATCCATCAAACAAGTAAAGTTTAAATTATTCTATGATATAATTTTAAATTGATCATAATATCTAAAATTGAATATTATTATTGTCTATACAATGAAATCACAAATTTTACTTTACCAAATAATAATTCATTTTCATTTTTTCTGAAATACTAATATAGCATGAATATCCATAAAGAATGATAAACTTTAAATTCCTTAAATTTTATTTGATTGAGTTATAATTGTTTAAATAAAATATGCTTATATAGTACCACTTATTTTTTAAAAAAATTTCAACAAGAAAATTTATACCCGTACATTGCAGGGGTCATACGCACTAGTTTAATTAACATATAAAAAAGGCTAAATACCTGTTTTGGTCCTTTATGTTTGAGCGAAGTTTCACTTTCGTCATTTATCTTTTTTTTGTTCCGTTTCAGTCCTTTATGTTTCATTTTTGTTTCGATTTCGTCCCTACCGTTAGCACTATTTGTTTCATTTTCGTCCTCTGCTTTTTTGTTTGGTTTAATTTTGGTCCCTCTCAGTTTTTAATTTGTTTCGTTTTGGTCTCTCACTTTCTTGCACAATGAAACATAAAGAACTAAAATGGAACAAAAAAAAGATAAAGGACGAAAGTGAAACTTCGCCCAAATATAAAGGACCAAAACAATTATTTAGCCTATAAAAAATTCAAATGTGGTTAGTTAGAGTTGCCTAACTTTATTACTCGTACCTCGTTTGAATGAAGAATCGTACTACAGTTGTACGCCTGCCTATTAATGTGTAATTAATGACAAAAATAATTGTCAGCTTATGTAAGAATAACTAGGAATCATAATAAATAAATAAATAAATAAATAAATAAATAAAACAAAAATAGTAGCATAGGACGGTAAAAAGGAATAAAAAATGCAAGTATTAGTAGCCGATGAAGGTGGAAAGAAAGTGCTAAGCAAAGTATCTGATTCGTAAGAAACGAATATTTTAATGTTGGTTTTCTTTGACAAATAGTATTTTTTTTTTTCGATAATCATCAATGATTCATTAAACGGAGCACTAGCGGTGCTCAAAACCACAAATTACAAATGATAGTTCACAAGTTAGTCAGTGTTCAAAACCACAAATTACAAATAATAGTTCACAAGTTATTTATACATGAATTTTTGACAAATAGTATTTTTTTTGACATAAATTTTTGACAAATATTTTAATGATTTATTTTATTGGAAGAACAAATATTTTAATGTTGGTGTTAACACGGAAAGACTGAAAGCAAAAGACTGGACTTAGTCAAAAAATAAAAAATAAAATCCAACACCAACTCTCAGCTTTAGACCTTCTTTCTTCATTCAATTCAATTCAACTCACAGCCACCCATAAAACGAGGCAATGTTTTTTTTTCTTACAGTATAATTATTTATTTTACTTATTTATTGTAATAATTGAAAAGTCTTTGTTTTATTTTTCCTTTTTGCTGCTTTTTATTTATAATTTTAAATATTTTTTAATAATAAATAAGATTAACCTTCTCTCTACGGTAGCAGAAGACAGAAGTTGGTGTGGGTAGGTATTCCTGTGGATGCACAGTTCATTCATAATACTCAACAAGGCGAAGATCCCTATGATTTTTCTTTATGTTTTTGGATCAAGTTCCAAACTTGAAGACGACCCAGGTCAGCAAACACTATCTATCTTGTTTTCCCTCTCGTCTACTCTTCCGATTTCAACACTTCATACTCCAAATTCGTGTTTTTTAATTCTTCTTTTTTGGGTGCTCTAAATCCTGATGTTTGGTTTTTCATCTCTGTTGCAGCTTTTTCAGATACCCTTTTCCCCTAAATGAAATAAAATCTTACATTAAGCGCATATTTTGTTGTTTTTTTGTTGCAAAGAAAAGAATTCGGTTGATATTAGAGGATAAGGTTTGGGGGAATTGGGGAAAAGTGAGAGGAAATGGAAGTAGATGAGGATCAATTCTATGATACACGTGATGAATTGTGTTCTATCTCTGATGACGGTTCAGATTATTGTTCAAATTCAGAATCTTGTTCTGGTAATGAATATGTTACTAAGTATCTATTTTGGACTAATAACCTTGAAAGTGTTCACCATAGACGCCTCAATTTTCTAAGATGGATGGGTTTTGAATCTGATGATAATTTAATTGAGAGAGAAGAGATGAGAGAAGGTTCATCTTGTGGAGTTGACCAAATCACTTCAACAAGTGGTGCTGTTTTGAGAACTTCTGTTGATGTTGAGGATCTTCCCTTGTCTAATGAAGCTTCTAAGTCTCTAGAAAATTGTAGTGATAAGGAGAATTTGGCATGTGTTATTAAGAATTTGGATGACGGAACAAGGTATATTGTTGATAAATTGGATCAAGATGGAAGTCTTAATACCCTACGAGTTCTTGGTTCAAATCAATTGGTTAGCTTTGAAGAGTTTCACAAAAATATTGGACCATCCTCATTGGTTCACAGATATTTACAAAGAGATGCTGAGAATACTAGATTGTTTAGTGTAGCTAAAAAGAAGATGAAGAGAGGTTGGCTAAGGAAACTTGATTCTATAGCTTGTTTTACTCATAATCAATGGCGTGATAAGACTTACTGCAAAGATTATGATTCAGTGGATGGAACTGGGATAGAGAGAGTGCGAGTTCAATCGCACGGGAAGCGATTTAAGGAGCTTTCGTGTCTTTATAATGAACAAGAGTTTAAAGCACACAAGGGTGTTATATTGACAATGAAGTTCAGTCTTGATGGAAAATATCTGGCTAGTGGTGGTGAAGATGGCATTGTGCGTGTATGGAAGGTGGTTGAGGATGAAAGAACAAATGAATTGGACATTTTGGACAAGGATCCATCAAATATATATTTCAAAATGAATAAATTTTCATGTGTAACTCCTCTTGATGTAGATAAAGAGAAATTAGTTAAAACAGAGAAGTTGAAGAGATCATCTGCTTCAACTTGTGTGGTCATCCCACCAAAGACTTTCCGCATATCGGAGAAGCCTTTGCATGAATTCCATGGACATAGTGATGACATTTTAGACCTTGCATGGTCCAAAAGAGGGGTTAGTTTCCTACAAAAGAAAATTAATCTAATGCTTATCATGTACTGCTCGGTCTTACTTACAAGAAAAAATTTGCAGTTTTAGATTCATTGAATAACTGATATATCCGGTCTATAATACAAACCAATTACATCAGTTATTCAACGAACCTAAAACTGCAAATTTTTCTTATCAATAGGACCAGATGTAGTAGTTTTCTATCAGTGGAACTTACTGTTGTTTACATTCTGTTGTTTACCTCAGTTTCTACTGTCGTCCTCCGTGGATAAAACAGTTCGCCTATGGCAAGTAGGAATTGGAAGATGTCTTAGAGTTTTCTCACACAATAATTATGGTGAGTCTCTATTGTCTGATGTTAGATATGTAATATGTATGTTGAATGATATGGATAGCTTTGTTTTTTTTTTTGTAACTGTATTCCTATATATTTTTTCTTATCCTATGTCATGTTGTTTTGCTAAATAGTACTTTGTTACTTTGTCTTTGATGCAGTGACATGTGTTAATTTCAATCCTGTCAATGATAATATTTTCATCAGTGGTTCAATTGATGGAAAGGTGCGAATCTGGGAAGTTCTTAACTGTCTGGTTGTTGATTACATTGATATCAGAGAGATTGTCACCGCTGTGTGCTTCCGTCTTGATGGAAAGGTTCGTTCAGTTATACATTTAACCGTAAGAACGTTTTGGCAGGAAAATATTTTGATGCCGTATTCCTAAAATTTTACTCATTCTTTCAGGGCACAATTGTGGGTACCATGACAGGCAATTGCCGTTTCTATAATATCACAGGTATGCATATATTTGAATCTTTAGATTTTTGGAATTGTGTTACAATTTGAAGCCTGAGTAGCTTGTAATACTCAATGTGTGAAAGTATTCCCTCTGGACTTATTTATAACCAAAAAAAAGCACTTTTTAGTGCTAGTGACAGATTTTCTGGATTCAAATTATTGATCCCAAAAAATTGTTGTAAGTGGTAGTTTCTAACTATAATTTCTATTATTTTTTACCTTTACGTGTTTAGGTAATCATCAGCAATTGGATGCTCAAATGTCTTTACAAGGCAAAAAGAAGACATCAGGGAAAAGGATCACTGGCTTTCAGGTTGGTTATTTCTGCGACCTCTTTTCCGGTTTGTAATCTTCCTTTATCTTCCATCCTAAATAATATTATTGACTAGCGATAACTAATCTCGTGATTTTCTCTTCAGTTTTCACCGAGTGACCCGAGCAAATTGTTGGTTGCTTCTGCCGATTCACATGTCTGTATACTCTCTGGAGTTGATGTCATCTATAAATTCAAGGGTATGTTCTTCATATATCTGAAAAGTCTTCTGAAGTGCATTTCATTTTTAAAACCCAATTCTTCTCCTGCTGCTAGGGTAGGAATAAGTTGGGTCGAGCTAGGCTTTGCAATGCTCGAGTCTAGCTTGTTCTAAAACTCAAGTTCAAAGTCTGGTTTGTAACCGGTCATAGGCTTTTTTTAGGCAAAGACAATGAAAATTAATAATTGAAATTGCCATTACAAGACATGAGACCATGAAAGGAAATAGATAAGATAAATTGAGTTCAACAGTGTTTGATTCTTATTTAGTTGTATGATGTAAATCATTTGAAGGTCTGGTAGCAAATTTAAATTCTATTTTGCAAGAAGACTATTAAATATGTCAAAAATTCACGTAGGACAATTTGCCTACATTATTGAAAAGGTATGCAAGTATATGATTTAACACCATGTGTGAAATCTAATATGGTAAAAAAAAGAAATATTATTTAAATTTTAAGGTTGGCCTATTTGACCTAAAAGAATTATTGAGTGACCCAAAGTTCGACCTTTTTAGCCAAACAAGCATCTCAAAAAGTTTGACTTCGTCTATTTAAAAAAGTTTGTTATTAGTAAGAATCGTAAGAAATGGTATATGGCCTGGGTCTGATGTCGACTAGGCCATAGACCCCTGTCTACCCCCACCCCTACTAGTCGCTGCATCTTATAAGTACCCCCTCCGTTATGAACAAAAGTTGGTCAACTGAAATTGATGTATTTGGTCCAAAATTTGGGCCAAATACATTAACTTCCGTTGACTAACTTTTGCTTATAAAAGAGACCAAAGGGAGTATTAAAAGCAGTTATTTGTGTGTTCCTGCAATGAAGACTCGATATGGAGATGTAATGGGGTTTTCTAATTTTTTGTGCTTTGAAAATTGATTCAAATTAATAGTTACTTACACCTCTTACTCTTGTTTGCCTTCAGGCCTAAGAAGCGCTGGCCAGATGCATGCTTCCTTCACATCCGACGGGAAACATATCATCTCCGCTAGTGAGGGTTCAAATGTTTGTATCTGGAATCAAACCGGCCACGATAGGAGTACATCCAGAGCAAAGAAGATTTGGTCTTCTGAGAGTTTTCTATCCCACAATACGACAATCGCCATACCTTGGTGTGGCATCGAGTCAATGCCATCTCCTTCACTGGGAGAAGATTTGATTCATAGATCATCCTTGTCTTCTCCTGATTGTTTCTTCCGCGGATTTCTGTCCGAGTTAGTCCCAAAGGTTTCTCCAACATGGCCAGAAGAGAAACTTGTGGACTCAAATCAAACTATTCTTTCTCCTACAATGGGTAAATCAGAGTACAAGTTTTTGAAAAGTGCTTGTAAGGGAATGTCTAATTCTCACTTGTGGGGCCAAGTATTTGTAACAGCAGGATGTGATGGAATCATAAGAGCATACCGGAATTACGGGTTACCTATTCGCGGTTGAAACACATCGCAAGCTTAGGTGTATGTTTGTTTTAGTGTTTAAACCCGCGGTGGAGTCATGTTGGACGCATAAGCTACTCTCTGATGCTTCAATATGGAACGCGGAAACAAAACATTGTAGGTTCATGTGTTGGGGCATTCTAAAGTAAGTTACCATGCTCATATATAGCTCATATAGTAAGTTACCTGTTTTGGTAATGGGGAAATGCCCTTTCTCACATAATATTCTTTATACAAAGTCAATATCAAATATATGATTCTTTAATTTTTAAGGGCTATTAGTTTAGAGAAGTGTAAGTTCAGTTTTGCTGATGGTCCTTGTTGAAATGTAATTCCTTATTGTGTATAGTATATAGAAGATTTCATTCAATTTTAATTTATACATGAAAATTTTGTTTACATTTCCTTAATGTGGGAAAGTGCATATGTGCGTAATGAATATGTTGCTTGATGCTACCTAGGCAGGCAGGTTTTGCATGTGATTTTTTTGTCTTTGTTTTTGCAACTTTTTTATTTTTGGAATTGAAAATATCTATTTTAGAATCAAAATTCACTATTGAATTATTATATGAAGATTATATATTATCAAATTAGTAGTTTCATTTGCGGGAAATAAATAGTTATAATTAGGCAAAATACCTCCCCAGGTCCCTTAACTTATTTATTTGTAACGATTAGGTCCCTTATCTTTTTTTTATAACGCACAGGTCCCTTAACTTTTAAAAACGTAATGCAAAAGTCCCTTTTAACGTTTTTTTTATTAACTCCGTTACAAAAATGGTTAAGTGGCTGTTTGGACTGCTTATGTGGCTTTTTTATGCTTACATGGAATTTTTATTTGCTTACTTGTTATTTTAATTATTTTTTAATTAAAAAAAACCCAGAAATCTCAAATGATATGAACAGCTTCTTCACCTTCATGCTCCTGTGCTTCACCTTTACTAAACGCTGAAATCACACTATGAACCTAGCTGTATTCGTGTTCTCTTTTATTATGGTATGCCAACTAATGAAAAATCAAGATCTGAATATATCTTGTTCCTTTTTTTGTTTTGTCTGCATCTCATTTCTCAACTCAACAAATGGAAAATCACCATCTTCACAGATTCTTCACCTTTGAAATCGAAATCGAAACAAAACACAACAAAAACGAAATCAAAAATAAAAACCCAAACTCAAATGAAATCGAAGGCAAAAAGATCTGAACATTTGGGCATTTTCTATTTCTCGTCGATTTGGGGTTTTCCATTTCGATTTGGGCGTTTCCGATTTTGATTTGTGGAACCCAACAAGATCTGAAGGCGACAACAACAACAAGACATGGATTTTGATTTCGCTCTGAATAAGATTTTGATTTTCCACTGTTTTTTTTCCAGATTTGGAGAAGAAGACATGATTTCACATTTTTTTAATTTCACTATGCTACTATTGTAAGGTAGAAGAAGACATGATTTGGAGGATTGGGGATTAGGGATTTGGGGATTATCGTAAGGTAGAAGATGATGAATAGTAGCATAAGGGTATTTTAGGTTTTTTAAGTTTTGAATAAAAATTAAATTTTAATTAAAATTCTAGGTGGACCTGCCACATCATCACCATTTTGCCACTTAACCATTTTTGTAACGGAGTTAATAAAAAAAAATGTTAAAAGGGACTTATGTGTTACGTTTTTAAAAGTTAAGGGACCTGTGCGTTATAAAAAAAAGATAAGGGACCTAATTGTTACAAATAAATAAGTTAAGGGACCTGGGGAGGTATTTTGCCTTATAATTATGAATTTTTGTCTTTGTTTCGTAATATTAACCCACAATATGGTGTCTGCATACTAGATTATATTGGTAATTTCAGCGATATGAAGACATTGTCTTCTGTGTTTGAACTCAAGTGTTATAGGTGATTTAAAAGGGTCTCCATCCCCGTGACCAAAAAAGCTACTATTTTCTTTGAATTTATTCTTCCTTAGGTGAATATATATTCTTCTCCACACTAGGTGGAGAAGCTCCATTTGTTTCAATTTCTCGAGTCTTCCAATAGCCTTTAGGCGCATGGAGAAAGCTTCTCCCTCTGTTCACGACAAACCGAACAAGCAATGAGTTGTGTGTATTCTCGAATATTGACCAAATTTGTCTGTAGATAAGCTTGGAAGTGTCTGATTGGATGAATTGTTGTAAGGAAGCATTTAACCAAACAAATTTTGACCATACAGATTTCTGAAGAACAATCATCTAACCTTTTGTGTCCTTTCAGCGCTTAGTTTATATATGGTCGACACAAATTTGTGGTTAGAAAAGTTTGACTAATTCATTAAAGTAATGGATGACATTGTTATAATCCACTCGTTTTACTTTATCTGAGGTCTATTTGTGTATTATCATTGCTCTAATATGAAAGTTATGCTTTATCCTATATATGTGATATGTGATGTGAATCATGTGATGCCCACACTTGGAAACTATATTGTGGTAGCTTTTTTCTTGAAGATCATTTTGTGGTAGTCTTGGTTTCTGGCAATGATAATTAGAATTAGGACAACCAACATACTAGTATGTCCAATGGAGGGTGGTGGTAAAGCTGTCAATTTTGGCTTAGCATAAAAGATTGGGCAGGTTAACCCGACCCAAAAATAATTTGGCCTATTTAACTTCAGATTGGTTTACTTTTTGTATTTCGTAGAAAACATAACTATTTTACTTGCTAAAAGTAAAAAGTTGGGTTTGGCTCAACCCGATATAGCTTGATGTTTTTTATTATGCTCCGACTTGATTCGATTTTGCAATTTAGCCTAAAAAGTTGGGCAATAAAGGGTATTTCGGCATTTTTAGTTGCACGATGGTGAGACCCTAATGGGCTGGTCTATTGTGGTTTTTTGTTTAGGGAAGTGTGTTTGGGCATTGTAAGTTGCAGCCTCCTCTATTAGCTATCCATTCGTTGTTGTGACTTGCCACCAATGTCTTTCAATCATCATGGCCTTCATTAGTTTCTCACCTCATCTTCTCTGTCTCTCCGTCTCTAAGAATCAGTTTCCAGAGCCATTTGGCCTTCAAATACGGGAAAAGTCCGTGTGTTAGCCTGTAATTTCGACATAGAAAAGTTGTATCAGAAGGCAAATTCGACAAAGCTTCAGACTTAACTAGATTTGAAGGGTGATATTTCGACGAGAAGAAAATTGAATCAATAGCAAGTCAAAAGCAAGTGCTCGCTGTCGAAGCTTTGGTACTTATCCTAGTCGAAGGCTGTAGCAGTTTCCTTTTTAAACTCTCTGTACAGTTAGTTTTAGCGTTTTCCCTCCTCATATAAATAGGAGTTTCTCATAGGAAAAAGGGGTCACAATCTCATTACAGAATTCTCACGCTCTAACTTCCAACACATTACGGAGAAAACGAGCCAAGAGAAGAATGTATGATCTGTGCACCAACTCTCTTTACAATTAATGCAATTTTAATTTGTTTTCTTCTTTGCTTTTCTGCAATTTTTTCTTTGTTTTATTCTCCCTCATTGAGGAAATTCGACGGTTTCGCACGAGATCGACGGTTATCTTCTTCTTTTTACTTTTAAATTGCAAGAACACATAATTCTGGGAAAAACTTTAACACAAATGGTCTTAGGATTTACTAGTTGATCCTGCAAACAGAAGCAATTTCAAACTAGTAGTGTTTACCAAAATCCAAGGTAAACAAATTGGCACACCTAGTGGGACCTTTGTGCTAATTTTAAAGTTTTTCGTTGAATTCTTAAACTTTGTGTTTGTCTGTGCATGCAATTAAGGAGTGGTAAGCATCTTCCAGAGATGGCACGTTCTAGTACAAGTAATGCTCCTGCATCAAATGCACAAAGTACACAAGAACAAGCGTCAGTTAGTGACGTCAACGCTGCAAATGTCGCAGGCATAACCGTTGCTATGTCTTCTTCGACAACAATGGGAGTAACCGCTATAACTTCTCCCATAATTACTCCTGTGTCAATGATGACCACTGCAGCATTAACAAATGTTAATACAATGGCTTCTGTGCCACCAATAGTAGGACCAACGAGTCCTTTGATGGCAAATCCAATGATTGGAAATATGCCATTTACTATGAGTGGAAGGGCTTTACCGTATGGCATGCCAACAGCATTGATGGCAGGCCTTCAGACAAATTCGTCTACATTTGCAGATAATGCAATTACAGGGTATTCTCCTACTCATAGTTCAACAGAGGGCATCCATAGTCGAAATGCCCAAACTAATCTGACTACAACATCTTTGTTGGCATTAAGACAACAAATGGATGATAGCAATCATGATATGGTCAATATGTTAACACAACAAATTGGTACTGTGTTTAATCCTTTGATACAAAACGCTAATAATAGTTACTGAATGTTGGCAACACAAATGGGAAGAATTGCTGATTTCTTTGGTACTCCACCAGTACATAACCAGCAAATCCCCCAAATCCAAAATGCTAGGCCTGTAGAGATACCTGTAGAAAGGCCTAACAATGCAATTCCTATGAATCAGGGAAACCAAGGACAACAACAAATTGTCGAAGAGCCTATGAGGATAGAGGCAATCCCTGAAGTTGTGTTGGTGAATAGAAACCAAAATGCAGACGAAGTGGTCAGACAAGTTCAACAAAACAATTTTGGAGCACAAAACAATCTGGCTAATATGGTCGAAACTATTTTAGCCCAGAATGGCCTTAACTTAGGTTTACATAGGCCTAATTTTGTGTCGCCCTTTTCAGAATACACCTTACAAACAGAGCTACCTAGGGGATGGAAAATTCTCAAGTTCACAAAGTTCGCTGGAGAAACCAGTGAATCTACCGTCGAACACGTGGCTCGTTATTTGACTGAGGCTGGCGATCTAGCACATAATGAGAATTTAAGGATGAAGTACTTTCCAAATTCTTTAACTAAGAATGCCTTCACATGGTTCACTACACTACCTCCAAATTCAATTTTTAATTGGAGTCAATTAGAAAAGGCCTTCCATGAGCAGTTCTATATGGGCCAATGTAAGATTAGTCTTAAAGAACTGGCTAGCGTTCGACGCAAGGGGGCAGAATCTATTGATGATTATCTCAATAGATTTAGACTACTCAAAGCAAGGTGCTTTACCCAAGTGCCTGAGCATGAGTTAGTCGAAATGGCTGCTGGTGGTCTTGACTACACTATAAGAAAGAAACTAGACACACTACATTTAAGAGATATGACACAATTGGCTGATAGAGTTCGACAAGTTGAAAGACTCAAAGCTGAAAAAGCCAGAACAGGTAGATTCCAAAGTAAGAAAGAAAAGGTTGCTTATGTCGAAGCTAATGACAGTGACCAAGAATACGACATATCTTATGAAGATGTCGAAGAAGAGGTTAACATTGCAGAACTAAAACCAGGACCTCCTTATACTTGAAAATTGTTAAAACCTTCTAATGGGAAAAATCCTGTGGAACCTAAGAATGATAAATTTGTCGCAAAAACTTACACTTATGATGTATCTAAATGTGACGAAATGTTTGATCTGCTTGTGGCTAATGGTCAAATCTTAGTGCCTAACGACCTAAAGATTCCACCATTAGAACAACGACAGAAAAGAGGCTTTTGTAAGTTTCATGGTTTCTTAGGTCATAACACTTCCCGTTGTGTCATTTTCAGGGATTTGGTTCAAAATGCTATCAACGAAGGAAGGCTGAAATTTGGTGACAAATCTAAGCCACCAATGAAAATTGATGCTGATCCCTTGCCAAAAGCTGAAGCATTGCTGGTTGAAGTTGATCTCAATATGGTTGAGGTCACAGAGGTTGTTGCTGAAAATGCTAAGGTAGAGAAAGCTGTCGACAAGGTTGATGTCGAAATGGTCACTGAAGATCAGTACGCTGAAAAAATGAAGATAGTGTATCCAAGGGCTGAAGAAGAATTGATTGATTTTCTCAATCGCTGCAAAATCAACAATACTGAAGTTATGCTTTGTCCTAGGTGCAGTGTTGTCTTCGACAAAGAGGCTGCCAAGAATCTTGAGGGATTTAAGCCTCAACTGAAACGTAAAGGAAAGTGGGTCGACAAAAGGCCAAAGTTCAGTTACAACAATAGAGGGATCCAGTATAAGGTTACTTCGACAAGGAATCCTCACAAAGATCAGATTAAAACTTATGTTCCTCCAGCAAAGTCACCTGTCGAGAAATGGGTGCATTCTGGTGGAAAGAGTACTGGGTATTACCCAGTATATTATGCTGGAAAGAATGTTGGAAATCAACAAAAACCAGCAAAATTGGTCAGGGGTAGCACTAGTGCTACTAACCAAAATAAGGCAACTGAATCTAACAAGTATGCTTATAACAATAATTACAAAGGGAAGAATCCTATGACAAGAACGCAACGGCGCAGATATCAACTCTAGAAAAAAGTTGCTGCTGCAGGCAAGGTGGAAAATTCCAACAAAGAGAAAGGCACACAAACACCTTCAAAGTCTCTTGAAATGGCTAGAAAGCCAGCTACTGAAAGGATATTTCCACCACTTTCAGTGATCAAAGAGGGCCTCAACTTAGATGAAGAAATGGGCTCAGATTTCGCTGATTCTGGGTCAGAATTTGAGGTCTTGTGTGGTGTAGTCTCAATCCTCCCAATTGAGTATGACGTGGTTTCTGAAGTAAACGACGTCGAAGAGGATTTCGACGAAGAAACCACTTACAAACCCATCTGTTACTATGTCCTCAAGAATGGTTGTGTGGAAGAACAACATGCTGTCTTTGAGAGACCTGATTGTGGGATAAGGAATCATCTGAAACCTTTGTATATCCAAGCAAAGGTGAACAATGTTGGGGTAAGCAAGATCTTGGTTGATGGTGGCGCTGCTGTGAACCTGATGCCACAACATATGCTGAAGAAGATTGGGAAGTGTGAAATAGATCTGAAAACACACAACGTAATCCTTACCAACTATGAAGGTAAAAGTGGCCACTCTCTTGGAGCCATTGAAGTTGACTTTTCTGTTGGAAGCATTAGAAGGCCAATTATGTTTATGGTGATTTCAACCAAGGCAAATTACAACATGCTGTTGGGAAGGGAATGGATCCATGCTGTGGGGATAATCCCTTCGACAGTTCACCAGAGGCTCATTATTTGGAGAGAAGATGGCCTAGTCGAAAATATTGAGGGTGATCAAGGCTATTTCAAGGCTGAGGTGAATACTATCACCAAGAAAACCTTCGACAAGGAACTAGCGAGATTGCGCCATGCATTTCCTCTGAACATGGTTATGAAAGCCAAGATAATGTGAGGACCTCAGTGATTCTTGATCCCAACTATGGATTCATTTGGGATAGAGAGGTCATTGACGAAGACAACTACCCACAAGGCTATGTCAAGCCTACAGGGTGGAAAGGACCATAAATAGTTACTTATGGATGAACCCACTGTATGGGATAGAATTATGGCCTACGTGGCCGAAAATAAGCAAAAAGTGGTTTTAGAAGCTGACTTACAACAACAATTAGTTGCTGAAGCCGTTGTAGATAAGAATAAAGACAACATTGTCGAAAACCAGAGGCTTGATTGCGTTTATGATGACGAGCCTTTAGGTTTTGAAAAAGATCCAATGGGTTCAACCAAAAGGATCCAAGCACAAGATCCCTTAGAAGAAATTGATTTGGGAGATGGCTCAAAAAAAATGCCAACATACATAAGTGCTAAGATTGATCAAGAGTTGAAGGCGCAGATTGTTGAATTTCTGAAGGAGTACAAAGACTGCTTTGCATGGGATTATAATGAAATGCCAGGGTTGAGTCGTGAAGTTGTTGAAATCAGACTACCAATTCGACTAGGAAAGAAGCCAGTGAAGCAAACTCCAAGAAGATTTGCACCAGAAATCTTGGTAAAGATCAAGGCAGAAATAGAAAGGTTACTAAAGAGCAAGTTCATCAGAACTGCCAGGTATGTCGAATGGCTTGCTAATATAGTGCTTATAATTAAGAAAAATGGTACACTTAGGGTGTGTATAGATTTTAGAGATTTAAATAATGCTACACCTAAAGATGAGTATGCCATGCCAGTGGAAGAAATGCTAGTAGATTCAGCAGCAGGTTATGAATACCTAAGCATGCTTGATGGTTATTCTGGATATAACCAAATATATATTGCTGGGGAAGATACGTCGAAAATAGCATTTCGATGCCCAGGGGCATTGGGGGTCTATGAATGGGTTGTAATGCCATTTGGCCTTAAAAATGCTGGGGCAACGTACCAAAGGGCAATGAATTCTATGTTTCATGATTTTATTGAAAAATTTATGCAAGTATACATAGATGACATTGTTATTAAATCTGCCTCAGGAAATGGTCATATAGACCATCTTCGACAATCATTCGAAAGAATGAGAAAATATGGATTGAAAATGAATCCACTTAAATGTGCCTTCTGTGTTCGTGCAGGTGACTTTTTTGGGTTTCGTTGTACACAAAAAAGGCATTGAAATCAATCAAAACAAGACGAAAGCAATCTTGGAAACGAAAGCTCCTTCGACCAAAAAAGAATTGCAGTCATTACTAGGAAAAATCAATTTCCTTAGAAGATTTATCTCAAATCTAAGTGGTAAAACCCAAGTGTTTTCGCCATTACTTCGACTGAAGAAGGAAGATGTGTTCAAGTGGGATGCAGAACACCAACAAGCTTTTGACGAGATTAAAGCATACTTGATGAAGCCACCAATTTTGTTACCACCAATTAGGAATAAAGTAATGAAATTGTATATAGCAGCTTCAGAATTTTCTATAGGTAGCATGTTAGCTCAGGAAGATGAAAATGGTGTCAAAAGGGCCATTTATTACCTTAGTAGGATTCTAAATGATGCAGAAACTAGGTATCATCCTATAGAAAAATTGTGCTTATGCTTGTATTTCTCTAGTACAAAATTGAAGCAATATATAAAGCCTGTTGATGTGTATGTTTATTCGCATTACGATATTATTAAACATATGCTGTCGAAACCAATTTTACATAGTAGAATAGATAAATGGGCTTTAGCTCTTTCTGAATTCTGTTTGACTTATCAACCATTAAAAGCAATAAAAGGACAAATAGTGGCTGACTTCATAGTTGACCATTCAGGGTTTGAAAAAGAATTAAACTTAGTGGAAACACAACCTTGGAAGTTATACTTCGATGGTTCAAGCCATAAAAATGGTGTTGGAGTTGGAGTTTTAATAATTTCACCAACAAAAATACCAACAAGGTATAAGTTTAAAATTGAAGGGACGTGCTCCAATAATGAGGCAGAGTATGAAGCCTTAATAGCAGGACTTGAGATCTTGTTAGAGTTGGGGGCAAAACATGTCAAAATTAAAGGAGATTCAGAACTAATCGTGAAACAGTTAACAAAAGAATACAAATGCATCAAAAAGAATTTAATAATGTATTTTGTCATTGCTAATACGTTGTTAAAAAGATTTGATACTATTCACATAGAACATGTGCCTCGAATAGAGAATCAAGAGGCCAATGATTTGGCACAAGTAGCTTCAGGGTACAAAGTGTCAAAAGAAAAGCTATTGGAGCTAATAGAAATAAAGCACAAACTGATTTCGACAAATCCATCCAATGCCCAATTGTCAATGCCAAAACTTAAGGGGGCAGAGATGTTAAATTTGGTGGAAAATTTTCAACTTTTTGAAAAATATGGAGTGGAAATTTATGCCATTGACAATATGTCGAATGATGATTGGCGAAGGCAAATTGTCGAATACTTGGAGAATCCAACAGGAGTGACAGATAGAAAAACCAAGTACAGAGCCTTAGGCTATGTGATTATTGCGAATGAATTGTTTAAAAAGACTCCTGAAGGAGTATTATTGAAATGCCTTAGTGAAAGTGAGGCATATTTAGCAATTTCCAATACTCATAGTGGTGCATAGTGGTGCTTGCGGATCTCATCAAGCAGGTCACAAAATGAAATTGCTTTTATTTCGGCAAGGAGTATATTGGCTAACTATGCTGAAAGATTGCATAGATTTCGCCAAGGGTTGTCAAGAATGTCAAAAACACGCAGGAATACAACATGTGCCTGCAAGTGAATTTCATTCAATAATAAAACCTTGGCCTTTTAGGGGTTGGGCTTTAGACTTAATTGGTGAAATCAAACCAACTTCGTCGAAGGGTCACCGTTTTATTTTAGTAGGAATAGATTATTTCACCAAGTGGGTGGAAGCCGTTCCCTTAACTAATGTTGATTAGGAAGCTGTGATAAGTTTTATTCAAAACCATATCTTACATAGGTTTGGAATTCCGGAAACCATTACGACTGACCAAGGCACAGTTTTTATTGGTCGAAAAATGGTTGACTTTGCTTCTGAGATTGGTTTCAAGTTACTAACTTCGACACCATATTATGCTCAAGCTAATGGTCAAGTGGAGGCTGCCAACAAAATTATTATCAATTTGATCAAGAAACACATTGGGCAAAAGCCTAGGAAATGGTATAAAACGCTTGATCAAGTGTTGTGGGCATGTAGAAATTCTCCCAAAGAATCAATCAACACTACTTCTTATAAACTTACATTTCGACATGACGCCGTCTTACCTGTCGAAATTTGTTTACAATCAGCTAGGATTCAAAGTTTGAAATTCCATCAGATTCTTATTGGAATATGATGTTAAATGAATTGGTTGATTTAGATGAAGAAAGACTACATGCGTTGGATGTTCTTATAAGGCAAAAAGAAAGAGTGGCAAAATCCTACAATAAAAAAGTTAAGCTAAAAACATTTGCCTTAGGAGATCTAGTGTGGAAAGTTATATTACCCATAGATAAAAAAGATAGAGTCTTGGGTAAATGGTCACCAAATTGGGAAGGACCATTTCGCATTCTACAAGTGTATACTAACGGTGCCTATAAAGTCGAAGAACTTGGCGCTGATGGTCGAATTTTGCAAATAAATGGCAAGTACTTAAAGAAATATAAGCCAATGTTGCAAGAAGTTAAAATAGCGCAAGATTAAAACAGTAAGAGAGTTCAAATTCAAACATGGCCTTCAAGAAATAAAAGTTGCCAGGACATTGTTGAAATTATAAGATAAATATTATAAGTCAGACAAGTCAAAGTTGAAGATTGGCTGTGAGCCTTTCTAAGACAGGTTCTAAATGTTCCAATCATATGGCGACAAGAGCCTCTTCTTCGTCCAAACTTCGAACCATCGCTTCATGTTGACCATGTCTTTCCAAGTGCTCAAGAGCCACAGTGGCCTCTGGGTGAATCGCAGGTTCTAAAGCTTTAGGAGTCATTTTGAGAAGAGAAGCTTTCTTCACCTCTTCAGCTTTGATCTTCGACTGCAAGTCTTCGATTTGTTTCTGGTAGCCCAAGATGGAATTTTCGCAATCTGTCAACGCTTGAGCGTTGTTTGCTGCTTGGGTTTCCAAAGAGGCAATCTTGGTCTGAGAGGCGTTAACAACTGTCTATTCTTCTTCTTGAAGTTTGGCTTCCCGTGCCTTTTGTGCAATACAGATCTTCTTTTTCTGAATGTCTTGGGTGATTCGCTCTAAAAGGGGCTCAAATTTGGCAATGAAGCCAATGAGGGCCTTGCCTGAGGTTGAGGTATTGAGCTTGCGCAATAAGGCTTTAATCTCAAAGGCAATCATGTGGTCACGCTCAATGGCTTGAGGAGGTCTTCCTTCGATGTGTCAGATACTTCGCCCAAAGAAGTGGTCGAAGAACTCTGTTTGGTCGAATATTTCCTACCACTCAGCAGGAGGTTCAAAGCCTCAAGAGGATTTTTGCTCTTCAATTCAGCTAAAGCCTCATCATTGACAGTGTTGCTACTTGAATAAACCACCTTGGAGGAGCTATCATCTCTTGATGGTTCATTGACATGCTCAATCTCGACGCCAACAGCCTCGATCATCTCTAAATCTTGTGCTCCCTGATTTGTATCAAGAGGGTTTGTTTCAAGTGCTTGGTCATAAGAGGGAGGCTCATCGGTTGGCATATCAACAAGCTGTTGCAGGACTGTTCTTGCTACATGGACAGGATCATCTTTTTGGGGTTGACTTTCGACCACTCTTTCAGCTATTGGTTTGACAGAGGGAGAGAGAGAGCTGATGTTGGTGTTAGTTGCTTATATGAAGGGTCAAGTTGACCAGCTTCATTTCCCTGTCATGACAATACGTCGAAGTTATGATCAGTTTATGAACCAGAATAATTAGAGAATAGTTGCAATCTCAGTTATTTACCTTTGATATGGTGTCGCCAACATGAGAGCTTGCGCTTGCAGGTCTTTTAGAAACCTCTGCTTTCTTCTGAGCAGGTTTCTCTAAAGAAATCCTAAACGATTTTGGGCTGCTTGTTTGGTCATCAGACTGAAAACCCAACATCCAGAATTAGTGATGGCTAAAGCAAATAGATGAATAATGGAGAGAGCAAAGAGGTAAAAAAAAAAATTAACCTTAGAATCATCACTCACAATCTGTGTTCCAATCCTCCTCGACCTTTTGAGAGGTACATCAAGCGCAGGATTGCTTCCTCTTTTTCGACTCTGAAATATGGAGACCAACCAAGCGTTGAAATTAAGTAGTAAATGTGATATAACAAATACCCAAAAAAAGTAGTTACCTCTTGTTTCTTGGTTTGTTGAGGTTTTTGTGGCCTTTGAATAGTAGTAGCCCTTTTCTTGGTGTTTTTCTTTTACGCCTTGGTAGTGCCAGTGGTTGTGGGAGTAGCTGCAAAAAATATTTCGACGAGGTTAGTTTAGAAAGATTTCAGAAATTGTTTGGTTCAAACAGTTAAATAATGTATTATTTTGAAGAGTTTGGAAATCTAGAATGTATTAAGGTAATATACCTGAAGGTTTGAATAGTAGTAGCCCTTTTCTTGGTGTTTTTCCTTGACGCCTTGGTACTGCCAGTGGTTGTGGGAGTAGCTGCAAAAAATATTTCGACGAGGTTAGTTTAGAAAGATTTCAGAAATTGTTTTGTGGCCTTTGAATAGTAGTAGCCCTTTTCTTGGTGTTTTTCTTTGACGCCTTGGTAGTGCCGGTGTTGTGGGAGTACCTGCAAAAAATATTTCGACGAGGTTAGTTTAGAAAGATTTCAGAAATTGTTTGGTTCAAACAGTTAAATAATATATTATTTTGAAGAGTTTGGAAATCTAGAATGTATTAAGGTAATATACCTGAAGGTTTGGGGAAAGCAGAGAGTAAGTTCTGAAGCAAACTGGATTCGTCGACAGCAACCAGTTTAGGCTTGTAATAGTTCGACCACCATTGGAGAAATTCTTTAGTGCAAGCGAAAAGGGGGTTGTACTTCTAAGGAATGAAAGTAAGAGTGCACTGGGTAGCCATGGTTAGTCGACGCCAGTAGTCCCTTTCATTATCTGGGGATATCAAAGACTTTTTCGACTTGTAAAAAGAGGCTGGTCGAGGTTGGCACAATCCAAATTGCCTTGCCACCAGATTTGGCTGGTATCTTGTCAAGCCATAGTGGGTTGGACCTTTGCTTGACGAAATCCTAAGTGATATCCAGCAAGGGGTCAAATAAGCTCTCTAGATTTCATTAAGTTCATCATCGGAATCAACAGGTGTTGCAGGAAATTTTTTGAGGAACCATTGTGGCCCATGAGTTCTGTGGACGAAAGGGGCCATTGAAGGAGTGAAGGACTTGCAATTCAGTAGCATGTCGAAAGTGTCAGAGAATTGGTCTTCGACTATTTGGTTGTTCTCCCTGGGTTTTAAAAGGGCAAGCCTCACACCTTCAATGCTCCTCCTTTCAGCTATTCGGATTTGGCTTTTAGGGCACATTACTTGAAGTCTTGATTCAAAAGTGGCAAGGAGCCACAATTGGAACAGCCAAATAGGCTCAGAAATCAGCAAAGAAGATTGAGGCTTAGAATTTTTCATGTCAAGGGCCCCATCTCCTAAAGCTTCATAAAGAGACCCTAGGATAAGTTTGCTAAGACAGATATTCCGACCATTATGAATCTGAGTAGCCAGATTGATGTACATCTTTGCAACTTGAAACGATGAAGAGTAGAAAATATAATGGGATAACCATAAGGTAAGAAAAGCTATGTGTTCTTCATCAGAAACCTCATCACTGTCGAAGACGTGTTGATCTTCGATGTACCCAGCGAAGGTGGCACGTTGGAAAGTGAAATTGTATGTATCAGAAGCTCTGTCGGGCTCGAAGATCTCGCCTGTTGGTCGAAGACCAGTGATAGCAGCTACATCCAGCAAGGCAGGAGTAAGCATACCACATTCCAGATGAAGGCTGTTAGTAGTAGCCTCCCAAAAATGAAGTGCTGCAATAAGCATGGCACTTCGGTATTTGGGACCATATCTCGACAACTGAATCAGGTCGAAAATACCTTGAGTTTTCCAGAAATCCCTTTTCTTTGACTCTATCTTGTTGAGCCAGTTGATGTAAGCTTCGTGCCCTACATGTGGTGCAGATCTGAAAACCCGTGTAGCCATGAAACCCATTTCGTAAGGAGCTTGGTCGAAGATTCTAGGGCTATAATGATGGTAACTAGGGAAGATTTCTTGGATTTTTGGTGGTTCTGGAAGAAACTCAGGAATGGGACCAAGAAAAGCATGAGTGTGATCAATGGGACCAGGAATAATCACTTGTGAGCTCCAACTTAGAGCACGTGGATCATCAAGATCAGGTTCAGCAACACATAGGTGTTTTCCAGATGAATGAGTATGTGAAGGTGGTTTAGGTGTTGGGTTTTGGGCAGGTTCTGCAAGGATTGGTTGCTTACCTGCAATGGTTGAAGGGGATCGAGGTCGAGAAGGAGATGCCATTGATGAACAACGAAGGATGTTGATGAAGTTCTGGTTTTCTGGGTTTAAGAGAACGCGGGTTTTTTGCGAAGGAAGAGAAGTAGAAGAAATTGCAAAAGGTTTCAGAAAGAGTGAAATAAAGGAGAAGCGATGGTTTTTATAGCTGTTTGAAGTGCAAAGGTTGAAAACTCTTGAGTTTCCCTCTTAATGGAGCAGTTACTCGCAATGAGTAGTGGAGAGTTTCAAGGTGAAACGTGGCCCACTAACTTTACAACGGAGGCGCCAAAAGCTATTTTTTCACTGAAACGTCGTATCACTCTGCAACGTGATGCAAGTGACGTCATCAGAGCAGTTGAAAAGGGTTTTCAAAAATGCTCTTTTTCTGCCATTCACATAGGTCCTGTCGAAAAAGACATTTTTTGGGGGCAATTTGTTAGCCTGTAATTTCGACAGGATAAATTAAATGCAGTCAACGCGGTTTGACTTTGGTTTTCTTAGAAGAAGGTGTTGGTTTCAACACAGAAGAGTTGTATCAGAAGGCAAATTCGACAAAGCTTCAGACTAAACTAGATTTGAAGGGTGATATTTCGACGAGAAGAAAATTGAATTCAATAGCAAGTCAAAAGCAAGGGCTCGCTGTCGAAGCTTTGGTAGTTATTCTAGTCGAAGGCTGTAGCAGTTTCCTTTTTAAATTCTCTGTACAGTTAGTTAGTTTTAGCGTTTTCCCTCCTCATATAAATAGGAGTTTCTCATAGGAAAAAGGGGTCACAATCTCATTACAGAATTCTCACGCTCTAACTTCCAACACATTACAGAGAAAACGAGCCAAGAGAAGAATGTATGATCTGTGCACCAACTCTCTTTACAATTAATGCAATTTTAATTTGTTTTCTTCTTTGCTTTTCTGCAAAATTTTTTGTTTTATTCTCCCTCATTGAGGAAATTCAACGGTTTCGCGCGAGATCGACGATTATCTTCTTCTTTTTACTTTTAAACTGCAAGAACACATATAATTTTGGGAAAAACTTTAACACAAATGGTCTTAGGATTTACTAGTTGATCTTGCAAACAGAAGCAATTTCAAACTACCGTTTACCAAAATCCAAGGTAAACACCGTGATACTGTATTTCCCCCTACACGAACCCCGCGGTCTGTTGTTCAGCGCCATAGATCCTCATGTTCTCCTCGTTGGTGGAGTACCGCCTAGGGTTCGTCTGGGTTCCTCGTCCACTCCTGCAGTGAAGACTATGTAGGGTTGTTTTAATAATTTGTTCTTGTTGGCTGTACTTGGTTGTGCTAGGCTTTAATTATGTTTGTTTTATATTAGTTCATTAGGATCTATTTTAGTTGGCTCAATAGGATTCTAGTTGGTCAGATGTTGCTCATGTGCTTAATACCTTTGTTTAGGAGTTCAACTATACCTACTTATTGGTCCATTATCGGATTTATAGGTGCTTGTCTGGTAAACTTGAAGGTTATACTATGTGTAATGTTGGTGGTCTTTGGCTAATAATGGCACATTTAACCAAAAAAGAAAATCCTGCATTTCACACAAAAATAAATAAACAAAAAATAAATGAGATATTTCTGGTTGTAAAAAGATCAAAAACTCCTTAAAATGCAGTTAAATGGCAGTAAACTGCAAGAAAACTAACTGCAGTGGATTTCAATCCCATTGTTTGTCACCCTTACTCTTCCATAATGAGAACGATTTCAGAGTTGCTTACCATGCAATGACAGGTTATTTTCTTTTATGTGTATAGTGAGAGTAGTTGTGTAGCATATTCTTTAGCCAATTGGGTTCATTCTTTGAATTTGTGGTGCCTTGTTTTTTCGGGACTCATTATTGTTGTGAGTTCGCTTGCCCTTTATTAGGTCAACCCAAAATTGTAAAATAATTGGAACTTATAAACATTGAACCATCCAAAAATCATCCCCCATATAATATGCTAAATATTTGTGTGAAAAAGGGTGATATTTCTATAATTAAATTTCTTACGAAAGAGTTTAGATTCAATGATTTTAAGAGTCCATACTATGGCACACAAATACACGGTATCTTTCTCAACTCAAAGTCACTAAATCCCTCATTCAATATATAAATCAATACATATAACCTCAAAGTTGATGAGTTTGCAAGATACTAGTACAACCTTGAACAATATAAGCTTATATCTTTAGTTTGTGACATAATAATCAACTAATAATGCAACTATTTCTTTAATTTACAATTTAATTTTTATCTGCTTTGATTGCTAAGATTCTCTTCAATATCATCAAATCATTTGGTGTGGAACACACACAATCAAATGCTTTTATATTATTCAACATTAAATATTTTATTTAACAAGTTTAATTGGATGATCTAGTTCAATAGTATGACTATTCTCTGTTAAAAAAATGCATGACCTGTGAATCGTAATGGATTTGATTTCATTTTATGATTTTTCTTTACAAGCAGGCACTCTCTCCTCCAAGGGGCGCATGTTAGTAGGTCCCATGCAAAAACACCATGAGAAAGATACTCTTCGATTAACAACCACCACACATGGGGGAGCCCGACCCCATGTTCTTGTTGTCCACTTATTTTTTTGATTTATAAGAATAAGTTATTGACGTATTGTCTATTTATAATCACTCTAAATGAACCTTCTCGAATATATTTTGTATCATCCCATCCTATGTATACAAGTACAATTACATCCTAGAAACGGTATCATAATTACAAAGAATAAAACTGCAATTAGAGTTTTCCAGGTACTTTCACTTCTAATCTAAGATCCATACCAACATATATAATCCAAGCTCCATAATCATTGCATCATCAAAGCAATCTAATCTAACTAGCTAGCATCTAATGAACTTTATATATATATATTTTAGACTTCTAACAATATAAAACAATCAAAATATATGGTTTTGCATTGACATAGTTTAACCCTAAATAAGACTCCTGAAACAGCTAACTCTTCCTATTGTTATCTAGATATCTCGACTTTTTTAAGAACCAAGAGAGAAGAAAACAATAATTACCCGAGTTTGCTCTATCCGGTCTTTATCTATCTAGTTATCTAGCTATTCTTAATTATTTTATTCTTAATTAGCATAAAATTCTACATATAGATGTTTAATTATTTTTTCTCTTTGCATTGTCCCAAGAAACTTCAAAAATCAAGGTGATTGAGTAGGTCAAAGGTAGCTTTTGGACCCCTAGAAATGATGAATTCGGAAATGGCCCATAACTTTGTTGCTTCAATTGAGTTGGATCCCAATTTGGAGGTGGAGGCTTCATTGCAGTCAGCAAAGTACTTTCCAGACACATTGGAGAGCCTTGGGTGGGTTGCCACATAACATGTTGTTGCAGCAGCCTACATTGTTCATTTGTGGTAAATTAGAACACAACAGATATCAGTAGACATTAGATGTAAAAGTAAGTTACAATAATTTGTTGGCTACACAAATTAGTTATTTTTCTCATTGGTTATCTCAGCGTTAAGTACTTTTGATGTAATTCATTCTTTTAATATAAATATAAGTTTCATTTTACTTTTCTCTTAATTATTCATGAAGCTTCCATCAAAAATATTGATAACAAGAGAAGAGACTAGGTGATAAATATTTAACAGTGCTACTGATGTTAGATATAAAAAAAGGGGGTTAATAGTTTCCCCAACTATATCAAAGATCTACTATAGTTTATGTAGGACATACAGAATAGAGAATACTACAGGATACGTGGCCGTATTTTGAATAGATTATTTACCTGAGGAATTGTCTTTAAGAGCTTGGAAGCTAAAAAGAACACTAAATCTGCAATTTTATTTTAGAACACAAAAGGAAAAATCCCAAATCAATAGCTGCAATATTGCAGATATAATAAAACAAGAAGCCAAAAAATGATAAAAGTTAGAATGTGTATAGAGCAAGTGGTTGGGTTGTTATTGGTTTTAACTAACCTGTAAGAAAGCCTTCACGCTCTCTGGTGAGTCTTGTTCTCACGATCCCCGGATGAACGCAGTTCACAGTCACATTAGCTTCCATTTGCTACAAAAATTCAACTCAATAATCCACAGTTTAATTAATTAACTTATTAATCTATGTTGTTAATGCTCATCATCATAGAAAATATGATAAGCTAATTCATTAGCTAAAATAAAATTGATCTAAGTTAGAGATGGATTTTATATATATTTTTGGCAGTGTACTAATGCCAACATGAGTATTCCTAACTGTCTAATGAGGGAGGAAACAAACAAACTTAACTTTTTGATGGATGTTGCAATGCATTGTGGGTAATTAATTATATAAAATTAAGAGGAATGAAAGAAAGAGAGTATTGTTGCTACCTTGAGTCTGCGGGCAAGCTCGATAGTATGGAAAACGTTGGCGAGCTTAGAAAGAGCATAAGCACGTGTGGCGTCGTAATCATCACTAGGGAAGGGGACACAGGACAAATTTCAAGTCAATCCAAAGAAAGAATTGTGTAGTGTTTCGCAAACATATCATCACATTATTTTCATTTTAATTAAATAAATAAACCAGAAAGAAATTAAATTAAATTAATATTTTATATTACAAAATCCAATCAAATCAAAACAGAAGAGTAAAAATGATTCTCACAATTAGTTAGGTAGAGTTGTTGGTTGTCACCTTTTGTTGCGGCTTATAAGAGCCAAATACTTGAACATATCGCCGGAAAACCAACCGTGTATGCCGGACGATACGTTCACGATCCTCCCTTGTATTCCCGTTTTCTTTGCCGTTTCAACCATCGTGTTCACCAACAACTTTGTTAACAGAAAATGACCTGAATAAATAAACAAATTCTATCATTATTATAATTATAAAACGAACAAAAAAAATTATAGGTTAATTAATTACTTACCAAGATAATTAGTGGCGAAGGTCATTTCAACTCCATCTTGGGAGATCGCATGCTCATGTGCAAATTTTCCAGCGTTGTTTCTAGCAACATTGATAATATTAATAATTCGATTACATTGAAGTTCAAAGTGAAATGAAAATAAAGCTTTGCATGTAATGTAATGAAAGTGGAAGTAGGTAATACATGAGGAGATGGAGGGGAAAATGGAGGGAGTGAAAGTGAGCAACGAAGTTCCTAACAGAATTGAAAGAACTGAGATCAAGCGGCATAATAATAATCTCCGAATCAGGACACTCGGAAACTATGCGAGCTTTTGCTTCCTCCGCAGTTTTCAGGCTACGCGCCGGCAGAATCAGCCTCGCTCCACGCTTCGCCAACACACGCGCCGTTTCGGCTCCGATTCCAGACGTAGCACCTGATAATAAATCAAGTAAACAATTGATATATCACAATTGATTATAACTGATATCGACGGATAATTAAGTAGTAAATATTCTGTGATATTAATTAAATTGGTTATGGAATATATACCGGTAATGATGGCGGTGATGGAGCGGAGATCAGGCGTGACTTGTTCGGCGGTGGATTTGGAGCCAAAACCGCTGGGACCAGGCGAACCGATTAGGTATTTAACCGTTTCAAGCATCTTCTAAAGTCGTTATTGAGAGAAGGTTGAGTTGCTGGCGTGGACGTTACTCTTGTTTTGTCTTGACTATCTCAACCAACAATGGCTTCGTTAGATCTTTGATTAATTCTGATAAATTATAAATAATAAATAAATAGGGTGAAAGTGAAATTGACGAACTTGTGGTTTGGTTGTTTCGATATGTAATGAGAGAGAAAAGTGAGGAGCAGCTTTGAACAATAAAAAGGTGCTTCTCTTTTTTTTTTACTGTCAGGTTTTGCAGAGATGGTTGCAGCAATACGGGCTATGCATTAATCTTCTTCGTGTAAGAGAATGATAAAAAGAAAATGATGGATGGATGGATGGATGGATCAGAGAGAAAAGGAAAAAAGAAGGGGAATAGGCTTTGTTGACTATGGATTCTTGAGCCTGATAAGTGATAACTGCCACTGCCAGATTGGTTGATTAAAGCCTACAGAAATCAAAAGTCATGTAGCTACCTCACTATTAACGATATTGATAATAAATAAATAAATGGTCCTTCCTTCTTGACTACTGCTGTCACTTGCGGTGATGGTGGTCGATTGTAAAGAATCAAGGAGAGGAAGGAAAAATAAGGATTTGGATTCGGTGCATTTGGTTGTGGTGCATTCAGGTGCATTCGAGAAATATGTGTCTATCTCTCTCCTCACATCATTTATATTATTTTTTACATATCAAATATTTAATGCATTTAGTGGTTCAAATACACTTGAATGCACCTGAATGCACCACAACCGAATGCACCGAATCCAAATCCGACTGCAAATTACAACGCACGATTGTATCAACAAAAACACACGTCCTCTCTCTCATATTTCCCATTTTTCTTTATCTCAAATTATCTGTGACTTTAGAATTTCAATACAACATTTATTATTATTTTTCAACAATATCCTTACTCTAGAATATCAATAACCGTACCTTTGCACTAACCAAGAAAAGTGTAAGGGTATTTTAGTCCTACCACATTTTTTTACTATAAAATTTAGCATATCCAATCATTTTCTTAATACCCGCACATAACCTTAAACGATACTTAATATGAGACGGAAGAAGTACTATAAAGCAAAAAAAAAAGAAAAACAAAGAAGAGATTTGTAATGTACAACCTACACATTTGTCACACTCACACACACTAGATATCAATATGCGATACCGTATTAAAATACTATTGTTTAAATCAAATGCATGAATCAAAATGTACTTTTTATTTCTTTTCTTTTAATAATTTTAATTATACTCTGATACAATACAAGTACTACTACTACTACTTTCTTTCACTACTGTTTCAGATACCTTTCCTCTTTCCATTTGGCTTTCCTCTGTGTGCCAGGGAAAGATTGTACTGCTTTTATTTCTATTTCTATTTCTATTTCTTGGCACTACTCTCTATCTATCCTTGCCCCGTCGTTATCTCCTTCTAACACCATTAATTTAAGAAAATCTCTAAACAGAAACGGAATATGCTCTACCGTTAACTTTTTTCCACCACTATCAATCAACATAACAATATGTTGTCAAAAAAATATCAATAAAACATATTTCAGTGGATCAGCTCTATTGAAATTTTTTCTTGAGAGTCTCGAATGTCAAATTTAAATCATTCAATATATTTTCTCTCGTATTTTTTAATCAATGGAGAGTCTTACTCTCTTAGTGGAGTATCAAATTTAAACTATTTAGGCTCTGTTTGGTAAAAAAAAATAGCAGATAGCGAATAAACTAGTGGATAGTAAATGAGCGGATAGCGTATGGGCTAACGGATGAGCTAGCAAATAGCCGATAGCAGATGAGCTAGCGGATAACAAATGATGTGTTTGGTAAAATTAGCGGTTAAAATAGCTGGTAATTGTAAAATGATATAAAAGATATTTAATTAATGATTAAATTACTTAATGATAACAAAATGTTTAATGAGTAAAGATAAGTAATTTAGAAAAAATAAAAAGGGTAAACATGTCCAAAAAAAAGTGAGACGCTGTCCATTACCCGCTACCCGCTAGAGTTTGAAAAACCACTACTTGAAGTAACGTCTAAAAAAACGCTAAACACTAGTATTTGCCTAACACGTGTACTCTTCACCTATTAATTTCATCCACTAGTTGATGGGACGCGCTAGTATATTTTAGCATTTTCTAATGTGATAAAATTTATATTCTGCTTTCTAATCAATGGTTGAGATTCTACATTAATAATGTTACTTAAGAGAATTCATTTCCTATCATCTGGATTTCACACTGCTATTATTAGGTTGACTTATATGTATTCAATTTCCTATTTTATCCTCTTAAAAAATATCCTATTTTAAAATATTCTTTTTGTGGTAAAATATCATTTTTATTGGCAAATTTAATTACTAACATTTTCTTGCAATTCTAAAATAATTTTTTAATAAAAAAACTGATTTGAAACAATCAAATACTGTATTAAAGTGCGTGTTGAATCAATCTAAAGATTCTAAACTCCCTTTTTACATTATCATTCAATGTTCTTCTTTAATCTATTTACGGTTGGGCTGGGCTGGGCTGCTCGTCCTTTTTTTGGTATCGGAATGGTTGTTGAGAATTACATAGAAAGATGGGTAGAAATGGAAATTTGGTGAGAAATGGAATAAATTTAACGTATTGTTTTTTAAAAAAACAAAGAGAAAAAATTTAAATTAATGTATAGTTTTGGTAGTATAAGAAAAAGATGAAAGTGGTAGTAGATCCAGCAAAGAGATTAGTCACTGCGTTCGGTGGTGGATACCCTGATCTCGACCAAAAAAAATAAGAAAAAGAAAAAAGAAAACCAAACAAAGAAAGAAATATTGATTATTCCTTTAAGTATAAGAATGAATCTTGTTCTGCACTGTACTTCCGACCTTGAAGGGTGATCCGAGGTAGTTAGTGGTTGATGTCCTTAGTCAATGACCGTATCCGATCCTGCTGGTGTTGTACCTGCAAAGTCACTCCGATGCCAAAGTCAGTGGAGTAGTCTTAGCAAAGTAATAAATGAGAGAATGCTTACCATTAATAAGGCAATGAATGTTGTATTTATAGAGTGAGGTAAGGTTTGTCTTAACGAATTAGTACCGTCTCATCTTGCGATTCGATCTGAGCCCTTAATGTTTGGATTGGCCCCCCTGATATTGGACATTTGTGTGGTGCGAATAGATGTGAAAGAATGGGGTGTATATGGTCAAAAGACTCACCATAACAAATCTGAACAAAAAAATCTCTCATTTAAATTTATTTAATTTATTTATATGAATTTAATCAATTTATTGAATTACTTAATTTATGTTTTAAGAAATTTACTTTTTATAAACTAATTTAATTTCTACTCCCTATAATGTACTACCTTCGATTTTATTTATAAGGAAAAAAATACTTTTTAAGTTCATTCGTATCTGATCTAAATTTTATTCTGTGTTTATAACCAAGATCAGAAAGAATATTATGTGTTTGATTCATTTAAATTTTATTAAGCAACATGGTGGTGCATAAAAGCACTATTCTGAGAGCATATATTTTTTTGAGTAAAATTATATTATCCCTCTGTTCTTTTTATTTATCAATTTGTAAATAATTTTTTTATTTATTATTTTGATAGTTTACTAGGTTAAGTAGTTATCTCTCTGCTATTTATTAAGGAAAGAGAGAAATAGTATGTATAATGGTAATAAAATTATAAAAATCACTAATGTCTTTTTAGTTAGTCTCACTAAAATGAGCTGAATTTTGGAGTATCTGCGGTTTACAGCCCAACGGTAGAGTAAAAGTTAAAGGTTGTATTGGAAATGTATAGCGGATGAGTCTTTTGTAAGTGTTTTGCATGACAATCTTATAACATTTTTTAATAACTTATTGCATTTTTTGAAACGTTACTGAAAGTAGCATTTGAGCATATAGCATTTCAATTTTTCTCTTATTACTTTAGTTTTTTTTATAAGTCTTTATTACTTTAATTAAATTTATCATTTATATTCTATTTATGTCATTTTATATTTATAAACTAGGTTAAATGTACTTTTACCAAATACTTTAAATTCAATACGTTATTAGTTATCCACTATCAGCTTATAAATTAATTTATCAGGTATATGTTAGCTTATTTGTTATCCCTTATTATTTGCCAAACAAAACCTAAATGTTCATACCGTATGAGAATCTCTTTTTTTTGTTACAGGCCTTTTATACAGTAAATTCAAAAATTAAATATGGTGAGTTAAAAAGGCCAAAAAAGCAAAATAACCTAAGAGCGCTTGGATGACTCGGTTTGGGTTCGAATCCAGTCTTGAAAATACAACATCGTTAAATCTTTTGAGGGAGAGCTTTACCGCTCATTATAGTTCTATTGGATCTTCTGAGGGAGAGAGTTTTACCACCCATTGTAGTTCTAGGCTCTGTTTGGCAAAGCTGATCCGCTAGCTTATAGCGAATCCGCTAGTTGTAGGTGTTTGGCAATACCAACTTTTAGCGTTTTTTCAGTAGCGTTTGAGCTTATAGCTTATAGCGTTTCATTTTTTCTCTCAATTTTACCCTCACTACTTTTATTAAATTACTCACTTATCATCCATTAAATGAATTTCTCTCTCCTTTTTAAGCATTAATTACATATGTCTATTTACGTAATTTTATATATATATAAGCTACTTCAACAGCTACCTCATCCGCTATCAGCTACCTCATTCGTTATAAGCTAATTTATCCACTATCCGCTACTTTTTACCAAACAGAACCCTAATCGGCTCAAGGGATTAGTTTATATAATTGCGCACAGAGAAAACAATTTTAAAAACTAAAAAAAAGAGTTATTGCTGTTGTCGGTTGATTAATGAATGTAAGTAAGGGTAAGGGGATCGGGAAGAGGGTCAAAGACGAGTATCGACGCATGTGAAGCATAACAAAGGATGAAGGAAATCGTCAAAACCCCGCACGTGAGCATTGAGAATTAAATTCATCATCCCTCGTTAACAAAGGTAGGTCAATCCTCGAATTTAGCATATACTACTTGGGATGCCAACTTATCTAGTCAATCATTCTTTTTCAAAACACTAATTTTAAACTAATTCACTTTTTATAATACTACTAGTAGTGTTCATGCTGCCAGTTGACTCTATTTTCCAAGATTTAAACAACATTACTATTCAATTTAGATTGAATGACTTCATTAAAAAGATGAATACTCCATCCGTCCCTATTTATAAGGTTATGGGACTTTATATTCAAGAATAAATAAAAGTTGGAAAGAGTTCTTATAATTAGAGACGAAGGGAGTCATTTGATCATTAAGTGCATGGTCTTGTATGCTACTCCCTCCATTTTTTTCTTTTGTCGTTTTAACATTTCTATTTTATTCCAAAACATTTGAAGTTTTAAGAAATCGAAGTCTAATTAATAATTTTTTCCCAAACATGCCCTTAGCATTTCACAAGTGAATTAAACCTCAATGCAACTACCAATGCAAACTACAACTATCTATGCTATCTTAAATAAGGATATTTTAGTGTTAAGACATAAAAATATTTGTATGCATTAAGTACTCCTTAATCCATGTGTCCAGTGGCGGATCTTGAAAAAAAAATTAGGGAGGGCCGCTAAAATAAACTATTATAATATATTAATTAAACATGCAAATCATATTAAACACAAAGTTGTTCATCAAAAAATTAAACTGTGTACCTTAAAGTAATGCTCTGCGCGTCCCAAGTGACTTGAAATCTTCAATAATAGACTCGAAACTAATGTTTTCAATAATAGAATTGAAATGTGATCCCCAACAAGTATCCCCAGCTCGCTTCAAAGTACCAACTTGATTTTGACCTTTACCACTTACAATTTCATCAATCTTTAATAAATGTTCAAATTCTTCTAGTTGAGCAGCTTGTAACTCATCATGGCGCTTAGAAGAAGAACAAACAATTCATATAAGCTCTTCGTATTGGAGAACGCTTAGAAGAACCCCAATTCATATAAGCTCTTCGTATTTCATCGTCTTGATTTGGTCGATATGTCCATATTGGAGAACGCTTTCTAGGATCACGTTCTAAAGAATTCAAAAAATCATCTAGATTGGGCGTAGAAGTTATCACTTCTTCAACTCTCGAAACTTCAACCGATTGAGGCGTAGAAGTTATCACTTCTTCAACTCTCGGAACTTCAACCGATTGAGGCGTAGAAGTTATGACTTCTTCAACTCTCGGAACTTTAATAGATTCAGAATTAGAAGTTATCCCTTGTTCATTTCTTTCAATCTCACAAGCTTTCCTCTTGAAAAAACAATCAATTGTTTTCATCTTTGTGATCTAAAACATAACCAAATTAGTTAAGCTGCTAAATGTATAATAAAATAACATTCTAATACAATCAACAATAAAATAAACACAACCAATCACAAATTCACAATATCATTAATTCACAATGAGCAATATCACTCTCTCTCTCACTCACGGTCCAACAAACTATCACAATATCAAATTCAATTTCACTCTCACAATATCAATTTTATATCAATTTCACAATAGCAATATCCTCTTCCTCTTCCTCATTAGTTAATATTAAGTAAGCTATCAATTTGTGGGCCATATTTGATATTTCCTCTTCCTCATTAGTTCCTCTTCCCCATATTCTAACAGTGACTGTGACAGTGAGTTAAAAAACCAAACCAGTGAGTGAGTGACGGAGAGGACGGAGAGGAGACGGAAACCGCACCTGCGAGATGAGACGGAGAGGTCGGAGAGGAAATGACGGAGAGAGAGAGGAGACGAGTTAGCGATCGTGCTGTGGTGGTTGTTGTGCGAGACGTGAGAGAGAGAGAGAGAGAGAGAGAGAGAGAGAGAGAGAGTTTGGTTGTTGAAGTTTAGGCGGTGGAGTGTAAAGTTAAGTTACTTTTTGGAAAAAAAAAATTAGAGTAAGGGTATTTCTGTAATTTCACCCCTATATAATTTTTTTTTAGGGCGGGCCACGGCCCTGCCTGGTCCACATGAAGGTCCGCCATTGCATGTGTCAAGTCCTAAAACATCAAAAGATAAAAAATGGATGGAGTATAATTTTTTCAACTTAAACGGTGCTTTGAGATTTAGTTCGAGTCACAATTTACTTGTTCAAATTCATTTGTTGTAGAAAACTAAGCACCAATACACTAATTCATACTTTTGTCAAAAAAAAATACCCTTATCCATACCGAAATTTCAATATTTCAAAAGACTCTTTCTCCATAAAAAAAAAAAAAAAAAGACTCTTTCAACACTACACTGCTAGTTCAATTTTTTTTGTTGTAGAAAACTAAGCACCAATATACACTAATTCATATTTTTGTCAAAAAAAAAATACCCTTATTCAAACAGAAATTTCAATATTTCAAAAGACTCTTTCTCCGTAAAAAAAAAAAGACTCTTTCAACACTACACTTTAAAGAGTTGAGATCCTCTTCATTTTTCTTGATAACTAAAGAACTTCATTTTTGAGAAAGTTGCCACACTCAAAATCATAGTAAAAAAGCTCTATACTTATTTTGAGAAATTGAGAGGATCGATATGTCATTTTAGATTTCACTAACACCAAGAACAATTCAAGTTTGCTTACTGTTATGGTAATAGATCTAAATGCTATTGACACCTCCAAGGGTCCATTATCTGATTGGGCCAGCCTTTTACGTAAGCCCACAATTTAACGCTTCAGATACAGCCAACACATCCAACGGTTCTTAATCATTAGATCAACACCATTCAAGCCTATAAATACCACATTCAATGCTCATTAATGGTAAGCTATTCTACTCATAATATACTCTGCTTGACTAATTTACTGACTTGATCGTCGGAGTGTCATTGCAGGACCAACAACCCAACCTCGACCGGAACATTGAAGATCAAGGATCACACCTACCAACTACCTCAAGTCGACCTCTAAGGTCAGGAGTACGGTACAGAATATTGGCGACCACAGTGGGAGGGTCAGTACTCAGACCTCGTCCCTTTACCTTGATCGACAATGGCCCCGGTCCTACGTCCGAAGGCCACTAACTTGGCAGTCGAACCAATGGCCGACCCTGGCCAGCTATTACTACCAGAGACCGTCCCTCAGGAAACTCCGGAGGGACATGTGCAAGAAATCCCGAATTCAACCCAAGCTCAGCTTCAACATCCGAACAACGACTTCGTGCTGATCCCTGCAAGTTCGGTAAGGAACGGGCTTCCGCCCCCTCCTCCGGTTCCGGCTCCGCCGGCACTCTCCGTTCCAGCCGACGCAGTCCAGCAGCTCGTGCGACTACTGGCTCGGCAGGAACTGGCCAATCAGGCTAGAAGTTTCCGTTTCACTCAACTTGAAGCAGAGGTGGTTGAACTTCGGGCCCGGGGGATCGCCGACCAAGGCTCCCAAGAACCGGACTCTCCTGAAAGAAGGAACCCGATTCATAGGAGGAACCGATCTCCATCAAGAAGAAGGAATGACGGGTCCCCATCCCTAAAAGATCAGTTACGGCATCGCTCGCCCCGACAGCATTCATCCTGGGCGTCGTCGTCCCCGCGTAGGCGGTCGAGGAGCAGGGGAAATTCACCCAAGGAACAGGCACGACGCGTTGACCCTTATCGTCGTCAACGAAGCCCTCCACGAGCACAAACATCCAAGCGAAAGGGACCTTTTTCGGAGGACATCGACAACTACCGAGTCCCTCGGCACCTACAAAAACCACCTGAAGGATTGAAGACCTACGACGGGACTGATGACCCAGACAGACATGTCGATCAGTTTGACCATATCATGCAATATAGGAACGTCCCAGCTGAAATGAAATGCCGGATCTTTCCCTTAACACTCGACAAATTAGCGTCGAAGTGGTTCCGATCCCTGAAGCCAAATTCCATTTCAACTTGGGATCAGTTGGCAAAGATGTTCAGCGTTCACTTTAACTTCGCCAAAAGTAAACCCAAAAACAAGATCGTACTAATGTCCGTGGTGCAAGAGGAGAACGAGCCTCTGAGAGATTACATTGAAAGATTCAATAGAGAAGCCTCCCAAGTCCGCAACCTGGACGACGCATTCCGGATATTTTTCATGACCCAAGGACTGCTCCCCGGAAGTCCGTTCAAGAAGCACACCCTCAGGTGGGAACCCAGTACTCTGCAAGAGTTTCTCGAGATATCGCAATGCTTCATCAACGAAGAAGAAAGCGGCAAAACCGGGAAAATCCTAGCACCGGTCGGGCCCTCGAAACCACGGAACGAAAACCCTCGCCAGAACGACAACCGAGGATACGAAAACCCTCGCCAGAACGACAACCGAGGATACACTACAAGAATTTCGGCATTTACCGGCGGCCAAAATCCGCCGGAAATCGGCGATTACCGGCGGAAAAATTCCGCCGGAAATCCGCTGGAAAAATCATCCGCAGGTAACGCTTACCGGCGGAAAATCCGCCGGAAAATGCACTCTAATCCGCCGGGAATTACCGGCGGAAATTCCGCCGGTATTTTCCGCCGGAAACTACTCTAATCCGCCGGTAATTACCGGCGCAAATTCCGCCGGTAATTTGGCCAATTCCGACGGTAATTTGTTTAAAATTTTTTTTTCCACAATCCGCCGGTAACGCAGATGATTCCGCCGGTAATGTTTTAACATTTTTCTTTTTTTTTTCCGAAAATCCGCCGGTAATATATTTTTCTTTCTTTTTTAAAAAGTTTTAAATTCATTTAATAAATATATAATATTATTATTTTTTGAAAAAATTAGTATATATTTCGGTTTTTCAAATGCTAAAAATTAATATAGTATGAATATTTTTTTTAAATAAACATTATATGAACGAAAATTAATAATGTGTCAAAATGATAAATATTTTATAACATCATTAAAATGTACTAATTAAAATATCCAGAAATATAACATCATCATAATAAAAAGACTTAAACAACTGAAATTAAAACATCTAGTACATAGACTTAAACAGCTAGTCATAATAGCGTCCAGAAGGGTTGTTGGGGTCTGGTGTAGTAAACCATAGATCAAAATCAGTGGTGACCTCTGCATCAGGCTGCTGCTGGGGTTGCTGAGACTGCTGCTGCTGTTGGGGTTGCTAAGACTGCTGCTGCTGCTGGGGTTGTTGAGACTGCTGCTGCTGGGGTTGCTGTTGGGGATAATTCGGGGGCTGCTGCGGCTGAGAATTGAAACCAGGGTACGTCTGACCATATGGGCTCTGGAAGGATGGCTGAGAGTTGAGATTGAGGAAACATGATTAAAAGATAACAAATTTGAGAAGAGAAAAGAGAGAATTTGGAGAAGAATTGGAAGAATTCGGAAGGAAATGTGTGAACAATGTTTAAAATGAATCCATATATATATATATATAGAGGATAAGATCCAACGGATAGATTTCACTTCCCAATAGCATATTACCGGCGGAATTATCGGTGGGTAGATTACCGGCGGATCCGTGTGATTACCGGCGGATATTAAAAAATTCAAATTTAATTAGAATCCGCCAGTATTGGGTGTTTACCGGCGGAATTTTTGGTGGGTATATTACCGGCGGACTTCTAGTAATTACCGGCGGATTTGGCCACGTTACCGGCGGAATTTAAAAAACTATATTTAATTCGGATCCGCCGGTATTAGGTGCTTACCGGCGGTTTTTTTGGTGGGTATATTACCGGCGGATTTGGCCACGTTACCAGCGGAATTTAAAAAATATATTTTAATTAGGATCCGCCGGTTTTGGGTGTTTACCGGCGGAAATTTTGGTGGGTATATTACCGGCGGATTTGCCCACGTTACCGGCGGAATGTAAAAAATTATATTTAATTCGGATCCGCCGGTATTGGGTGTTTACCGGCGGATTTGTTTTGTGGGTATATTACTGGCGGATTACTAGTAATTACCGGCGGATTTGGCCACGTTACCGGCGGAATTTAAAAAACTATATTTAATTCGGATCCGCCGGTATTAGGTGTTTACCGGCGGAAATTTTGGTGGGTATATTACCGGCGGATTTCAAGGGATTACCGACGGATTTGGCCACGTTACCGGCGGAATGTAAAAAATTATATTTAATTCGGATCCGCCGGTATTGGGTGTTTACCGGCGGAAATTTTGTTGGGTATATTACCGGCGGATTTCAAGGGATTACCGACGGATTCTAGAGTTTTTTTTTAAAAAAAAACTAAAATGAGCGCCGGTAATGGTGTTTACCGGCGGATTTTCGATTTTTTTTATTTATTTTTAAAATACACCATTCCGCCGGTAAAGTCAGGAATCTCCGCCGGTAACTTTCCGAGGGATTGTAGTCCGCCGGTAATGTCTGCCTTTTCTGCCGGTACATTATTGGGGGAATAATTCCGCCGGTAACAGTCAAATTCCGCCGGTAATTTACCGGCGAAAAAATTCCGCCGGAAAACGCGCGCTGGTATATCCATTTATTCTTGTAGTGATACGACGGTCGAGCCAATCGGGATCCCCAGTCTCGAAATCGTCATAACTCTTATACTGAGCTTAACGTTTCCAATGCACAACTCTATGGCGAATGCTGGGACGTAGAGTTTAAAGATGTGAAATCTCCCAAGCCCATTCCACACCGTCCAGGCCAAAGGCTCAATAAGTACTGTCGGTACCACCGGAGTAATGGTCATGAGACGAACCACTGCAACGCCCTCAAGGACGACATTGAAGATCTCATCAAAAGAGGAAAACTGTCTACTTATGTTAAAAAGCCCAGAAAGGAGGCAGCCGAGGTCAAACAAGAAAGGGAGACTAATGTCAAGAAAGGAAGGAAGAACGCGAGCTCCGATGATGATGAACCCAACCCCGGACGACATAAGGGTCATCCCGTATTGATGATGATCTCGGGAGGTTTCGAACACCAGGAATCCACCAAAACCATGAAGCGAAAATGGAAGGAATTACTAAGTGTGGCGACAGCTTCAACGACCCCGACCACATCAAGTCGACCGCTTTTGTCATTCGGAGACGAAGATCTAATTGACGGGAAGCCCAACAAGCACATACCTTTGATAATATCAGCCATGATAGCCAACAAAGATGTTAGAAGAATCTTGGTAGATCAAGGGAGCTCATCAGATATACTTTTTCTCGGCCTACTGGACAGAATGGAGATCGACAGGGATGATCTCACCCCTTATTCAGGATCGGCTCTTTCTGGCTTCAATGGATCTCGGACTAAACCAGTTGGCCACATCGAGTTGATGGTATCCTATGGTGAGGAACCGTTAGTAAGGATGATCAAAACCAAGTTCCTAGTGTTACCTTGCGAATCCATCTACAATGTTATCATCGGTAGACCGACCCTTGGGAAACTCGGGGCAGTAACTTCGACCACCCATCTGAAGATAAAGTTCCACTCCCTTTGTAACAAAGTAATTACCATAAAATCCGACCTGGAATCAGCTGCGAGATGTTTTTTCCTGTGGACTAAAGCCGAGCAGAAAGCTCGAGACGCGGAAGGGGTTCCACCTCTGGAAAATCCCGATCATACAAGAGCGGACAATGCACGATCTAGCGAGGTGAATACGACGGATTTGGATGTTAGGTATGACCCAGATAGCTCGGAGGAAGAGAGCGATGACAACCTGGCAAAGGAGTTAAAGAAGAAGAGGAGAAGACCCCAACCTGACGGAGAATTTCTCCACATCCAGGTAGGGAGTGACCCCACAAAGGTCGTCAGAATCGGTTCCGACCTGGTAGAAGGAATCAAGAAGGATCTCATCCAATGTCTCCACGATCACGCTGATCTGTTCGCATGGTCGGCTGAGGACATGCCCGGAATCCCTCTGGAGGTCGTATGTCACCAGCTAGCCGTCAACCCGGGAGCGAAATGGATGGCCCAGAGGAAGAGAGTCCAAGGCAGGGAGAAGGCAGTTGCAGCTACCAAAGCGGTGGACGACCTCATCAAAGCAAACTTTATCACCGAGATAAAATACACGACCTGGTTGTCCAACCCTGCTTTGGTTAAAAAGAGCAACGGGAAATGGCGTATGTGCGTAGACTACACGGACTTAAACAGAGCTTGTCCAAAAGATGCTTTTCCAGTCCCCAGCATAGATCGTCTGGTTGACAACGCATCGGGTTACCAACTCTTATCCTTTATGGACGCATACTCTGGTTACAACCAGATCGCCATGCACCCCCCTGATCAAGAAAAGACGGCCTTCATGACGGACCTTGGGAACTTTGCATACAAGGTCATGCCTTTCGGTTTAAAAAACGCTGGTGCCACTTACCAGAGAATGATGAACAAAGTTTTCCAAGGGCAGATTGGGAGGAATGTAGAAGTCTACCTTGATGACATGATTGCAAAGAGCACGGAAGGCAACCTTCACGTATCCGATCTAAGAGAGATTTTTGCTGAGGTGAGAAAGAATAGCATGAGGCTGAATCCTGAAAAATGCACTTTCGGGGTCCGAGCTGGAAAATTCCTCGGATTCTACCTCACTGAAAGAGGGATTGAGGCAAATCCTGACAAGTGCAAGGTAGTCACGGAAATGCGCCCCCCAACAACGAAGAAAGAAGTCCAAAAGCTCAGCGGCATGATCGCCGCCCTATCTCGCTTCATCTCAAATGCGGCTTTCAAATCTCTCCCTTTATTCAAGTTATTAAAGAAGGAAGAGAAGGAGTTCGGTTGGACTGACGAACAAGACCGAGCACTTAAGCAACTCCAGAAGGTACTATCCGAACCTCCGATCTTAACCCGGCCCAATGAGGGAGAGATTCTATACCTGTACTTGTCGATCTCGGAGGAAGCATTGGGGGCAGTTCTCGTAAGAGAGACCGAGGTAGGGCAAAGCCCAGTTTACTTCGCAAGTAAAGTCCTACATGGGGCCGAAGCTCGTTATCAAAAGATTGAAAAGATAGCGCTAGCCCTAGTCGTCGCAGCTCGGCGTCTTCGACCTTACTTCGTGGCTCACCAGGTGGTCGTGCGGACTAACTACCCTATCAGACATATACTGCACAGACCCGACCTAGCGGGTCGGATGATAAAATGGGCGGTTGAGCTTTCGGAGTTCGAGATTAAGTATGAAACCAGGGTTGCATTAAAGGCCCAAGTCCTCGCCGACTTTATAGCTGAGATGACACCTGCTGACCCCGAGAACGGATCTGGGCCCTACATGTGGACGGATCCTCGAACCTCAAGGGAAGTGGTGCGGGCATCATGTTGGAAAGTCCGGATGGGGTGGTCATCGAGGTATCCTTAACCTTCAACTTTCAAACTTCAAATAATCAAGCAGAATACGAAGCTTGCATTGCAGGTCTCCGACTAGCAATCGACCTCCGAGTCCCTCGGATTTGCTTGCACACCGACTCTCTCTTGGTGGTCTCCCAAATTTCTGAAAAGTATGAGACGAAGGATCCGACGTTACAGAAGTACCTGGTCCGTGTGAGGGAACTATTATCAAAATTCGAACGATCAGAAGTAAAACACGTACCGAGGTTGGGGAATCAGAGGGCTGATATTCTTTCAAAGCTCGCCAGGACGAAGATCCCTGGAAATCACAGGACCATCATCCAATAAACGCTTCACCAGGCCAGTGTTCCTCTTGAAACCGACTCGATTCTGACTGTGTGTGTGTTGGAAGAAAGCACAAGTTTGATCCGGCCGATCTTGGACTATATCAACTCCGGTCAAGAACCAGGCGACGATAAGACAGCAAAACTCATCAGAAGAAGGGCTTCGACATTCTTAGTAATCGATGGAACTCTATACCGAAGAAGCCTATCTTCCCCCCTACTAAAATGCGTAGAAGGAGAAGAGGCAGATTATATTTTGAAAGAAATACATGAAGGGATTTGTGGCCAACATCTTGGAGCCCGATCTCTAGCTCGAAAAGCACTCCGATCCGGTTTCTTCTGGCCCACCATGGACGCCGACACCAAGAACTACGTTAGGAAATGCAAGAAGTGCCAGATCCACGCCCATGTCCACGTCGCTCCACCTAATGATCTGACGACCTTATCCTCTGCATGGCCGTTTGCGTGGTGGGGTATTGATCTGTTAGGGCCCTTCTCAGCAGCCCCCGGGCAGGTGAAATACCTTATAGTGGCAGTCGACTACATGAGCAAATGGATAGAAGCAGAGCCCTTGGCCACCATCACCGCAAAAAACTGCATCAAGTTTTTTAAGAAAAACATCATGAGTAGGTTCGGGATCCCCGAAGTTGTGATAACGGATAATGGGACTCAGTTCACCGACGCAGGTTTCAGAAAGTTAATGGCCGACCTTCAAATCAAGCACCGGTTCACCTCGGTAGAACACCCCCAAACCAACGGCCAAGTCGAAGCAGCAAACAAGGTCCTCCTCAACGGCTTGAGGAAACGCCTTGACAACGCCAAAGGCAATTGGGTCGAAGAATTACCATACGTCCTCTGGGGCTATAGGACGACCCCCCAAAGCTCGACAGGAGAAACACCTTTCAGGCTCTCTTATGGCAGCGAGGCAGTCATCCCTGTCGAAATTGGGGAACTAAGCTGGAGGACGTCACACCCCAAGCCGCGGGATGTGAACACCCAAGCCCTCTTGGAGGAGCTCGATCTAATCGACGAAGTCCGAGGACGGGCCTCTCTTAGGGAGGCCGCTGTAAAACAAGGAGTGGCAACTCGGTATAACGCTAAGGTCGTCCCAAGAGATTTTAAGGCAGGCGATTTAGTGCTTCGAAGGGCTAACGTCGGACTAAAGAACGCCGGTCAAGGGAAACTCGCGCAAAACTGGGAAGGACCCTACCGTGTCAAATCCAAGACCGGCAACGGAGCTTTCTCACTTGAGACCCTCAGTGGAAAGCCGATTGAGCGAACTTGGAACGCAACCAAGCTGAAGAAATACTATGTTTAAAAACTCCTTTGCATCTATTTAAAAGTCCTTTTCTCGAAAGGCAATTTTCTCCTTAAGGACGCCATCTCTGAGCGTACCAATCTGCTGTAATACTTCACTCATCAATTAATGTGGCACCCATGTCAACGTTCACACCATCTTTATTTTTTCAAATAAAATAAATGGAACAGGGACGATCCCCGCAACCATGATAGGTCGCCACTCATTAAAAAGGCACCCATGCCGACTTTCATGACATCTTTATTTTTTCAAATAAGATAAATGGAACATGGACGATCTTACGATCTCCCCGCGACCATTATAGGTCGCCACTCTTTAAAACAAGTTAGATCCGAGCCGAGTCTTGGTAAACCGTTTTAACGAGAGTTGGTTTTCCGGAACCTAGGTTTCCAAAACGACCATTGGCCACAGTTGCCAAGATCCCAAAGGGCGAGTTAAATCTGGGCCGAGTCTCGGTAAACTGCCCCGAGGACGACGTACGTGACTTGCAACTTTGAACGCATTCATAAAACGATATCTAAATACGATGTTGAATATCAAGCTAGCATACGACGATAAAATAGCGTACTCCTATTATCAGACAATATACGAAGTTAAAAATTCATTACAGATCATCTCGGATGCGACCGAGTCCTCGAGTTCAAAAAAAAAGCATACTCCTATTACCAGGAAACAAAACTAAGCAAAGTTCTGAATCTATGCAAGCTCGTTTGGCGATGTATAATCTCAGAACTCCTGCAAAAGTTACTACACAAAGTATCAAGCATCGGAAAGAGGAAAGATCATGGTCTTCACCTTCGTCCTCATGTCGATCTTCACGATCCGATGATCGTCCACTTCATGCTCGGCATTAATGATCTTATCATCTAACTGCAGGGAAGGATGAACCAAAGCAACTTGTTTCAAAGCCTCTTTAAAACCGTCTTCATAAAGACCAACTGCTTCTCGAGCAGCCTCTTGAGCTTCCTCCTGACTCTTCTTAAGAGCGGTTTGGGATCTCGCGAGCTGGGCTCGTAAAACAGCAATCTGAGCTTCAGGATCAGAACTGACCTCCGCCTTACCTTCCTCAGCTGACAGTTTTTTCTGAAGCTCGACTACTTGACCTTCGAGACTTCCCACTTTCTTTTTGGCTTCATCCTCCGACGCCTCCAAAACCTTGATTCGACCCTCCAAATCTTTAACCCTAGCTTCGGCATTTTCAGCCCTTGCCAAAGCAGCATTTCGGGTTTCTTCAAGACTTTTCTTACTCTTCCTCAGCATCTCAAGATCGAAATTGGCCTTGGCCAAAGCAGTGGTCTTTGCGGTCAACTCTTGCAGGGTCTGAAAATTTTTGTCCTTCTCCGCACTCACCAACTCTGGAAAACGAACATAAAAGTTTATGCATGAAAGTAAAAACTCGAGGACCTGAAAGAAGAAACATGCTCGGTTTACGATGTTACCTTTAGCTCGTTTTTCATACTTCTCTTTTTGGATCTTATGCACCTCAGCCAAATTCAAGAAGATCTGCGCAGAAGCCACGATGGGATCGACCCGCCATTCCTCAAAATTCTGTTCCAAGAACTCTTCAGACAGAGGAACAGCTTTGACTTTGTGTTTCACCTTTTTGGAGTCTTTGACCTGTTTAACGCTCTGTTCGACCTCAGAATCGTCACGTTTTCTTTTTTCCGAGGGACCAACGTCGGTAGATTTTTTCTAGAAAGATGCGGTGCCAAAAGACTGCACTCTCTTGCCCCGATCATCGGCATTCACGTCACCTTGTCTGACGATGCTGATAGGGACAGCATCGGGAACAGGATCAGCACGCGCATTAACTTGAGGAGAATTCTGGGAATCGTCCTCAACATTGACAGCTTCCTCCACCTGCCGGAAAGCCAACTCTTTCATCCGAGCGAGCCTCTTCGAAGCCATAGTATCTGCGAGGTAAACAAAGAGAAAATTGTTAGTCAACTTCGCAAGGTAAACAAAAGAGCACAATAACGATCTTAAACAAACCTAAAACTCTTTGCACATCGCGCTTCTTGGCGGCCTTAACAAGGACGTCGGTAGGAATGCCCCTATACTTCACCTTTTTAAAAGGGATTTGGTCAGAGATATAGGCCAGGATCTTTTTTGTAAGACGATCTTCCACATTCAACTTTTTCTCACCAATTGCATAAGAATGTGTAGATCGGTTGAAATGCCCATTGCTCCAGCCAATAGGAAACTTGGTGCATTCCAACGACCGACCATCAGCTCCGAACTTCCCCACACAGTCCACTGCCTTGTCGTTCACAGGCTCCACCCAATAGAAAAATTTCTTCCAATCACCTCGCAAGGAATCGGTATATGCTCGAAAGATCTTCGAACCTCGCCTCGATCGGAAACTCACATGCTCGCGCCCGAAATTAGCGGCCTTCTTTTTGCCACTGTTCCGGTTAAGCTCGAACAGGTGAAAGAACAGCATGGGCGACACCGGCCTTTCCAAATGAATACACAAAAGCTCAAAAGCTCGAAGGAATGCCCATGCATTAGGATGCAGTTGAGAAGGTGCAGCGTCCAACCTAGCCAGTACGGTTTGCTGAAGACAAGTAAAGGGAGGTCAGATGTTCATATCCTTGATCGTCACGTGGTACATTGTAAACTTGAATTCCCCTACCCAGGTAGCCACGTGCTCACCGTCCTTCATACCTTCGACCCTCCAGATCCTGTCCGAACGACCATTAATCTTCTTCATAACAGGTCCGAAATTATGGAAAGAACGAAAAACCGACTCTGTCTCCAACACCGAGCTTGAAACCCAATCGTAAGGGCTTGCTTCCCTGGCTGGAACATTTAAAACACCGAGGCCAGTGCTGGAAAAACCATCTGCGGAGGTGGCCGAAGATCGGCTGCTTCCTTGAGGGTCACCAGTTTCTTTCTCTTGATCGACAGGCGCATCGCCGGAATCCTCGCTCGAAGAATCATCCGTCTTAGTGTCAGCCTCGTCCGAGCCGCGAGTTTCCGAGCTCCCTCGGTTCTCCCCAGATTGAATTTCTTCTTCGGACATGTTATCCTCCTGTCCTAACCCTTCGTCGTCGTCATCACCCTCATCACCGTCGTCGTCGCTACCTTCTTCCTCGCCTCGATCTCCGAATGATTCATCGTTTGCTTCGGAGACTCTAGCATCAGGGGTAAGATTTTCAACGTCTAAATCTTCATCGGCCTGCTCGCTTGTCGGAGCCGAATCCAGATGATCTTGTTCATCTGGAGTGGCGGATTCAACTTTACCTTGAACGTCGGGACCGTCGGCGCGGTCGTCTCGGAGAACCTCATCAGGCACTCCATCACCTGAGGCCATTTTAGTTGCTAGCTCGGGGGGTTTGACAGTGATTTGTCTCGGAGTTTGCTTAGTAACCGCCAGATCGGACCTGCAGAAATGGGGACGAGTTGTCAGGGTCATACCCCGTAAATGGGTCCACGAATAAGTCGGGACCCAACCTGACGGCCCCCACTCTGAGGGAATTTGCCGGGTTCAAGGAACCTCGACCCTATTCCAAAACAAATAAAGACAAAAATGAAAGTTTAAAGGGACTAACCTCGTACAAAGCGCAAAAAAGGGTTAAGATCGACAGTAAAGTTGGCTCTACGATCCCAAACGATGGAAATCCACTGAAAAGCTCCGACCCTCGTCACTTTCCGCCTGCTCAAACACAATTGATCGCGAAGGTCGTCGGTCAGAGCGTTTGTATTGTGAAAACGAGTGAAAACGAAAGACCTAACTCCATATTTATAGTGGGCTGAAGAAATTGGGCCTTAAAACTGAATCGACGGGCCCAATCACAAAATTTTGAACTAGGCGCGCAGAACGAGGCTTCACATCATTAGACAATCATCAAAAGACGTGCACTGTCAGACGATGCATTTAATGCACTGCACATAAAAAGGTGCGTTTTCCAGCACACGTCTTTTGGATTTTTCTCCCAGGAACTGCAAACAACGGAGCTCGGGCACCAAGGAAGCTCGGGCACGTCCACTCCTTTAACACTAGGATCGTAAGACAGCCACCTCGGCATACAAGTCAAGATCGACTATACCAGACGACCAGACTTGGGGGGCAACTGTTATGGTAATAGATCTAAATGCTATTGACACCTCCAAGGGTCCATTATCTGATTGGGCCAGCCTTTTACGTAAGCCCACAATTTAACGCTTCAGATACAGCCAACACATCCAACGGTTCTTAATCATTAGATCAACACCATTCAAGCCTATAAATACCACATTCAATGCTCATTAATGGTAAGCTATTCTACTCATAATATACTCTGCTTGACTAATTTACTGACTTGATCGTCGGAGTGTCATTGCAGGACCAACAACCCAACCTCGACCGGAACATTGAAGATCAAGGATCACACCTACCAACTACCTCAAATCGACCTCTAAGGTCAGGAGTACGATACAGAATACTTACCATGAATGTGTGCAAGACTTTTATTTTTCAAAAGGGAAACACTTATTTGTACGAGACGAATTGTGAAGAATGATGTGGCATAATCCTAAGTCTTATTTGCTTTTTTTTTTAAGTACAACACCATCGGTATCTATCTTTCTTTAATAAGAGACTTGGCAGCTGCGCGCCAACTTTAAGGTTTTTTTATTTATTTATAATTTCAGTTTTTTTCCTTTTATTCTTTTATGCCATTCTTTTATTTTTTTAATTCTAAATTGAAACCTTATTACTTCTTTTTTTGTCTACATATTGTAATGTTGTGAAAAAAATAATAGTTTCGTTACTAAATATGTAAAGTACGATGCTAAGCAGTGTGTTTGGGAGTACCTTAGCGTTTGAAAAGAAATTTAACTTTTCAAATACGTGAAGTTCGTTCCTCAATAAACGGTTGGATCGGAAAAAATTAATTTGATGACAAAAGTGAGATGTTAAGCAGTGTGTTTTGATGTACTTTATGGTTTCGAAAATAATTTAATTGTCCCAATATGCAGAGTTTGTTCCTCAATAATTGATTTGGTGAAAAAAATAATTTCGTGTCAGAATAGGTAAAGTGAAATACTAAACAGTGTCTTTTGAGGTACTTTAGCGTTCGAAAAAAAATTACGTGTTCAAATACGCGAAGTTCAATGTATTTGTTAATATTCTTTTTTAACTTTATAATCTTCTTATTTAATTTATAATTTATTTTTTACTCACGGGAACTTTGGCCACATCAACAATATAAACTCATATCATATTCTTTTGACTTTCTATAGGTGCTTCTATTTTATTTGTGATTTTCATACTGCCTTGCATGCATGTGTTTCACTTTCGATTTGTGTTGTCTTCTATATTTTTGTCATTTCACACCAATAACTATTAGAAGCATACTTAAATTGGGATTTATATTTTAATCTTTCTTTTATATTTGAGTATCGCGTTGCAGTATTTACCCCCTGGAAACTTCAGCCAGATTTACAATAAATCTCCCATCATCTTCTTTCAACTTTGTATAGTTGGACCTTTTTTATTGGTGGTTTTCATTCAATGCTGCATGATACCGACATATTTCATTTTCTAATTGTGCTGCCTTCTTTTCTATCTAATTATTGGTTAACCTTTGGGAACTTAAACCACATCTACAATAGAACCCCGTGTTTCATTTTCTAATTGTGTTGTCTTCTTTTATTTTTAATTACGAGTTAAGTTTTTATATTTACTTTTGATGAATATAGATTATTATGTTATTAAAATTCTTTAGACTTTTTCTTCTTAATAACTATGGATGCTCAATTTCAATGTCTTTGTTAATGTTCCTTTTCAATGTATAATCTTCTTATATGATTTATAGTTATAATTTAATTTTTATTCCATATTATCAGACTATCTATTTTACAAACCAATATTGTTGGCCAGTAGGCATAAACTAACCTGGGAGTCTGGGACACAAGTGTTGACCCAGTGCTCTCGAACTCGATTCCTACAGAAAACAAACTCGGTATTGGCCGTATTTAGAAAGCGCTATTTCAACCTAAAATTAGATTTTATTTATTACTCGGTATTTCAACCATATTTAAAATAGAACCCCTGTCGTCTTCTTTCAAATTTGTATAGTTGCTTCTATTTTATAGGTGGTTTTCATCTAACCTTCATGACACCCACGTGTTTCAATTATGGGTTAATTTATATATATATATATATATATATATATATATATATATATATATATATATATTTGTGTGTGTGTGATGAATATGAATTATGTTATTAAAATTCTTTAGACATTTTCTTCTTATTAATTATCTATGAATGTTTTATTTTTTAATGTTCATTTTTAGTTTGATGGAATGTATTGGTTTTTGCTATTTAATTTTATTTGAATTTTTAATTATGCTTAAATTACTATTAACCATTATTAACTTGGTGTATTTGCATTCGTCGATACTAGCGCACCCCGTGCATTATACTGGGTTTAGAAATAATCCCATTTATGTATTAATCCCAAATTTGAACACATATAATAGTATTCCAACTACTTCATTACACTAATTTAATATAAAAATATTATATTTCCACCAATCTGCTTAAAACCCACAAAATATAAAAATATATAGAAACATCCTATTTTAAGTTGTTCACTATAGCGCAATCGTGCGCAACCCGTGCATCGCACGGGTGATAAGACTAGTAGTACTATATATTCCCTCCGTCCCATATTATATGTCGTTTAAGGTTGTGACACATAAATTAAGAAAAATAGTTAATTTTGTATAGAAAAGAGAGATTGTGAGTTTACCAAATTGTCCTTCATTAGTGACATTGAAAACATAAAAAGTAGAATTGTAATAAGAGATATATTAAATAATGAAGGGTATGACTGAAAAAGAAAAATGATATTGTATTGATATTCTAAAAGGTCATGTATTATGGGACAAATTTTTTTGCCTAGAAAGTCATATAATATGAGACGGAGGGAGTATAAGTTTTTTCCTTTGGCTAATACTAGTACAAACATAAAAACTCATGTGATTATTGATAATCGTGAGCTATTAGTCGTTAACTAGGCTATGCATGTAAATTGCAATGCCTATAATTAATAGTCAATTAGTTAAGAAACCATAAATTATTTGGTATAATCTGTCAATAACATGGACTTATTCAATGATTCTAGAGCCAAAAAGTAAAAAATTACTTGTACGCAAGTATATCTGGTTGGTCCTAGAACCATAAAAGAATGGTAAATGGGATAAGGACCAATATACTTCCTCAACTAGAAGACCTTTTACAGTTGTACCTAAAAAGTTGCTTTCTCTTCGATTTGTCTCCTTCATATAAACACAAAACCCATGCTAATATGCTATCAAGCCCTAGATTTTGTATCCATTTTTTAATACTCACAATCATTAATCATATCTTCCCGTTTATACATTGCTTTGGATCATTAGCACTATAGCCAGCTTTATTTGACCGATCAATTGTGGAACTCGAGTCACTAGAAGCAAATACTATACTATAACATTAACTAAAATTTGCCATTACTTTCCACTCACTCATTCTAGGGTGGCTAGTATTTAATAAAGACTCACAAATACTATACTATTTTCACTTCTTTTCATTATTGAGTGGCGTTATTTGAATGCAAGTATTCTTCAATGATTGTTGCTCTTTTTTTATATATATAAATAAACGTTTGAGTCGAATCTTAGAGGACCCGCATCATTGGATTCAAGACTAAGCTTTTTTAAACTAATATGATTAGTGATACTAATCATATATCAATCCACCGTTTAGTTATTCAATTCTTCAATTGAATATCAAAGGATAGGTTACATGTGTTGATTGGTAAGGCAAGGTGGGTAAATCTCCACTCCACACCAAGATATGCCAAAAAAGAAAAGAAAAAGTAAAAGAGAAAGAATGGGGTGTGGGGATGGTTGGTGACAAATGCCAGCCCACAGGTGAAGTTTTCTGACTTGTGAACCAAAATTAAGAGTTAACGGACACCTTAAAAAAGAGAGCAATTTGATATAACAAATTAAATTTATTGTATTTGATTTCATGGATGTCCTACATAGAGTATCTTCGAGTGGGGAAAAGGTGAGCCTAGTGCTCTGGGGGGTCACATTTTACAAATCACGAATCAAATTGGCTCCAGCATATTTAATCTGTATGCCATTGCATCATCAGGTAGTATATTTACGTTCTTCAAGTATAGAGTGTAATGGAACAATATTTGCATATTGTCTCTATCGTTAGAAGGCCTAATGGCATAAAAAAATTGATAAAATACGCAAACATAACTGAAAGGGAAAAAAAAATGGGTGTTTCTGTACGTTGTTTACTGGTTCGGACCATGCTAGTCTGAACTGGTTCGGAGCACACTGCTCCGAACCTCTTCTAATATAATTGAAAGGAAAAAAGGCGGTGTATGTGCATTGTTTACTAGTTCGGATCACGCTAGTCCGAACTGGTTCGGAACTCACTGCTCTGAACCATCGTAGGAGCACAAGATTCATTAATAGCAGTTTGGTCTTTTCACGCGTTTTGGGATGTCCGCTGAGTAGAGGGGGGTTGTACGAAATATGGGCCTTGTGCAAACCATATCAAGCCCATTACATTTGTTGCACGACGTTAAAGTGGGCCAAAAAATACGCTTACTTATTCCTAACCCACACCCCAACTTTCCCAAATTCACTCAAACGACCCACCCCCACCTTAAACCATGGACGTCCACCCCACTCATGGAGTCACCGCCGTCCGTCGCTCCACGGCCATCGTGACATCACCACGCCATCGTCTCTCCACTCCACAACCATTGTGAGTCCACCACGAGTACACCAGAGCTCCAAATAACAATAACAGAGTGCTTTCCGAAAATCAAGTTTTTAGATCACCTGTTCGTGAAGTGTTGGGTTTTCATTCGGTTTTTGGTCAATTACGATATACACGCCTGGAAATTAAGTTTGTTGAAGTATATTTCGATTATACATCCGAAAACTAAATTTTTGGATTACACTTCCTGAATCTTAGTTTCCAGATGTTGAAACTGGTGAAAATAAAGCTAGTTCAAAGTGTTCCGGAAACTTAATTTCCGGAAAGTGCAGTGTTGGGGTGAATTGTGCCGTGTTGCTTGCCCCTTGTGGGTAAAGAGACTCACTAATGCAATAATTTATGACAATGATTGATATGTTGTAATGACTCACCACTTTCAATATTCCTTTTTTTTTACAGTACCACTTTCAATATTCTGTGAACACATTTCTCAGGAAACATCAAATATTTTTTTTTTGACAGATGGAAACATCAAATATGGGAAATGGTAAACATAGCTTTAACAAGTAGCTTTTCACGTATTTACCAACAAATTTTCATCAACCACCACAACCAGTCAACTCAAACAAATTGCTTCAATGTGTAAATTCTTGTGGCATATCAAACTTATTCTATGAATAAATCATCAGCATTCAATTTTACGATCTTGAGGCCATCCAAACTCCTCCAAGAATGCCAACACAACTCCATTAGACCAGCCAAAACCAGTCTGCATTGCAATTCATTACAAGTAATCAGATACATGTCCAACATGCAGATGGCAAATTAAGATGTCATTTATTTATCTTTTTTTAAAGCTTCTAATCAATCAATTAAAAACATACCAGGCAAATTCCTTCTATCACTCACAAATCACAATATATGTATATGTTTTTCAACTGTTAGCCTACTGCACCAAAAATCACTATGATAGAGTATAATAGCCATACCTGGGGTATATATTCACCCCCACCTCCAAATTCTCCGCAATGTTCCACGTCAAACTTTTCATGCATTACACCCGTTTTCTTGTAAGCAACATAATTGGTTGTGATCCATCTGATGGCAATTTCCTCAGCCAATGACTTTGCTTCTTCCAAACCTGATTTTACCAAGCCTTCAACTAGCATGTGCTGAAGTGGGGCCCAACCATTCGGGAAGTCCCTGTTGCAAATTTTGTAAGAGTCGTTTAACAAAAACTGATTACTGATTAGTGAAACATTTTACCTGCTTCACTTCCTACCCCTATCTCTTCTAATTCACCCCTTAATTAATACATGCTAATTCAAAATCGGCCATAACTTGTACTTACCACTGTTGTCCTGAATCATTCAATGAAGTTGCAACTCCAGCAGCACGAACGAGACCAGAAGTTTTGAGACTTTCAAGAACACTACTCACAAGTGAAGTATCTTGATAAATATGAAAAACAATAATCATCAACTCGAAATACCAGAAATTTAAAAAAAAAAATCAAAGAAAGGGAAATTCACCACCTAAAGGTGATATACATTAATTAGTTCCTTATATAGATCAATAAACGACATCAATGAAAAATAAAGGCAAAATTACACTAGAAGACATTTAAGTTATTTATTTGTAACAATTTGGCCCTTTAAGTTTTTTTTGTAACAAAGGTCCTCTGGTGTAATTTTGCCAAAAATGAACTAATCTTAAGCTGATAAATCAGATATTATTAACATTTATATCTAATCTAATAAGTAATAACTAACATTTAGAAATTTTCTAGATTAGATTAGATTACAGATATGCATGTAGAATGTATCTATCTAATCAATGGGGTTACATTGTAATCTAGAATTAACATTTCTATCAAATAATGCATATAGCCTTAAGGAAATTACTGACATTTCTATATTCTAATTTAGAATTATTTAGCATTCTATTCTATCCATATGTTTAAAACTAAAGATAACCTATTCCATTTAACTATTTAAGTGCTTATTAATCTACAGTTAAATTTAAAATTTGGCATAAAAGATCAACATGTCAACTAGTTAACTTATAATTGAACAGTCGTGATAAGATAATCACAGTCAATAATAACTGGTGAATGGTGTAATTATACGTCTTACACTGCTATTTGATTCTAAGTTTCTAATCCTCCTGATATGTGCGTGTGCATTCAAGGCAAAACCATGTTACTAAACTACGAGATTGCTTATTAGAAAAATAACATGACTTGAACCTGATACTAATTTGATACCCCAATGATTGCAACAATAGGTCATACACTTAATTTTTTCTGTATGACAGTTAATATGGATACATTGTCAATAATACCTGAGTAAAATGGCTTCATCCACAAGGGAACAAAATTGGAAGCAAATACGTTTTGATTCTGGTGCAGGCTTTCCCAAACTTGAACCTTCTAGAAGTATCAGGAAGACAGTCAGCAGAACTGCACAAGGCTAAAAGAGCTCCCCATATGATAGATTTATACAAGTAGCACTTGAAAATACCTCACACGTGTTATTGCTGAGCCAGCAATCAACCCATTGTTTCATGTTTGCATTCCAGAAAACAGAGCTCATTGCTTTCTTTCTCACATCAGAAATTTCAAGGAAGTGTTTGGCAGTGCTATGTTCTCCAGTAACTTTTGCAAAGAACGCAATATTAAGTTCCATCTGAATCAATGGGCATCACAGAACTAAATTAGGTTACAGAAACTGATTTTAGGTATTATTTTACTCGTTGGTCTGAGACATACCCCAAGTAGAAATGCATTTAAATCAACAGGTATCACCGATGTTGTAGACAACATTGTGAAATCGGGAGAGTGTCTGCATCAAAACATGATATGATTTCATAGTATTGTAAATATTGTTAATTACTTAAAAAAACATGCATAAGCATATTGCTTAAGCTAGGGAGGGGGTCAAACTCAAAAATCTTAGTTGTATATAAAGTAGTACCTCATCCATCTTGTGCTGAAATCCCATCCGGATTCAGCAGCTGACGCCAGTTCACGGTAAAAATGTTGTTTTTCTGAAACAGTCGAGAACTTGGAAGCAGATGCCTTGTCCTGTGGCATGGAATTATCCAAAGTTATAGATTAAATGCCGTTTTCATTCATACAACAGTTGTTAACAGACCACACACCATTATGGACGATTCTGGCCTGGGTTTGTTCCACATTGCATAGTAGCGATTTAAGGTGTGAGTGCAACCATGAGCATCCAAAATTGTAGCTTTATGTATATCTATAAGATAATATAAGATAATAAAAGGTAAAAACATTAACATGGGTGACCTAAGAGGGAAAGGAAAGGGTTTGAAGGGAAGGAAGCGGAAATGGAGGGTGACTCCCTCCCTGTTTGCAATTCAAAAACCTCGCAATTTGCTGGAACTCCACAAAACAAGTAAAATAGAGTTTTTGGGGTTTTTAAAAATTCCTCAAACTCCAGCCCTTCCCCTCATTTTACAAAACCCCCAAACAAGTAAAGGCAAGCAATAACCTCTCCCTCCCTTCCTAAACCCCATCACAAATATTACGTGATTAAGGCAAAAGTGTTGGTGTAATACCTGAATTCCAAAACTCATACTCTTTAAGTAGTGCAGGTAGAGATCTTTTAACTAATTCTACATCACCGGTGCTACTGTATATCTCGTAAATCATAGCGCTTAGAAGAGGAGGCTGGCTGTGAAATCATAGTTAAGCTTATTCTCATTTTTTCTGTTTGTAAGTGCAACAATTATGATGATAACAACTTTTTAAATCATAAGGTGTAGCAGAGATATGATATATGAGAATAACATGAAACCAAGGTAAAAACAAGGAGAGTAAAATTATGCTGCAGTATCATTCTGAAATTTACTTGTTAAGTAAGAAAAATATCAGAAGATTAAGGGCCAGTTTGGATTAGCTTATTTTTGAGCTTATGAAAAACAACTTATGGAGATAAATAAGTTTTTATGTTGACCCATAAGTTCTCACAAATAAAAGTTATACCTCCATAAGTTGTTTTTCATAAACTACCTTGAAAAGCTTAGAAATAATACATAAAAACTTATTTATTTGCATAAGCTGTTTTGCATAAGCTCAAAATAAGCTCTATCCAAATAGGCCTAAATTACAAAACCAGAAAAAATTGTTTTTATAAGTGCTTATAAGGATCGACATATAATTCAACGAAAGGTAAAACATATATCCTTGTAAAATAAGGGTACAAAAATACATCATAAATAAGCACACAAAACAGAAACAAACGGACAGCTCAAGTTGAGATTTAGACTGTACTCACTAAAAAATGATGGTTAAAAGAGTAAAAAACTTTCTGTTTTGAAGTTTTTTTAGTTCATAAAGAGTGAAATTATGATTAACTAAAGTGGCACTAATGACCATTTTACAACTATTTTCGAGAGAATTTGAACTTTGTCCCTTGAGATTACAAGGTAAAGCTCTTTCCATCGAGCTGACACCGTATGCATTGTTTTGAGGTTATTTCATGCCATAGCACATGAATTCCAAATTAGCAAAATTCTATTCTAGATAAACATTTACATAATTGCTGAGATGACAGATATTTGCAATCACTACAAAATTGGGAGTAATAAAATAGAAAAGTGGGTACCTCCTGTTAGTGTAGTAAGCTCTAGCACCATTAAGCACAAACCCATATTCCTCAATAAAGGAAATGAGATTGATTACAATAGCTTTAGCAGTCTTATACATTTTACTTACCAACAACCCCCTGAAAGTGGAAAAAAAACAAAACAACATCACTTCTGCCACAGAGAACAGTTGCATAAACAGCAAGCAAAAAATCAAGAAAGTGAGAAAAAATTGCAAACCTAATTACCCAATAGGAATCCCAATAATAAACCTCACGAAAGCGTGAACCAGGAATGATAACAGAACCAGGAAGAGGAAGTAGTGTATGGAAGTTAGGGTGAGTCATCACCGCACTGGATATTTTCCTACTCAAGTTTTTCCAAAGAGAGTGAACTTCAAGCGCCCATGCCCGCATCTCCGGATTTTTCACCTTTGGCAAGAAACCTTCCGGCTCAGGGACGAAATCCTCTGGATCATGGTACACCAGATCATCCCCTACGCCTTCGAAATACGTTTCTATAAAACGGTTCAAATCATCGACGGGCACGGAACCCTTGGGGTTTTTTGGAAGGTTCTGGAAGGCTTGTTCGGTAACGGAGAGAGGGAACTTGAGGGGCAAGTCAACGTAGGTTTTAGGATCGAAGTGGTGTTCTCCGAAGGTGTTAAACGCCGTTTCTTGAAGACGTTCGAGAAAGGTGACGAGTGGGATTGAAGGCTTAACGGCGTCCATTTGTGACGGCGATCCTGTAACTGTAACGGTGAGTAGTGTTAGTAGTAAGAGTGAAATGAAAAGTTCCCCGCCGTTCTTCATTGTGGAACAAGGTGAGGGAGATTATGGTAATTAGTAAATTGCTGAAGCAGTGAAGCAAAATATAACATCGAAAAAAGAATAAGAAAGAAAAGAAAATGATGAAGATGAAGATGAAGATGAAGAAAACAAGAGAATGGAAGACACCTGAAAGTGACCTGGGAAGCCGGCTGTTAACGGAACGTTGCGTTGTGTTTTTTTGTTGTTGACAGAAATATTTTTGGCAACGGTTTATGCTGTTGGATTTGGAAGTCAGTTTCAGTCCCCACTCCGTTGACTTGGCCCTTTTGGAAGATGACTATCAGACAAAAAATGCAAAATTACCTCGTCTCAAAGAGATAAGTAGAAATTTGAGTTTCGAGAATTATGAATGCAAATTTTGTTATGCTCTACTAAATCAACCATTTGGGTTACCAATGAATATGAAAATAGTAGTCCACTATAAATACTTTTAATTTTGAAAATTAATTATGGTGATTTTTGTTAGAATTAATTGTTAAAGTTATTATAGTTAATTAAAAGTTATTTATAATTAGTTACAAAGTTAACTATAATTGTATCACCAAGATTCATTTGGCTTAACTATGCTTCTCAACATGGTATAAGCATCCTGACTTCTACTTTCAAAAGATGATCTTAATTATTATCGGAGAAAATCTCAATCTCCAAACACCTCTTCCTTTGTCTCTGTCCATCGATTTGTTGTTATGCGCTTATTTCATTTTTTTTACGTAGATTTGTTTGATATTTTGCTCGAAGTATTTTGTAGATTTTCGTTTTCTATCTTAGGTGATTCTACTTCTACGTATTTAGCTTCGTCTCATACATAGAGTTTCAATGACGACTTTGGTCACCTGCAAATATCTTTCCTCTTGTCTGTTCTTAGTTTTTTCATCGATCTTTGCGATTTTGTTTCCAGTTCCATTTCAGTTTGAGATTTTACTGCGATTTGGCTCTTGAAATCTACTATCATTGTGCTCCAAAATTTCAAAGTGTTTTGTTTTGGATCTAGGTTTTAGATCTACATTTTTCGTTCTTCTTATTTTGATTCTTGATGATGACGGAGTCAATAAACAGAGTGCATTTATAGATGCTTGTTTGTTGGAACCATTATTGTTAATATGCTACGAATGTATTTCAGTTTTGTTAGCTAGAATAATCATTTTTTGTTACAAAAAGTTTAGGTCAGCTGGGCTCCGGGGGCTCACCAGGTAATGACAGGCCTCACGGCTCTTTGAGCACTCACCCACCAAAAAGGTACTTACCGATCACCCACCAAAAAGGTAATCACGCCGTTGTTGTGAATATGCTACGAATACGCTATCATTGTTGTCAGTTTTGCTTCTACTATTTTCGAGTAATCATATTTACGGTTTAGGAAAATCAGACAAAATTGGTCACTTTAACTGGTTGAATTGAGAACCGGTCAAGTGTCCGTCTGATTCATCCCAAAAACTGAGTCATCTCAATTTGCCAAACTGGCCCCGAATTAGTGGAATTAGCCAAAAAATCGGAGGTGGGAATTGGTTTGAACTAGCCTGTTTTTAAAAAATTAAAATTCCTGTTTAGAATTCAAAAAAATTATTGTTTTGTTATATAAAAGGCCAAAATCAAGTTATAAAATTCTCTATACATAATTTTTTTTATTTATCCTTTTGATTATTATTTAGTCATAAGAGATATATATATATATATATATATAATAATTATTTCATCTTAGTTTATATTTTAGTTATATCTAATATTTATCACTAAATATACTGAATAATCAATGCGTTTGTTGGTCCAATAACCAGATCGGTTGAAGCACGGTTGAATCATTAAACCTTAAACTAATACCTTCACTGATTAAATGGTCTTTTAGTAAAAATATTTATATATATATATTTGTAAAAATATTTATTTTGTAGTTATTTCTTATTCTTATTTTAAAAAATATATATTTTATGCGTACACATACATGCAAAAGTCTATACAAATTATGTTACTATTTTCATAATTTGTTATTTAAATATTTAGTAACAAAAAATTGAAAATAATACAGTTTTTTATCATTATTTTGAAAAATAAAAAAACTGTAAACCAAATATTTTCCTAAATAGTTTTTGTAAAAGTCTAAGTAATATGAAGAAAATACTTTTTAAAAATAAAAAACATGTGTACAAGCTCAAAAAGCCCACAATCTGCATTGGCCCAAGTTTGGGCACAAATTTTAGGGTTTTACTTTTCCGCATCCCCCCTACTCACCACACACCTCTTAACCTCATAATCCCAAAAATACCCCTACCTTCAAATCACTTCCTCTCCTCATCCCTTTTTTTTTACGCAATCGCTTTCGGTTCGGCGAAGCTTGACCGAAGGGGTTCGGCGCGAACACCCACCGTATGTCAAGGAAACTTCAGAATCGTGGTTCAGGAAGAAAGATGCCAATCATTCAAAATAATATGAAAATGGAAAGGAGAAGATGCTCAAGAATGGGAGAGGATAATGACACTATAACTGCACCTAATGTAGCCTTTTGTGAAGTTGAAAGGTTTGGATTTGAACCTGGTCCAGAATTTTCTTTGGAAACTTTTCAGAGATATGCAGAGTTTATAAGGTCAATACTTCTGAAATGAGAACATATCTCATCTGAGTGATGATACAACAATTTTAAATGGTACCTCGAAGCCTTCTTTGGAGACCAATGAGGGTGAATACTGGCGGATGGTCGAGTATCCTACTGAAGAAATTGAGGTGTTGGTCATAGGGAGGAAGAAGGGAAGCTTTAAAGGGGGGTGGGCACGACAGTCAGGTGCCGAACTTGTTCGGTAGGGGTGCCCCGAACTTGTTAAAGGGGGGTGTTTGGCAAAAATTGTGATTTTAACATGTACGGTTGCCTGTCACCGTACCAATTCGGTTGCCACTCTCTCCAGTAGGTCATAATTCATGAGAAGTTAAGCAAATTTGGTAGTTACTTCTTCGGTTTCATTATAGGAGAAAATACACTTTCTTAATTCATTGAATAACAAATATATTTAATCTACAATTAATCAATTTTTAAAAACATAATCACTAATGACGACATGTTGTCTGTTTGTTACAGATTTTTAAATGAAAAGCTGAAAATAATCTAAAAACTGCTTCATATGAGAAGCTGTTTTAAGTAGCTTTTCATAAAAATCATTTTTTTTAAATGATTTTTTTAAAATAAGTGATTTTCAGTATGTTACACAGACACAAAACAACATCTCATTTTCTTAAAAATATCTAAAAACTAATCTCTAAATTATTTAACAACAAAATCACTTATTTTTTTAATCTGTAACAAACGGGCCCTTATCTTAAAAAAAACGATTTTCATCTTGTTACACAAACACATACAACTTCTCATTTTCTTAAAAATCTCAAACTAATCTCTAAACTATTTAACAATAAAATCACTTTTTTAAATCTCTAACAAACGAGCCCATATTCAATGATCCTTAAAAAGTGCTTTTTTCTCTTACGAGTAAATCAGAGGGAGTGTTTTTCCATAGGCAATGTTAGTGGAGGTGGGGGAGTGTTAGTTTCTGGGATTTGAACCCAAGACCTCCTTCTTGCACTCATTTAGTGCACTCCTTCGGAGGGAGTGTTAATTAAGTGGAATGGTGGATGGAAAGAAAAGAAAAGTAAGAATAAGGGGAATAACAAAACAAGACATTTGGTGTGTAGTGTTATTTGGTGCCTATAAGTAGGTTTCCCGTATATTTCTTACATTTCATACAAAAGTTATTCTTACTACTCGTGATTGGCACCCAGCTATGGTATGAGCAAACTCTTCCACGAATTGGAAGAATGCTGATGTGGTAGAATCTTGAACATTTGTTTTCCAATTTTACCGAAATCAAGAGCACGATAATCGGTAAATCAACAGGTTTGGATTCTCTTTAGTCACTGAAAATTTCGAGTTAAAATATTATTATTTTAATGGATGAGTCTTTCTTTTTCTTACCGAAGATTTCCTACCGAAAATTTGTGCTTGAAATCTCACGGTTGGTTAAAAATCATTTAGTTACTTTTCATTATTTTCAGAGACGACGAGAATGGCACCAAGACCGAGTGCAAGATTCCACAAATTCCCTGATATCTCTCTTTCAAATTTAACAGTCTCAGGTTGAAGATAAACCCAAGAAGTCAGTCAATCCTACAAACACATTTATATTTATATTGGTCTAATAAAAATTAGCATGTGGCTTAGATAAGCTAAGTGGTATCTTTGTCTTTTGGCAGTAAATAGAGAAGCAGAGCACAGAAGACAGCAGTCCTGGGATTCCGGACGTTAGACCAGAGAAAGCCTAAGACCCGACTGAAAGCAGAAAACCAGCTCTTATGTTTGACCACAGAAAGCTAACTTCAATTACTATTGCCTTTACTTTCACCATTTTTATTGACTTCAACCTGAACCATAATTTGAGTAACTCTTATTACGTACATAAGATTCCTTATATTCTGAGTCTTCTTGACGCAAACAAAGAATCCTAACAGGAAACAAGAAGAGAAGATCATGGAACCTTCTACATCTTCAGAAAAGCAAGCACCAAAAGGTAGAATTTTGAAGGAGAAGAGAGCAAAGTTTTACATAATACGAAGATGCATTGTCATGCTTCTCTGTTGGAAGGATAAAGGAGAATAGTAATACCGGTAAAATTTACACTCACTTAAAGTGCACTGAACTGAATGTAATGTACTGTTCATATTGTATTATATTATTCTATTCTAAGGTATATAAATGGTTATAATATTGCAGCGGTTCTGTTAAAAGAATCAGGAGGTTAGTTGGGATTGGATCTTCCACAGCACTGTATGATAACCTGCTGATAAATGTCAAAAGCAACATAGCAAGAAAGCTTTCTCAAATCTCACCTACCCAATGAATCTGATGCTGTTGATCTACTGTGATTCTTTTTTTTTCTTTCAGTAAGTTGTGATTTTTCCATTACAAAAGCAATACACCTGTAATAGGAGCTATACAGAGTGAATCAGTGATTCACCCAAACACAGACAGGTACAGGTACAGGCAAAGAGACAAGAAGGTAGACTAGAAGTGAAAGGATGAAACCTAGAAAGAACAGGAAACAAAGACCTATAGCTTAGATAGATTAGTCTCGCATTGCATGCTCTATACATATAACATGTTGTGTTATACCTTTCTGTTAGAGACATTCAATGTCCATATTTAGCATTCCATATAACAAAAAGTAACCGGTACTCCACTTGACAACCTATCCCAGGCTTAGAATCAGTATAAAGTATCAACTTTCACAAGAATACCACTGAAATTGATGCTACAATTCTACTAGCACAGTAGAAATTTTTGTATAGACTATTATACTACACAAGATGTTTAAACCCCTAAGTGTGTGTTTATAGTTACATTTCCATGTCTCATGGTTACTACATTTCTCTTGGTTACATCAGCAAAGAGTGCTGTCAATGAACCAAACATGAAATATAGTGACCAATTGTTTTAAGTTAAATTAAATAGTAAGAACATACATTCTTATTACACACGACTATTCTACATTTTAATGATGTGTGGTTTAGTTTATACAAGTTTCTCTCCAAATGTTAATAGCAAAACTCGAGAATTAAATAGAATTTTGAATTTGCTGCCCAAATTATGACTGGGAAAGTAAAAATCAGAGTTTGGAGGTACACAAAATCCCTCTAGAACCCTGCTGGTAAATAGTTGTCTATAACAGCTTTTCCAATTTTGTTATCTTCCATCCTATCAGGTTAATGTAGCCATTATAAATATAAATTTTACAAGTACCATGAAAAGAAAAGAAAATCCCTTTTTTAAGACTATATAAGTGATTGGATCCACAGTGGAATTCAATCAAAACCACGTCCAAAAGAATTTATACCACGGTTCTAAACATTACATATATATTATTATAATACATGAAAAAAGCTCCTCCATATGTTTTCCAGATTCCACTAAAGCCAATAAGCTCGAAACCATAAACTAAAGCAATCATTTGACCTCCCCCCACTCCCTCCAAATGAATTAAAACCAGGACTTGCAATCAGCTAATTAGATAATCATCAAGATTCAAGGGCATATATGTCCTCCACTACCTACTGAAAAATAACTAAACAAAATATGTATCTTAAGCACGATGGTTATTACTCCGTCTTTACAGATTGGCAGTGGTGTATCTTCCATTCTCTCTTCATCACTTAGACATCTTTCTGAACCCATCTAAGAAATCAAAACATTCCACACATCATAATCACAATTCATCACATTGCATCTTATTTCCTTAAAACTACCACCCTCCAATGTACTAACTTCTCTGTGGGTTATTCTTAGCAATGTTATAATGTTATATGCCTCAAACTCAAAGCATACTGATATCCTATTAAATATATCAGATACTAGGGCTGGCTAGCAAAATCGTAAACAGAGTTATGCGATTGGACTACATCTGATTACAACCCCTGTGCATTAGAATTTAGATCCACACACCATGCCATTTTTGTTTCCTATTTTTCTTCTCAAATTACTCTTTATAATACTTCTCATATCACAATTATCTCTCATCTCATATCCCTCTCTCAATTCAATCAGCAGTTATTTAACTTCTCATTGGAGGTTTCTTTTTTCCCCATCTTTTAGAACAACCAAGTACAATAAAAAAGCGAAAAGAGAGGAACGATATCGCGCCTTTCTTTTCGCTAGTTGATTAATACGATAGTTCTGAAGGATTCAAAGACTCGCCCTAATCAAAATCAAATCAATCGAGTATAAGGAAGAAAATATCTACCCTGGCTCAAACGAAATCAGAATATCATTCATGAACCAAACAAATTGAAATAGCAACAAGAAACCAATAACATCTATATAAACAAAAATAATATTGTTCATATTATAGGCACACGTATGTTGAAGAGGCACAAAATAGAATCACATGTTCATCAAAGTGCAGTTACGCAAAGATGTATAGAAATTGAAATCGCGAATCCGTTGCTTAATATTATACATGAAATAAAAGAAGGAAAAGGAAAAAAGGTCTATACAGCGCAGCAGCAACGATATCGTATCTATCAAACGGGGAGGTTGGCGACGTCGTTTGTATTATTGCCGGCTGTGTTGGGATCGGTGGTGACAGGAGCGTTGGCAGCGGTTGGTGTGGTAGTGGTAGTGGAGGAGTAATCGCTTTCGTCGTCGTCGTCGTCGTTGTCGGGATCGGAGGTGGTGACGTTGACGCAGGAAAAGCGTTCCAAAGAGGAAAAGAAAGCGGAAGAGACGGTGGTCCCCACCCAGGTGGCCATTTGATCGATCTTCTCTCTCGATATAATGCTACCGTTGTTCTCCATCGTCGCCGCGCAAATCAGATCTCCGAAATTTGTTCCTACTCTTCTGATAACCGAAACCGTCTATTTTGTTTTTGCTTGAGAATTGAGATTGATTGAGGAGGACAAGAAAGAAGATGCGAAATTACCACCTTGCCTTCTTTCTTTCTTTTTTTTTTAAAATTTTTTTACTGCTTACAGCTAATTTCAAATCATTGTTTGTTTTGACCAAAAAAACTGTGGACCAAAAATACTTAGTTTTTTTATCGGTATATATATATATATATATATGTCTTTGTTAGTAATTGTCAAAAAAATAATTTATTATATTATCTTGGAAGATTTCGAAAGCATGAAAAAAAAATAATACGGTACTACTTTTTATAGTTATTATTCTTGGTTAGTGCAAAAAATTGTCAACTTAGGCTATGTTTGGTAAAGGATTATGTGAATTGAGTTTGATAAAACTAAGTTTGCAAAATTGAGTTTAGTTAAAAGTGAGTTGAATGAATGTAATTTTTATTTGAATACATTTACCGAAAAGTGATTTTCACCAATCATTATCGTTTGGATAGATTAGATCAAATGTGCTTTTCATTGTAAAATTATCAAAGTTGTCTCTAATTTAAATAAGTGTTAATAAATGGTGATGAAAGTTTAGCCAAAAAAAGGGAATGGAGGTAGGTGTATTGTTGTCCTTGAGAAATGAATGAAGCATAATATGAAATGATGGGAAGTTATTGTGATCTTAGGTTGGTGAAAACATTGATGAAGGGTAAAACAAGAACTTGCCTGTGACATAAAAGAGAAGCACTTTAGTTAACGTGGAAGCTACAAATCGAAGCTTCAGCCTTGCAGCAATTTTTAGGACGAGCCACACGTTTGAAAACCCAATTGGAAATCACCCAAACAACCATGAAGCGCTGCTTCTGCATCAGCGAACACGTGTTTTCACCCTTCCACCACCAAACCAAACATTGACATAGTGATGCTTAGTCGGTATTTGGCAATAAAAGTGTTTGGGAGGCCTTAGAATTTGCAACCTGCACCATTTTAATATGTCATTAGTAATGAAACTTGGTTGGAGCTTGATACTTAACTAACAAGGTTTTCCTCTAGGTTAATATAGTTCTTGAAAGCAAATACGAATGTGTCAATAACCTTAGTACGCCTACGGTGGACAACAAATCGTAGTTCATTAAAGTTTGATGCATGATAACTAATACTCATTTCGTTCCTAATCTTTGGTACTTTTGGCCACTTTTTTTTGTTCCAAAGCAATGTTACTTTTAACATACCGATGTATAACTTACCTAAGTTTTTCAAATTTACCTATCTTTAATTAATCTCCAAATTAAATAAAATTGTCCCAAAATTCTTCATTTGGATTTGGAGTCCAAAGATAGTGGACCTTTCCATGCTCATTTTCAACGCATTTGTTTTACTCTTTCCAATCCCCTCTCAAGTCCCACCGTCCATCATACTTGAATCCACCTGACCATCACATTACTATAAATTCTTCTCATATTGCATTTGAACAGTAACCATCCATAAGACCATTTTGCACTTCACGTAAAAATCTTATACTATCGTCCATTTTGGTGGGAAGACTGGGAAATTTTTTGAGGCAAATGATCCACGACGATGAAGAGTTTTGTTGAAGAGTAATGAAGTAATGGAATAACAGTAGTTCCTCTTAAATAAAAGTAGCGATGCTTTTTTTCTCTTTCCAAGTTAATATCAATGCAGCTTTTCTCTTTCCAACAATCACAATAATTCCAAAATAATAATAATAATAATAATAATAATAATAATAATACAAATTGGGTGTTAATGCTACAAAGGGATACTTTAGTCTATAGGTAATGCACTTTGATGGTGTTAATGCTACAAAAGGATACTTTAGTCTGTAGGTAATGCACTTTGAAGATTTCTTAACCTGTGTGAAACATCCCAAAAGAACCAAAGTTCAGTAACGGATAGAGTACTTAAGACCTTAACCACGGGGTGGTCATTGAATGGTGCACCAAGGTCCTTAGGAATAGTTCCATTTAAATGTGCCCCAATGACAAATTGACAACGACCTCATCTTCCACCTTTAATAAAAACCCTAGTTTGCACATTCTTTTGCTCAATAAACCGGAATCTAAATCCTGATTAAAAATCCTGCCCAAGAGTATAACAAGCACACCATTATACATTGTGATAGATACTCCATCTAAGTGATGAATAGAAGGTGTATAGATGAACCAGTATTTTACTAGTCCATGGAATACATTGCCTACTTTGAAATCTTAACACCCGAAAAAACCCAACTAACAAACCCATTGTTTTTGCTAGCTTACATTCCCCAATCAAAAGTTATTTATGGAACATTTTATTGAAAGTTTATTTTCGGATAAATCATATAAAATAAATTCATAAAAACAAGTACTTTTTTTGAAGAAGGATGATAAAAACAACACCCTAAAAGAATGTTAAATGGGATATGGGTCGAGTCATTCCCACTTTCTCTTTCGGCTTGTAGCAAATAATCACGTTTTAGGTTCTCTTATGGGCTAGTTATAACAACTTATTTTGAGCTTAGCTTATGTTTTGGACTAAAATATGGAAAGGCGGAAAGCCTTACGATAAGTGCCTCATGTGGAAGATCCTTGGGGGAAACCTCCTACAAGTGCCTTCCCCGGATCTAAGATGCCCATAAAAGTCTCAAAAACAGGCACGCGCGACGACATAGCATGAAGGCAAAAACAGATACAGAAAGTTGAATAAGTATTGTCATAAAACTAGCCCAAAAAGAAAGGGAAAAAGTACAGGTGATTTATCTATGAAGTAACTTCGCAGCCAAAAATACAATCGGGGACAGTGACCACTAACATAAAGTTAATCTACTAAGATTCCGCTTGACCTACTCCTTCTAATCATTTCTTGATACTGCTTTAGAAATGCGAGCCAATTTTATTGCACAAACATCTCTAGAGCTCGTCATGAGACTCATCCTCATCCTCCCCAGATGCACCACCTGGAGCTCCACCTGATCTCTGGTAGACAGCGGTGATAATTGGGTTGCAAACTGCTTCAACCTCCTTAAGCTTCTCCTCGTATTCTTCTTTCTCAACACTCTGGTTGTCATCCAACCATTCAAGTGCTTCTTTCACAGCTGTCTCAATTTTCTCCTTTTCATCTGACTCCAACTTGTCAGCCAGCTTGTCTTTGTCATTGACTTGGTTTTTCATGTTGTAGACGTAGGTTTCCAAGGCATTACGAGCATCAATCCTTTCCTTGACTTTCTTGTCTTCCTCGGCAAACTCTTCTGCTTCACGAACCATTCGCTCAATTTCCTCCTGGCTCAAGCGACCCTTTTCATTTGTAATGGTGATCTTTTCTGATTTGCCAGTGCCCTTGTCCTCTGCCTTGACATTTAGGATACCATTCGCATCAACTTCAAACGTCACTTCAATTTGAGGGGTGCCTCTGTGCAATTACAAAAATATAAGACCAATGAATTACAAATCAAAATTACAAACGTCAATTGAGAAATTTCGGAGTTAAAAGGAAACAAACCTTGGAGCTGGTGGAATTCCAGACAGATCAAATTTTCCAAGGAGCCGGCAATCCTTTGTGAGACTCCTCTCACCTTCAAACACCTATATAAGAAAATAGGCATTCCAGTTGAGTTCAAGTGTTGAGTCCATTACACAGTCAAACATCTTTATTGAATTTAGAAAGAAAACGTCCTAGCACTATGCACAACAGAGCAGCTGAATAATGGTACAGTACCTGAATGGAAACGGTAGTCTGCTGATCCTGGTAGGTGGTGAAAACCTGGGATTTCTTGGTGGGGATAACAGTATTTCTAGGAATCAATTTTGTCATCACTCCGCCAACAGTTTCAATTCCAAGGGTAAGAGGAGCCACGTCCAGGAGAAGGATATCTGCATTCAGTGTCAAAGAACAATGAGAAACTGTAATGCTTGGGAATCTACCAGCATTAGTAACATATAACACTGGCCAATGTAATTAAAAAGCTAAGGAATAGACTATGGTACCTTTGGTTTCTTCACCACCTTCTCCACTCAAAATGCTTCCTTGAACTGCAGCACCAAAGGCAACTGCTTCATCAGGGTTGACACCCTTGTTTGGCTCCTTTCCATCAAAGTAATCCTTCAAAAGCTGTTGCACCTTCGGAATCCTTGTACTTCCACCAACAAGAACAATCTCATCGATCTGATTCTTCTGTAATCCAGCATCGTCCATTGCCTTCTTTACAGGCCCCATTGTCTTTCGGAACAGGTCATTGTTCAACTCTTCAAACCGAGCACGAGTAAGTGGCTCGGAAAAGTCGACGCCATCAAAAAGTGATTCAATTTCCACGCGGACCTGGTGCTGGCTGCTAAGAGCTCTCTTGGCACGCTCGGCCTCTCTCCTAAGCTTTCCAAGTGCTCTATTGTCCTTGCTAATGTCCTTTCCATGCTTTTTCTTGATCAACTTAATGAAGTACTCCATTATTCTCTGATCAAAGTCCTCACCTAGGAAAAGGAAGGAGTAACGACAAGCATTAATAGTAGAAGCAAAAATTTATACAAATTATAGTTTTTAAGTTAATCTTATTCTGTCTAATAAAGATATAAGTAGTCACCTCCAAGATGAGTATCTCCATTTGTAGCAAGAACCTCAAAAACACCATTATCAATTGTCAAGATACTGACATCAAAAGTTCCACCTCCAAGATCAAAGACAAGGATGTTCTTCTCTCCACCTTTCTTGTCCAATCCATAAGCAATGGCAGCAGCAGTAGGTTCATTAATAATTCTAGCAACATTTAGACCTGCGATGACACCAGCATCCTTGGTGGCCTGTCTCTGAGCATCATTGAAGTAAGCTGCACATTTGAAAGGAAAATGAGAGAAGTTAGAATAAAGACAAAAGCAGGGAGAAAGCAATCACAAATGTAAATCAATTGTAATTTTCTCATTTACCAGGGACAGTGACCACAGCATCATTAATTTTCTTGCCGAGGAATGCTTCAGCAGTTTCCTTCATCTTGGTCAATATCATGGCACTGATTTCCTCGGGGCTGAATACCTTGGTCTCACCATCCTTAATTTTTACCTGAATGTAAGGTTTTCCATCCTTGTTGACAATCTTGTAAGGAACAAGCTTCATGTCTCTTTGAACTTCCTTATCTTCAAACCTGTAAAAAGATACAACTCAGTCACCTTTGTTCCCATCAAATTGAATTATCACAAGTCATTTATCAACGACTTAATGATGCCTTACTTTCTTCCAATAAGTCTCTTGACATCAAAGATGGTCCTTTCAGGGTTGACAGCTGCTTGATTCTTAGCAGCCTCCCCGATCAGTCTCTCACTGTCGGTAAAAGCAACCCATGATGGGGTGATACGGTTACCTTGATCGTTGGCTATGATTTCAACATGACCATTCCTGTAAACACCAACACAAGAATAGGTTGTTCCAAGATCAATCCCAATGACCGTCCCCAACTTGCTGGCTTCCTCTTTTGCAATAGAAACTGCAAACAGACATCCTGTGGCAAACCTTCTAATGTTAGTTGCATTATTTTAAGACTAGAACTCACAGTAACGTGATTATTTTTGCATATGCATATAGTTGTTCTTGTCAAATTAAAAGCTCCAATAAACAAAGATTATTTAGAACACATTACCCCCAAATTAGGCAAAATAAGGTTACTACAATAGTTACATGAAACGCATCAATACAATCACCATTTTGGTATTGTACTTCATGATTCATGATGCCTTAATCAAATCTCAATGATGAAAAACACCAATAAGTTGCACGCATATAGCTGCTTTACTTCATTTGCATATAGGTGCTTTACTTCATGATACCACATTTAAATCTCATACACAAAAAACACCAATAAGTTGCACACATGCAGTGACAGCAAAAACATTGAGCAACAAAACGGAACCCAAACAAAACCAACCTTCTATCAAGTGGCTAATTCAAATCATTAATTACTAATCACTCAGCTTCATAGTGAATATCTTTATCAACAATCTTACAAAGCAACAACAAACTAACATAACACCCTCTCAAAACAACGAGAACTAATCATTGCGATGAATATAAAAGACAAGTTAATTACACGTTAGATCCCAGTTTTGACGAAACTTTGCAAAGAACGTCGTTGAATTGATAAAGCAATCTATTATTATCTTATATATGCTATACAACTACGTCTAAGATCTCACTGATTTGCAATACACACAATCATAAACAGTTCACCAAAACCAGATCTAAAAAAAGGTTTAAAGGAAAGCTAGATCTAGTCACATTTTCAATTTCCACATCAAAACAAAGAAAAAAAACGCTAGAAAAAACGATCAGATATAATAGGACGTAGAAAATTACCTAATGAAATGATAGCTAGAACAATTAGAGAGCCGCGTTTCCACGAGCCAGCCATTGCTGTCTCTCAGTCACTATTTCTTCTTTCTTCTTCTTCTTCTCTTCTTTTAAATGGCGATCACGATTTTGATTAGAACGGTGAAGTTGAAGGCACGAGCGTGAAGATAGTGCAATTGGTTTTCCGTTTCTGGTTTTTCTAAAGGCGCGGGGCTCTGACCCGTTTTTTATAGTGTGGTTCAGTGGTGGTTCGAGTCTTCCCGAAACTACGTCCCTTTGTCAACCGAAAGCTTTACGCTCGAACATGTCATTAATTATGACGTGGACCAATTGCAATGAGGCTAACGCCTGTTCTGACCAATGACATTCGTCCATTTGTTGGGAATATCTCTGCCGTCCATCCTCTTGACCACAAACGTAACAAACAATCAACGATATTTCAATTTAGTCCATATAAATTGATAAATTGATTAATATTTTCTTTTCTATTTGTCCCATTTTGTATGCAAATTAAAGTTTTGGCACACCTCTTAAGAAAAAATGATTAACAGTTTAGATTTTTTTAAAATGTTATCTAATTTCCATAAATAAATGTGAATTATTAGTTGAATGTAAAAAAGTTCTTATGTTAATAAAAAGATGTATGAGTGGAAAAACATATTAAATCTTTCATTGAAATCGTAAAACAATAATCGATTTGAGACAAAACCGATTTTGCATAAACAACAAACAAAATGGGATGGGGGAGTACTTTGCTAAATGAAAAATGTTGTGAGTGTTGGATAAATGGCACTCAATTGTCTTTAGGGACGGTTACTATTCTGATGTGTTTAGCCTCAAGTGCACGTGCGGGTTCGAGCGCGGTGAAAACCTTGGGGAGAAAATCGGATATTGGGTTGCGGTGGAGGTTCACCAAAATTTGCTTTCAAGGCTAGTGGTTCTTGCCACACCACAAGATTCTCCTTACTCTACTTTTATGTTTACCACCATCATCTCAATATTTTCTACAATCTGAAAGCAAGATTGACCTCATATTTTAGTATTTTTTATATCTATCTATTATCTAATTTGGCTTGTCACTTGCGCGCGCAAGTGACAAGTTTTTTGTTTTTTTTTTATTTCATATTTTTTATTTTGTTTTTTGTTTCTTTTTTTTTCTCTTCTTTTTTTCAGCTTTTTTTTTTGTTACTTTTTGTTTTTTGCTTTAGTTTTTTTTCTTTCTTTTGTATTTTAAGAAGTACTTTACGGTGTCCAAAAATTTTAAATGTTTAAATATGCAAATTTTGTTCTTCAGTAATCAATTAGATGGAAAAAATTTTAATTTCATAAAAAAATACGTAAAGTGATATGCTAAAAAGTATGTTTTGGTCTACTTGATGGTGAAAAATATTATTTTGTAACAAAATACGTAAAGTGAAATGTTAAGCAGTGTGTTTTGAGATACTTTGGGATTCGGAAAAAAAAAAACTAACTTTTCAAATATCAGAAGTTTTTTCGTATATAAACCAGTTTGGTAAAAAATAATAAGTTTGTGAAAAAATACGTTTGTGAAAAAATAATAATCTTCTTATTTAATTTATAGTTTAATTTAATTTTTATTTTCGGAAGCTTCAGTTACATTTACAATAGATCCCTCAATCGCACACTTTCGACTTTCTATAGATGCTTTTATTTTATTGGTAATTTCTATCCAACCCAACACGATACCACGTGTTTCATTTTTTATTTGTGTTTTCTTTTTTATATTGGTCATTTCGCCCCAACGGGTATTAAAACTATTCTATTTTATCACGGGTTTTCCTTCAACCATGCATGATACCCATCGTATTTCACTTTTTAATTGTGTTGTCTTATTTTTCTATTTATGGGTTAATTTTTTATATTTGCATTTGATGAGTGTGAATTATGTTATTAAAATTTTCTTCTTATTTTATCTATGGAGGATGTGTGTCTTTGTTAATGTTCCTTTTAAAATTGATAATCTTTTTATTTAATTTATATTTATATTTAAGTTTTATTCACAGTTATTAGATTTTATATTTTGCTAACTAACACAATTTGCCCAATGGGATAGGCTATCCTAGGGCACGGGAGTCGATCCCGTGCTCCTGAGTTTGATTCTCACCGTTGACAAACTCTGTGTTGGCCAGTGCGAAATTTGCTTTCAAGCACGATGGGATATTAGTCTTTCAGCTTGGCATGTTGGCGCCAAATTGCTTTTTTTTTTGCTTTGTTTTTGTTTTCTTTTTTGTTTTCCTTTTTTTTTTTCAATTCCTTCTTTCTTTTTTTTCTTTTATATATTAAGGTTTTGGGTTAAGGAGTACTTTACCGTCTTGAAAATTTTAATATGTTTACCTATGTGGAGTTTATTATTCAATAATCGATTGGATAAAAAAACTTCATTTTATGACAAAGTACTTAAAGTGATATCCTAAAGAGTGTAATTTGGTGTACTTTATGATTTAGAACAAATTTTAATTGTTCAAATACACAAAATTTGTTCCTTAATAACCGGTTTGGTTAAAGAAAAATCGTCATAAAGTTCAAATTAAACAAAAAAGGATAAGTTCAGAGACTCAATGGAAGTTGTTCTAATTAGTCTCGCTTTTAGTATTTGATTGTAAATAGTATTAGATGAGTATATAGAAGAGGACAAATATTGGTTTCTTTTGTTCTGTTTGTTGAAATCCTATGGTTCAACTTAAATCGAAACTTATTTAATTTATAGTTATAATTTAATTTAATTTATAATTATAACATTAGTAACCAACACCATTGGCACATTGACATAAGCTACCTTGGGACACGGGGTCAAAATTTGCGCAATGGACAAACTTGGTTTCTATGTTCTTCTATTTTATTCAAATATGCGAACTTCTTTCTTCAAAAATAGTTTCAACTTTGTATATGTGCTTCTATTTTATTGGTGGGTTTAAATCAAACTCTGCATGATACCTATACGTACGTGTTTCACTTTCTAATTATGTTGTCTTATTTTCTCTTTAATTATGTGTTAAGTTTTTATATTTACATTTGATAAATATAGATAACGTTATTACAGTTTTTTAAACTTTTTCTTCTAATTGTCTATGGATGTTCAATTTCAATGTATTTGTTGTTATTAATATGCTTTACGTTTTTTTTCTTATTATCTATAGATGTTGAATTTCAATGTCTTTGTTAATGTTTCTTTTTAATTTTATAATATTTTTATTTAATTTATAGTTTTTTAATTTAATTTTTATTTACGGGAATTTCAGCCATGTTTACATTAGATCCCCTCTTCGCCCTCTTTCAACTTTCTATAGGTGATTCTATTTTATTGATGGTTTTCATCTAACTCTGCACGATACCCACGTGTTTCACTTTCTATTTGTGTTGTCTTCTTTATTTTTGTCATTTCGCATCAAACGGTATTAAAAACATACTTTAACTGGTGTTTAAATTTTTATATTCTTTCAACGGGAACTTCAGCCACATTTATAATATAACCTCCACCATCTTCTTTCAACTTTGTATAATTGCTCCTATTTTATCATGAGTTTTCATACAACCATGCATTATATTTACATTTGATAAATATGGATTATGTTATTAAAAGTTTTAGACATTTTCTTCCCATTATCTATGGATGTTTAATTTCAACGTTTTTAGTCAATATTGTTTTTGAATTTTATAATCTTCTTATTTAATTTATAACTATAATTTAATTTCAATCCACAATTATTTGACTATATATTTTAAAAACCAACATCATTGGTCCACTGACATAAGCTGCCCTGGGACACGGGGTCGACTTAGTGCTCCCGAGTTTGATTCCTATAGTGGACAGAAAATTGTTGTCTTGAATGATTGGTTTATTAAAGAGGTTTTCCCGTTCCGGTTTTACTTTAATTTTGCTAACTAAAAATTAGTCAACCCCGTGCGTAGCACGGGTGAGGCGGCTAGTGTGATTGGAAATATTGATATATGTTTGTGATTTTTCTGTCTCATAGTTATTTGGAGTATATTTAAAGGATTGTTCTTCGTCTCCAAAAGGAATGATTTGTCATATATTAAAAAAAAAACACGGTGAAAACCTTGGGGAGCAAACTAGATATTGGGTCGCGCTGAACGTTCACCGAAACTTGCTTTCAAGGCAGTAGTTCTTGCCACGCCACAACATTCTCCTTCTCTACTTTTGTGTTTAACACCATCATCTCAATATTTCCCACAATCTGAAAGCAATATTGACGTCTTTTTATATATGATTGGAAATTTTGATATATGTTTGTGATTTTTCTGTCTCATAGCTATTTGGAGTATACGGAAAAGATTGTTCTTCATCTCCAAAAGGAATGATTTGTGTCGTACATTAAAAAAATCTTTATATTATCTCCTTTTAGCATTTACCGAAGAACACTTAGATGAGATGATAGGGATCTCTTCCAGCTTAACCAATGTCTCGGGTTCAAGTCCAACACTGGGTATGCAACAATGCTAAATCTGCTTATCTAAAAAAAACAATGCTAAATCTCTTGAGAGAGAGATTTGTCGCCCATTGTGATCCTACTTGGCTCGAGGGATTAGTCTCTGCAGTTGCGCGCAGAGGATACCCGTTTTCGACAAAAAAAATAAATCTTCTTTTAGCATCTGGTCTTCTTCCTTCTCATTGACTTTCACTCCTTCATTCTCATTCATTCTTACTTCTCTATTCTCATTCTCTCCTATATTATTACTTTTCATATTCTCCTCCATTCTCATTCTTTCTTACTTCTTCATTCTTATTCTCTCTCATATTATTTCTTCTCTCCTATATTATTTCTTCTCGTACTCTCTTTCATTCTTACTCCTTCCTACTTCACTCCCATTCATTTATTTATTTTCATTATCTTCTATATCATTTTTTCTCATATTCTATTTTATTTTCATTTTTTGTTACTTTTTTATTAAAATTCGAAATAATTGTAAAACAATTAAATTAAGTTTTTTTAAAAAAAACATATTTAAATCTGCCAGCAATGAGCATTTTCGGCGGATTTCTCATTTCCTTAATTATTTTTTTAAAAAAAGGAACATTTTAAAAAGTATTTTTAAAAAAAGAAAAATCTGTCGGTAATGTGCATTTTGGCAGATTTAAAAAAAAATCGTCAAAAGCTTCCATTACCGTCTGAAAAAATCCTCCGGTAATGTGCGTTTCGGGTGGGTTTTAATTTTTTTTGTGAAAAAAAATTTCGCCAGAAATTTCGCCAAAAAATATTACCTGCGAGTGTTTTTCTGTCGTAAAAAATCCACCGGAAAAACGTGTTTTTTTTGTTGTGTTTATTGCTAAATCAAAATTATTTTTCTAATAATTTAATTATGTTTATAAATATTAATTTTTAATTTATACTTACTTTTTTTGTTTGTATTCATTGTTTATATATTACTTTACTATATTGGCCACCACGATATTTTTTTGTAAGCTCTGCAACTGCACCTACACATGACTTATGACCTACTATAGATAGGACATCACCCATTCATCTCATAAATCTAAAAACACCTCTAACCCTAAATACATTATTGTAAAATGTGATTTCGGTGACATAAAAAAGCTTATTTGTTACTAATAAAAAGTAAGTGATTTTGATGTTAAATAATTTATAGCTTAGCTTTTAAAGATTTTTAAGAAAAACAAATGCTGTTTTGTGCTTGCATAATATAATGAAATCGCATTTTCTTTTAATATAAATGATTTTTATGAGAAGTTATTCAAAATAGTTTTCCATTTTAATTAGTTTTTAAATTATTTTTAGATTCTTTTTCTTTTTTAAAAGTTTTAACAAACGAATAGAAAACTTCTAAGATAATTTATTTTTATATAACAAAAGTGTTTATTGTTAAAAAAAAGTTGTAACAAACAGACTCAACAACATTTTTAACATGTTTGGATATTTTCAAGTAAAAATGATTTTGACTTTATAGTTGGCTCTAACTTAAAGCTAGAATTTGTAGGGTTTTATTCCTAAAAGTGATTTTTACTCTCTATTCAACTCTCTTTTACACCAATTCATCAAAACATAAATCAATATCATATACACTCAACTCACTTTCATTCTAAATCATTTTTTTTATAAATCAAACACACCCATAAGGCTTGAATGAGATGATTGGGTTCAGTCTCTACACGTACGCGCATAAGATACCCAGTTTACGTACACAAGAAAAAGAATCAAACACACTCAACCATTGCTGATTACCTACAAAGTATCCTAACACTTTCAACGAAAAACTAATCTCCGCTCGTGCTTATGATCAAATTTCACACTTGCCAAGACCAAATTTGTCCACTGCGAGAATCGAACCCTAGAGCATCGAGTCGATCCCCTGTGTCCCAAGATAGATTAAACCACTGGGCCAATGGTGTTGGTCAGTTTACTTGATACTACTTATAAAAAATCAAACACAGTCTTAGTGTATGTTTGATTTTGCGGTGGCGAGAATTAATTTTGCAATATCGACTTTAGTTAAAAGTGAGTTTAACGTAACGTGATTTTTTTTTTGTATACATTTACTAAAAGGTGATTTTCATCAATCATTGTTGTTTGGATAAATTAGATTAAAAATGCTTTTGGGTATAAACTTACCAAAATAAATATGAGTTTCGTATAAATATATTTATTTGTATAGATTAAAAATGCTTTTGGGTATAAAGTTACCAAAATAAATATGAGTTTCATTTAATTATATTTATTTGTATAGATTTATATATTTATGTATATACACGGCCATTTATATATATATATATATATATATATATATATATATATATGGTAAATTCTACCATACCCATCGTGAGTTAGGTGGGTATGATACCTTCTAGGCAAAATACTCAATGACATCTATTTTTTCTATTTAAATATTTTAAAATAAAAATAAATATTGACCTAATTTTGCCTAGAAGATATCGTACCCACCCAACTCTGGATGCGTGTGGGAGTAATCACCTATATATATATATAATATCTTCAATTTGGTGTCAAAAAAATATCTTCAATTTATTTATGTTTGATCTTCCTTTTTTTTTCAAAATTTTATCTTTCTTTAAGTTAATTTAATTTTGTGCAAGTCAAACAAGTGGGCTAGAGGATATGAAAATAAAAAGCCCAATTGGATCACAGTGCTGAGTTTTATTCTTTACCGTCACAAAAAAGAAGATTACAGTTCTTGTCCATTCATCGGAGAATTTCGGAACAGTTCTCTTCTTCTTTCATCATAAAATTTTGCGTGATATACGGTGTTGTTGTTTGTGTTTAATATAGGAAATTCCAAACATAGGCTTAATCGAATGTAATGCACCCCAATTGACACGTCAAGAAGTGAGTATGTTCCTGGTTGAGAGTCAAGTCCAAGGGTCCAGGAGTGCGTGAACCAAATTGCCGTCCATCAGTGGGGTATCTCCTTTCCTTTCTCTCCTTTTCATCGTTACTTTACTTCGTAGAATCAAAGCTAAGACATTACAATACCACATATCATGATAGTATAAAAAAGCCAACGTCTAAGACAAACACCACCATACCTCAGTATTAAAAAACACCTTCGCAATTTTCACTTCAAAATTCTCAGATTTTCCCTTCGTAGTTAGTTCCCCATGAGGTTGTTGAAAGTAGCCACTTGCAATCTGAATCAATGGGCAATGGACTTCGATTCCAACGCTAAGCAAATCAAAGATTCCATAACCAAAGCCAAACATGCCGGCGCTGTAATCAGACTCGGACCTGAACTCGAGATTCCCGGTTATGGCTGCGAAGATCACTTCTTAGAACTCGACACAATTAACCACTCGTAAGTCTTTTCTTTTTTCGTGTTTCTCTTTTCATTTTCTTGATTTTTATGAATACATGAAACGTGTATTGTTATTTCAGATGGGAATGTTTGAAAGATATATTGATTGGTGATTGGACTGATGGTATAGTATGCAGTATTGGTATGCCTGTTATTAAAGATTCAGAGAGGTATAATTGTCAGGTTTTGTGTTTCAATCGAAAGATTATTATGATTCGACCAAAGATGTGGCTTGCAAATGATGGTAATTATAGAGAACTTCGTTGGTTTACTGCTTGGAAGCAAAGGGGTGAACTTGTGGATTTTCAGTTGCCTCGTCATGTATCTGAAGCATTGGGCCAAAAATCAGTTCCCTTTGGTTATGGCTTTGTTAAGTTTCAAGACACGTAAGTTAGAATTTTACAGTTTTATGTTTCACTCTGTTTATGTGGTTTTGGATGTATAAGTTAAAATTGGATAAAAGAAAATTTTATGTTCTATGTTTGATGCATGTTGAAAGTATAAAACCATGATATGGAATTGGACATAAGAGAAATTATATCTGTACACGTGGTTAACCGTTAGTTAAGTGTTGGATTTATTCAATGATTATGCCATGTTTGGATAAACAACTTAATTAAGCGCCTATAATATAAGAGCTTATGTTAAGCTGTTTCTATAACAAAAGATTAAACGATGTTAAACTGTTTTTTTATAATCTATAAGCTATGTTAGAAAGCTTATGGAAATTAGCTGAAAACAGCTTATGAACATAAGCTCTCTCAAAAAGTTTCATAAGTGTTTATGCCAGTAAATAAGCTCAAATTAAGTGATCTAAATAGGGCCTATATGGCGTGTTGCTATTCATCAACTATCAACCGAATTTCATTAGCCGCAAATTTGAATGTTATAAACCACGATTTTCAGGTATTTAACTGCATGTAGATTTGAACACTTGGATGTGCGGTTAATCACATTCAAATTATTAGTTAATGAAGTTCAGGTCATAGTTAATGAGACTTGTAACACCTAATATATCTTTTCACTAAATCCAACATTAGTGTGAACTGCGTTACCCATTGAAATAGTTGCTGAATTTAAGTGTCCTAATTGGTGCTCAAATGACAACTTGGAAAAAACACCTTTAATCCTGATGCGTTCTAAAGTTGACATAACTTTCTTTTTGTTCTAAAGTTGACATATCCGTCAGCTTGGCATCACATGTAGCAATCTTGTGATGGACATAACTTCCTTTTTTCTTTCGTACGCCTAAGAACTAGTGTTTTCCAATTATTGTGTGTGTGCGTGAGTGCAGTTAATTTATGTTTTGGGGCCTTCCAACTTCTAGTCAGATGTTTATCAAGTGCTGAATATAAAGCATTTTGTCCTTCTTAGAGCTATTGCAGCTGAAGTTTGTGAAGAGCTTTTTACTCCATCTCCCCCTCATTCCGAGCTTGCATTGAATGGGGTTGAAGTGTTTATGAATGCAAGTGGAAGTCACCACCAACTTAGAAAGCTTGATGTTCGTCTTCGTGCTTTTATAGGTGCCACTCATACTCGTGGAGGGGTTTACATCTATAGCAATCACCAAGGCTGTGATGGTGGTCGCCTTTACTATGGTAAAATTTTTTGGACTTAATAGAATGGTATTTGTGCTTTTTCGCATTTATGTCCATTGTATATTTTGGAGGGAGCATTCTGGAAGTTGATATAAGGGCATCTTAACATTCATTTAGCCTGTTTGAATCTCAAATATATACTTTTTTCATGTTCCTAAAATTTTATTGTGTTTCATATTATTTGTATCAGATGGGTGTGCCAGTGTTGTGGTAAATGGAGATGTTGTTGCTCAGGGTTCCCAATTTTCATTAAAGGATGTCGAAGTTGTGGTTGCACAGATAGATCTAGATGTGGTATGCATGAGTTTCCATAAATAAATGCATGCAAGAGCATTTTGACCATAAATGATTGACATCGGATTTGGTTTCGTTACTCATTTATCTTCTGGTAGGTTGCAAGTCTTAGAGGATCTTTAAGTAGCTTCCAGGAGCAAGCAAGTTGTAAAGCCAAGGTTCCTTCTGTGGAAGTACCATACAGTCTATGTCTTCCTTTTGACCTTAAAATACACCTTTCTGCTCCACTTAAGGTTAGTTTTTTTTGTCATTTTAAGTTGCCAATTGCTCATAGCTAAAAATAATTAGCTTTATAGGTGCATGTAAAATGATGACTCCTTGAATTCCACTTTCACTTGGAGTATCTGGTTCCTTTCTTCATTTCTCTCTCCAAATTTTACATCCTTCAATGTTGAATTCACAACACTACACTACTGAAACCAATAAGGGATCCAAGTTGCTAAGTTGAACGTGATTATATATTATAGATAAAATATCACTCTCCTGAGGAAGAAATAGCATTTGGACCTGGTTGCTGGTTATGGGACTATTTGCGAAGAAGTGGAGCATCTGGTTTTCTGCTTCCTCTTTCTGGTGGAGCAGACAGTTCCTCTGTTGCTGCGATTGTTGGGTGCATGTGTCAACTGGTTGTGAAAGGTGAGTTAAATGCAACCATAGGCGATGTTAGATTCTGGATTACCTTTAAAAATTTTATTTCTGATAAATTGTAAGTTGTAACACTATTTCAAAGCTATATTACTGTTATACTATCATAAAACTGCTTAATTAGGAATAAACAAATGATTCAAGTGACCACTAATCCGGCTTCTGCTAGTATCAGTTGTATAAAGATCTTAGAGAAGAGTAGGTAGGAGCTCATATATAATTGACTAACAGCTGAATTAATTGGAGAAGTTGACCTGAATGTTCTTTTTTGTTTCTTGAAAGTCTAGCAAAATAGCTTGGATAATCCAATCACGGTTGGTATTACAAATGAAACAGACTATTGACGTTTTCTTTTCTTTTTCTTTTTTTAATAAACAGCATTATTTGACCTTACAAATCTAAACCTTGTAGTTCGGATATCATTGATTAGTTATTTATATTTTCCTGCAGAAATTGCAAATGGAGATGAACAAGTTAAAGCTGATGCAATACGAATAGGAAACTATAAAGATGGACAGTATCCTACAGACAGCAGAGAATTTGCTAAACGAATATTTTATACTGTGTTCATGGGATCTGAAAACAGGTAAATGATGATTTTCATGTTTTAGTGTTTTACGATCCTTGGCTGTGTCTCTCTAAGTTTCTCTATCTGCTATATTCCATTAATACTTCATGATTATTTGTACGAGAGATATCCCCCTCTCATGTTTTTTCTTTGGCCACTATGTATGTCTTTGATACAAATTTCTTTTACTAATTAAATTTATATGAGGGTTGTACTGAACAATGCTGATTGATTTTGTTGCTGAAATGCATTAATTATATTTCAAATATTCGACCAGTATGCATATGGATTTCTTTATCTAAAACTAGTATCTTAATATGTTTCTTAATTCAATCCTATGTGTTCTTATGGGGATGAGAGGGTGCTTTTCCGTACTTTTAACACTCAGAGTTATTATACTAATTGCATAGTTTAAAACGTAGTTACTTTAATACTGAAGACACCAAAATAACCCCATCCTTGAATGCTAGATTTTTATTTTCTATATCGTGAAATCTTTTTATCGGTCAGTCAGTTTAAGTTCAAGCAGAATAACATATTCAAATACATTGCTTGAATTCAACCCCAAAAAGAACTCCTCAGATGCCATGGGGCATTAAAAATTTATTCTTTCTTGCAGCTCAGACACAACAAGGTCGCGGGCCAAGGTGCTGGCTGATGAAATTGGATCATGGCACCTTGATGTTAGCATTGATGTCGTTGTATCTTCTTTTCTATCATTGTTCGAAACACTTGCAGGAAAGCGACCACGCTATAAGGTAAACGAAGCACAGACTTGTAAATTATTGCAGTCATAAATGACAAGGAGTAGAACTGTGTATTCTATGATGTTGCACTTGTCACACACTTTGTTTTTCTACAGGAGCATGTGTATATATTATAACAAAGTATTTTGATTCTAAAATATACATAGATCTCCATATCGGGACATCTAGTTGCTTTAGAGGAATCTCAATTTTTTCCAGACTAAAGATTAGGAGCATGTTAGATTTTTTTTTTGTTTCAAACACATTGTAGCTCATTTTTTTTGTATGGCATTGTTTGTGCAGGTAGATGGTGGATCTAATGTTGAGAATTTGAGCTTGCAGAACATCCAGGCTCGAATCAGAATGGTGCTAGCTTTCATGTTAGCATCACTTTTGCCTTGGGTTCACAATAAACCTGGGTTTTATCTTGTCTTGGGGAGCTCTAATGTGGATGAAGGGTTACGTGGTTACTTGACGAAGGTATCTCTATAAGATGACATTTTTCGTAACTACTAGTGAAAACGAGAAATAGAAACAGAATGTTTTTCCTAAAATGCCCATTAGTTTCACATGTTCATGGTCACTACACCCTAGTTATCAAAGTTTATCTCTTTTTTCAGTATGATTGCAGCTCAGCAGATATAAATCCTATTGGCAGTATAAGTAAGCAGGACATTCGAGCATTCCTGCGATGGGCAGCCATCCATCTTGGTTACTCATCTTTAGCAGATATTGAAGCAGCTCCACCAACAGCTGAGCTCGAACCTATACGTTCTGACTACAATCAGGTAATATTATGTTCTTTTACACCTTTGAGTACTGGTTTTGAAATCTCTCCACAAATCCCGTCAGTTGCATTATTTTAGTTGGAATATGTATGATACCATATTTGGTATGTGTTGGTATATATGTGGTTTATGCCTGAGCAGGTCAGCAAAGGTGAGACGTGAGGGAATATGTCATAACAAAAACCACATAAATTTTAATCTTTATCTATTTTTTTGCAACAATGTGAAAGATAATTATCAACACCATGCTAGATGGAGGACAAGAGACAATTTGACAGGAACCAGAGCTTAAATCTCAGCTCATAATAACCTTGTGAAAGTTTCTTAGACTTCGTCTCAAAGAAGTTGGTTGCTACTAGATGATTGGCTGGCGCATTAGAGATGTATTGAGCACTCTTGAATCTCATAATGCAGTAGAAAGGAAGGAAAATTCCGGTGACTAGAGAACGTGAAAGTAAAGATTAAGTAATGCAATTCATCTCGTAATGCCTCTTGAATCCCTTAATAAAATCATCTTAGAATTTGAGTTGGGCCTAACTCAACCCTACAAAACCGGCTTGTAAGGTGAGAGATACCTCCCACTTATATACTCTTTTTCACGCCATATCACATCTGATGTGAGACTCTTAACACACACCCCTCACGCCCAGGACTGGACAACTGGAGCGTGACCCGAGTGGCCCGATAGTGGTTGGCCCAACAAATATCATCTTAGAATTTGGGTTGGGTCTAACTCAGACCATATCACATCCCATGTGGGACTCTTAACGCTGAGCTCTAATGCCATGTGGAAAGATATATCTGAATATTATTTCAGTTGTGTCTAGAATACAAGTGCTAAAGGGTATTAATAGACTATTCTGAGACTAACCCTAGCGGGCCAGATAAATGGGCCGGACCTATATAATTACAATTACAATAATAATTATATACTATTTACAACAAATCGTAAGTAAAGACCCTTATTAACCAGGGCAAAACAAGAGAAAATGAAAGTCAAAGAGGACCTGGTCTTCTTGAAATGTCCAAGGTTAAGAGATACCTTTAAACAGTTTCTGAGCGAGAAAGCCTTGCAAGGCATAAACTTAGGAAAAAAGGAGGTTACATCCAAATCAGAGGAAGGCTATTTTACCGGTTAAACACATGATTATCCCTGAATATAACTCTTCCCTCTTTTTTTCCCTTTTTATCAATATTTCAGGGAGGAAAGTATAGGAATTTTTTGTTTAAATGCTCAGTGTTTCTTTTAGAAATATATAAGAAAATCTTGAAGGTTTTTATGAGGGTTGTGGCCTTGGGGGCGCTCCTCCAGTGCCCTTGCATCCGAGCATTGCCTTGAAGTAGGAAGAGAAGGTCTCAGATCAATAAAGTCGAGTAACATATTTATAAGCAAAAAACCATGTAGCATATATGAATGTTGCTTCAGTTCATTCATTGTGTGCATCAACAATTCAGGCAAGAGTCTAATAAATAACTCGATCCTATAAAAATGTGATAGGTGGAAAACCAATGGTCTTTACGGATGGTGTTAAAATATATGAAGTTATGAACTTCCAAGAAATGTTTGTATGTGTGCACTCTCAGTGTCTATGTTTATGTGAGCGGGACGAATTCTCTTAAGCCTTAACTGCCCATCAGCTGCATAATAAGTTAACTACTTTTACGTGCCCCAATCTGGATGGAATTGGGCAGATTAAATAATCAACTTTTGTTGTTTTCTCTTACTTTCAAACTTTGAAACATCCAGACACTTGCAGGCTATCTGTTATCCGGATGTGCACGTTTAACTTCATTTTTTGTTTGTTTATGTAGTTAGATGGTCTAGGTGAGAACTATGATCTAGTTATTAATTTGTTCTCCCTTCAGTGGTGCTCTATTAGTTCTTGCTTGTCGGATATGAGTTTTCTGTGCACTTTTTCTTACGCACTAGTTTTTTTTGGTATCCATTGGTAGTAATTGTTTATGATCATGTTTTGGAACCATATAATCCAATACCCCATTCTTTGTTGATCAGCTTGATGAAGTTGATATGGGAATGACATATGAGGAGTTATCAGTTTACGGAAGACTACGGAAAATTTTCCGTTGTGGTCCAGTTTCTATGTTCCAGGTATATCTCAAGTTTCCCCATCCATCCTGTTTATTTATGTATTCAACCTTTCATTTGTTTTCTATATTTCATCGTGTAATGGTGTTCAGGGATAGTGAAAACACGTGGTAATATGATGCATAACAAATTTTCTTAATGTAAATAATTGTTGGGCCAGAAAAAATGAAGAAGAATGCAAAGCCCACAAAAAGTTAAACCTCATAGGCTTAAGGCTATAGGGCTACAGAAGAAACACATTCTCATCTATCTCATGTCCCATTAAATTGATTTTGGAATTACTATGTTTCTAATTGATATGGAGCGCTCTACTTGGTACGATCAACTCGAATAAAAGAAGCTTTTTGCGTCAGTAGTTAGCAGTCTGAATAGAAGCTTGTAATTTAATGTTATCCATTGTGCAGTTCAGCCATAACCTGCTGTTTTTTGGTAATTTTCTTTCTCAGAATCTATGCTACAGATGGGGAGCAAGATTGACTCCATCGCAAGTGGCTGAAAAAGTAAAACACTTCTTCAAGTATTATTCTATCAATAGGCACAAAATGACTGTGTTGACCCCTTCCTATCATGCTGAGGTAATTTGTTATTCCCTCTGTTCCTTTTTAAGTGTCGGTTTTTTAGAAAAATCTTGTTTCTTATTATTTGTCGTTTTCATAATTCAATGCAACATTAATTACTATTTTGTTAATAATACCCTTAACATTTATTGAATGTAAAGTAAAATAGTATATCGTTAAGGGTATTATAGGAAAAAGAGAAATAGTATATCGTTAAGGGTATTATAGAAAAAAGAGAAATAATATATCGTTAAGGGTATTATAGGAAAAAGAGAAATAATTTCATTAAAAGTAATGATACTTATTAGGTTTCTTAGTTTGTGGAAACAACCTTAAAAGGACAATTATAAAGGAGCAGAGGTAGTATTATCTATGAAGTCGGCATTGAATTTTGCTACATAGATCTTGATTCCCCTGAAGATTTTGGCTTCTTATATTTTTATTGGCTAATGAAAGTGTACAACATTTAACTCGACTTGCAGAGTTATTCTCCAGAGGATAATAGGTTTGATCTTCGCCAGTTTCTCTATAATGCAAGATGGCCATATCAATTTCGGAAAATCGATGAACTTGTACGTGAGCTGGATGTCAAAGATGTTCAAGAATCGGGAAACCACGAGATAATGGCAGCTGCATCAGATGGTGGTGGGATGGGAGTTGCTGCAGCAGGTTCAGGCAATCCAAATGTTGGACTTTGATTGAAATTAACCTCCCTTAATAAAACAAAACAAAAATAAATTATTGATTTGCATATGCAAGACTGCAAATCTTGTCCAAACATAGATATAGATTCAATCTTTTCTTAGCACTTAATTCATGTGAATAATGTAATTCATTCAACCGTTCAACCCACTTTTTACTGCTTATGGCAATGTAAAACCGTTTTAAACTATTTGGATAAGTTCCGATGATTTACTTTACGTGTGTGAGAAATTCCTCTTTTACCAAAATATGGCTGTCTTCTTTATTCATTTTTTCTTTTTTAATAGTACTATGGTTTGTTGTAGAAATGTTAAGCAATCCATTTTGTCGTTGGTTCGGTTAGATCGATTAATATTTGAAAAGACGCCCTATAGAAGTGATGCGGCTCAAAAAAAAAGAACTAGAGAAGTGATGCGGCTCAATACAGCACCCCTTCCTCACCTACAAGACTTTAATGCCATGCAACATTACAACGACGACACTCACAGGTGGAGTTTTGATTTGCTCAATGCGCTTTTCTGTCAAAAAGACTTGGATGTAATTCCTAAAATTCCACTCTATTCTCGTGCTGCAATTGTTAAGAGTTTGCATTTCGTTTTTCTCGTGTTGCATATATCACTGGATGGCAATAGCAAATTGATTTGGAATCTTCTGGTACAACTCAAAGTGAAGTAATGTTTACTCTTCTTAGATCGTGTTTGTTTCTGCGATTAGAAATATGTAAACGCACATCAACCTAGAACCTAGAACTTGGAGATTTGAAGTTTGAAGCCTTCTCACTGTGCAAACAAAGACCCTAATCGCAACACCACCAAAAAAAGACCCTAATTGCAAGGCCATGGGACTTCCTGTGTTCTTTTTTTTAGAAATATCAAATGAAAAATGTTGCGAGGAGCACTAACGATAGATGTTTTTTTGGTAGACTATAGACGTTTTTGCTAATATGTGAATGCTACCATTTGTTTGTTGCCTACTAAACACACCTTAGAAGTTGTTTTGTAATGATAATAGAATTCTACATTTCTCTATGTGGCAATCATACTCACTCATCAATTTTAGCTTTGATAAATATCTGCTACCATTTGTTTATAATACATTTCAAAAATTACAAAAATTATATTTGCATCAACTACCCATTTGACAGCTTGCAAAAGTCCACCAGCTTCCAATCCAACTTTTGTCATACTCCCTTTAAATAAATCAGTTTGTTCTCCCACACTTGAATTCACCTGTTGGGTTACGTACACATAAGTCTGCTCCAGCCAGGTTTCTGTTATTGGTTGCACCGCGAGCATATTATTGTTGGCAAGCTTTATAAACCTCACATGCTCTAGCTAAAACTTGAGTGGATGATTCATCTATTTGTAGTATACAAAACTACCGTAAGCATTATTACACTTTCTATTTCTTTTGAGAAATAGAGTAAAGTAACTTTTTTTTGACAATAGACAACCCTAACTTGTGTACACAATTATGTGGATTAAATTGTACATATGCATTTAAGATGATCATGTTTTTTCTAATGATTAATCTATATACTAAACTGTAATTAGATAAAGAAAAGAAAATAAAAACTTATTATTAAAAGCTATAACCAAATTTTGCAATACACTCAGCTCTAGGAAGGAAGATAATGCAGACGAGCACGGCGACGCACCCACAGAAACAAGCTTAAGGGAATAAAGTAAAATTCAGGTAAAAACCAGTCTCGTACAGCAGAAAAAGTTATCTCGTAAAACTAATAAATAGAAAGTACAAATAATTTTGCATTTTGCATGTATGCTGGCCACCAAAAAGCAAGAGAAGGGACATATTTAAATTCCCCCTAATCAGAAAAATTAACATACTCTTCCTAACCTATTGCTTCTCAACATATATAGCTCCTGCGTTCGCAGCACTTGTAAAATCTCAGCAAACACCTCTAGAGCTCATCGTGAGACTCATCTTCGTCCTCCCCTGATGCACCACCTGGGGCACCACCAGACCTTTGGTAGACGGCAGTGATAATTGGATTACAAACAGCTTCCACTTCTTTAAGCTTCTCTTCATATTCTTCTTTCTCCACACTCTGGTTGTCATCCAGCCATTCCAATGCTTCCTTCACTGCGGTCTCAATCTTCTCCTTTTCATCTCCTTCCAACTTGTCGGCCAGCTTGTCTTTGTCGTTGACCTGGTTTTTCATGTTGTAGACATAGGTTTCCAGGGAATTACGAGCATCAATCCTTTCCTTGACTTTTTTGTCTTCTTCAGCAAACTCTTCTGCTTCACGAACCATCCGGTCGATTTCCTCCTGGCTCAAGCGTCCCTTTTCATTTGTAATGGTGATCTTTTCTGATTTGCCAGTGCCCTTGTCTTCTGCCTTGACATTTAAGATACCGTTTGCATCAACTTCAAATGTGACTTCAATTTGAGGGGTACCTCTGTTTAATCACAACACAAGATACTAATGAGTCGCAAAACATTAACCAAGTATAATAATTTAGATAGGACTCCATGAAAGTAGGAAAAAACCTTGGAGCTGGTGGAATTCCAGACAGATCAAAATTCCCAAGAAGCCGGCAATCCTTTGTGAGACTCCTCTCACCTTCAAACACCTATATATATTAAATAAAAGAAAAGACATATCAGTTGAGTTCAACCTCATTAAAGTCCATAACTCACTCAAGCTTCTTGATTAAATTTAGAACCAAAACGTCCTGGCAATATGCACTACAGTAAAGCCGAATAGTGGAACAGTACCTGAATGGAAACGGTGGTCTGCTGATCCTGGTAGGTGGTAAAAACCTGGGATTTCTTGGTCGGGATAACGGTATTTCTGGGAATCAATTTTGTCATCACTCCGCCAACAGTTTCAATTCCAAGGGTAAGAGGAGCGACATCCAGGAGAAGGATATCTGGATTCAGTGTCAAATAACAATGAGAAACTGTAATGCTTGGGAATTTACTAGCATTAATAACATATAGCATGATCTGACCAATGAAATTAAAATAAAAAGTTAGTGTATAGGCTGTAGTACCTTTGGTTTCGTCACCACCCTCTCCACTCAGAATGCTTCCTTGAACTGCAGCACCAAAGGCAACTGCTTCATCAGGGTTAACACCCTTGTTTGGCTCCTTTCCATCAAAGTAATCCTTCAAAAGCTGTTGCACCTTTGGAATCCTTGTACTTCCACCAACAAGAACAATCTCATCAATCTGATTCTTTTGTAATCCAGCATCGTCCATTGCCTTCTTTACAGGTCCCATTGTCTTCCGGAACAGGTCATTGTTCAATTCTTCAAACCGAGCACGAGTAAGTGGCTCAGAAAAGTCAACGCCATCAAAAAGTGATTCGATTTCCACGCGGACCTGATGCTGGCTGCTAAGAGCTCTCTTGGCACGCTCTGCCTCTCTCCTGAGCTTTCCAAGTGCTCTGTTGTCTTTGCCAATGTCCTTTCCATGCTTTTTCTTGATCAACTTAATGAAGTACTCCATTATTCTCTGATCAAAGTCCTCACCTAGGAAAAGGAAGGAGAAATGACAAGCGTTAATAGGAGAAGCAAAAATTTATACAAATTATAGTTTTTCATAAGTTTATCGTATTTTGTCTAATTAACATATAAGCACTCACCTCCAAGATGAGTATCTCCATTTGTGGAAAGAACCTCAAAAACACCATTATCAATTGTCAAGATACTGACATCAAAAGTTCCACCTCCAAGATCAAAGACAAGAATGTTCTTCTCTCCACCTTTCTTGTCCAATCCATAAGCAATTGCAGCAGCAGTGGGTTCATTAATAATTCTAGCAACATTTAGACCAGCAATGACACCAGCATCCTTGGTGGCCTGCCTCTGAGCATCATTGAAGTAAGCTGCACAATTGAAAGGAAAATGGGAGAAATTAGAATAAAGACAGAAGCAGGGAGAAGGCAAACGTGATTGTAAATCAATTGTAATTGTAATTTGCCCATTTACCAGGGACGGTGACCACTGCATCATTAATTTTCTTGCCGAGGAATGCTTCAGCAGTTTCCTTCATCTTGGTCAATATCATGGCACTGATTTCCTCAGGGCTGAATACCTTGGTCTCACCATCCTTAATTTTTACCTGAATGTAAGGTTTTCCATCCCTGTTGACAATCTTGTAAGGAACAAGCTTCATGTCTCTTTGAACTTCCTTATCTTCGAACCTGTAAAAGGATACAACTCAGTCACCTTTGTTTCCATTAAATCAAATTATAACAAATCATTTATCAATGACTATGATGCCTTACTTTCTTCCGATAAGTCTCTTGACATCAAAGATAGTCCTTTCAGGGTTGACAGCCGCCAGATTCTTTGCTGCCTCGCCGATCAGTCTTTCACTGTCGGTAAAAGCAACCCAAGATGGGGTAATACGGTTACCTTGGTCGTTGGCTATGATTTCAACATGACCATTCCTGTAAACACCAACACAAGAATAGGTCGTTCCAAGATCAATCCCAATGACCGTCCCCAACTTGCTGGCTTCCTCTTTTGCAATAGAAACTGCAAACAGACATCCTGTGGCAAACTTTCTAATGTTAGTTACACTATTTTAAGACTATAACTCACAATAACATGATTACTTCTGCATTTCATATAGTTGTTCTTGTCAAATTAAAAGTTAGATTATTTAGAACACATTACCCCCCAAATTAGGCAAAACAAGATTACAACTACAATAGTTACATGAAATGCATCAACACAATCACCATATCATTACTTCACTTCATGATGCCGTATTTAAATCTCAATGATGAAAAACACGAATGTGTATGCACGCATATAAGTGTTTTACGTCATGATACCACGTTTAAATCTCATACATGAAAAACACCAATAAGTTGCATTCATGCAGTGACAGCAAAAACGTTAAGCAACAAAACAGAACCCAAATCAAACCAAGCTTCTATCCAATGGCTAATACAAACCATCAATTACTAATTTCTCAGCTTCATATTGAAATATAATATAATTATTAACAATCTTAGAAGTCAACAACAAAACCAACCAACATAACACCTCTAATAACAGCTAGAACTAAAAACTAGTAATGAATTTCCCAGATTTACGTAAAAGACATTAAATCGCATTAGTCAGATCCTGATTTTTATGAAACTATGCAAATAACGTCGTTGAAATGACGAAACAATCTATTATCATCTTATTATAAATTATAAATGCCAAACAACTACGTCTAAGATCTCACTGATCTGCAACACAAACAATCACACAGTTCACCAAAACCAGATCCAAAAACGTTTAGAAGAAAGCTAGATCTAGTTACATTTTCCATTTCCACATCAAAACAAAGAAAAAACTAGAAAACACGATCAGATCTAATAGGACATGGAAGATTAGTAAATTACCTAATGAAATGATAGCTAGAACAATTAAAGAGCCGCGTTTCCACGAGCCAGCCATCGCTGTCTCTCTATTTCTCTTTTAGTTTCTTCTTCTTCTCTTCTTTGAAATGGCGTTCACGATTTTGATTAGAATGGTGAAGTTGCAAGCGCGACGGCGAAGATAGTGCAACTGATTTTCCGTTTTTGGTTTTTTGGATGGCGCGGGTCTCGGGCCCGTTTTATAGTGTGATTCAGTGATGTCTTGTTTGAGTCGTCACGAAAGCTTTACGCCCGAACATGTCATTAATGATGACGTGGACCAATTGCAATGAGGCTAACGCTTGTTCTAGCCAATTACATTCGTCCTGCTGCTGGGAATATCTCTGCCGTCCATTCTCTTGACTTCAAACGTAACAAACAATCAAGGGATTTCAAATCTATCTATTAATAATTAATAATTAATATTAATTAATATTAATAATTAATACAATTAAGAAAAAACTATTTAAGGAATCATAAATATCTCAACATCTCATTGGTTAATTAGAAATAAAATGTGTCCATGTCACCATGTTTTATCCTAATTGTCAACCTTCTATTAGTTAATCTAAATGACTATATGCTTAAATAAAAAAAATCAGAAAAGATATTAAAAACAATATTCCATAAAACAATCCCATCGAATCTGCACTAAATGCAAATTAATTGATACAACTTAAAAATACTTCTATTATCAGCCTTGAGATTATTAGAAACTCCAATTAATACAATTAAGAAAAAACTATTTAAGGAATCATAAATATCTCAACATCTCATTGGTTAATTAGAAATAAAATGTGTCCATGTCACCATGTTTTATCCTAATTGTCAACCTTCTATTAGTTAATCTAAATGACTATATGCTTAAATAAAAAAAATCAGAAAAGATATTAAAAACAATATTCCATAAAACAATCTCATCGAATCTGCACTAAATGCAAATTAATTGATACAACTTAAAAATACTTCTATTATCAGCCTTGAGATTATTAGAAACTCCAATGGAGCCCGCAAAACCTCCAAGCCACAAACCACTTCCATTCCGTAAGAGACCACCAAACCCTGACCTACCAGGACTGCCAAGGCAACTACCATCCACATTCAGAATGATTGTATCATCCTTACAGGGGTGCCAACAAACCATTCGAGGAGGAGAGTCTACTGAAGTAGCACCACTATAGCACTTTAGAATGAAACATGCCAAATTATGAATTGATAACGTCAGAGCATAACTATTAACAATTTCCCCAGCCATAACCGAAGCGTTTCTAGCACACCATAGGCTCCAAACAGCTGCTAAGAAAACATGCGGATTATTGCCACTGATACCAGCCTTAAACCACTCCTTTGCTGTCCATACTGAAAGAAGGAGACCAAATCAAAACAAAGAGCCAACCATACACTTTTAGGAAAAATACAATCTCTTAAACAATGAAGCGTTGATTATTCAGTGACACCACATCGCTGGCAGGTAGCGCTAGGAAGCATTCCACGGTGATGAAGCATGGATGCAGTTGGGATTGCATCATGACACCCAGTCCAAACCAAAAACCGAATCTTCTCCAGACCAGGGAGCCTCCAAATCCACCTCCAAGAAGCTGGGTTATCATGAGTTGAGGGGCCATAATAACGTTCCCGAAGCCAAGTGTACCCAGACTTAGCAGTATACACACCCTCCAAGTTGTCATTCCAAATCATTGCATCGTCCACATTTGAATTGCGTCGTCCGCATTATTAATATAGATAGATATAGATAAATAATACATTTTAAATATTTGGATTTATACTTTTTTTAAGTATATACGGTCATGAGTTAACAATATACCCAAGCAAGCATATTTCGAGTTACATGTAGGTAGCAATGGCAATGGGGTGTGAACACGGGAGTACTCACCCACTACCCGTCCCGCTCCCAATTTATTCCTCATCCTCGATTCTCGCCACGAGAAAAACCAATACCATATATATATATATATATAATATGAATATTTATGTAATATATTTGAAATGGGGTCCCCATCACCATTCTCAAATTGAGCACAAAAGGATTTTTTTCTCCATTTCTTCGTTAGCGGGATACCCGCATACGGGTAGGAGTTGCCACCCCTACATGTAGGGGTGTTGTTTAATTATTGTAAAAACTTCCCAATGATAACTTTAAACTGGTATTTATGTATTAGTCAAACTAGTCTATAAAGAGGATTAGAATGTCCCTACAATTATTTTAAAATGACTAATTTGACCGATATTTGATGATCAATTTGATACTTTTCATTTCTTATAGCCTGAATAAATGTAAATTTTTTGTATCGGTTTGAGTATCTACTCTTTTTTAATCTCAAGATTATGTATTTTTAATAATATAATTATTCTAAGACAATATTAGATTGCTTTTTTTCACCACTACTAATATTTTCTGGATATGCCACGATCAATTAGAACATGACATACTATGCGCACAATATAGGTCTCATCAACCAAATACTTCTAAATGATCTTGTCTTGTGACTCTTGTAATAATCGCATGCACAGAATGCGGTGAACATCTTGTTGCTCAAATAATTGACCCGCCAATTCCCTATTCCAGTATTTGTGCATATCTAGAAGTAACAAATCATTCATAGTCAAGTGTTGCATATCGATAGGAGCTGCAGTCTCATTAAATGAATTAACTTGATCATTCAACCACGTATGATGTCGCACACTACCGTGTCGACCATCACGAACTTGCCATCTCAATCCTCTTTTTACCGATACCTAGGAATTTAGGATCTAAGCCAAACATAAATGGGATTGTAACTCAACCGGGCCCTAAAAAATTGCCTTGAGGAGAGTATTTATCTTTGAAGAGTCTTAAAACGATAGCATCTTGATGAGCTACAAGCTTACAAACTTGTTTCCTTAATACGACAATATTAAAGACATATAGACGACGAAAATCGATTCCATCATAATCCTTCTTCACAGAGAGTCACTCCTAATTCATCCAATCTACACCACGACCCTAAGTCCTTTTTGAGCTCGACCAGAACGTATTCACCATGCCTTTTATTTATTCACCCAAGAACCACTGCAGATGGTAAAAGAAAAGTGATAATGAATAGTAGTATGTTTGGTTTGGCGGTGAGGGGAGTTAAACGCACGATTGGGAGTTATTGTCGTGGTTTTTTAGTTTTTCAACATGTTTGGTTTCTAATTCATGAAAGCGCTTCAGCATCCTAGAATCAATTCTGACAGATAAATACTCCCGGAAGCTTTTACGGTGAAGCAAAAACAATTCTTGGAGATATTTCTCTCACCTTCCTTTAATACCCTTCCTTCCTTTCACCTTCCAGCAATAACTCCTGTTATCAGTTTCTGCTTCTAGTGCTACTGTGTTGTTCTGAAGATATCCTCTTTTCTTTGCTTCATTATTCACTCACTCACGTTTTGCACTTCAATGATAGATATCCTCATTCTGATTTCATTAATCGTGATCTCTTATCAAGTTTGAAGTTTTCAATATATTTTTAAGTTGAGACCCATTTTGGTACTTTCACATGTAAAAACAATTCTAATTCAACCTATCCAAACAACAAAGATTGATAAAAATCACTTTTCAATAAAGGTATCCAAACAAAATCACGTCACATTTAACTCACATTTAACTAAAATCAATTCTACAAAATCAATTATGTCAAAATCAATTCTACTCACCGCATAACCAATGTTACACTAGGTAGAATTTGATTGAGCAATGAACTTCAGTAACACTTCTTTGCCATAGAATTGGACCAATTGATTCCTATTCATACTCTATGTTGAATCAATTCAGTAATTACAAAAATAATACTAACGTTAAGAAAATTGATTAAAATGTATATGTTAAAGAGCTGTATCTTCCGTCAAAAAAAAAACTATATCTACAATTATTTTTTGAAGCAACACTATCCACAACAATAAGTCGATGTTTTCATTAAAAAAAACATTAAGTCGATGTAAGTAAAAAAAACTGGCACAATTTACACAACCAAGTACTACTAGTAGTTTATTAAATTTTTATTTCATATATATCATATGGTATTCATTTGAATCGACTGCACCGAACGCACGCGCACTAAATGTCGCGTGACACCTCCCAACACCGCACGAACAAATAGAGTAAATAAAAGCTGCAAAAAAAAAATCAAGAAAGAGCAAACATTTCAAAATGGAGCCGTTGATGAGGTAATCGGAGGGCGCATAATTATCCTATTTGAATCAACGGTGGAAATCGGTTCGTGTCTCTCAGGGTGCGTCGTAAGCGAATATAAAAAAGGGATACTGAAGAAACAAAAAATTTTAACATTGGGCGTCTCTGCTTTTTCCCACACTCTGCTAGGGTTTCAGAGTCGCCGCGCTTCTCCGAGTTCAACTCGCTACTCACTGTTCCCTGCATCGCCGATTCCATTCGTTTACTCACGGTGAGCCCTCTCTTCATTGATTTTCTCTACTAGTTACTATCTCTAACCATAAACTTTGCTTTACCGTTTTTTGTTTCGTTATTGCTTCTGTCGCTGATCCGAAGTAGTTATCAAGGGTTCGTATTTTAGGTTCCTTCCATTAATTTCGATTCTTTATTTCTGATCAGAATCAGTTCAGTTCTTGAACATTTTTTTTGGTGTTTTTGTTTGTTATGGTTCTTATTTTAATCGATTTTGTTCAAATCCAGTGTTTAGAGTTATCTTTGCGTAGTATTTGTTTGAGTGAATGTTGAAAATGGATGCCAATCTAACCCCCGTAGATTTTCGATCTGTTAGGACTCCTTCAAATGCGGTTCATATTTTTCAGTTACGATATGTACCCTACTTCGCTTATTTTTTAGGATAATAATGCATAATCGGTTTATTCCCACTGTATTTCATCATATTATACGCTTATGGATACGTTTTCTTTTCATCATGGCTTGGGGGTTTTTAGGAGGGGTTGATCAAGTTCTCACGTTTTCTTTACATGTGCATTGTTGCGATAACAATTAGATCCTACATGATGCATGACATATCATTTTCAGTATATATAAATTTTTGCAATTTTATTTATGTTGCTGAAATCCTTCAATTTTGATGCACTTAGTGTTTTACTGTCCGAAGGAGAGGATCCGCACCTTTTGTCAATCCTTTACATTTTAATAATGATTTTCTTTTTATCCTTGTGCTATTTTCTTTACATTATCCAGTCTTACTTATGTGTTATGCTGTTTTGTCAATCCTTTACATTGTAATAATGATTTTCTTTTTATCCTTGTGCTATTTTCTTTACATTATCCAGTCTTACTTATGTGTTATGCTGTTAGGTTTTTTTCATTGTTATGCACTTATGTTTGTTGAAATTTTACTACCTACCTGATAAGTGATGCTATGTCCTTTACATTATCCAGTCTTGATTTTATTTGTTATGTTATGCTGTTATGTTATCCTTTCATTATTGTGTACTTTTGTAGAAATTTTGTTAGCTACATGAAAAGTTATGCATAATGTCCCATGTCCTATATATTTATGTAATTGGACCTGTACATTCCAGGTTCAGATGGCAATGGAGGTTACTCAGATTCTTTTAAATGCACAATCAGTTGATAGTGCTGTAAGAAAACAGGCTGAAGAAAACTTGAAGCAGTTTCAGGAGCAGAATCTTCCAAGTTTCTTGTTTTCTCTTGCCGGGGAATTGGCTAACGATGAGAAGCCTGCAGAGAGCAGGAAGCTAGCAGGTTTGATTCTCAAGAATGCATTGGATGCAAAAGAGCAGCACAGAAAGATAGAACTTGTTCAAAGATGGTTGTCATTGGACCCAACATTGAAAGCCCAGATTAAAGCATTTTTGTTGAGGACCCTTTCTACCCCTTCTGTTGAAGCCCGATCAACTGTGTCGCAAGTTATTGCAAAAGTTGCTGGTATTGAGCTGCCGCACAAGCAGTGGCCTGAGTTGATAGGGTCCCTCTTGTCCAATGTCCATCAGCTTCCCGCCCCTACAAGACAAGCAACTCTTGAGACACTTGGGTACATTTGTGAAGAAGTATCCCCTGATGTGGTAGACCAGGATCATGTAAATAAGATACTCACAGCAGTAGTTCAGGGAATGAACTCTACAGAAGAAAACAATGATGTCAGACTTGCTGCCATACGAGCATTGTACAATGCATTGGGTTTCGCCCAGGCAAATTTTTCTAATGATATGGAGCGTGACTACATCATGAGAATTGTTTGTGAGGCAACTCTTTCTCCTGAACTGAAGATTCGTCGAGCAGCTTTTGAGTGTTTGGTAGCTATTTCTTCAACATACTATGAAAAGTTGGTTCCTTACATCAAGGATATCTTCACCATCACTGCCAAAGCTGTAAGGGAAGACGAGGAGCCTGTGGCACTTCAGGCAATTGAGTTCTGGAGTTCTATATGTGATGAAGAAATTGATATATTAGAAGAATATGGAGGTGAATTTAGTGGGGATTCAGATATTCCTTGCTCTTATTTTATTAAGCAAGCCCTCTCAGTTCTTGTTCCCATGTTATTGGAAACGCTGCTAAAGCAAGAAGAGGATCAAGATCAGGATGAAGGGGCATGGAACATTGCTATGGCTGGAGGTACGTGCTTGGGACTTGTTGCACGAACAGTTGGTGATGATATTGTGCCTCTGGTTATGCCATTTATTCAAGAGAACATTAGCAAACCTGATTGGAGGCAAAGGGAAGCTGCAACTTATGCATTTGGCTCCATTCTGGAAGGTCCATCTCCTGACAAGCTTGTGCCGCTTGTAAATATGGCTTTGAAGTTCATGCTTGATACACTTACGACAGATCCCAATAATCATGTGAGGGACACTATTGCATGGACTCTTGGACGGATGTTTGAGTTTTTGCATGGGTCAGCTTTGGATACTCCTATTATCACACAGGCGAACATTCAGGAGATTATTACTATACTTCTTCAGAGTATGAAAGATGTTCCAAATGTTGCTGAGAAGGCGTGTGGTGCTCTTTATTTCCTTGCTCAAGGTTATGAAGATGCTGGTTCTACATCCTCTCCATTGACTCCCTTCTTTCGAGAAATTGTTCAGGCTCTTCTCACTGCAACTCACAGAGAAGATGCTGGAGAATCCCGCCTTAGAACAGCAGCCTATGAAGCCTTAAATGAAGTCGTAAGGTGTTCCAATGATGAAACAGCTCCAATGGTGATGGAACTTGTTCCTGTCATCATGACAGAACTCCATCAGACACTTGTAAATCAGGTGTCATCTGATGAGAAGCAGAATGAGTTACAAGGCCTTCTCTGTGGTTGCTTGCAGGTCATCATACAGAAGCTAGGTTCATCTGAACCTACAAAATATCATTTCATGCAGTTTGCTGACCAGATCATGAGTTTATTCTTGAGAGTGTTTGCTTCTCGAAGTGCAACAGCTCATGAGGAGGCTATGCTTGCCATCGGAGCTTTAGCCTATGCATGCGGTCCTGATTTTGCTAAATACATGCCCGAGTTTTACAAGTATTTGGAGTTGGGGCTCCAGAATTTTGAGGACTACCAAGTTTGTGCTATCACAGTGGGTGTGGTTGGTGATGTATGCAGGGCTTTGGAGGATAAAATACTGCCTTATTGTGATGGGATAATGACCCAACTTCTTAAGGATCTGTCCAGCAACCAGTTGCATAGGTCTGTAAAACCTCCAATTTTTTCATGTTTTGGTGACATTGCCTTGGCAATTGGAGAAAACTTCGAAAAGTACTTGTTATATGCCATGCCTATGCTTCAAAGTGCTGCTGAGCTGTCTGCTCATACAGCTGGTGCTGATGACGATATGACTGAGTACACAAATTCTCTGAGAAATGGAATCCTAGAGGCATACTCAGGGATCTTCCAAGGATTCAAAGGTTCCCCAAAGACCCAGCTCCTGATGCCCTATGCTCCTCATGTCTTGCAATTCTTGGATAGTTTGTACATGGAGAAGGACATGTAAGCAAAATTCTCTATTCTCTAATATTGCCGGTACGAATTTTGTAATTTGTTTATTTAATTTTGATGATGTTTCTCGTTCTTTTAGGGATGATGTCGTGATGAAGACAGCAATTGGTGTTCTTGGAGATTTAGCAGATACTTTGGGTAGTAATGCCGGCCCCTTGATTCAGCAATCAGTGTCTAGCAAAGACTTTCTCAAAGAGTGTTTATCATCAGATGATCATTTAATCAAGGAATCAGCGGAATGGGCCAAGTTGGCAATTAGTCGTGCAATTTCATTTTGAGGCTATTGCTATTTCATGGGGCCTAGTTCTTGCATGCATCTGCTTTGTTTCGTGGGGGTCTCAACTGCATACCTTTGGCCGTCTGCATTTCATGTCAGCAATATGGAGTCTGTTTTTTCATTTTATTTTTTTCTTACATTTATTGTTCTGCATTGCTATGCTAGAAGTCGGTGGGGGGTGATGACCAATCTTCCTGCTAACTTGGCAGAAAGGATGCGGTTTTTGCACACAGAAGGAGAAATAGGGTTAAACGGGGAAGGATAAGGATAGCAGAAAAGGAGATATCCCCATGATATCTGCCAACACCGTCTCTATTGAGCTCGCATGCGTTATTATTTGAATGTTTGGAGTCTATGGTTGGTCCACATTTTTCTATTATGTCTTTTTCTTCTTTTTACTATTGGCTGTAGAGTGAAACAATCATCTTAGTCCTTCCATGTGTTTGAAACACAGGTAATGCAACATATTTTAGCCCTTCCTTCAAATTATTCAAATAATTTTTGCTTTTCTCATCAAATTTTTGAAGTTAAAATTTTGGAGCGACGTTTTGTGATCGCCTCTTATTGTGATCCTTTAGAAATGTTTTCTAAATAGCTCTTAATTCGTATAAGCGACGGCACATGGGCGCTTTGTTTTTTTCTTGTTAAGACTATTGTTTGTAGTGTTAAAGTAGCAAAGGCTTGTGAGATCGCCTCTTATTGAGAGCCTTTACAAATGTTTTCTAGTTAGTTCTTAATTCGTGTAAGCGACAGCATAAGGGCGTTTTTTGTTTGTTATTAACACTATTGTCTGTACTGTTAAGGTAGCAAGGGCTTCTTTAGATGGGTCGTTACATGAATTCTGCACTGCCGTGGTGTATCCATTAGTAAGTCAAATATTCTTTTTTGGTATACAATGGCTAAAAAAGAACTAAGAAATTACAAAAAGGGTATGGTGGCTCCGCTCTCTTCAGTCATCACCTAACTGGTAAACTAGGTATAGTTTTTCCCTACATATTGTTAAGGTGTATTCACTTTTCAACTAGACTAGACTAGATAGGTAAGATTATATTCGCCTCAACTCCATTCTGAAACACTAAGACTGAGGCTGCGGTGATGCACTATTTGTTTATATGAATGTACCAACTTAAATTAACTTATTCAAATAAGATATCGTAATAAGCCTTGGAATAAAATTAAAAATCTTAAAGCTAACAAGTTACATAGAAATCTAAACAAGACATTGAGCTATTTGATTGTTTTATCTATTAACAAAGCTAATCTCATAGTTTGTGTTTGAGTAAACAATATTTTTTCATTTGTGATGAAAGTAACAAAACTTGAAAGTGAATCTTTATCCCCATAAAGCATCTACATTTTCTTTGCAATCCTATTTAAATCCGCAAACCTCGTTGGCAAATTAACCTCTTCAATTTTGATAATTATTAATTTTGATAAAAAAAGTTTTAATTGAGTGATACATGATTTGTTGGTGGTTGGAGTGGAGGGATTAATTATTAACCCCTTCAAGACAACACCTGGCAAACCCAAGAGAACTTAACATACTAATATTTGTCACCAACTTACCATCCTCCTCGGGAACCCTCGGGCAATTCGAGCCTTGTTAAGGCTCAAAAAAATTGAAAATCCTCACATGGTTTTTCTCATGGAAACCAAGTTATCTGAAATAGAAATGAATAAAGTCCGAAACCAGTGTGGTTTCAGTTCTGCTATTGTTATGGGTTGTAGGGGCACTGGTAGAGACAGAGCTGGGGGCATTGCTTTGTTGTGGTCTGCACCTGTGTCCTTTGATGTTGTTTCTTTGTCTCACAACCACATTCATGGAGTTGGTTCTATTGATTCCAATGATCCCAAGTTTATGTTGTCTGCTATCTATGGTTTTCCTGATGAAGCTCAAAAGAGAGATACTTGGAGGTTAATTCAGGATCTCAGGAACCCTCATATGCTTGATTGGATCTGCTTTGGTGATCTTAATGATATTGTGGAAGCTGTTGAGAAGAAGGGTGGCAACAACAAGTCTGCTAGTCAGTTGAGTTTCGGTCGAGATACTTTGGAACTTTGTGGCCTGATTGATTTGGGCTATATGGGGTACCCTTTTACTTGGTCCAATGGCAGAGAGGGGGGGGGGGGGGGGGGGGGGGGGGGGGGAGTGGGGGACAATATTCAATGCAGGTTGGATCGTGTTATGGCATCTGACAGTTTCTGTAACAGGTTTTCTCCTATCTCAGTTACTCATTTACCTAGATACGGATCAGATCATTCTGTTTTGTTGGTGAAGCTTGAAGATAATGACCATTTGAATAAGAAGAAAAGAGTGCATGTGTTTAGGTTTGAGGAGAACTGGACAAAGGATTCTAGATGTGAAGATATTGTTAGAAGAAACTGGTGTGGTGGTAGTAGGGCCTGTGCTGATAAATTGGTGGGGGTAAAAGCTGTTGATTGTGAATTTGAGGAGTATAGAACTAGTGCTATAAAGAAAGAGATCACTAGGGTGGAGAAGCTACTAAAGGATGAAGCTTTATGGCTGGGTAATTCTTCTAATCTTGGTAGATTCAGAGACCTTGAGAGGGAGCATGCTGATCTTCTTATGAAAGAAGAAGTGGCTTGGAGGCAGCGTAGTAGAGCTACTTGGTTAAAGCATGGGGATAAAAATTCCAAATTTTTTCATAGGAAAGCTAGTCGAAGGAGCAAAACTAATGCCATAAAGAAGCTTAAAGATGAAGATGGGAACTGGTGGCATGGTGATGAGCATGTGGAGAGAATAATTCTTAATTATTTCACTGACCTTTTTTCCTCTTCTGGTTGTAATGATCCTGAGCAGGTTTGTGACCACATTCAGAAACATTTGTCATCGGCCCAACAGGCTAAGTGCTCTCAAATTTTCAGCAAGGAGGAGGTCAAAGAGGCTATAGATCAGATGCACCCCCTTAAAGCCCCTGGGCCTGATGGGCTTCCAGCCTTATTTTTCCAGAAGTTTTGGCATGTAGTGGGCACAGACGTCCTGAAGCTAGTCCTTGATATTCTCAACAATGGCAAATCTCCTGAGTGTATTAACAAGACCTTCATTGCTCTCATTCCCAAGGGTAAGAATCCCTACTCTCCTAAACAGTTTAGACCTATTAGCCTATGCAATGTTACCATGAAAATTGTCACCAAAACAATTGCTAATAGAGTTAAGAGTTTCCTACCTAGTATCATTGATGATGAACAAAGTGCTTTTGTGAAAGGTAGACTCATCACTGATAATGCCTTGGTGGCTATGGAGTGTTTCCATTGGCTAAAAAAGAAATCCAAGGGCAAGAAGGGCATGATGGCCCTTAAGCTTGATATGGCAAAAGCTTATGATAGGCTAGTGGAATTTCATAAAGACAGCCCTACTGAAATCTGGTTTCCCTGAAAACTTCACTAACATAATTCTGTCTTGCATAAACACTGTTAGCTACCAAATTCTGATAAATGGCCAGCCTAGCAGAGTGTTTTCCCCTGAGAGAGGTATCAGATAGGGAGATCCCCTATCTCCATATCTCTTCATCCTGTGTGCTAATGTTCTCTCTGGTATGCTGCATAATGGTAGTCAGCAGAGGGCTATTCATGGTGTCCAAGTTGCTAGAAATTCCCCTCCTATAAGTCATCTTCTTTTTGCGGATGATAGCTTACTTTTTGCTAGGGCTAATGCACAGGAAGCTGTTTCTATTGCCAAAATCCTTGATTCTTACCAATCTGCCTCGGGTCAGCTTGTCAATTTTGATAAGTCTGACATGTCATATAGCCGAAATGTGCCTATCCAAGAACAACAAATTATCTGTAACCAGATTGGGGTAAAGGCTGTGACACACCACACCAAGTATCTTGGGCTTCCAGTGGTATTTGGTAGGTCTAAGAATGAGGTTTTCTCTCTTGTCCAAGACAGGGTTTGGAAGAAGGTTAAGGGTTGGAAAGAGAAGTTTCTGTCAAGGGCTGGTAAAGAAACTTTGATCAAGTCCATTGCACAATCAATACCAAACTACATAATGAGTTGTTATAAAATGTCTGAGGGGGTTTGCAAAGATATTGAGTCTATGGTTGCCAAGTTTTGGTGGGGTTCTTCTGATAATCAAAGGAAAATCCATTGGATGAGTTGGAGCAAGCTGGGAGAGAGTAAGTCTAGAGGTGGAATGGGTTTTAGGGGCTTCAGTGATTTTAATATCGCCCTTCTTGGTAAACAATGTTGGAGACTTGTGAATGATTCCTCATCTCTGATGGCTAGAGTCTTTAAGGGTCGTTACTATCCCAGATCAAACTTCCTTGATGCTACTCCTGGTTTCCAACCTAGCTATGCTTGGAGGAGCATCTTAAGTGCTAAGAAAGTTTTGGAGAAAGGCTCTAGGTGGCTGGTTGGTAATGGTCAGCAAGTGAAGATTTGGCAAGACAGTTGGCTTCCTGAGCAGGCTAATTTCAAGGTCTGCAGTCCTGTGAAAATCCTCCCTGCTGATGCTACTGTAAGCTCACTCATTGATGTTGATACCAAGCAATGGAATAGGCAACTTATTTCCAGGATTTTTAATCCTTATGAGGCTAAGCAAATTGTCAACATTCCTGTGTCTATGAGGCTGCCTGATGATAGGCTGGTTTGGCACTTTGAGAAACATGGGACCTATTCGGTTAAGTCAGCGTATCACTTGTTGAAGAATGAGACTTCCAGAAGCACGGCTGAGTCTTCAAACTCCTCTAACTTACCTCTTTGGAAGGCCATATGGAAAATTCAAGCTCCTAACTGTGTAAAGAACTTTATTTGGAGGCTTGCCAGAGACATTTTGCCTACCAGAGCCAGATTGGAAAGAAAAGGTATAGCTCTTGACACTCAGTGTCCTCTCTGCTGTACTAGTTCTGAAACCATTAGTCATCTTTTTATTAATTGTGATTTGGCTAAATTAGTTTGGTTTTCCTCTCCTTTGGGGATCCATACTTCAAGCCATTCTGAGTTTATGAGTTGGTTTCACCACTGGATTTCGATGGATGATATCTTAGCTAAACAACTGGTTTGCATTACTCTGTGGAAGATTTGGAAGAGTCGCAATGATCTTATTTTTAACAACACAAAATTCAACCCGATAGATATAGCTGCTGCTAGTTCCAATTTTGTGGAAGACTTCAATGCTGCAAATTCTGCTGAGGGGCGTAGTAATCAGATTGAGCCACTCATAAATTCTTGGACAGCTCCTTCCAGTGGGTATACGAAGATTAATATAGATGCGGGATGTTTTGAAGATAACACTGCAGGCTGGGGTTTCTTGGCTAGAGATGCTGCTGGATCTGTTCTTTATGCAGGTACATCGGTGTTGAATGGCAGGATCAGCCCCACTGTCGCTGAAGCAATGTGTTTAAGGTGGTCCATTGAGTGGGCCAGAACTAGAAATTTATCTAATTGCTGGTTTGAGTGTGACGCTGAAGTTGTTGTTCTCTGTTGTCTTGGTACTAAATCTGATATCTCTATTGAGAATATTGTGGCTGATTGTATCCTTTTGTTAGGACAAATTCCTAATTCTAGGATTTCTTTTGTTAGGCGTTCTTGTAATCAAGCTGCTCATGCTCTTGTTAGTCTAGCTAAACAACTAGGTAATATGTATTGGGAGGGATATGCCCCTGAACCTGTTAACTCTATTGTCTGTAATGATGCCATGTAATGTGTTGGTTCTCTTTTATTAGAATGAAACATCTTTCAAGTCAAAAAAAAAAAACAAACTTACCATCCTCCTCATTGAATAGGTAGGTTCATGGCTCATGGGCTATGATTATGATAATGTTATTTTAAATTTTGGTTTGTTAAAAACTCATTTGATTTTTTTTTAAAAATTGTAAACAATAGCGAAACACATAAATATGTCATTTATGTCTAAAGTCACTAATATTTTTTTTTACCAAAACTAATAACATGATTTGTAATCGGGTGTTAGCTTAAATGTTTTTACATGTGCACACCATAGATTGTTATTGGTCGGAGTCATTGTCCAAAAAATTTACTGGTTGAAGGTATAAAAATCTTTATTACAATGTTGCATGCTAAGGACCCCATGAATTTAATTTTTTTTACAATACACCATTAATTTAATTAGTATACGTTGAATGTGTTAAGATTTTTGCAATATCACCCAATTAGTAGTTAATTCTTCATAATAATGATTAACTTTTATTCCAGAGATTTAGAAAATAACACATAAAATAATTCTCATTTATAAAAAAATCTTTTCTCGGTTTGTAAAAAATAATAATTACACTATTAAACTACAACAAAACCTCCAAATAAGCATAAAGGAACTTACTTTTTCAAGGACAATCTTTTCAAAGCGTAAAAAGTACTTATTTTTTTTAAGGATAAGAAGTATTTTAAAAGAAGAAAAAAATGAGAAGTTCAGTGTGTAGAATGCATTTCTCATCATCTAACTGTACTGTAATCATTTCTCAGTTACAGTACAGAAATTGAAACAAACCCTCAATTCTTCTATCTTCAAATCAATGGCGATCACTTCTCAATCAACCCCAAGCTTCTCACCTTCCTTCATCTCAAATCGGAACGATTTAACTCAGCCAACTCGGTTCCCTTGCCGTGTGACCTTCACTCAGTTTCGCAGAAACCAAACCCTCCGCTCTTCAATTCGTCGATTCGCCGTTTCTTCACGTCTTAACTCATCTAAATCCTCCGATGCTGGCGGTTCTGTTTCTCCGGACAACGGCGATAGTCCCTATGAGCTTTACCACTATTTTTCGCCGGAGCGTCGGAGGCGAGGATCGCCGGTGTTTGTGACGCTTCCTGTGAAATCGGTGGGAGTAGAGGGGAAGATTTGGAGGCCGAAAGCTATGATGTTTTCGCTTAAGGCGCTAGCGGCGGCTGGTGTGGAAGGTGTTGTTGTAGAGATTTGGTGGGGAATGGTTGAGAGGAATGAACCTAGGGTTTATGATTGGAAAGGTTATCGTGAACTTGTTGTGATGGCTTCAATGTGTGGCCTTAAGGTTCGTGCAGTTCTTGCGTTCCATCAACACGGCACGGGTCCCAGTGATCCTAATTGGTATGTGGACTGTGGTTGTTATTAATTTCTCGTTATTTGGGATAGCTTTGGTGTGTGTTTTGGTGAGCGTTAAACATTTTGATTGGGTTATAAAGTTATATTATATATGATTGAATGTGTAAATTATAGTTGAGCTTGAAGTGAAGTGATTTATGATGGAATGTGTTGATTATAACTCAGTTTAAAGTGAAGTGATCTATATGATAGAATACATCATTGAGTTTATAGTGACGTAAATGTTTGAATGTTATGTTAGAAACCGGTTATATTATATGAAAATAGAAACAATGTCAGTTTTGTGAATGTGAAATAGAAACTGTCTTTATAAGTTCCATAGTGAAGAATTAAAGAAGTAGAAGGAATTCGAGTCAAGGTGACAGACAGTGTTTACAAGGCTTTCCCCTATCAAGATTTGAGAGCTTGGTCTCTCCCAATCAATATCCGGTCCCAAAATAATTGCCTAATACAATAACTGCCTAACATGTTATTATTACTTTGAAAGTGAGAGTATAAAATTGAGTACAAGTTTTTTTAACCAACATAAACTAATTTTTATTACTTAAAGTAAAATAGAGGTTTAGAAGCAAAATTTGCCTTAACTTTTTTCTTTTCAAAATCACGTTTGACATGCGAGTTGTGACGAAATCAGTTCTGCTGATCTCTCTATTGTGAAACCAAATGCACACTTAGTTGAGAATTCCTATTCAGGAAGTTTAAAATGTAGGATAGATATAACTAGCTTCCTGTCAATCATTTAACCTATGCTTGACTTGCAGTTAATTTTGCTTTGTCGTGCGAGTTGTGACGGAATCAGTTCTGCTGATCTCTCTATCGTGAAACCAAATGCACACTTAGTTGAGAATTCCTATTCAGGAAGTTTAAAATGTAGGATAGATATAATTAGCTTCCTGTCAATCATTTAACCTATGCTTGACTTGCAGTTCATTTTGCTTTGTCTGTCTGTAAAAAGAAAGAGAAAATAAAATGAATTGCAAGTAGGCGGGTTTCATAGGCTCTTACCCAGTGTTATTGATTGATTCGTGTAGTACATACTTCTTTGTACCTGGCAAGACAAGGCATGCTTTTTTCTTGTTGTTTATGTGATTGAAATTCAGACGTTTGATGGTTGTTTGTCTTTCACATAGACACTACCTATTGAAACGCCAAGGAAATTTCTTAATTTATTTTCGTAGTGTGTAGGAAAATGACAATTCTAGCCTGTAATTTGTTTGTTAAATAAAGTGAGGACATTTTACCTGGGTAATCTTGTAAGTATAGTTGATATGGTTTATTTTTGAATTATTACTATTTTTGTAGGTAGCTATTATTTTTTTCTTGTCATAAGCCTCAGACACTAGAAGGTTGTCCCCCCTTGTGTAGGATACCACTTCCTCTATGGGTGCTCGATGAGATACATAAGGATCCGGATTTAGCATTTTCTGACAGGTTTGGAAGAAGAAATATTGAATACATTTCCCTTGGATGTGATATTCTTCCTGTGCTTCGTGGACGTTCTCCTGTTCAAGCATATGGAGATTTTATGAGGGAGTTCAGGGACACTTTCAGGCCTTTGCTTGGTGTTATCATTACAGTAAGGTTCTAGATGTTTTTGGGATGTTAGTAATGTTACAGTCCAATGATGATTCAAATTTCTGGCTACTGATAACAGAGGTTTATTGTAGTTTGTGCGACTCTGTTCATTTTTTCAGGGAGTACAGATTGGCATGGGCCCTGGTGGTGAACTAAGATATCCTTCCTTCTCTTTCCAAAATCCAAATTTGGCTCAGCCTCATGAACTTGGAGAGTTTCAGTGCTATGATAAGGTAGATTTACAATTCAGCCTGAACTATTATTGTTATGTTGTAGACTTGTCATTGCTTTGTGTTTGGGAAACTCGTGATAACTGATAACCAATTTGCATAATTTGTTCTGTTCTGTGATATGTATCATGTTAAACTTTTCCCTTCTCTTGTATGCTACCTGCCAGTATATGCTTGCTTCTTTAAATGCCTCTGCAACAAATATTGGAAAGCGTGAATGGGGAAATGGCGGTCCAATTGGTACTGGAAGTTTGATGCAGAATCTTGAGCATACTGATTTCTTTAGAAATGAGGATGGTTCTTGGAACACACCATACGGTAAGTTTTTCCTTGGATGGTACTCTGATATGCTGCTACTGCATGGAGAGAGAATTTGTAGGGAAGCTGAAACTATATTTAGGGGTATGGAAATCCATATATCAGCAAAATTGGCTTCCATTCACTGGCACTATGTCACAAATTCCCATCCGTCTGAGTTGACTGCTGGCTATTATAATACTTTTAACAGGGATGGATACTTGCCAATTACTCGCATGTTTAGTAAATATGGATTCTCCATGTGCTGCTCTTGTTTTGAAATGCAAGATGCGGTTATGAAGAAGATCAATCCAGATGGTAGCCCTGAAGATTTTCTTAGACAGCTTTTGCTAGCTGCAAGGCTCTGTGACATATCACTTGACGGTCAAAATTTTTCTACTGATTTGGATGATGATGCATTCACTCAGGTGTTGAAGATGTCAAAATTTTACTCGAATGGGATTGAGAGGCGCCCCTTCTCATTCAACTTTGTAAGAATGGACAAAAAAATGTTTGAACCCCGAAATTGGGACCGGTTTACTCGATTTGTGAGGCGAATGTCCAATGGAAACATCTTTCGAGCCAGATTAAATTCTAGACTTAACATGCGGTTGAAGACTGCATCAGCAGCTGCAGAAGTGGGACTGTTGTACCAACTATACCAGTACTCTTGAAGTTAGTTTCGGCATATGCTCTAGAAGGCATATTTTAGTGTTATCACCAGCTTGCTAAAAGTCTAGTGTTGTGAAATGTGTAGTAAGTAGTAACTGCTGATTCTTATGATTCTTTTATTGCTTTTTGGCAACTGTTTACACTTCTTCAGAGTTCAGAGAACCACATTACATTGCCATTCAGATTTTTATATGGATGGCATGTTGTACCTATATATTTAAGTAGACTGAGACACAATCTTAAAACCAGAAACTGTTGGATCTTAGTTCATGGTCGTTTTTTTTAATTTCATGTTCTGTTTAGATGTCCTCTTGACGTTCAGGCCCTATATACCAGATGATCGAAGGCCTTCACTAAATTAGTTGAATAAAAATACATTGACACTTGTAACTGCACTGTTGGATTTAGTGCTTAACTTTGGCAGGAAACTAAAACATAGTTTATGCTTTTTGCATGGTGCATGACAGTTGATCACCTTGGATTCATCTAGTTTTCTACATTCTCCATGCCAAATTATCACTCACCCAACTCCATTCACACATGTCTCTTTCACCCCAGGCATCCTTTGCCGAGACCACAAAACATATATTTACAAGTGTCAGAAATTAAACGACCCATACAACCTTCACCGCAACGCCGACATCCTTAGGATCCATCACAGAAGGTAACATATATTTCAAAACACCTCAGTTAGGCCAACCAGTTCAAAAAAACAGCTCTTATCTTATTCGCTAATGGATTCGCGGCGACAGACTTCTTGCCCCCTTAAAACTTTCCTCAACCACAAGCCCCGTGGTTGAGCAAGGTTGCAACTTTCCTGTCCTCTTATACTACTGGCTAAACAAGCTCGGAAAATCATAATGTGTGCAATCCGTAAAGCCTTTACTTTCCTAACTTTGTGTTTTTGCAGGTACAAAAAAAGGAATTGCATCTTGGTATGGAATAGTATTCTCAGAGCTTGAGACTTCATAAAAAAGGAGGGTAGGTAGATGGGCAGTGGGCAATGGTAAACAAATTGATATCTAAATTGACCTCTGGTTAGCTAAATGGTTGGCAGGTTGAGGTGGATGCTAGTTCCACATCTATTAAAATCTGTGATCTCATAAATTCACCTCTCTACAATTAGCACCCCAACAAATTGAGAGATAATCTGGTTAGCCTTTTCATGTGGAAGATTTGTCATTAGAGAGGACAATTGTATTGGGTTGAGACGTTGAGTTGACTCATCAACATGCCCATCGATCAGCATTGATTTCTATTTTCAGGTAGCAATTATGGTCTATTTGAAACTTAAAGCATTCTTTTTGTCACCTTGGTGTTGCATAGCTCTGCATGAAGAAAAAGACATTATCATCATTATTCTGGACCTGGTAATTAAGTTTAGTCAACTATCTTTATCTAAGAATATGTCTCCAACTTCAATATGGCACGTTCGTTGTGGTGCATTGGCCCGTGGGTACTAGTTGATGCGTGACACTGCATAATTTGGAGCATGAAATGATTTATCAGATTGACTTGAGCATAGCTGATCGCTACAAGACACACGTTTTGCTACTAGCTAGCTAGTGTATGATACTTGTTAATATTCAATTGTTAGTAAGAATAATTTTATAATCTTTTTACATATTTCAGTCATTTATAATCTCTTCTTAATCTATGATGAGACTAATAGAGTAATTAGTAGAGTTGACTTTCCAAACGTGCCATTAAGCATCACATCTATCTAGTCATTAATTTTTTAGTAAGTATAAAAGTCCAAATTTCCTCTCCCTTAAAAAGAAGAGTATATATCTTCACACACACAAAAAAGTAAAGAGATAAAACAAAGGGAAAAGGAAAAGAACTCAATGGCACGTCTTTTATACATACATACTATAAAAGCACATATATTCCCATAGCCTCTCAATTTTGGTTCTCCTTCAAATTGGCAATATTTAAAAACTTTATGGATTCCAAGATCAGAATTTCTATCATAATCATCTTCCTTTTGCTCTTTGTTGAACTGTATCCAGGTAAGCTAGCTGGTTATATATATATATATATATATATTATTATAGAATAAACTATGGTATCAGAGTGACAGCTAAACCAGGTTGTTATGTGGAACTCTTGTAGCTAAAATCAACAGCTTGAGGATTGGAGTGGATGTAGTGAAACCACCAACTGAGGTAACATATTATATGCACAAGCTTAGAAATGATTAAGTAACAAACTTATCACGTAGCTTAAATTCTCTATCAGATTATATGATAAGATTATTTGTTCTTTCTCTATAATTATTTAATTTAATTTAATTTGTTGCTTAATTATATGGTAGGTGAAGAGAAGACAAGTTATGAAAGTTGATACTAACGACTACAAAGAATATGACTCTAATCACAAGAATGATCAAGGGAAAGGGAAGCCACACGGTTGAACTTAACATGTTGTGCTGCGTTGCTGTTACATATATTTTAATGTAATAAACAATTCAAGACAGCTCACTGTTTGCAGCCAAACTGTGAAGAAACATAAATAGGACGAGATTTGTGTTGCTAATAGAAACTATTATGGTTTAATCTGTTTAGGTTTATAGCAAAAAATCCAATTGAAAAATAATTCCTTCTTCTCACCTAGTATTTTCTAGTATAATATATGGAGTACTAGTACTATTAGATGACTTTAGTGACAATTCAACCTTAAAAAGCCCATCAGCTGTGATAGTATTAGTTGAATGATAATATCCTTATACACACAGTAATCAACGGTAAATTGAAAGGCAGAGGAACATTATATATTTTTAATGTATATATTAACAGTATAAGGATTAATCACACTAATTAAAGCAGGATATTAATCATAAAGTCAATGGTAGATTCTGAAATGGCCCCTCTACATTGAAAGAAGAAAAATATAGTAAACAGTAAAAATTTGAGATGGTAGACTTATCGCTAACTACCACCACATAATAATGTGCATATAATAGTATAACCACCCTGGAATTATGGTAGAAGCTAAAATCAAACTAACTAGACATAATTTTGTCCAGTAGATTTTGAGATAATTGCAAAGGGGGGAGATGATGGTTTGCATGTTCTATTATATTATTATATCCTCTACATTTTTGCATGCAGACTAATGCAGGACACATGAACATCATTCACCAACACAAGGCAGAGGTAACCAGCAATAAATCTGGCAATTAATAGTTTCAGCCCCCCTCTTTATGTAAATTGTCAGATCATATATGTCTCGGGGTAGTGTACCACTTCAGCTACTTCAACCACCTACCACCACAATTACAAATTCCTCAGTGATAGTGAATGTAGCAATTTTACCGTTTCCTCATATTCATAAGCCAACCAACTTGAAATAAGTCAATATCAAGTGTAAAATGTGAGAAATATATATATATATATAAAGTGTCAATTTGTTATAATTGCAAAGTAATTTTTTTCTACATTGCGACGACTACTTATATATGTATCTTGGTTGTGTCGTATTGTATTTGTATTGTACTAAATATACGCGCTTCTTAGGTCATATATAGATAATATTTTTTGTACTACCTCTTTTGATCTATTATAACTTTAACCTTAACTTAATAGTACGAGGGGTCGACCCGGTGCTCCTGGGTTCGATTCCCGCAGTGTACAAACTCGGTGTTGGCCAGTGCAAAATTTGATCCTAAGCACGATTAGATATTAGTCTTTCGTTGAATGCGTTGGGACACTCCGTGGATAGCCAGCGATGGTCCGAACTAAAAAATAGTTTTTTTTTTCCAACTTAGACAAAATAGCAAATAAACACTACATACACACATTATCAGTGTTCACACTTTGGATCGAACTCGGAAGCCCATAGTCCTCATGTCGCTAAAATTACCAATAACAATAGTGGGGACATACACTAACTTCTTAATAATATGATTGAACTTTGTTTGGTACAAACATAGCGAGGAGGAAAATTTACCTCTTAGATTCAGGAGAGATTAATTTTATTCTAGTAATATGTTATATTACATATTTTGTTTCAAATGATTTATGCTCATTTATGCTAAAAAAATTAATATTAGAGGAGAGTCAAAATTGAGTTACCTGGATTCCATAACAAACTCAAGGGACAAATTATTTTTCTGTCAAATATTTATTCTGTTAATCAAAAGTTTTTTTTTTTTACACAAACGAGAGCTAAAAGGCCAGCAAACAAAAGGAAAAAGACTAGGAACGAGTCCTATAGGACCGAGGCACAGGCGTCCCAGCTAAGTCATCACGCAACAACCGGTGGATCCCCTCAGGAGGCTCCTCCAAAAGGATTGTGTTCATATATCCACTAAGAGACTAGCATTTGCCAACCAATCAGCACGAGAGTTTCGTTGACGCTCATTCTATTTAGGAGAGTGCACAAAAGCTTGATTATTAATAGAAAAATACAAAATCTTAGAAAAATAGTTTTTTTTATTCTTTTACTAAAGAAAATGAGTTTTGAATAATTTGGAGTTTGGCCGATGTTAATTCAATCTATCACCAAAATTGAGCTCATATACTAAAAAAATGCTTACATAAATAGAAATTAGTATTGAAGATAAATAGAAATTAATCTTTTATAAGATATAAAATTCAAGAGGAATTCCTGTTAATTAGATAATTTATTTTTGGACCCACTTATTTTCGGGGGAAAAAAGGTTATTAGTTAATTAATTATATATTTGATTCTCCGAGGGTGAAGGAGTTATGAAATTACAATAGCAACCTGAGTTGACAGGTAGGAGAGGAAGAAGAAGAAGCAAAAGAGACAAGTGAAGGTGAAAAGTCCATCACAGCTTACACTTTGATTGATGATAGCTTAATCACAAGCAGAGACATTTGATCTGCACATAAACTCACAAACTACCTTCCCCACCATTCACATCTCCATTTTCTACTTCTTATCCTTCTATTTTCTTCTTCCTTTACAAATCTCTTTCTCACACACAACACAATACAACACTCACTCACTCTTCCACGTTCTCTCTCTCTCTCTCTCTCTCTCTCTCTCTCTCTCTTCCACCATGCCAGGCCTCGTTTCTCCGGGAGGACCACCACCCAAAATCTCCTTACCCGAAACTCCAACTCAAAGATCCGAATCCGCTAACATCAAAACTCCATCACCATCTTCTTCTCTCCCTAAAAAACCACCCTCTCCTTCTCCTTCTTCCCGTTCCAAAAAGAAAACTCCCGAAACCCCTACCAGCACTTTTCTATCTGAAGCCTCTCTTGATAATCCAGATCTAGGTCCATTCCTTCTCAAAGTCGCTCGCGATACTATCGCCTCCGGCGACGGTCCCGCTAAAGCCCTAGATTACGCTATCCGAGCTTCAAAATCCTTTGAGCGATGCGCCGTCGATGGCGAACCTAGTCTTGACCTCGCCATGAGTCTCCACGTCCTCGCTGCAATTTACTGTAGTCTTGGCCGATTTGAAGAGGCTGTTCCTGTTCTCGAACGCGCGATCCAAGTTCCTGATGTTAGTAAAGGCGCCGATCACGCTCTTGCCGCTTTCTCTGGTTATATGCAGTTAGGAGACACGTTTTCTATGCTAGGTCAAGTGGATAAATCCATTTCTTGTTACGATCAAGGTCTTCAAATCCAGATCCAAACCCTAGGTGAAACTGATCCTCGCGTCGGTGAAACTTGCCGTTACTTAGCGGAGGCTAACGTTCAGGCGATGCAGTTTGATAAAGCGGAGGAGCTCTCTAACAAAACCCTAGAGATTCATCGCGCTCACAGTGAACCTGCTTCGCTTGAAGAAGCAGCAGATCGGAGACTTATGGCTTTGATTTGCGAGGCTAAGGGAGATTACGAATCGGCATTGGAGCATCTCGTTCTCGCGAGCATGGCTATGATCGCGAATGGACAAGATAATGAAGTTGCATCCATTGATGTCGGTATTGGTAACATTTACATGTCTCTCTGTCGATTTGATGAAGCTATATTCTCTTATCAGAAGGCACTCACTGTGTTCAAATCCTCCAAGGGTGAAAATCACCCTTCCGTTGCATCTGTGTTCGTTCGCCTCGCCGATTTGTATCACAGGACAGGGAAGCTTCGAGAGTCGAAATCTTACTGCGAAAACGCTATGAGAATATACTCTAAACCGGTACCAGGAACCACCGCGGAGGAGATCGCCGGTGGATTGACTGAAGTTTCAGCGATTTTTGAATCCGTTGATGAGCCGGAGGAGGCGTTGAAACTATTACAGAGGGCGATGAAACTGCTGGAGGATAAGCCGGGACAGCAGAGCACGATTGCAGGGATAGAAGCTCGAATGGGAGTTATGTATTACATGATTGGGAGATACGATGAAGCTAGAAGCGCTTTTGAGAGTGCGGTGGGGAAACTGAGAACCAGCGGTGAGAGGAAATCGGCGTTTTTTGGTGTTGTTTTGAACCAAATGGGATTAGCGTGTGTGCAGCTTTTCAAGATAGATGAAGCTGCTGAATTGTTTGAAGAAGCTAGAGGAATTCTTGAAAAAGAGTGTGGCACTTGTCATCAAGATACTCTCGGTGTATATAGCAATCTTGCAGCAACTTATGATGCCATGGGAAGGTAAATTTCATTTAATTTCTTTTATTTAACAATTTTGTGTATTTATTCTATATTGTTTGATGTTAAATTAAACCTTATGTTATGTGATGGTAATTGCATGGTTCAGAGTTGGAGATGCAATTGAAATATTAGAATATGTGCTTAAGTTGAGAGAAGAGAAACTTGGAATAGCGAATCCTGATTTTGAAGATGAGAAGCGTAGGCTAGCTGAGCTTCTGAAAGAAGCAGGCAAGACACGCGACAGAAAAGCAAAATCTCTGGAAAATCTTATTGATCCCAATTCAAAGAGGACAAAGAAGGAGAGCAATAAGAGGTGGCCTGGTTTGGGGTTTAGAATTTAATCATATAATTTTTTTTTGATTTGCTTCATCTATTCTTAATATTGATTGAATGCACATTATTATGTAACATAGAATTCATATCTTGTATAGGCGTTGAATTTGTAATTTGGGAGCTTCCCTGTTTTCTTGATATTTGTTTCCTGCATTTGTTTTTTCTTGGTTAATTGTTTTAACAACTCTGTTGTGACTTTTTAGATGTACCCCAAAATCCCAATTTATGGAAAATGTTGAAAGCAATTTTTTATTCGAGTGAATAAATTTGGATAAGATTGTGTTTTTATTCATCTCTTGTGTAAGCAAGCTCGCAAATTTATGTTCACGTGCTTTTCATTTATTTGTGCATGTGGAAGACAACAGAAATGAATTGTGACATGGGTATAGCTTCTTGAAAGCAACCTAGAATTGTAGTTTTCTACGAATACATGGGTATTGTCATGTGTAGGAGGGCGCATTGCATTGCGCACGGTTGGATATTTCAATGGCTCTATTGCTAATGTCCCCAATAGTGTGTTTATATGCCTCATTCTGTTCGATGGTAGTTTCCTACTCCTAAAGAGACGGGGGGGGGGGGGGGGGGGGGTATTAAGTTGAATGTTGAGGGTCAGTAAAGTTTCGAGTGGTGGTGTGGGGGGTTGCGCGTTGGGTGTTTGCGAGAGTAGAGTTGCCAGGGATTCTTTGTGGTTTGGAGACAGCTTAGGAATGGGGTTATTGACAGCTTCATTTGGAAACTTGTTCTTTAGAGGCGATTAATTGGATTCAAGGGAGGTTAAGCAAAACCGTGTTGTTGATGTTCTTAGTCGATATTTGGGAGCTGTTGCACATATAGCACATGATTTAGATTATTCGGTGGGGTTTTTTTTTTTTTGATAAGCTTCGGTGGGGGCTTTGATACCCTCTAGCTCCATAGGTCTATTGGGCTTATTTTAAGTAAAGATGAATTTTTTGGGTTTATAGCATTTCATTCCAATAGGCCCATACTTCGTACACACCAGCCGCTACTCAGTAAACACCCTTTTATGGGGTGAAAAGACCAAGTTGCCCTTAATGAAATCTGTGAAATGTTTTTTTTTTAAAAAAACTTACGTTCGGCGCACGCTTGGCCGAATCGGTTCGAATTTGCATTCGTTGAGTATGTTAAATTTTCACAGACACTCCCATCATTTTTTTAGATGGTTCGGCGCACGCTGAAACGAACCCATTCGACCAGGCGTGCGCCGAACCTGTCCTTTGACTAACAGAAATTTGAAAATTGCGCAACCGTTGGAAATCAACGGATAATAATGTTGGGAATTGTGCCTCATTGGAAATCAACGGATCACAACAAAGTTGGAAATTGTGCCCAACGGCTATATTTTTAACGGTTTCGATCGTTTTAAATCAACGGCTCACGTTTGATCACACCAATTATAAATAGGTTGTCGCTCTTCACTGATATTCACACAACCATTACTGATTCATCTGCTTTGCTTCTTCACAAACACCCTAACCTGCTAAAATGGAAGATCTTAATGAATTGCAGTTGTGCCCAACACAGAGATCCTCAGACAAATTTCTAACTGTCCTGCATCGCCCTGGATCAGTCGAGAACAGGGTTGATGGTGTTTTCTTTCGGTCTCGCGACAACTACTTCTGTAGGCCGGATAAAAATATAACATTCAGCCAGCTGAAAGAAAAGACAGAGAGGAAGGTTCGCCAAGAGGGAGAGTGGCGTAAAGACATCTCTCGCATACGTTACCACAAGTGCGTATGTCTCCAAGACGGCACTCTCCAGTATGAAGCTATGGAGATCCGGAGCGACGACGATGTTTGCGCAATGATGGAACATCACCGTAACACCTCATTGGGACGTCAGCTCATTGAGCTGTTTGTCGAAACAATGCGCACACCAGAAGAGATCATTCATGTGATGGAGAGCACCATCTCCAAGTAGTTTCGTTTAATTTTCTTATGTCGTTTTTCATTGTGTATTTCGAGTATTTATTGTAGTATTTCTATTTCTAAATAAGAAAATTGTCGAGAAATTTAAATAGTACTAAATGTTGTGTTCGTTAATAATTTTCTTTTCATTAATCAATAAGATTACAATTAGTACAATTTTTGATAATACAACAACTACTAGTCAATCACAACCGACTCGGAGGATCCAACATCAGAGTGATCAGTGGAGTGGGAGGATCCAGCGTCGCTCCCATCGTGACTCCCAGTGTCACTGCCGTCGTGCTCGCCCAAAAAAGCCCGATAATCGGGATCAGTTGAGTCACTGTCAGGATCCTCAGACTCACCGGAGAGCATCTCCTCAGTAGGGGGAGTCCGGCGTCTTGTATACAAGGAAGCGCCCCTGCTCGGTGTACTTAATGTTCACCGTGACACTGTCCTGTTCCCCGTAAGCCTCACAGAACTGACGAGTATCAGCGGCGATGTACTCACCGCCAATGGCAAGGTAACCGGGCAAGGGCAACACATCGCCCATCTCGAAATAGAAGAAAACATGACCAGGCAGCGGTAGGAGTTGCATGTAATTGGGTAGCTCGATAAACCCATCATTTCGGAGAACAGTCATTTGGAAGTGGTCCATATCTGCAAAAAACAAACAAACAGAGAAGTATCAGGACGGTTCGGCCCTGGGTGATTCGAACCTGGTTCGGCGCACGGTTGATCGAACTGGTTCGGCCTCTGAAACGCCAAACCAGTTTGTCCTCTGTTAGGCCGAACCAGTTCAAAACAGTGGAAAAAAAGAGCATTTAACGAAAAAAGGGAAAAGAGAGAAGGGGAGAGGGAGAGTTACCTTGTTAGAGGGAGGGGAGGCTCTGGGACGCGCCGAAGGGAGAGAAATCAGAGGGGGTGTGTGTGAGAGGAGAGTAGAGAGTGTGTGTGAAGGGGGTGTGTGGGGGGGGATTTTTATTAAAAAAATTTTTTTGAACGGTAGGGGTAAAATGGGAATATTGGATAGTAGGGGGTGTCTATCGAGTAGGGAGGGGGTTGTACGAAGTATGACCCTTCCAATAAACTATTGATTTAGTTACCCTTATCACTGTCCTTTATCAAATCAAGTATTTTACACTTCAATTTACTAATTAATTATCCATCTCCTAATACAGCCCAATCAATGCCAAATTGAAACAAGTCCTAAAGCCTAAAAAGAAATCATGTGAAATTGAAACATGAGGCTTAAAAAGAAACCATGTCTTTGAGGCAACACGTTCAGAAGAACCAAATTGGGGAAGTAAAGGATCAAACTAGCATTGTGGTGGTAGATGGATATGGGTGGGGTATGAAAAAAAACCCTTGCTACTTCAGTGTTTTTTAGCTTGCTGGCCCATATGTTTGTGGGCTTAGCCCCTAACGCCCCATTTTGGTACAATCTCATCGGCCAAGTGGATCACAATTACAAAAAGACCATGTGTTTCCCAACCTCCCTCCTACTCACAACACACCCCAAACCTAAAATATTCTAAAATTACCCTCACGTGGAACACAATTGTGACATGTGAATCTGAAATTCATATGAATGACATGTGTAGCACAATTGTGATCCGAACTGGTTCGGTTGCCTGTCCCTGAACCCATTAAAATCTGAAATTCATATGAATGACATGTGTAGCACAATTCTGAGAAGCCTAACATGTACCCTCTTTTTCACATTTTTAAAGGGTCGGAGACTTGCAACCGAACCAGTCCAAAGGTTCACTGCCAAACCATTCTAAAGTACAGCATGAGGATGCGTGTTCCACGTGAGGGTAATTTTGAAATATTTTAGGTTTGGGGGTGTGTGGTGAGTAGGAGGGGGTTGGGAAAAGTATTAGCCATTTCTAATAGTTTGATGACGACATTAATTAAGACGGGTATTCCAAAATAAAGGATTAACTATGACACGTTCAGAAAAATACGTCTTTCTACACGTATTTGAAATTTGTTTTAGTAGGAAAATTTTAGGGTGAGAGTATGCCACCTTATATATTCTTCTGAAGCATGCAATGTTCATATTTTGGATTATTTGTGAGATCCTCAAGCTCCAACGTGTCTTTTGAGACGTGGAGGCACGCAAGAGACAAGAGAAGAAGTCGCGAGATACAGTTTGCAACGGTGCGACATTCTCTCTCATCCTTTTCATATGTGTGTGTGTGTTAGAGAGAGAAGTTTAAAACAACTTATGAATATAGTTTAAGCTGTTTCTGTAAGATTTCTCAAATAGTTTTAAAAATATTATACCGATAGATAAACTTAAATAAATGATTCAAACAAGCTCTTGTTGATCTTGAATGACGGTAGGAGAGGAAGAGAATGAGGGAGGGAGGGAGAGAGAGGTATAGTTAGCTTTTTTTTTCCTGTCAAGAATAGTTAGGGTTATTTTAGCATTTTTTTTTACTATGAGTGTAGCCCATATCGTTATACTCGCCACAAAATAAAAGAGTGGAGCTGAACATTCTAAAAACTAGTCGCTCTCTCCACGAAAATGGAGCAGAGAATATTAAGGATTGAACCAAATCCAATAATTGAGGGATGCAATTGTAATTAATCTTCTAGGTATGGATTAGATTCTTATCATGTGTTGTGTTGTTAGCTCCTCGTTAACTGCAGAAAGCTGGAGTCCGTAGCTAGAGGGTCACCACCAGACTATGTAAGCTTCAAAGAATTGATGCTTCAACATAGATCTATTTCATTTTAGGCGTTAAATATGTTTTAGGCCCTTGCAAATATTGAGTGTTTTGGATTAGGCCCCTGCAAAAAAAAAATTATTTATAAGTCCTTGCAAAATCACACGTTTTGTTTTAAGCCTTTCTATTAGCAAACTATTAGTGAGACGTTAAAAATCTCTTCCACATGTGTTTTTTATTTTATTTTAAGCCCCTGCAAAAATATATTTTATTTATTAGACCCTTGCAAAATATATATTTTTTGGTTTAAGCCCCTGCAAATATACACGTGGAAGAGATTTTTAACGTCTCACTAACAGTTTGTTAACAGAAAGGCTTAAAACAAAACGTGTCATTTTGTAAGGGTTTATAAATAAATAAAAAATTTGTAGGGGCTTAAACCAAAACAGCCTATATTTATAAAGGTCTAAAACATATTTAAGCCTTCATTTTATATATATCTTGGGAAAATACTTTTCAAAAGAAATCTAAATATATACTCAATAATGCTCTTGTTTTAACACATTTTTCATAGAGATTATCAATGTTGATTGGGTCTAGTTGAAGGGATTTTCTCTCGCAATATGGCGAATCAAAATTTGAATCCTTAAAATAAATGTTTATATTTCGTCCCTCACTTTGTTTGTCTTGACAATTTCAGCGACATGGAGACGTCAATTTCCAAGTTCGAATTCAGGTGTGAGCAGTGTGCGTATGTGGTGATTATTTGTCATTTAATCTAGTAGACAAAAAAAGAAATGTTCATGTTTCATTAGTCAGAGGCGGACCTATATGTACTCTAGGGGTTCAGGTGAACCCCTGGAGAAATAAAATTAGCACCGAAACTTTAGGAAAAAATGTTTTTACACCCCTTAAAAAATGTCTTTTGCACCTATGTTCTTAATTTTGCACCAAAGTTTTTAGTTTTGCACTGATACACCACACTCTCACATATTTTATTTAAAAAAAGTTTTTATCTCTGAATAGAATTATCCCGATACACTGAACCTGTAAAAAAATATTATCAAATTTATATGGGACTTAGATGATCGAAATGTTAGACTAAGGTATATTTTATTTTTCACTTATCCTTAATCACAATCGGTCGTTTTTTGTCAAAAAAGAAAGAAGAAATCACAATCAGTGATCTTGTCTTATTCTTTTTGCCCGACAATCTCACCCAACGTTATCTCATCTTTTAACTGTGACAAATTAGGAATCATTATTAGATTACTAAAATATTTTGTAATTTTATATTTGTAATATATTTTTTACATAAAAGCAAAGATATTCTAGATACAAACTATTTCCAATTTTATATTTGTAAAATTTATCCCATAATCATCTCTCTTTATTTTCAAATTTGGTCTTTATTTTGTAAAAGTTATGTTAAATGTGGTCCTTTTGTACAACAATTTAAATGGAAAGGATTTTATTAGTATTATTTTACAAAATAATGGACCATTTTGAAATGAATAATACAAGAGAGACCAAATTGAATACTATAAAAAATAAGAGATCAAAAGTATGATCTGCCTATTTTTCTTTCTTTAAACAAACAAGCATTAAAAATTAAAATGCATTGTTTCCTTGAACACGAAAAGTACATTATTTTAGAACCAAGATAATTTTTAATCAAAACATTTACTTTTTAAAATTTTATTTTCAATTTTTTAAAAAAATCATTTGATTAATTGTCAAAAAAGCTAGATGAGATAGAAATATTTATTAGTTTATCATTTTCTTTGACAAATAGTTTATAATAATTCTGTAAAATGTAAATCTAAAGCACGTTATGAATGTCTTTACCTTCAGGGACGGATGTAGGCAATGTTTTAAAACTCGGATCGGTGGCCGACTCGGTGATGGTACCGGGTCACTGGGTCAATGGTCGGACCGAGGGGTCGACAGTTGAACCGCATGATCAAAACCGGGACCGCATGACTCGGACCCGGTCTGTATTTCGTGAATTTTCAAGACCTATATAAAAAATTTCCAAATTTTCAAGACCTATAAATTTCATGCCTGTAAAATTTAATTTACTAAAATTAAACAATTATACATAATGCCAAAAAAATCCAAAACAATCGCAACAACAGGTGAAAATACAATCAACCATGAAATGTGTATGGTGAAAAACTAATTAGTAACTTATCAAAAAAAGAAAAGAAAAACTAATTAGTAATGTAAAAAAAAACTAATGAGTAATTAATGCTTGAATTGTGGCAAGCCCATGTAATATATGTTATATGTTATATGTTTCACGTGCGCAACATAGACAACATCAACAGGTGGTGCAGTGGTTAACTTCCTTATAGATTGACTCAAAAGGGAAGAGGTTCGAACCTCTCTGAAGCCTTTTCTGCGAGTTTTTATAAAAATTCTGTTTCTGTTTTCATCACACATGCACAACCCTACCGGGTTTGGCCGGTTTCCACCGAATTGGTGTATTTCTGATCCGTAGGGTTAACCGACTCGGTCACCCACCCGATTTCCGGTTAGCCCGGTCCGACCGGCCGGGCCGAACCGGTTTTTAAAACACTGGATGTAGGTGATCCATGTCGGGGGCCCTCACTCCTTTAATTAGTTTTTAACTAAAAAATTGATATGCTATTACTTTACTCCCAGATGAAATATTTGGTTTGCCCCCACATAGCACACTAACAAACCTAGCTGCAAGTCTCTCAGCCTAGTTACTAAAAGTTTTTAATAATTGATAATAATAATAATAGCATAATAATTGACAAGATATATTATTAAATATCTATATGTTAAAGTGCTTTATACATGTTGGAAACAATGATGCTTAGTACCATGGTTGTCAAACTCGCGAGTTAACTCGTACGATTCTACGAGTTTACGAGTTTATGATACCCAATGTAACACCCCGGAAATAATTTAATTAAAATAGTTGATTGAATTATTAAAATAATTTGGAGGCGGGATATAGATAAATTAAAAGGTTAATATTTTATATGCGTAGGAGGTGAAACGAGTAAAGGAGGTGGTGACGTAGAGAGCCCAGTGTTTACTGAGCCCTCAACTTAAACCCTGGGGGTTTAAGCCAAACCCTCATTCGCAGCAAGCAAAAGAAAAACGAAAGTGAGAGTGAGAGAGAGAGAGCACGCGGCGCAAAGAGGGAGAGAAGAGGAGGGTTTCGCGAAGAATTTCAAAAGGAGATCGTTCGTGTTGCTGTGGTTTTGTTCGTGTCTCGTTCGTCGTGTTCCGGAGCTTACGTTATTCGAGGTAAGGGTGGGCTTAACCTTGATAATGGGTTGATGATAATTATGTGTGGGTAGTCTAGGGTTTTGTTGAATTGTTCGTGTTGTTGCATATCGTGTTTTCGTTGAGATTGGTGCTTTGATGATTATTGCACGTTATTGTGATTTGTTTCGTTATTTGTTGTTGCGTGATTGTTGTATCACGATGATGGTGTTGTTATTGTTCGTGTTTTTGTTGTTGCTGTGCGTGGTTGATTGTTGTTGTCGCGTTGTCGAATTGTCGTTTTTGTTGTGGTGGTTGCGGTGTCGTTGCCGTTAGGGTTTGGTGTTTGGCAATTTAGCGATTCTGGACACAGGTTCGGTTTTTCTAAAACTGGCGCTGTTTGGTTGATCCAAAAATTATGAGGTTGATTGTTTTTGAAAATAGACTTAACGCCGGTCGTTTTGGCACTGGTTTCGTTAAATTCGGAGTTGTATAGCTCGAGTTATAGGCGATACAAGTTAGGTTAAAATTCTGGAAACGATTTGGGTATAGATTCTGGACACAGGTTCGGTTTTTCTAAAACTGGCGCTGTTTGGTTGATCCAAAAATTATGTGGTTTATTTTTCTGGAAAATAGACTTAATGCTTGTTAATTTGGCACTGGTTTGGTTGCGTTTAGAGTTGTGTAGCTCGAGATATGAATTCCACAAGTTAGAGTAAGATTCTGGAAACAATCTGGACACAGGGTCAGTGTTTTGGTTACCACGTTTTCAAAAGAACTCCTTTTCGAACGAATCCAATTTCTTTGAAAACTAGACAAAATTTGCCCCAGTTTATGCACAAGTTTCATGCAATTTTATTGAGTTTTGGTCACTTTGGAATTGCTTGAATTTGAAGGACAGAAACTGTCCTCTTTTGCAACTAGCCTGTGTGCTTTTCGAAAACTGTACCTATTGGACACTCTCCTTCAAAAACTGAACTTAGGGATGATAACCAGACCCATAGGGCTTTCCAACAAGTATTTATTTGTTGAAATCCGATGTCGTTTGCTATTTTAATTAATTCGCTGAAGTAGGTGCGATGTGCCTAGGCGCTGTGCGCCAGTCTTGTGCGTGGTGTGCGTGCGTTATGTCCGCGTTGTGGAGCCGTCTGGTGTTAATATTTCAGGTGCGGTGCTGGTATGCTCAGGAGAGTTTAGTGGTAACTGTGATGCTACAACTTGGTGCTATTTTTGGTGAAATCATTTGTTTTGATTCTGGTGATATAGTATTTATTTTAAATACTTGTTATGGTGAGTTGGTGCATAATCATGGTGTCGCATTGTCATATGCATGTTTTGGTGATATAGGCTCTGCCTCTGGTGTTTATTGGTGATATGCCCATCGTGGCTCATTTTGGTGATCGGTACCGCATGCATATGCCCACTGGAGGGATTGCATATCATCCCGTTGTCTATGAATGTTATAATTTTGGTGGTTCACTGTCAAACGGATTTTTCCTTTGGTATCTGGTGCTGTGATATGGTGTAATTGTATTGTGTTGCTGTAGTTACCTGATGCTAGCATATTTTTATCATCTGCTTATTACCTCTGTTAGACTCACCCCTTCTGCTTGGAATGTTGCTCTCATGCGGCAACGCTGCAGGTGATCGCTAGTGCTCGTGGAGGAATTGCTAGGTTTTGCTTCCTCTCTCGTTTGGGTCTGTGTCAGCTCTGATACGTAGCACCGGGGAGTCGTTAGTTATCGTTTTGAACTATTATTTTAGTTATTGGAAATTGTTTTAATTAATTTTGGAGATGTCTTTAATTGTTAATTCTGGAGATGTTTAAACTGGTTAATATTTCCGCTGCTTGGTGATTTCTTTTATATAAATTATTTTGGAGATTTTTTTTTTTTGGAATAAATGGTGTTTTTTTTTTAAAATGGTGAAAAATGTGGCGCCCTTCGAGGTGACTCTGATAATTGTCTATTTAATTGTAATAGTAAAAGGGGGGTGTTACACCCAACGAGTCAAATTACATGTAGAATCGCAATATTGATAAACTCGCTCAGACTCGGTTAGACTCGCTCAAACTCGCGAGTCCATCACGAGTTTACGAGTTTATCACAAAAATTGAATTTTTTTAAAAAAAAAACCCAAGACATTCAATCCGATGATGAATAGATAACTGAGGATGTTTTAGAATATAATGTTGAGCAAGATGATGCTACTAATTCCCTCGCTAAAGTCAGTTTTAGCGAGGGAATGTTATTCCCTCGCTAATGTCCCTCACAAATAAGCGTTTTTTTTTTGTAGTGGTGGAAGTTCAAGCAATCCGATTCTAATGGATGATGGTATTGATAATGTTGAAGATGAAGACAATGTTTCATCCGGAGCAGAGTTTGAAGATGTTGGTGATTTTTCTGATGATGGTCAAGATTTTGTGGGAGCATTGGATGTTTGAAGCCATTTGCATTTTTATTTTGTGATGGAATTTAATATGTTATGTTTTGTCTAATAGGATGTTATCTACCTACTTTATTATTTTGCTTAATTATGGTGTTTGAAGTTGGAATGTTTACATTTGGAATACTTTTGTTTAAACTTGGAATGTTTGAAGTTGGTGCTAAATTTGATAGAATTTGGAATGTTGGATTAACTTTTGCTAATTATAAATAGGTTATTTTGATAAATTTTGAATGTCACAGGCTCACTGATTTATGATTAAGTATTTGTAATCTTCATGTGGCATATATTGACATAATAAGTCCAAATTTATGTATTGATGAAATATCTTCATTGTTGTTGATACTGTTTGACACTGCAGTAATTTTTTTACAGATTTTTTTAGTGTAAGTTTCTTTTCATAGACTCTTACGAGTCTACGAGTCGAGTCTATGTAGACTCCCGAGTCTGACAACCATGCTCAGTACTTTATACATAACTCTAAATTGCTTTTCATCTTTTAAAAAAAAGGCATTTTCTTTCTTTAAAAAATGAAAGGGAAATGGAAATAGCATAGGATAAACAATTATGTTGGTCCCTGAATGTGTGATTTGTTGTCATTATAGTTTTTGAATGTATCCAAATTACAAACACGTCCTTCACTATCTCCTTTTTAGTAGTTCTAGGGACTAAATTGTCTGGCAAAAAAATACATTTGCGGACCAAAACGACTAACAAAAAACACATTTGAGGACCAAAATGACTTACTAACTAAAGACACTTGGGTTGGGGATATATGTTTGCGAATTCGATATATTGAAGGACTATGATAGCAGCGGTTCACACATTTAGGGACTAAAATGACTGTTTATCCAAATAGCATATGTACTTTGTTAGAAAAATAAGTTTTACTAAATTAATGAAAACAATCATTTTAGTAAAAACAATCATTTTATTCATATAAGTTTTACTAAATTAATGAATCTTATTTCCAAAGTGATAACTACTAGAATTTTCAAATTCCCTACAAAATTTCCTGCAAATTTTGCTCGTTGGTATAATACGTTTGCACAGGAAGTTCCGCAGATATAGTACAGATTTTTTTTTTTGAGATTAAGAAAATTCTAATTGTGAGAAGTCATGACATGCATTTTAGTCAATTATTATTGAGTAAATGTTTGAAGACAAGTATGAAAGAGAGTATTTTAACACTTCTTTTCCTCAATAATCACAAACTACAAGATAGCCATAAGAACCTCCCTATTGATCATTTATTCACGGAGTAATTGCTAGTAAGACTTAAGAGACCTAACATTTTTTTAGGGTATTAATAGACCCAACAAACTATTTCGGTCCACAATATAAGAGAAAAAACACAATGTCTCACAAATCAAGGAATAACATTGAAATCAACTATTATTATTTAATAAGGCTAAAAATTTATCTACTTTCCAAGATTGTCCCTTTCGTTAAATATTGATTTACACTCCTAATTAATGACATCATTCTTAACTATACCACTTAAATAGGGGTACATTTGGGATTGATCATTTAATACACCTTGAAAATTATATTTATTTATTATATTGTGGACTACCAAAACTCACTTTTTTCCTCTTATATTGTGGACCGGAGGGAGTATATAATGATATTGATCCAAAATGCACATGAAAATGTAAACTAGAGACTAAAAACAAGGGAAAGAATTGAGGAATTAAAAACAAAGGTCATTTTATTTTGTTGGAATTTGATGCATACAACCTTTATTTTTTCAGTCATGCGTTAATTGTGCATGTCTAGTAAAAAACTTGCAATTAATTGACTTTTTTTTTGACAAAATTAGTTGACTTCTTACATGCAATAGATTGTTGTTTCGTCACTCAACTTCCTACAACTTAATTAAATTCTGTTCCAGATGAGCCTCGTGAAGTGGTTAATGAGGAGGAGAAAAATAATTAATGCATTTTCAAAGATTTTGATGAACATGTATCGGATGTCTGAATAAAGAAAATTTAACTAACAGTGTACTACCGTAAGAAAGATGAATTTATAAAAGTACTCCATTCGCTCCACAATATAAGAGAAAAAAAGTGAGTTTGGTGGTCCCTAATATAAGAAATAAACACAATTTTTAATGTTTATTAAATAATCAATTCCAAATTTACCCCTATTTAAGTGGTGTAGTTAAAAATGATGTCATTAATTAGGAGTGTAAAACAACATTTAATGAAAATGACAATTTTGGAAAGTAGATAAACTTTTAGCCTTGTTTAATGATAAGGTGATTACTCCCATATTTATTCAAAGTTAGGTGGGTATGATACTAGGCAAAACTAGGCAAAATTAGTTCAATATTTATTTTTATTTTAAAATGTTTAAATAGAAAAATGAGGTGTCATTGAGTATTTTGCCTAGAAGGTATCATACTCACCCAACTATGAATGGGTATGGTAGAATTTACCTAATAATTGATTTTAATATATTTGTGTAATGTTGTGTTTTTTCTCTTATATCGTGAACCGAAGGTAGTAATATGAACTTATCCGAGACAACGCATTAATGCGTTTAAGACAACTACTTGTACCTGCACAGAATCAATCCCATTTGGTTAGTGGACCCAAAATATTTTCTGTTTGTAGATAAAATTTTGAAAACAAATTTCTATTTCTAGGTGTGGAATGAGACGTCGTATCTGATTTGAAACCAAACACAAACACATAATGCAAGAAAGAATACCTCTCTTTAGCCCTCCTCTAACCACGTTCTACCTGCTTCTCCACTTTATGTTGATTTTAGTTATTGAAATTGAAACCTGTCAAATTCCAAAAGAAATAGTACTGTTGATCGTGATCTCGCACAGAATAAGACTCACTAGTTGTTACAATAGTAACATTTTTGGCCAGACAATTTTAAGGGTGTTTGGATTTTGCTGTTTGTAAATGGAAATTAAATTTTATATTATTCAATAGTTGCATGCTTTAAATTAATTTGGGACTTATTTTTCAGCAGGTCATTGTTTTTCATACAATTTCTTTTAAAAACATTAGGGTTAAATATATATGTTTTTGGTCCCTATAAAATTTTAGTTTTTTGTTTTTAGTCCGTCAAAAAAAATTCATCATAAAGTAATGAAGCTTCATTACTTTTAATAGTGTTTTTTTTGACATTTTATAAACGCTATTAAAATTCATAAGAGACTAAAAGCAAAATATCCAAATTTTATAGCGACCAAAAGTTGGTGAATTTTTTTTAAAGACAAACCAAAAACCCAAAATTTTATAGAGACTAAGAACTTAGAAAAGTGTAAGAGAGATATAGAGAGAGAGACAGATGTTTGAAAAAAAAGTGTTAATTTACATTTTAGAACGATAATACCATGCCAGCAACATATAATATTTTCCGCATAGACAAAAAAGTAAAATTGAATTTTTTTAAGAGCAAAACTGTTTTAAAATTTCAACTTTTTTAAAGAAGAAAAAAACATATTGATAGAGAAAAAACTGAATATTAAAATGAAAAATTTCAAAATAGTAAAGAGAAATGAGAGAGTTTTTTTTTTGGTGAAAGATAAATGAGAGAGATTGAGGAAGAAAGGAGGAGAAAAAAAGGTAAAGAAAATTAAGAAGAAATATTGAAAAAAAGATGGGTAAGAGAGACCGGGAGAGTATGGGTGTAAAAAAGTAAGAGAGAGAGAAAGAGGGAAAAAGTTTGAAAAATTGGAAAAAAGTGTTATTTTATCTAAATATCCTCCAATTGTTTAGTTGAAAAAATGGTAAGATTGATATTTTGCTAGTGTGATCTATATCTATAACAATTGATAATGCATCTCAATAAATGACATTACACATGTCATTTTCTCATGCATTCTCTAATTAAGTCGCTTTCTTTAGGAAATAATTTCATATTAAAATAATTAACTGAATTTAAATCTTCAAATTTTGCAAATAATGAAATTCATTTAATACACATGCAAATAATTTTTGGGTTTTTGATTTACAATTAAACATTATCTCAACCTGCCAAATCAGCTACAATTTTCGAATTTGAAATGCCAAAGATATCCACCCAAATGAAATCAAACTATTTCTATAAATTTTGGTCATTTCAATGGGTATGGATATTATTAATTGCATTTGAGTGTAGACCTAATTGCATTAATATACTTATTTGTATTTAAAAATATAAAATCTGCAAAAAAAAATGTAGATTATTTTTTTACTAGAAAAAGAATATAGATTAATGGAAATTTAGTGACCAACTTTTTACAAATTGGCAACAAATTAAACGTCAAAATCAAATACCGTAACAATCATTTTACAAATTTTAGTAAAAACAATTTTATGCTTTAATATGGATTAAATGACAACCAAATCAGCTTTTTCCCATTTTCAACTATAGAATGTCCCTACTCCACTTGCTGAAAATATCAGAAAATCAACTTTCAATCAAGTATAAAAATGAATTCAATTTGAGAAATTCTTAATTTTGACATAGTAATAAATATTTCTAAGTGGTCATTTTTTGACCACATAAATAAGGACAAAGGGTTGAATATTAATATTTCTAAGTGGTACTTTTTTGACTACGTAAATAAGGATAAGGGCTGAATATTTTAATTTCAATTAATAAATTTGTTTGAATCACATATTATTGTCACCTTCTTACATATGCAATAGAGTGATATTCAATTTGCCTACAAAACCAAATAAACCATTTTTGACGTAAAAAAAAAGACCATTTGATATTTTGGACGAGAGAGAACAATGGTACTAAAAAATGCATGGCTAAGCAAGTGGCGGCAGTTCCTTAGTTGATGCGATTCATCTTATTCTATAATACTTCTCTTTAGTATTCCTCATGTTACCATTCCTTTTTTGGTGTGTCGCAAAGATGAGTGTTGATGAGTTTAGTGATTGAAGTTCTGAGCGGTGAGAGGAAGACAACGTAAAATACTAACACATTAAGGTTCGCACCTTGAAATGGAGGCTGAAGCATTTCTCAATCTCCACCTTCTGTGAATCCATGCAAAAGATGAAAACGTACAATCTTAATCTCGCCATGAGAAACGGGATTTGTTCTAATGCTCTCCACATGCGCTTTTTCTCACATTAATCCTTCTTTCTATGTTGATATTATCTATCATATATTTTTCGTTCCTCCTTTATTTTTAAGGCGTGTTCTATGATTTATAAATTTGTATTTTAGTTACCTTTAATTTTAGATTACACTCATTTATTTGGAGTACCATTGTAAAAATATATTACCTTTAGTCTGTTGCAGATTTGGGTATAAGATGGATATTTTCTTTCAAATTTAAATGGTTTATATGGATGAAAAGCTAATGCTTTTTTCCCTCTTTTTTTTTCCAATTTTGCGCAGTGTTGCAAGCTTTATTGCTCACAGTTCATCAATTTGAGCTTTTGTGTTGTAAGATTTTGAAATGAAATAAAACTTCAATAAAGAATGCATTTGGTGGATTTTAACCATGTATCATTGGAAAAGAATACTCCAAATACGAGATGAATGGGTATTTGGAGGCAATTTTTTTAAAGCCGTCATTTTTTTTTATTTCACATGTTATCAGCTAGGTGATATTGTGTCAGCTTAATGCCAACAAGAGATGTGTTTTGCATCTATTGTTGCAGCGCAACTATATTTTTATTGTGACTAATTAAGTGGGATTCCTATTTAATCAACCAAGTTTTATTATGATCTACTACGCAACTGGATTTCAATTAGTATTACTTTCCATAATGCTATTTCTGATGTTATTTCAGATGCTGCATTCTGGAGTTCACTTGCCATTTTTAAAAAAAATACTTAATATGCATTCTTTTACATATGACAGTTTAATGTATCAATTGTTATATATATATATATATATATATATATATATATATATCCCTTCTTTCATTAAGCCTCTTTTACATATAGTATCTTAGTGACAATATTGTATGACCAGCTATTAAATTCTATTGGTATAAAAATTAGTGAAATTCATTTCTGACCAACTGGATAATTTTCTCCCGAGTTTAGTTGGTTATCAACATGATGATATTTACATACAGGCTATTTTGCAGTTACGAGAAGGAATTAGTTACAAGTTAATGAATTTCGGAGGTTGTTGCATTGCAGGATTGATTTATACGGGTGAAGACAAAGAGCCAAATAGTTATCTTGCTGAAATTAAAGGTACATCTGGGAGGGAGCTTTTTAAATTGATAATTGCATGTCTATGGGGGTTGATGCAATATTTGATATAAAAGTTAGTAGGATGGGTTGAAAATGATAGATAACAAAAATGCAAAAGGGGAAGGAACTCAAAAACATGTAAGGTTGATATTAGAAATCTCTGTTACAAGCACTACTCCGTAAACATTAGATTTCTTACTAAATCTTGACCAGAGGTTTCGCAAAAGATGTGCAAATGGAGCAGGTAAAGGACGTGAGACTGGAAGGTAGACGACTCAAAAATTGTGCAATCCCTTGACCAAATACATGACCGACATGACCATGTCATGACATGCTCATTAATATCGTTATTATTTAGAGATAGTGTATGTGATGAAGAACTCTAATCACCATAATATGATATCGTTTGTGTTTAAAAAAATAATAAAATTAACATGAACTTTTGATAGTGTAAATATTATTTTCAAATCACAAAAAATACCATACATGCATTAATTTTGTTACTAGCTTACAAAATATAAATTATTCGACAACAATTTTCTATAACATATTAATACCCGTGCAGGGCAAGGGTTAATTATTCTAGTTTGTATACATAGACATAGATAGATAATAGATTAATATAATTAATATTTTAGAGAGTATTGAATGGTGAAATTAATTACTAATTCAAAAACGGTACCTTATATATTAAAACAAAATTGTAATCAATACAACGGTGCAAGTCTCTTACTTTTATATTTTTACTCTGTTTGGTGCGTCTCATCTGCTAACGAATAGTAGATGAAACTAGCGTATTAGACTAGCTGATGACGTATACATGTGTTTGGTAAGCACAGACGTTTAACATTTTTTTGAAACGCTACTTCAAGTTGCATTTTAGCCGAAAACGTATAGCGTCTCATTTTTTATGATATTTTTACACTTACGGTATTATTTTTCTTAAATTACTTATCTTTCTTCATTAAATATTTTTGGCATCATTAATAGTTTAACCATTAATTAAATATCATTTTGTCATTTTACATTTATCAGCTATTTTAACCACCAGTTTACCAAACACATAGTTTGTTATTAGCTAACTCATCCGTTATACTCTATTCGTTGACCTGCTAATATATATATATATATATAGAAAGAAAAAAAAAGTCTCTTCATCGCATTCACTCTATATATTTAGGAAGCACCATATTCCTAGGTAAAGCAACCAGTTACATTTACACACCAAAAAGAAAAGTTGCACTTACACACTCCAATACATACATGTCATGCAGATGATATGCAAATTCTTCATCGGATAAGATCAAACTGCATTGAGCCTCATTTATATCCTACCGACTCCCATTTATTTCGCATTTCATTCATTTCATACGTACCTCAGTTACAAATCACCCCCACACCACACTTTTCACACTTCCAAACCTTATTCTGACTTTGAAGTTGATCAGCTTCGAAACCATGACTGCAGCAGCAGCAGACATTGCTCGAACAGTAGTTGGGATTATAGGTTGGTGGTTCAATTTTTTTTCTACAATTTATGTGCATGTGTTTGTTTGTACATGCTTTTTTATTTTTATCTATATATCTCTGACTCAACAATTTTCATGACTTCAGGAAACATCATCTCGGGTTTTTTGTTTTTGTCTCCCGTGTAAGCTTCATCTTTTTTCTCTCTCAAATTTCTTTTTCTCTTTAACAATCATATCATATCCAGTAAATTGTACATGTGATTTGAACGGAAGTTTTTTTTTTTAATACGGTTGGATTTAAATTTAATTTTTTGTACAAATTAAAGTACGTAAATTCTGATAATTTATGGTTTTCCTATATGAGCTATAGCTTTCTACCCATAGACTGCGGACAATCTTTCTTAACTTGAAAGCGTATCTTAAACTCTATTCAAATAAAAAGGGGTTGAGAGTAGAAAGATTTGATCAGAAATTTTATTTTGAGTAATGATAGTTGGACACAGATTTTAAATCAAAAATCGACATAAATTAATTTACAACACCAATTAATCAAATTTTTTAAGTCATTAATCAGTTAAGCAATTTTTTAGACAATGATGTACAAAATAGTCAAAAGGCAGTTTGGTTACTAAACTTAAAAATTTAGTTAATTGGTGTTGTAAATTAGTTAGTGTCCATTTTGTGTTTGAATTTGTGTCCAAATATCATCCTTGTTTTATTTTTAGTAGAAAGTACGGGGAATTGACAGGGAAGAGGAGATATCCTTTTAATTTTTCTTTTACAGAAACAAAGCTACTTCAGTTCAATAAAAATAATGTCACATTGGGAGATATCCTTTTTATTTGTTTGGTGCACCATTGCGTTGGGGGAAATATTCCAATGGATAAAAATAGTAAATTTATACTTTTATGACTTTTTATGCTATTAAAATCTTTGATGTAAAAATATTACCAAAAAAAAATCTTTGATGTAAATAAATGTTATTAAAAACTTTTAATTTTATTCTCTATCACTTTCAAATTTCAATAATAGAGGTGAGTCAAAGTTAATTAATTGCATTATTATTTTTATTTTTACTATTATTATTATTACTATTTATCTTTTGTAACAAAAAAGTTATTATTATTATTGTTATTATTTAATTTTTTTTGGAAGAGAGCATAGTGGCACACAACCACAACTGTAAGCGAAGAATCACGGGATCAAACTCGTGCTGCGATAAACACACACACACACACATGTCCTTGGTGCTCCCACCAATTGAGCCAAACTAGCCGCGGCAAACACACACACACACATGTCCTTAGTGGTGCTCCCACCAATTGAGCCAAACTAGTACCCCCTCCGTTCCTAATCTTTGATACTTTTGGCTTGTTACACATAAATTAAGATATCATTAATTTGTGTTAGCTAAGTACTAAAATGCCCCCTTTGTAATTGTGTTGGAATAATTCAAATTAAAATAAAAGAGTCTTGGGACAATTAATTCATACTTTGGTGAATTGTACATTGGATTTTTAAAAGTATCATTGTTTTGGAACAAAACCAAGAGGCCAAAAGTACCAAAGATTAGGAACGGATGGAGTATTTGAATTGACCTCATTCGTGTTACAAATTTGATAGAATATTCAATGCAAGGATTGACGATTTACTGGTTTTTTAAATTGGAATATAATTACAGACCAACTTTCGTTGAGATATGGAAAAAAGGATCAGTTGAGCAGTTTTCGCCAGTACCATATCTAGCAACACTAGTGAACTGCATGGTTTGGACTCTATATGGGCTCCCTATGGTGAAACCAAATAGCACTCTGGTGGTAACCATCAACGGCTCAGGCTGTGTGATCGAGATAATCTATGTGACTCTCTTCTTTATTTACTCTAGTCGTAGCAAAAGGCTCAAGGTCCTCTTGTGGTTTGTTGTGGAACTCATCTTCATCGGAGCTCTTAGTTTCATCACGTTATATTTTTTCCACAACCACAAGAAACGCTCTGCCATTGTTGGAACCACATGCATTGTGTTCAACATCATGATGTATGCGGCCCCTTTAGCTGTCATGGTTCGTAATCATCACTCAAAACCGCAATACTCTGGTCTTATTTATAAGGAAAAAAAACTTTTTAGATTCTACTATATCTGAATTTTTTAGATCCATTTTATTTTATTATATTCAAAAGTCAAATTAGATTCCACTAATTAGTTATCTTCATTATGTGGTGCAGAAATTGGTGATAAAAACCAAAAGCGTTGAGTACATGCCATTCTTCCTATCTCTTGCTTCCTTTGGAAATGGTGTGGCTTGGACAACTTATGCCCTCATCCGTTTTGACCCATTCATTACTGTAAAAAATTTATCGTTTATTTTTTCTCTATTTTGTTTTCTCCCCAAAATTGCAATAATTTGACCTGTTGATACTTGATATTGTGCTTAATTAGCAGATACCAAACGGGCTTGGGACCTTACTTTCAGTGGCACAACTGATTCTATATGCCACATTTTACAAATCAACAAAGCGGCAGATTGCGGCTAGAAAAGCCAACAATACAATGGTGGTGGATATGTCGCATGTTGTGGTTGGTAATAGTAGCAGTGACCGACCCAAGACAAGTCATTGATCATATGTCCTATTTGTATAAATAGCTTAACTGAACATTTAAGCTATTTTTATAATAAAAAATAGGAAAATTGTTCTTGGAAGCCTTTAAATTATTATTGAATTTCTTATTTGTCTTTTTAAATTTTTTTATCTCTCAAAATGTTCTTTTAAGTGTTTAAAAGTCACCACTCTTACTTTATATGACTTTCTATTCATTAAAAGTTAAAAAATGTAACAATATCTCGTGGAGAACAAATTCGGTATTGGCAAGTACGAAATTTAGTCTTAAATACGAAAAAAAATTAGTCTTTCATTAAAAGTATTGGGACATTCTATAAATCGCCAACAATGGTCGAAGAAAAAATACCACCAGAGGGATTTCAAACTTATCAAAAACCATTTCAATTTTCAAGTTTGAGTGAACCTCAGTCAGTTAGCATTGCTTGAACCATCGAGACTACCCAGAGTGACCAGAAAAAGGGATAAGAGATAACTTTCTTTTTTAGGTACTAATGAAAAGAGGGGGACGTTGCACGCTTTTTCTAAAGCCCTAGCATGTGTATTTATATTTTATTGATTTACAATTTAATGTTGGTTATGAGAAATATTATAATGTATTTATATGTATTAACCGAGAAATTGTTTCATAAATTAAAAACAAAAATGACCAATAACAATACACGTGTCACTGAAATATTAAGTTATTATTCTCTAATATTGTAATAAACTAATAATTTTTTTAGGCATAAGACCAACTAATAAACTAATAATTTAAAAATTGATAATTTGAATTTACAAATTCAAATTGATAGTTTCATTTGATTAATATTTAAATTTATATAATAAATTTTTATTTTAAAAAGTCAGCTCATTCAAGGTAAAAAGTTAGTTAATTACATCATACAATTATCTAAAGATTTTTTTTTTGGTGATTTTATCTAGAGAAAATAGTACACTAAAAATTAGTTAATGAATATTTCGTTAAAACTATTTTTTAAGAATAAAAAATACAGAAGTTTTGTTTTGGAATTTATTTAATAATAATGCAGACCAGCAGCGCTGCAACGAAACGACATTCGTTTAAGCTTCCCACGAGAACGGCGACATTTCCCCTTTCCCGCGCTCACCTTGCTAATTATGGCGATGAAAGATTCAAAAGGTTAAGACTCAGCGAACCGCGTTCAACATTTCTCTTATTCGGTTCTCCACTCAGTTTCTTCTTCTGCGTGTATGAAGTCACATTGACGATGGCTGACTCGAAACGATGGACGGCGACATACACAAAACACGTCAAACAGAAACGCAAGGTCTACCAAGATGGATTCCTCAAGCTCCACGTTTCCAGCGGCAAGGTATTCTCTCAACTCTCTCACTCTATATTACCGTCAATTTCTAAATCAATCGTTACTTCGAATCGGAAATTGATATTGATTTTGCTTAACCGCTAAATCTCACAAATGCGGAAACGGAAGTTGATTTCAGATGCAGTAACTGACTTCTTCACTTAATCATGTGTAGGTGATACTGTATGATGAGTTCGATAAACTGCTGGTGTGTAGGATCTTGAAGAAAGAGGAAAATGTTACCTCTGGTGAGACTTTGGACTTCGGTAGTTACCTTGTTGATATCGGTGATCTCGAGGGAAGTAAGAAGCCTGAAACTAATTTGAATGTTGATAGAAAACACAAGAGTGGTTCAAGATTCAAAACTCCTTCTGTTAATGGTATGAATGAACTCTTAGATAGACTGATAGTTTCTTTTAAGTCCACTCTAGAAATATCTAGTCCTTGATCGTTATATGCTGCTTATGGGTTTCTGGTTTATGTGATGATGCACAAGGTGTTGAAATGAATGCAAAGGAGAAAGTTCCGCCGCCACGAAAACCTCTCAGTGCAGGTTGACATTGGTATCATTATTTTCATAATTTGGCTCCTAAAGCTTTATAAAAAGCATGTTTGTTCTCTTAAAATATCCTTTTCGAGTGTTTAAGAGTTCAAACTATCATGGTACGATGTGTATGTTCAAAGTAGAAAAAGGAGAATAAGATCAGTATGTATGTCCCTAGTTTACTTGGAAACTTGTGTGTGATTTGTTGCTATTGGTTGCAAATAGATGTTTCTTATCAACCTATTCCCTATATACAGCATTGTGCCATTTTTTCACAGTGCTACAAGTGATGATGATTGTCGATTATCTGTAGTTACTTGTATGATTTGCAATGCAGCGTAGTTGTATAACTAGTATAGTTGTAAACTTGCAGAATTTAAGAAGAGAGAACTGCTCAAGTATGCTTCACCATTACCAAAGATCAGTCAGGAAACAACAAAACCTAGTACATCAGGTTAGTGTTGTGCTGTCTTACCTTGTTTTGCCTACCTTTTCAATTTTCCATTCTGGTGCAAAAAATGGCAATGCAGCATTGATTCTTCCTTGTTACTGTTTCTTATATTCAAAGTAGAGAAAGAAGGTGAAACTGACAGTTGATTGTAGAACATTAAATTAAAATATATGAAACTTTCTCTCTTTTGCAATGTTTATTTCATCTTCTAACTTATCAAAGTTTTTTCTACATCAAACTAGAGTGGCAAGTTCTATACACCAACCAAATGACTCAGAAGGCAAAGACGTACCATGATGGTTTTTTACAACTCGTTATTTCTGGATCTCGGGGGGCACAGGTTAAATTTCATACATATATTTATTTTTATCAAAAGGTCTTTATATATTCTTCTGATAGCAGGATATGATTGGCAGGGTCATTTTAACAAATACACCCTTAATCCAATTTATTTGTTATCGCTCTGGTATTTTGATTAATATTAAGCAGGAATTAGCTTCAACAGTTAGGGAAAATATGGTGATCGAAACAGTTTTTAAATCCTAGTTTAGATTAACTTCTAGCTTATAGGAATCTATAACTGAAATATGTATTTAGTTTCTAACTCCTAAAAATGTTTATCAGTATTTATGGAGAAGTTAAGTAAGGGAGCTTATGAAAAAGTTAAGATGCAAAAGTTGATTTCAACTTATGAGAGAGCCTACTAGTTAGAATTGTTATATTTATCCAAAACTTGCTCTAAATGTTACAATGTCCTTGAAAGTAGTCAGATATTAGTTGCAGTCAGGGTTAGATGAAGGACTCAATAAATGGCCGTTGTCCCCTTTTCTGTCTACATTTCAGGTCAGGCTGTTTGATGCAACCAGGAAACTCCTAGGTAGCAGGTTCCTTAAGAAAGACGATGTGATAAAACCTGGTGAATCGGTTACATTTGATACATATTTGGTGGACATTGGTGAGGATCAAGGAAGTCATACACCAGATTCCAGTGTTCAGAGAGACAATTGCATTGATGTGGAGAGAATGGAGACGATGGACACACGAAAAACTTCTGTTGACACTGAAACCCATGTAGCCGGTGGAAAATGTGGTGAGTTGACAGTCATTGTGATTTGAAATTTTTTTATATTTAGCTAGCTGTTTTTATTTGCACCAGTTCTTTTTCAATTTCTAAATATTTTTTAATAGGATGCTTATAGATATCATTTACATTTTATATTTCCAAATTCCAAAGGACCAAACAATTCTTAGGTTCATACTGCTTATACGACGTATGCCAGTTGCTGATGTGATTTGGTTTAATGAACTGAATATTATTTACATGATGAATGCAGCTATTTTATTTGATCAACACTATTTGGGTCTAAACTCTAAAATACAGAAGTTACGCTTTTAATCAAGAGTTGTATTTTTATTGTATTGCATTTGCATCAGATCTGACATTTGAAGGGTGATTACCTACTCAGTAAGAATTATGCAGCTTTTAATTACACTTTTGATTACAAGGTTTTACAATTTAAATTGATCTACCAGTTGCAAGAATTATGCAGCTTTGATGTACAGCATCCCATGGGCATGTATATGGCTGGCAATTATTACAATTTTATATACTAATAAAAAAAGAATACAGCCACCCTCCCAGGGGAGATTTCCCATTGATTCTTGCAAGAGGCTACGACTTCCGTAAATACGTGTTCACTTCCCAAGGATCTCCCCATTTCCCATTGAATGTGTTCACTTCTCACTTTTTATGCATAAATACGTGACTTTTGCTGTCGTATCTGTATCCAATACGTATCCGTATCAGATACTTCTTAATGCGTCATGAGTATGTGTTGGAGGCTTATTGAAATGTTTTTTCTAAAAAAATAGTTTCTTCGCGTAGTAGGGCTGGAAATGAGTCGAGCTGAGTCGAACTTGGTTCAGCTCGGCTCGACTCGTTAAGAATCGGCTCAGCTCGTAGCTCGACTCGAGTTCGACATGAACCTTTTTTTCCAGCTCGACTCGACTCGACTCAAGCTCGCGAGCAGCTCGTTAGCTCGGCTCGTAGGAATAAAAAGTAAAAAAAATCTCTTTTTTGTAAAAAACCCAAAAAAATCTAGATTTTTGACATTTTATAATAGCAATTTACTAGTAGTTTTGAATGAAATAATTACTTAATTGAAAATATAAATATAATTATAATATTTTTGCTTACCTATCTTATGAGTTTTATAAAAAAAAATATAAACAAGTATAATAGTAAAATAATTTGAGAATTGTATAATAATGATATAATAATTAGTGCTAAATAAACTGCACCAACCAATAAACGATAAACCTTGCTCTAGAAACAGAAAATGCATAATAGAGATCATATTGAAATAAAAATGGTACAGTAATATACATATATATATATATATATATATATATATATATATATATATATATATATATATATATATATATATATATATCGAGTTGGTTCATGAACCAAACGAGTCGAACTATACCTAGCTCAAGTTCGGCTCATTTATTTAACGAGCTCAATTTTCAGCTCAAGTTCAGCTCATTTGGTTCATGAACCAAGTTCAACGAGCTATTTATCGAATCGAGTTTCGAACTATGTTCGAGTTGGCTTGGTTCATTGCCAGCCCTATCGCGTAGTTTTGTTTCTCTGTTCTAGCATGTGTCTATGTTTACTATTATTTTGTGAATGAATCCTAGACGTATGGTATCTATGTTATGCTGTATCAGATTCTGTGTTTCATTGCTTCTCACAATGAGAAACAGCAAGGATATCAGTTGGAAAAGGCCACAACCTACGGAGAGAGCTTTCTCCTTGAATGATTACTTTCATCCCCAGTAATCAAACCTTTCACATCTCTTATTTTTTCATTTTTCCAGTCTTCTTCTGCTCCTTAGCCCAAACTTCTTCACCATCAAGTATCAACAACACGTCCCTATACTTCGGCTTAAACCACCAAAGTAGTGTGATCGGAAACGTTTGCCAAGTCGTTTGTGGTTGTCATTCATCCCGCCTAGACCACCATTTGAGGGCACACCAACTTGATGCTATTACATCCTCCTTCAATTTCTCCCCCTCCTGCGTTTCCTTCGCATCAAAGTGCTTATGAATCCGAATCAACCATTCGTAGGCGTCATCTTCTTTGTTGTACACTGGAATCTCAAGCTTCCTTCTGCCTCGCGATGCAGTCTGGAAACAAGATGGGGGCAAGACTCGCTGGAGTGAGTAGTGGCTGCTTGAGCTTGCTCATCTGTTGCTCTAAACCTTCCATTCCAGCCTCAATATTGTTGCATGTATATACCATTCACTCTCTAGGATCAAGAGCTTTGACACTAGGTACTGGAAAATGGAATGAAAACAGAGATTGGTCGCTATATTGATAATGGAATCTAAGCCTGTACCAGAGTGATAACAGAATTGGTTCATGTAATACAAGTGACAAATGCAGAAAAAAAGAATAGAAAGAAGGCAAAAGTCTGGTAAATTTGAGAGTGCCCAATTCTCTCCCATGGGTTCCAACTAATTGCAGCCTCCCTCCCGTAACCCACCTCCCCTCTCTCTCTATATACTACTCACAGCTGATGCACATGCCCTTTTTCTCCATACTGCCAAATCAGCAGTTGGTTACACAACAGTTTTATCCGTGTTTGGTTATGATTCCCTACTTTGTACCCACTCTTTTCCTCACATACTGCCTTGTTATTTCAAGGTTCCTAACATCAATCAACTTAAACCAATAAGTGACTAGTGGACCTTGTTCTTTATTTTTTTTTGGGTTCTTTCAGGCTTGTATATGTGGTCAGTTTATTTTGCAGTCCATAATGGGTTGCATTTGTTTTCTGCTTTGATTTTCTTCAGTTTTTTCATCTGCATTTTTCCTTTTTAATTCAGAATGGCAGGTCCTATACACAACACAAATAACTCAAAAGGCAAAGAAGTATCACGATGGCTTTTTACAACTAGAATTTTGTGGATCCCTCGGGCGGCAGGTTAATTTTTGCAAGTATAATTTTCTTTGTCTGTTTATATAGCCGCATGTGACTATTTTCTGTTATCAAGTTGTTTGAATTTCTGTTTATTTTGAAACTGGCTCTTTGGAAATGAATTATTCAACTTTGTCAGTTGTTGTACCTAACAACAGATTTGATATAAACACACACATACACACTAGCTTGGCAGATCGTTAAATTTATTAGTTATTCTCCCTTTAATATTCTCTTTCCAGATTGCTCTGTTTGATTTGAGCAAAAGACCTCTAGAACGTAGGTTTCTAAAGAAAGATGAAGTTGTAAGAGCAGGTGGATCAGTATATTTTGATGGACATTTAGTTGATGTTGGAGAACTTGAGGGAAGTCACCAATCTCCAGTGAAGTTCAATGAGCGAGGGACTGGTCATAATGTTGAGAGGAGACAGCCAAGACATGGAAAAAAGGACTGTCACAAGGTCTATTCATCTGCTGTTAAAGGTTTGTCCGGGTTTTAATCATATTGTTGTACAGTTCTGTACATGCCATTTGTTTGTTTTGAATTTATTATTTATCATCATTCCTTTCTTTGCACACCCTTAGTCTCTCTTTTTTTGTACTGGAATAAAACTATTTCATGTCGATGTCAATTAAATTGGCAATACAAGCTGGAATATTGTGGGAAATTTGAGAGTTAGCTTGGGATGTGGCCACTCCAGCAAGAGTAAAGGCAACCACATTTGCTTGCCTGAGTTGCCTCTTATCAAACTCAACATGGAAGTTTTGAATAATAGAAGAAAGGTTTTCCCTCACTACGGTCTTGGATAATAGCTCCAAATTCCAAGTCATATTCACGAGGATGGTTTATGCTATTAAGCACTAGCTCAGAGTCTAGCTCAATCATTACTTTGCTAGGCATCTGGACCGTGAACCATAACCCTAAGGCCTCCCCCTTATGGACCATGATTGTTGGGTGCTGCCGGTGTGTTCCAGCCATTTATAGAAGTACCCTCATTAATATAGCATATATTTTCCATTGTATACATCTTTTGCTCATTTAGTTTTTATGTGCTTTTAAGCTTCTGTCTGGTCTTCTTTTTTACCAATTAGTGACATCCATCTATCTTACAAGATGATTGCAAAAAAAAAATACAATATTAAATAAAAATCATTCAGTAGCAGAGACAATACTTCCTTTCATACAGTCCTTACGATCAATCAAACTGCCAGAGGCGAGGAAGCTAAGAATTTTGAGAAAACTGAGAAAAATCACAATAAAAGACACCTAACCTGGCTCTAAAATTCTCATTAAAACATTGAAAAGTCAAAAAGAAGTAATTTTTTTTAATGAAAAAAAACCCAAAGAAGTGCTATTGAATGCACCTTAATTTATTTACTGCTCTGTTTTCATTCTCCTGAAATAGGGGCTTCGCACAAATAGTTAGTTAGTTGCTCACATAGGGGGCCTAGTACAGTTACTTAGTCTACGTACACCTTGTTTGGCTATACTCTGCTCTGTTTTTATTTTGACTTGCGACGAATTATGACATATTACATGGATTTTGACCTGTTATGTTTATGTAGTTGTTTTGTCAATTCCTAATTTAAAACTGTTTATATATTATATTTCAACTATTTTTATTATGATTTTAAATCTTAAAACGTGAACCCAAGGAGTGGGTATAGTGAAGCATGAGAATTTATATTTGAAATGTTGCGAATTCATATCCGCACTAGTCCCCTTTGAGTGAAGTAGTGTAAGGACAAAACTTACCTATAGTACCATAGTTACATGGGTAGTTCTCCACTAAAACGATACAATATGTGGGTAGTTATGGACTTTCAGATATCTACGGATTTGAATAGTTATAGGCAGTTCTGAACACTTTAAAGTAAACAAAAATACGTATGGTACTATACATAAGCTTTATCCTAAATGTAATTTTGTTGATAAGTGCTCGGTAATATGTTTTGCTTTCCTTAGACTACAACATCACCCTCTCATCCTAAATTTCCTTTTATAGAAAAAAATCTTAAGATGTGCTACGACTTATTATTCAACTTTCAAGTTGGTCAGACAATTCATGTTTTGAATTGCAAATTGATAACTACAGTGGCTTATTCAAAAAATATTTAGTTAGTGGAGACAAAAATAATCTATAATGTTTTCATCTAAGAATTTCTTTTTAAAGTTTTTACAAAATTTACAATCTCTTGACGATAAAAATCAAACCACCAAAATTTGTTGTATTTTGTGTCACTGTGTATTTAGTTTGGATGTGTAGTAAAATTAGAAGAACAAATTAATACCAATTTATTCTCTCTTCTACATTTAATCTATTTTTTTAAAAAGCTGTCTTCATATGTTCACAATACTTAAATTTTTTATGGGGCAAAAAAATCTATGAAGTATATTTAAACAAAAATATTTTAACTTGCAGGGATATTGCTGATAGGTCTGTTACAGTTAGTTAGCTAGTTAGTTACAATTGGTTAATGTTTGTTATGTTAGTTAATAGTTAGTTAGGGGGTTGAATTGGTTAGTTAGCAAATAACAATAAGGCATGTTGCCTATAAATAAGAAGGGAATGGGATAGAAATAATCATCTTGTCAATTGTATACACTAGAGGGCCATTTGGCTTAGGAGAGGGTTGGATCTCTTGAATATCCAGCAAACATTCATGTAATAGTCCTATTTCGTTCAATATATGAGTTGGTACCTATCAATTGCCCCCATGACCCCTTCACCTATCTGTGGACAAATTTTGATTTTTCACTCGTGTTTATTTATGACTATACCATGCAGGACAACCTCTAAGCAGGCCTTTTCTTCTGCAAGATCCAAGCTTGAACTCACAATTTGCTGAGATAGAAGAGATAACATCAAACAGGGCAGCCCAACTAGTCAAGCCTTTGCGCGACGGTTCGTCGTAGTAATTGCCTGCAGCATCGACTCTCATCTTCATGCTCTAGTTTGCACTACTTGGAATGTGCTGTGGATACGTTTTAATTTTTCACTCTCAAGTTTATGACTATACCATGCAGGGCAACCTCCAAGCAGACCTTTTCTTCTGCAAGATCCAGGCTTGAACTCTCACTTTGCCAAAATAGAAGAGATAAAATCAAACAAGGCAGCCCAACTAGTCAAGCCTTTGCGCGATGGTTGGTACTTAGTACTTGCCTGCAGTATTGACTCTCATCTTCATGTTCTCGTTTGCACTACTTGGAATGGACACCTTTTGATTTTGCATTCTCATGTTTATGACTATACCATCCAGGGCAACCCCCGAGCAGGCCTTTTCTCCGGCAAGATCCTGGCTTGAACTCTCAATTTGCCAAGATTGAAGATATTAAATCAAGCAAGACTGCCCAACTAGTCAACCCTTTGCGCGACGGTTAGTACTTAGTAACTGTCTGAAGCATCAACTCTCATCTTCATGTTCTAGTTTGCACTACTTATTCCTCCATCCCCCAATAGGAAGTTTTGGTATAACATTTATTTGTTGGAACGCATTTTCTAGTTTTATATTTTCTTCATAAATAGGAATATCCCACCTTAGAATTGAATTAACTTGTGATTTAACTGGTGCTTTCAAACATAATTGATAGAGTTCCATAATCATATACTAGCATTGTCATATCTAACTTAACATAATGAGGGAAAATACTAAAATATAACCTGGCAATACTATCACATTAACTGTGAAATAAAATAACTTGGGAGGTCCCATTGACATAGCTAAAATTGGACGAGGCTGATTATTCTGTGATAGGAGTTACAGCCATGTAATGTCTGCGACCTGAAATGGGGCTTTTATCAACATAGCGACCAACTTTGCTGATCATAATATATTACTTCACTATTTGTACACAGTTGCTGATTTCTGGTATTTGTTTTTGCAGTCAATGAAATATTGTCCCTTTTACAAGACCCTAAGTCTCTTGAAAGTTGTGTCACAGGTTAGACCCGTAACCTAACTACATATGAAGCTCTCTTTAGGTCATGATAATGTGACCATATTTGGTTTATATAGGTGGCCGATCACCCAATGGGCCATCTCAAAATATTATGGATAGGGAATCAACCAAGACCATGAAGCCCCTCAATATTACATCTACCGAAGGCAAGTCATGATGGATTTATTCGATTTCTACTTTTTTATTTATTTATTCAATTTTGGACGGTCTAAGTAGCAGTTCTTTATTTTGATATTTGAGATGTTAGTAGCTCTGTTAAACTGCTTAAATTGGGCTCTGCAGTAGCATGTGGCGGTACTAGTTTCCAGCCTAAGGAGAATGTCAAAACGTCTCACCAGGTCTACTCTCTTTCTCTCTCTGGATTTTCTCTAGGTGCTATTTCATTTCGTTGCTTTCTGTTGTGGATCAAACGCCATATTGGCCATAAGACAAATATGAACTAGTGTTCTTACATCGTATTTGGTTGGAGGAAAGGAGAGGAGAGAACAAACATTATCTTAAATCTTACTTGTTAGGTTCAATTCATTCAAGGAGAGAAGAGAAAAATCTCATGGTTCAACTTTGGCACCCTTTCACTATTCAGGGATTTGGAGGAGAGAGAAGACCAGTTTATATACATTGATGAATATATCTTTACATTAATTGTAATGTAAAAAATAATCATAATAAGAGTATAAAAATTAAACTAGCTCGTCTCTATTAAAGTTCATACCCTCCCTTTAAGCCAAACAAGGGGAATGGAAAGTAAGATTTGAACCAAACAGACCTTAGAGAGGACTGATTGAGATTTTTTTAAAAATTAAGTATGAAACGAAAAGTAAGACTTGTTTTACTCTTCATTTCAATATTTTCTAACAAGTGTCTAAGAGTACAGTCAGTAGCTTAGTAAGACTAGATTATAGTGGCAACTAGAATGCCGAATGTTCATGTGATTTCTGAGGCATTAGATTCATATAGTAGAAAACTTTTCTCAGGCATTGTTTGGCACTTGGAGAAAAAGGCTTTTGCTCGAAGAATTTTGTTTGTTTTCTATACTACTTGTGAAGTCTTCAGTTCTTACAAATTATATCTTTGGTTTTGAAATTGTATATATACTATGTAGTGTTACTCAGACAAGGAAGCTCAGACAAATTCGATTGAGGTAAATTTTGACTTATTATTATCAAGTTCGGCTAGCCAGTCTCCTTGCCTCCTTTCAAGTGAAGGAAAGAATGCTGAGGGTTTTTTGCATGAAAGGGAACTGTTCCCAAGCTTTGATCTTGGATTTTAACGGATAAGGCATATTAAATGTATGTGTATATTACTTCACCACTTCAGTCACCGTCCTAGTTATTTTACAGGCTTCAGCTGCAACGTTTTGATAAACAATAATGTTATTTTGACACACAATTGTATAGACACTGTGTATCCGTACATGTATGGGTTGTATGTGGTTTATGCAATACAAATAAGTAGTTAATACAATTTTCTAACCGGTTGTTAAAAGCGTGTACTCATTGGAAGAGACTGCAGTTTGGGGTTGACTTGAACAATGAGTCATTTAAAGTTACTCCCTCCCCTCACTATTATAAGAAAATTTTGCAGTTTTAGGTTCACTGAATAAGTGATGCATCTGGGCTATATTTTAGTCTAAATACATCAGTTATTCAATGAACCTAAAACTACAAAATTTTCTTATAATATGGATCGGAGGGAGTATATCAATAATACCAGAGTGGTAAACAAACTAGATGAGATTAAGCAAGTTGATTTATTTGGGAAAATCTCTATCAAGCTCTGAAGTACTGACACGTCTTGTCTGACACTTCTGGTTGAAGATGTGTTTGGTGTCCGACACTTATCGTGTCGAACACTGATGTCGACACAGACACTTCAATTATTTGTATTTTTCAAATTAAAATCGGTGTTTGTGTGTCTGTGTCTATATCATGTCGGGTGTCCATGTCTGTATTGATATTTCATAGCTATCAACTCTAAAATGCGTTAAATAGCTTTCAAGGATACAACTTCAATGTGTTCAAATCTAGATAAGATCAAAACAAAAAACGCACCAAAAGAAGAGGGGTCGTTTGTCACTTTGCACGGGTAAAATGTGCTCTAATATATTTATAATTAATTCCTAATGCTAAATGACATGATTGATTGATTAATTCATTACATTTAGGCTAAATTATAGTTTTGGTCCTCCTATTTTTAAAAATTCAGACATTTGGTCTCCCTATTTTAAAACTTAGACATTTAGTTCCCCTATTTTAAAAATATCAGCAAATTTAGTCCAAAGAGAGGTTTTTTCAATTTTTTTGCTGAGTTGGCATTTTCCAAAAAAAAACATGCTGATGTGGCTCTCATTAAATGACGTGGCAGCTGATTCAGCTTGCACACATCATTTAATGATGCCACATGTATATTCCAACTCATTACTTAATAATTCTAATAATTAAAATGATTAAAATAAAAAAATATTAAAATAAGAAAACCAAATCAGAAATAGAATGATAATCAAATACAGAAATCATATTCGCATTCATCAAAATCATCACATCCATTCGTTCTTCTCCCTTTCATCAAAAAATTCATCATGAATCTCACTGCGTTGGAACCAAAATCATCATTATTCATTCTAATTCTTCTCTCAATCTCAGATCCATTCACCTTCTTCCCCTTCGTTCCAGAACCCCAATCCCACTCTCTCTATAAATCAAAGCAAAATCGAATCAAAGATGGAGAATAAGAAGCAGTAATCGAAATGGAGAAGGAAACGAAATTGAGAAGCATCTGGTTCTGATTTCTGAGTTTTTTCGTTCGGTTAACCCCAAATCGTAGTTGGCCGTCATCGTCGTTGGAAGCCGCAAACTCAGATGAAGGATTCAGAAAAAAAGTTCTGAAGAGATGGTGAAGAGGGATTCGGGAGAAAGGATTTAGAGGATTTGAGAAGAAGAAACACAAACTCAGATCTATTGAAGCTTTTGAAAACGACGACGAAGGGGACGGCTTACACGGCAACGACGACGAAGATGTTGGAGTAAGGCGGTGGTGAGAAGGAGGATTCTCTTGAGGAAGAAAAGCAAGGTGATTTTAAAGATAGTCACGAGGTTTTTGTGGAAGCTGATGATTCAGGGTTTGATGCTGGAGATTGAAGAAGAGATTTGGCTGGGTTCATTGAAGAAGGAGATGAAGTATAGGGTGAATCAGTCATTGTTGCGTTCAATTTTGTTTTTACTTTATTGTTTGAATTTTGTTTTTAATTTACTGTTTTAATAAATTATTAATTATTTAAATTATTTTATATGACGTGGTATCTACACATGGATCATTAAATGACGTGGCGGTTACATGTGGTGCCTATGTCAGCTGCCACATCATTTAATGAAAGCCACATCAGCATATTTTTTTGGCAGAAGGCCATCTCAACAAAAAAATTTTGAAAAACCCCTCTTTGGATTAAATTTACTGAATTTTTTAAAACGGATGACTAAATATCTGAGTTTTAAAATAGAGGAACCAAATATCTGAATTTTTAAAAATAGTTAAACCAAAACTATAATTTAGCCCTACATTTATATCTTCTCCGAGTTATTGAAAGATGTTTGTTTGATGGGTTCTTTTAGGGTGGGTAGATGAGTTAATTTCCCACCAAAGGAAAATGGTGTCATTGCCATTGATTTAATATTATTATATTCAATGGTTTAGATGTTGGATAGACAATTTGTATGACTCATAAAAGTACATTGTTATGTTATTTATTTGATGGTCCTAAAACAACATAAAAACTTGTGGAGTTTTTTCCAAAGCTGTCAAAAACTTTCCATTAATTAATATTTAGCAAATTTTTTTGAAGATTTTTTTTTTTTAGCCAAATGTCAGTGGGGGTGAGGAAATATTAGTTTCCGGTATAAATATTTAGCAAGTTGTACTCAGAGATAAGTGGTTTATTCAATCCTATGTATTTGAATATAGGTGCTCATTTTAAGTTGAAAAAAGCCGTTGATTTGTTTACCATTGAGAGACGATTACCGTTTTTTCTCTATGCACCAAATTATGTGTTAGGTTAGCTAAAACAAAGTATGTATTTTTTCGTCACATTTCTTGAAGCAACGTTAGGTGTTATTTTTTTCTACATAACATTAGGTGTTATCATCACAAGAATAATGCCATTTAAATTATATAGAGTATATGAATTGGTTGTTTATCTTACTTGTTTTGTTATTTTATATTTACGATGATATATATGTTCAGTACGTGACCTCAGATTTTGGGTCCTGACTCAATAGTTGTTGCTCGATGTCTCTGTCTAGTCTTCTCCTTGAATTGAGGTCGAAAGAACGTCTTTAGGGTCGGAATCCTCCGAGGTTGTCTTTGTCAACATCGCCGTCTCCCGAGGTTGGACTCGGAAGGGTTGGGTACCTGCGGACACTCTGATGCCAAAGTCAACAATCAAAAGTCAGAGAGAGGTACAAATGAAAAAAGCGTACCTGATCCAGTGCTGCGATGCCATATTTATAGACGCGGGCCAGGGAGCTCTGCGGGTCTTGCTTGGGTCCAGACTGTCGGATCAGGGCGAAATGATCCAACAGCAGATTGGGCCATCCGCCAAGCGGATTGGGCCTCACGGCCCAGTACGGAACAATATCTGACTTATTATATTGTATTTTTAATAATAATAATAATAATATATATATATATATATATATATATATAGTATCTTTCAACGTAATTAAATTGGATCGGATATTGAACTGGTAGAGTCAGTGGGTTCAAGGTTTTTTGGGGTTGGATCGGTCGAATCAGTGTCGAACCGAAATTAATTAAATATATTATTTAATATTTTTGTTACAATATATGAAGGATAAACAAATTATAATATTCATAATAATTCCGCACCACAACAAAAAAATTGTGCCCATTTATTTTTAAATTTTTTGATGTATTTTCATCAATTTAATTATTAAAAAGGATAAAAAAAATATCCCATGTACCGAAAATCAACATCATTTTACATGATATACCATTTTTTATCCCATGTATCGAATTATCTTATTTTATCAAAAATCAACATGATATACCATTTTTTAAGAAAACAAGTCGAAATCCGGTTTTCCGTCTGGTTTCTGATTTTTCACCGGTTCAGCTCCCAGTTCTCTTACTGGCCGATTTTCAGGTCCAACTAGACAGGGGTCTAATTCCCGATTCAACCGGTCGAACTGCCCTGTTCAATTTTGACAACCTTGGTATTTTTAATTAACTCATCAACGACAAGGATTGGTCTCGACATTAACTATAGGTTCGAATCCCACCCCAAAATATTAAATTCGAGTCTTGGGTGTGGTGAAAAAAACTATTGAGAAGAAAGAACCACATGGGCCGGCAAAATTGGGTACACGTGGTCAGTCTGGTCCCTTGGGTTAAATTAGTTGGTCATAGCTGGTGAATACCGGGACCCAATAACACGATAAAAAATGGATATTTCACTATATTTGCAGAGGCTAAAATGATATTTAAACCTTGAAGTATTTTAGTCGATGATTATATTTATATTAAGACTGAATTTAATAATTAATTTTCATTAAATTAAAAGTGGATTTTTAAAATTGTAAATTTTTTAAAAATTATAAAATGTGATGATTAAAATAAAATAAAAACAACGGTAGAATTAATGACTGGTACAAATTATAATCATGTTGGATGTAATAAAAACAAAATATAATCATATTGGCTAAAATATATAAAATATCAAATGGGTCCTGTTGTTAATTATGAATTAATGAACAATCAATTATATAGGTGCAACTTTTAAATACAAAACACTTTTGGGGAGGAAGCTATAAGGAGTAAAAAACTCGATAGTACAACCTATTACAGGTCAAAAGTGCATTTGCCTTTGGTGGGAAAATTAATCATCTTCCCACCCTAAAACAATATGCTTACCGAGCTTATGGCTTTATAAAGGGGATGTATTTAGCTTGGAATAAAGGCTACCGTGTGTTGACTTGCTATTCAGACTCATTGAATGTTATTCAGTTGGTGACTATTCGGATTAATATGTGGCATGTTTATGCTCCTCTCATTCATAATATTGTAAACCTCCTCAATCGAAATTGAAATGTGATTCTCCATCAATCACTCTGGGAGGGCAATGCTTGTGCGGACTGCTTAGCAAAAATTGGGGCTAATGGTGTTCTCAAATGGATTGAATTTGATTATCCTCCTCCTGAGCTTCTTACTAACCTCGTCATGGCAAATGCTAGCGGTGCAGAATTCCCAAGGATTTAGTTGTTGTTTTGTTTCTCGTGTTTGTTTGTTTTCTTTTGTCTCCTTGTATAAAAAAATGTCCCTAAACGATACCACAATGCGATTTTTTTTCCACAAATAAAATTATTACCATATTATAGTGTATTTAGGTTAGTAATTTGTGTCTTAATTGTCATACCCCTAGTCCGTTTAAAAATTCACCTAAAATGCGCTTGCTAAAAAGAAAAACATCTAGGGGTTTTTTTTGGGTACCCCCCACCCCACACATTGTCACCCATACCCCCGTATTTCGTTTTTGGACCAAAATACCCTTCAAAAACCTTACAAAAAACTCAATTCACCCCACTTCTTCATATTTCCGGAAAAAGTAAGTACCCCCCCCCCCCCCCCCCCCAACTATCCGAAAATACGTATTTTAAGTTTGTTAATTTGTAGTTTTATTTTTTAAAAATTCGTTTTAACTCTTATTTTTTTCGTTTTTCAGTGGCATCCAGTCGAGGAGGAAGGCGAGGCATCTGGACCTACTCCTAGGACGAGATTCAGGATCAATACCAGACGGGCTGGCCACGCTTCTGACCGTCAGAGGCGTGTCCAACAGCGAGAGCAGATTCAGCAGGCTGAGCAGCCAGAGCAGCTGCATTTCGACCAGCCTGAGCAGCTTGAGCGTTTATTGCGACTTCTAGCAAATCACCGCGTCAGTTACCTTTTGGCTGGGGAGGTAATAATAATTAATTTGTTTATTAATTAATTTTTAATTAACCGTTTTATTTATTTATTTATTAATTTCCTTTTTATTTACAGGACAAAGGCGGCCTCAAGGTCGCATCTCACAGGGGGAAAATCATTGGTATGAGACCTCAGCAGCACCACCCGATAGTTGCTTCATGGTTGCAGCAGACACACCTCTTAGAGCTCGACACCACACCTCTGATGAACATCAACCATGAGCTCATATCTGCTTTTGTGGAGAGGTGGCATCCTGAGACCAGCTCATTTCACATGCCGTGGGGGGAGATGACTGTGACGTTGGATTTCACTTATTACATCTTTTGAGAGAATTGGCACGTGGGCTTGGGCTACAGCTGCTCTGACATTTCTCTACGAGCAGCTGAACTACGCCTCTTACTGGGAGACAAAGCAGATTGGCGGATACGCTTCTCTGCTATAGGTAATTAATAAATTAATAAATTTTATTCTTTTAATTGGATTTATTTATATAATTACTTATTTATTTATTTAATTATTTTATTTCAATGCTGGATTTATGAATACTTTCCCACCATCATTGAGCGGAGAACCTTCCCTGCTACTCAGCTTCCACGTTGTAGCAGGTGGAAGAACTTAAAGATTGACAATATCAAGCTACTAGATTTTCGGGTGCGGATCGATAACCTACGGCTGGATCAGGTGATTCTGATGCCTTGGGAGGACCACAGACAATACGCTCATTTCCACCACATGTCTTATTTCATAGGTTGGCTGCTCTGGATCGATATTGCTGTCAAGTATATGGCTGATCGGGTGCGCTGACAGTTTAGGTACGTCTAGCAGATCCCTCCTGCACCCATTCCAGGCTCACGTCCATCTGTTCACTCCATGTTAGAGATGTTGGAGTTTTATATGTCCCCAGCACGGACGTTCAAGGACACTAGTAGACGGACACGCGAGGTTTATGAGCTGGCTGATGGTTACACAGAGTGGTATGAGTCAGAGTCCATTCCACGTCTCACTCCGGAGGGAGCAGGTGAGGATGTTCGTCAACCGACCCTGCAGGATAGGCTCGATTCTGTCGCTGAAGACATCCTTTATGTCATGGGACTGGATGGCCTTACAGCTGATGGATATGATAGACTCCTTCACGCTTTGGGACAGTTACATATTGATCGATAGTTGTTGTATTTTGTTCTGTACATTTTTTGTATTTGTACTCGTACTCGTATTCGTTATCGTTATCTACTTTATTATATTACGATTTTTTTCGTTCATTTGTTATAGTTATTATTTATTTTTTTGAGCTTATCATTATCGTTATTAAACAAAACTGATTTTTTTAATTAAATAAATTTGATTTTTTTAATAAAAAAAACAAACCGAATTTAGGTATAAATTCGGTTTGCATTTTTTAGAAAAACAAACCGAATTTATGCATAAATTCGGATAATCACCAAACCGAATTATGATAAATTCGGATAAATTTTTTAAAATATCCAAACCAAAGTTACACTATTTTCGGAATACAGATTAAAAAAATGTATTTCGAATTTATTTGGAAAACTTAAGAAAAACGTTTTTTTTTATTTAAAAAATTAGGGGTATGGGTGATAAGGAGGGGTTAAAAAAAAAAAGGCAGACATCTATATTGTGCTATGAGCGAGTGTTCAGTTGGCCTTATCTGTATCTTCTATGTTTGGGTGACAGTTCCACTCTCAGAAAGAACCCTCTACTCTATCTAAGCAGGGAATCAATGGCATCATCTTTACTCAATTCAATTCCCCTTTCATCTTATTCTTCTCTTTGCGTTCCTCATTGCTGCTCCACACCTTCATCCACTTTTCTATCTTCTCCAATTCGCGCATTCTCTTGCAGCATCAGACCTCTGTTTGTTGAACAAAAATCCAATTTTCACAATAAGAGGAACCATTATGGCTTTTCTGTCAAAGCCCAAACCCTAGACTTTACTGGTTCATTCTTTGAAGGTGGATTTGGGTCCGAAGATGACCCGAATTCTCCCGGATCCGGGTTATCTGCCGTAGCCGTGGAGGAAAAAGAGGAACCGCAATGTCCCCCCGGACTCAGACAGTACGAAACAATGGTGGTTTTGAGACCTGATATGTCAGAGGATGAGCGACTTGCACTCACCCATAAGTACGAGGAGGTCAATTTCTAATAAACCTTTCAACTTTTTTCTAAAACATAACATGCTAATATGTTATAAAGATAATCAAATTGAACTTATATGTTCTAGCTAGACCTACAATTGTTTTTGTTCCCTTGATGCAATTTTTGTGTTTCTGGAATGCATTTCATTGTGCTGAGTGTTGTGTTTTTTCATTGGGAAAGAAAAAGAAAACTGCAATACTCTCTCTTAATTGGCCAGTCACTTTTAACTGAACCAGCTTTTGAATCTCAGTCCATTCCTCCATTGTATATGTTTCTTATGAATATATTTGTGATATTGTCTGGTTTGGTTTCTGGTGCTTTAGATTCAAGGGGATACATTGCTGTGTGGCTTAATTTGCTTAGTTTAGTTTGAATGATGAACTAATTGTTGCGACTTTGAAGCTTGATGAGTAGGTTGTATTTATGTTTGTGGCAGTGGACCATATTTATTAGAATTCATGATTTAAATCACATGAATTTATTTGATTCGGCAAACAAGCTATTCATATCATGTGATGAAGAAATGACTATGAATCATGTGATACATGCATGAGTCGGTGAAATTCTGTATCATCGAAATAAACCACTTGATTCAACTATTTATTTATTTTTGTCTATTTGCTTTTCTTTCATCAAATAAATTGAAAATATGGAAAAGATGAAATTGATAGATAGATGAAAAGAAACTGAAGGTGCCTTACTGAATGCACTGTATTTGATTATTGATTGTTTTATTCTTCAGTCTTCTGAAATATGAGCTTTATAGATTCAATTATTTACACTATGCACCCTATTTGGTTGTGTTCTTTCTTTTAAAGCAGAGACTTCACACCTATAACATTGCAAAACAAAAAACAAAGACTTCACACAGTGACTCAGTTACTCTACGTCCGAGGCCTTAATTTACTGGCGTTATTTGACTCTATAATTGTTCTGTTTTGTTCTTCTGAAACATAGGCTTCACATACAATTACTGTGTTTCCTAAGGCAAAAAAAGGGGAAGGCTGGTGCATTGCCACAAACAATGTGGGGCATTAGCTTTAGGGATAGACTATCATTTTATCAAGAATCATAACTTAGAAATTCACTTCGATACTTAGGTGTTATGAGTTTTCCTCTATTAGCTGTTATATTAGTTGAGAATAAGACTCGATTATGACATATGTTTTTTTGGTAAGACTTATGGTTAAGTTTTTCTGTCAATTCCTAGTTTAGAATATTGCATTTAGTACTATACTCCTTTTGTATGATATATTTCCAGCTATTTTACATTATGTCTCTGAATCTTATGATTTGATACGTTCTATGATTCAAAAGTTAGCTTGAAAACTCATGATTGGAATTGTTACGGAATTTGAATTGTGGTTTAATAACCTTGGAAGTGGCAGTTTCATTCCATTTTAAGTAATAATAATAATTAAGTTTCGCTTGACTCAAACTGCATTATATGCTGCAGTGCTGATAAGTTTGGTGTGAAATGAATTATGTGAACTAATTTTTTATACCATTATATTCTCATTAGTAAAACACACTATTCCTTTGTGCAGCTGCTTGTTGCTGGAGGTGGCATGTATGTAGAGGTTTTTAACAGAGGAGTTATTCCACTTGCATATAGCATCCAGAAGAAAAACAAGGAAGGGGAAACCAACACTTATATGGATGGCATCTACCTCCTATTCACATACTTCACGAAACCCGAGTCCATAACCGCCCTTGAGCAGACACTGTTGACGGATGATAATGTTATCCGATCAACATCCTTCAAAATCAGGAAAAGGAAATACTAGTTTGTTTTGATGTCTTGAATAGAGCTCCGAGAAAAGCATGAATAGAAAATAGAATGTTACATTTATCATTTGTCATTATGGTATGTCTTTTCGTTTCATTTGGATTCAAGTATTATTGTTGTATGTCTTTTAAAAAACAGTATTTTTGTAACATGGTTGAATTTAATTAAAAGGAAATGTATGTGCTATCAGTGGCAGTCTGCAGAGTTAAAATGCTTGGTGCAAATTGATATCTTTTAACAGTTAAACAAGATAAGAAAGAAATGTTGCAATGACTAGTAGTGATAAATTGGGCAAGTGAAACTGATCAGAGAAAAATTGGCCTCTGTTGAATCAAATCAGAGCAGCTGCAGGACAAAATTGCTAGAATTTACCATAACGCAGAAGTGCACTTCAACATTAGCTTGTTGATTGTGACAAGGAATAAGAATGCTCCTATTAGTGGTTTGCTTAGCATTGAGGGTCAAAATATTTTAGTGAAAAGGAGATGATGGATTTGATTTGCTCCATCGTTTAAAAACAGATAGATGTACACCATGGTCGTTATCATCATCACTTGTATATTTCTATATTGCTACATCTCCAACTTTATTGATCAATATAAATGAATAATTTCAATATTCTTTTTAAACACATCTCTCTTTCCCTTTTCGCCATTCTAAGAGACATTTTATTTTCTCGTCTCTATCTTCCATCCAAACATAGAAAAGAACCAAAAAAGACCGATTATCTCAAAGTAGCAAATCACCATCTGACAAATATATAATCACAAAGTAATGGACACTCAACTTATTTTATTCTGCATAAAAAACTTATTTTTCTAATGAAGTAATAATTGCTATTTTATATGCAACTACACATCTATTAGAATAATTGGTAGAAGACATAATTATTACTTTATTAGAATAATTGCTATTTTACCAAGCTTTCATATTTTCAATTCCTATACTCTTTTCCATTATTCTCCTTCTTCTCTTTTACTTGTTCTACCTCAAGAGAAGAGCTTCCTCTCCCTCATCCCCTCCTCTCCACAGGACTATCATTCCTCCATCTTCATATCCTTATCCTTCCTCAGTAAGTAAGATCCCCTCCCTTTTCTCTCCTTTTCCATCTCTTGTTTGTGATATGAATTCACAATTGCACCACACACAAAACTAGAATACATGTATTAATTATCAGTGAATGAATATAAACTAACAATGTTACCGGATTTGTTATTAATACCACAGCCTTGCCGTTTAGTTGTGACGGTGCAATATCTGGACAAACTTCCAAGAATTCTATTCAATGAGGATTTGAGAACAAGAGATCCTATGTAAGACCTTTTGTTCTTTTCTCTTTGTTTTGTCTTTTATTTGTGTACTATCTTTGAAAGCTGTGTAGTTGTTAATGTTTTTTCTGTTTCATCTTAATCTATTACACAAGGTGGCAATAGTAGTTCGTACGTGCTTATCCTTGAAATTATTCTCTATGATTGTTGTTCATCAAAAGCTGATTTTTTTTAGCAGAATTTTCGATTTCTAAAGTTATAAGAATCTTTCAAAACATACAAAAGTAATATAGGAAAAGTAAGTGAAGGTATGTGAAGAATATTACTTTATTATGCGTAACTAACACATCTGAAGGTGACTCTCACAAGAAATAAAGTCCTAAAAATTGACTCAATAAATCATGCACGTGTCACCCTTCTGAAGGATTAATTGCATTTTGGAAACTCTAACTTGGATTTCTTATCATGATTACCTCTTTGCACAGATGTTGTGTTTGTTTGGGAGAATTTGAGGTGAAAGAAGAGGTGCTACAGATTCCTTATTGCAAGCATGTGTTTCACAGACTCTGCATATATAATTGGCTAAAATCAAAATTCACTTGTCCACTTTGTAGATGTTCTATCATCCCCACAACCAAGTTCCTTAATCCACCAATACCACCACCCCAGCAAAGTGGTATTTCAGAATCTTCCTCACATATCATATCATTGCCTTCTCAACTAGAAGATCAAGCTGTGGCTTCCTCAAATACTAATTTTTCAAGCTAATGAGATCAATTAATTAGATAATCTATAGTCTACTCTATACAATATTATAAAGGAATATCCTTTAATTACTTGCAATTTGTCCACTTTTTCTTTTTCATTTTTTTTCTTGACATAACTGTTATAACGGCCAATTTCATGTATCACCTTTTTATACTATTTTACCTTTCAATAAACCTAAAAGCAACATCACCCAAATACAAAATTAAAAAATAAAAAATATAGCTGCTTAAAATACATAGGTAAACACAATAATATATAAAAGAACAAAAAAACGAGAATTGTGCTCATCTTTACACTATTGATGATAATACCTTTGGAATTGAAGGAGAAATAGTATCCCAATTCCCAAAGGCGTGGCAAAATTCGTTGTTAGGCTGAATATTTTTCGTAGTTATTCACTTTAAACATCAAATTTTCATTTTGCGTGACTGAGTTTACATGCGGTATTTAGCGTTTCGTTTGCAGACAAAAAAAAAAGAAAGAAAACAATGTCATCCTATTTGAAAGCTAGAGTTGAAAGTTGAAGAAAAGAAAAGAGGAGAAGAAAAACATGTTTTTTCTAAATTTGTTGATTCCTTCTTCTGCACAAGAGCGAGCCACACTTTCTTCCGCAGCATCCAGTTACGGTGGTTATTTATTCTTTCGTTGTGAAAAAAGAATAAGCACAACCTGAAATAAACAAAAGAAAACTTGCATGAGTAAAAAGTTAATGAATGAAACACTCCATGAAATAAAAGAGAAAGAGAGCAAAGATTGAAGAACGCACATTTATTGCAAGAGCAGAAAATGCACCAACATAAAATATTAGCCAATCCGGTGGATCTTGCACTGCATGAAATATTCTCTGTGCTAAAGATTGTGGCGGCTGTTCTTGTTGTTGCTGGTTCTGAGATTCTGTTGGCGACGGCTGGGATGATGATTGTTGTTGCGGTGGAGGAGACTCGCCTGGTGGTCGTTGCTCCGCCGAAGGAGACTTGATAGGTGGTTGTTTCGAGGGATCCATAGTGGTGTACGTTTTCACACTAGATAACAGAGACTAGATTGAGTTTGTAAGTTAACGTGCTTAATAGTTAATATATATGAATATATGAGATAATGTCTAACGGTTTTTTTAATAGTTTGTTAGTTAGTTAGTTAACTTATTAACCAATTGGTTTGTAACTGACTAACGATTTTCTAACCAGTAGGATCAAAATTAGGCTTAATTCTTGAATTCTTTTTCTTTAGCCAAGTACACCAAATTTATAAATAAGATCTCCAACATTTATGAATATAAAATTGGGATCAATAAGCGTGCTGCATTCAAAAATAATTTTTGATTTGATTTATCAATACATGTTTTCAGTTTCCTTCTGATTTTATCCATCGATTTGAAACTGTTTCCTTCTATGAGTACTAGATAGGTCAAAAAGTGTTATCATTCAAAATTTCAATACATATGAATTAACTAGCGCGAATGACCCGTGTGATGCACGAGTATACATCTCCTTGAAAAATTAGGGTAATATATAAATATATTTTATTTAAACAATTTTATATCAATCAAATAAAATTTAAGGAATATAAAGTTTGTATATCTTTGTAGATATATATGCCATATTAGAATTTCCAGAAAAATGTAAATGAATAATTATATATTCATTTGCATTTTTATCGATTCCAGTGAGTATATTGATTCCGGTGAGTACAACTGCTATACCTTTTGGTCTTTATAATTAACCAATTTATCAGATTAAGTTGATCTTTATAATTACAAACTGCTACACCTTTTGCTTGACTGGTGTGTGTGTGTGTGTGTAAGCCAACTTGGTGCTAACGAAAATCAAACTGGAGAATCTTTATAGGCAAAGGAAATTAAATTAAGTAGGGAAATGTAATTAAATATAAATCCATGGAAATAGAGAAGACTGCAGTGCTTTTGTGCTGCAGCTAAGGAGTTCGTAAAACAAATTTTAGTATCAAAGCAATAGTAGTTTAAAAAAAAATACGGCTAAAGATGCAGGTACAAAGTTTGAAAATGAAATTTTAGTCTTGTATTTGTTTGGTCATTCTGCAGTATTAAATGCTAGAAATGGAAAAATGCAGTAATTAAACTCCCACATGCAATAAGCATCACTTAGTAGTCAATCTTAACATTTGTAATCTTCTGAACCTTGTTGTCGAATGCTTGAGTGCCGTCAAGATCATTTAATGAAATAGGCTCAACATCATCTATAGATCTCTTTTCGCTTGATTTCCTAGTGGGAGGTTATTGACTTAGAGTTGCATCGATCTTGCTATTAGAATCAATACACTAAAATACATGCACTCTACATGACATTCGGGGTTGATATGCATATTATGAATACAATCATAATTATGGCAGACAATGAGAAAGTTGTGATTTGTGAGGATTAGGCACTATATAGCATACAATGTTGATATACGTTCATTTAAAGCTACCCAAAGTATTAGCCATACCAGAGCATCATGGGACATCTTTTGTTTGCTCCTGGGTTAGAACTCTCAGTATGCGACACTCCAAATTCCCATTTCCCCTATATGTGGTCATTGTGCCAACCTCTTGAACAAAAAAAATTAATTAGCCATCAGAGCAAGAAAAAAATGGATGGTAGCCTAAAACTGGGTAAATGTATAATTATTGGGCCATATATATATATATATATATATATATATATATATATATATATATATATATATATATATAAATCATAGCCATAGCTAAAATAGAGAGCAATATGGTTTTGGTATGTATGCAAAAAACATGACAATTGCAACTTTTACCTTGTGAGAATAAGCCAATTATGCAAATTGGGTTAAAGCAAAATAACCAGCCAATGAAGTGATAGGGTATTGTAATGAATTTGTAGTCAGGGAAAACCGTAACGATTGAGTCAAAAATTCACCTTGAATAACTACAAAAAAGATTGTTAGTATTTAGTAGACTTCCCACACCCCTACCAATTGTACATTCCGCAAAATGCTTGAGAAAAATGTAAATTAATCCAGTTCTTTATTTTCGAAATATGAATGTTAAGGATAATGTTGATAAAAGATATCACAAAATATGACCTCAAGAACTCATACCCTCTTTCCCAAGCCAATCATGTTTGTTCTATGCTAAATCCATGGAGTAGCTTCTTACCATTGACATGTTTTGAAACACGGGGAGGGTATGACTCCAATAGAAGGACTAAAACATATCATAACTCCAATAGAAATTAATCAATACATTAAAATTTGATCAACAATCACCAAATATCATTTACTTCTTTTGATCCCTTGAATGACTAATGAAACCCTACATCATGAGCCTCATACAGTTTTGTCAAAAAAGTATCAAATACAAACACAATCACCATACATATCATTTATTTCTTTAAAATCAAAATATTTGGAAGGGTATTATCAGATGCCCCTATAGTTTCCTTTCAACAAATATCCAAATACAATAACATTCTCAATCAACCAAAATACATTTGAGAGTAAGTAAGCAAATATCAACAAAGCTAAATAGTAAGAAATCATAATGAAGTCTATACTTGCCAACAAAATTAAATAGAGAAAATGATTTGAGAGAGCTACCATATGCATAGTCCTTCTGTTGGTGTTAGCTTCCCTAAATCATGTGTGGCCTATTTTCAACTCTCACCTAGAAAAAGAAAGCGAGAAAAATAGAGCTATACTCAAACTAACCAAATCACAAAAATATTTGTACATCATGCTTTCCAATGATAAAACTAAAAGCATTGTTGCGGCAAACAACAGCAAAAGCATTTTTACATAATTGGCATTACAAATTAGAAAAGTTACTTTAAGCATATCAACAATATACTCTCATAGTAGTTTAATGGGGAATTTTCTTCTGATAGCTCTTATTATTATTATTATTATTATTATTATTATTATTATTATTATTATCAGTTCAACTGAATGAAGAAGAAAAATATGGTTCATAGCAAACGTAACTAAAGCACATTGACAATCATAATTAAAAGTTCATTTAACTTGTAAGGAAAAGATAATGTTACTCACCTTGTGAAACACTCATTTTCTATGAGAAACCCACAAAAGAGGAATGATGAAGATCGGATGAAAAAGGTACAAACGTTAAGAATTTTTGGAGGAAATTGTAGAAACGCAAATCTGAATAAAAAACTAATTAGGTTATTGTATTGTTTTCAAATTCAGTAATAACTTCACACTACCAATTGTTTTCAAAAAATGTACGATCTAACGTACATACCAGATTTCCAAGATTGTGCCCCTGTAATGAAAATTCCCAACAGAATGATTTGAGATATCTCAATATGAAGCATCCATGGCACTTTTTACCAATGTGAACATGAAGTCATTGCACTGACAAAAAGAACAAACAAAACATTATCAAGTGGATAGGATTGCATTTCATCAAACGCCATATGTGGATACTGCAAAATGAAGCAACAAATTGAATAAATATTAAAGAGAAGATAGAAAATAGAAAACGTAGAACAATTAGCAGCTCTTGTTCAATTCCACTCTGAAGGAAAAGCACATTTCAATCAATTTCTATGAGAAAGGTTGTTAAGAAAAAGAATAAATACCTGAGCAACATAAGCATAATGGTAAAACAGTCATGGTGAAATTTGGAATATGAGCAATAGTTAAGTTCAATATAACCAAAACACAGAAAGAACAAAAAGTGAGTATAACCAAAATTCCTACATTCTTCTATATTCTTTAATAGTGAGCCAAAATATCGATTGAAACATTTTATCAAACACATTCTACTCAACTAATATGAAAGATACAATACCAAACACAAAAACAACAACTCTAAACCATAACATACCAAATAACAATGCTTGAGTCACTAAAGAGTGATTAGGAGTTGGAACCTTAATAGTACAAAAACCCTAACTTTTTTCAAACACACCAATCGGAATCAGCAATGAAAGATTAAAATCTAACATAAAAAAATCACCCGAATAAATAGTGACTAAAGTATATCATTGCATGTCAAGATGAAATTAAAACCCTAACATAAAAAAATCTAAAAAAATTGACATAAATAGTGACTAAAGTATAAAGAAGAAGATGAAAAGAGATGGAGACCAGGTTCACCATTGTTGTTGTCGTAGGTGAAGTCGCAGTTCATATTCTTGCTGCAAGAGTGCTTCATTTCTTTAAGGTAGAAAAAAACATGAGAAGTTCCTCCCTTTTTCAAAAGCAGAAAAACGAAAGCAAGAAGAAGAGGGAGCGAGACCAGAGAGAGGGAAGAAGGGATGAATATTAGAAAATGGAGAAGGAGAAATTAGTGGGATATATGGTTAATGAATAGGAGGAATTAGTGGGATATATGGTTAATCGACAGTGATGGTGTTCCACTTTTTTTGGCCTTAGTCGTATATCATTGCAATGTTGACCTGGAATTAGAAATTGTGGCTGAATATAATAAGTGACAATAATAAAAATTCCATTTATATTATTTTGTTAATGAGGAACATTTAATTTTTGGTTTAAATTGTTTGTTTTATTTATTATTTTTATTTACAGGTCATGTAATTATGTGGCAATGTTAGTAGTCCAATTAGGATTAATTTGATGAGGTGGACCAATAAGGTTGAAGTTTATAATTGTTTCCTTTCCGAGTATATTCGTAAATGTATTATATATAGAATAGATATAGATATAGATTATATATAGATATAGATATAGATATAGATATAGATGTCCCAAAATCACTAGTTCATATAATGTGAAAATAGACAAACAAAAAAACAGTTTGAGCTTGAATTCTGCCTATGGCCTGAATGGGGCAAAGACAACTACTGAATTGTGTCCACCGAAACCAAATGAGTTGGAGATAGCTGCAAAAAGACCACATTAAAGATCAGAAACATATGTTTTTGATTTACCACTATTTATTTACAACTAGACATTGAACATACCAATATTAACTTCATGCTTCTTCTTAACATTAGGCACAGTGTCAATTGTAACAGCATCCTCCAAGTTCTGTGCATAAGGACAGAAATACACATATATTCATTAATTAATATTTTGTTAGAGTTAATAAATGGAAATATATTTGATTAATAGGATGAATTTTGGGTATAGGACAGTACATCTTGGTTAATGGTTGGATGCAACCACCCAGTTGTTATTGCTTTGATAGTTGCTATAGCTTCCAAACCACCAGCAGCACCAAGACCATGACCAATCATTGACTGAAATGAGCAAGCAAATATACTGATAAACATAAACCAACACAAAGATGTTAGGTTTCCTAATTTTTCTTAATTAAATAAATGTCTTACCTTAGTGGCATTCATTTTCAATTCTGATGTGTCCTTAAATACCTTTTTGATTGCATTAATCTCAGCTAAATCACCAGCCACTGTTGATGTGGCGTGAGCATTCACATAGTTCACCTCTTCAGGGGAAACACCAGCATCTGCCAAACTCTTGCTTATGCAAGATGAAACTCCAAATCCATCAGACCTTGGATCTGTCATGTGATGAGCGTCACAAGTTATAGCACCCCCCATATATTCGGCTATTATTCTAGCTCCCCTTTTTGTTGCACTTTCCAAGCTCTCCATTATCTTTCCAGTGATTGAAACAAAAACTTATAAGTCAGCATGCATGGCATTGCGAGTAAAAGATAAAAGACATAAACGAAAAGAAATATCTGTTATATAGGTTCTACCAGGACACCAGCGCCTTCACCCAAGACAAAGCCATCGCGATCTTTGTCCCACGGTCTTGAAGCCTTCTGGGGGTCTTCATTCCTCTGAGACAAAGCCCTGCAAGCAATGAAGCCTCCAACACCAGAAGGCAAGATTGAACTTTCAGTGCCACCAACCACCATAATATCTGCCTCACCTCCTCTAATATGATTAGCAGCTGCACAAAAGCAATAATTTGCTGTTGCACAAGCTGTGGAAATTGAATAATTTGGACCCATTAGGCCTGTATCTATAGCCAATAAAGCAGAACCCATGTTCGGAATGTATTGGGGTATGCAAAATGGAGAAATTTTCTCATGTCCTTTATCAATGAGAACTTCCACAGCAGTTGTAAAAGCCTCCATACCTCCCATTCCTGATCCCACCACAACTCCTATTCTTGTTTTGTCCATCTGCTAGAAAGACAATGTACACATAGTTTATGGTATCAATTATAGACTAGACACATCAGTTATTTAATGAATTAAAAACTGTATTGTTTCTTATAAAGTAGACCAGAGGTAGTATATTTTTGACTTACGGTGTTAAGGACTTCATATCCAAGGTTGGCATTTTCAAGGGCTCTCTTGCTTGCAACTAAGCAATACCTCCAGCAATCGTCGAGTTGCTGCTCTTTCTTGCCATCAATGTAGCCTTCTGAAGAGAAATCACGTATCTGACCACCTATACGGACAGGGAGGCTTGAGGCGTCGAACCGATCTATTAAGCTTATTCCACTTTCTCCCTGGAGAAGTTTATCGTAAAATGTATCGATGTCATTGCCAAAAACCGACACGAGACCCATTCCTGTTATTACTACTCTCTTTTTCGGATCTTTCTCTCTTTTAGGAGCTGCTACAAGTGGGGATGCCGCGGCCTTGATGGTTTTGCACTTTGGAGGCATGCTTGCAGTTGAAGGCATTCGCATTCTTTGAGATACCACCACATTGGGTACTGAGAATCTGTTTGTTAGCAATGCTCCTAAAGGATATGTACAAACAATGCCAATGCATGTCATGTTTGTTCTGTCTCTCAATCAATAGGGAGGGATTTGACGCTGATTTTTAAAGCAAGGGAGTGAACTTTGGGTTGTCTGTGGAAGAAAATGAGTAAGTAGCTAAAGGAAAATAAATTAAAAAAAGCTAGCTTCCTTTGGTGTTTGGTTTGGTAAGTTTGGTTTTTATTGTCCTGAATTTGGAGTGAACAATGGATTTGGTAAGTTTGGTAAGTTTTCCTTTGCTGCTTTCTATTTTGTCTTAATTCCTTGACTGCATAAATAACCCACCAAACCTTTTTTACAGCTCTGAGTTTTCCTTTTAATTGCATGATGATCGACTACCTAAATAACATCACCAAACCTTTAATAAAAATACTCGTACGTGGCACATTTGTTGTTGGATTATGATTATTGTCCAAACTACTCGTACGGATCCAGTTAACTTTTGCAAACTGAGACTTTTATGGAACACAACACTATTTTATTATGATACTTACCATCGTAAATAGTTTTTTTATGCATTTTTCTAAAAGTAAATTACTCACCATGCATGCACACATTTATCAACCCAAGGTGCACTGGTGAAATTTAAGAGCAATTATACCAAGATCCCACTAGGCATCGTGTGGAGTTGTAGATCAACTCCAAGCCACGTAACCGAGAGAGTATTAATTTTCACTAACGCTTGTGTCCACATTTTTTGTTGTTTTATAACCAAAAATATTATCATTAATATGGAAGACCAATCTTATCAGAACTTGACCGGTCATCGAGCCGGTCAAGGCACTGGGTCACTGGGTCTTTGGTTGGGCCGGCGACTTTTTGGTCGGACCGCATGAGCCGGTCTATATTAAATAAATTCAAAAATTAAAATATATACAAAGAAAGTATTTGTATTTATAATTGTAATTAAGTAAAATGATAAAATATTTAAATTTAATAATAGAATAATGCTATAGTAGTGTATTACAATGGTGAAAAATAATTAGCAATGCTATTTTAATGAGCTGTATAATTAGTTTTTATATGAGATATAAATATATTATATAAGTATATAACATATAAATCAAAAAAAAAAAATACAACTTTAACAAATGGAAGGTTAATGGAAAGCTTGGCAAAAAATTTAACGCTAAATGATATTATATATATATATATATATATATATATATATATATAGACGCAAATAAATTCATATCATTTCACTTTCAATAATGTTTGTAATACAAAATGGACTATAATAATGAACTTGGGAGCTAGCATAGTCTCTTGATGCCCTTGCAAGAGAATGAGCAACAAGATTTGTTTGTCTCCTAATAAAGCTTATCTTATAGCTTGGAACAATAGATAGTAAGAGAATGAGCATCGGACAAGGCTTCGGTTCCTAGTTGGGCCAGTCAGACCCGCCGGTCCGGTCTGGTTCTGATAACACTGTGGAAGACAATGGCTACTCTAATCTAATACATCAAAATTACACCTTACTAATAGAGATCGATTCCTGACAAACAAGTCATGCTCACTACTAGAAATCTCAGTATTACCTATGAAATTATATTCGCAGCAAACTTTTAACTTATCTAAAAATTCTCAGAAAATACCTACATATAATTTCCGCAGTAATACCAAAAATACTTGTAGTGTCAATAGGTTCATACACCAATCCAAAAACTCTAATCAAGCTTCCTCGTTACCTTTGCCAAAAACCAACCTCAGGATAAGATCTTCACTTGAGCAACAATATTTGAATGCAATGTAGCAGACCATTTAAAGATAATCTTATTATGGAGTAATCGTAAACACCAAACCACAATGCAATCTAGCTATTCAGTCAATGAAATGCAGTCATTTTATGGGACATTGTTTGTGATTCATTGATTACGAGATTCTCTTTAGATTTTTTTGAAATTGTTCAACCATGTGTGTGATTTTTCAAATCGAAAAAATGAAAGTAACCCACATTATTCTCTAAACAAGTTTTGCAAAAATGTGTTTTGTTAACAAAAAGTTGCAAAACAACATTGTAAACACCCAATTTTAACCGGTATTTTTTCACTTTTTTAGAAAAAAATCACAAAAATATGTTTTTCGCGTATGTTCGATGCTTAATCCATCAAATTGCTCGTTTTGCGATTTTAAGTGGTATAAAAAAAGATTATTCAAAAAATCACAAAAAAGTAGATTTAAATAAATTGTCTTGTTACAAAGTTTTTCATAAAAAAAAAGTATATAAACCGAAAATAATAATAAAAAGGGAGGTGCAAGGAAATTATTACAAAAAAGGAGTGTCCATTTACATGCATTTACATGACTTGGACCAAAATACAAAAATAGGCCTTAAAAGGGCCCAAAAATAATATAATTATAAAATTACAAAAAACGAAAAAAGAAGAAAAAGCCCAGGACCCGAAAATGGCTTGCTCAGCAAGCTGCTCACAGCCGGTTTTACCACCTGAAATGGAAAGAAATTATTTGCAACATTAATGTACTGATTCTGAGTTTTTAGTATAAAAAGAGAACAATTCACACAGAAAGACACACATAAATTTAGAGTCAATCAAAACACTAAAAGAAAAAGGGGGCCGATTGTCAGTAGCAAGGAGGAAAGCAGTTTTGGAAAACCATGTTGCTATTTGTGTTGCTGTAAAGGAAATGTGATGTAATTAATCTAAAGAAAACAAAACCATAAATCTAAAACACGTTAACAAAAGAAAAGTAAGAGTAGGTTATAATCATGGTAATGGGATAAGATCAGAACAACACAGTGATTCTAAAGCTTTTAATTTTAACAAGTAACAAGTAATGAATATGTTAATAGAAGAGGAAATCAACGAGTAAGTAGGGTAAAGATTAGGATACACAAACGAATTAGCAAAATAGATATAGGGATTAAGGACTCCCAAATTAGACACAGTAAAAAAAAGACAAGTGTAGAGATGATTTATGGTAGAATCAGTAACAGAGAAGAAGAGATTAAAAAAAATCAAAAAATAAAGAGAGAACAAAAAAAAACTCGTCCGGAGTCACCGTCGCCGGCGGTGACCGCCGCAACCTCCGCCGTAGGAACGTCACCGGAGACGCTCCCTCCCTCTTCTCCGGTCGTCATCTTCCTCCTCCCTCTCTCTCCTCGAAATTTTCTCTCTCTCTCTCAAAGGAATGGAAGAACGGCGCTGGTGGAGATGAAAATTAGGTCTTCTGTTATTATTGTTTCCTTTAATGTGTGTTGGTGTTAGAGGGTGGTTATAGAAGTAATAGATAAATAATATATAAATAATAATATAGTGAAATAGTGTTAGTTGGTAGTTATAAGGTATTTTGGTCAAAAATATCTGACACCAAAAAATCAGTTACAAAATGAATCCCATTTATATATAGGTATAGATTATTCTTATTTTTATTATTATTATTATTATTATTATTATTATTAATTATATTTACTTTTTTTTTGGTCGAAATATATTATATTTACTTATTTATTTATTTTTAATTTAAAACACCAGATCTACTAACAACACCCCTACGTTTTAATTATTCGCCCCCTCCCCTTTAAAGCCCAGAATTTGTGAGCTCTAAACCTGAAACTAATACTGGGTTGCTGTCTGCACCGCCTTTTTAATAATACAACCCCTTTTTGCAAATCGCACCCCCTTTTGACTACTTCTCACCCCTTTCGTTTTTTTACAAATTTCTTTCATAAAAAATTTCTTAACAGGAAAAAAAATTATAAAAATCAAAAAGAAAATGAGTTTTATTGAGATGTACATCTTATCAAACCCGCAACCTAGTTTGAGACGTCTGAGTTGTACAACTTGGTGATCTCAAACTCCTTCAGAACTAAAATCAGTCAACAAACAAATATTTTCTAAAAGAACTACGTAGCCTTTGATTATCCGCACACAAAGATTCATAGGAGCGGGGCTTCCCCGTCAAGCACAAAAATTAATCTTTTCCTAAATAAATCAATTCTTTTCTTTAGCACCTATTTTCTAAAAAATATAAAAAAGAGGGGTTGGCTGAGATGTGACATATTGTCAATCCTGGATTAAGACGCTTGAGTTGTACAACTTGGTGATCTTCAAACCCCTTCAAAAATAAAATCAACCAACCAACAAAATTTTCAAGAAGAACTACGTAACTTTTGAGTTTCTCATTACACCAGAGAATACGTAGGAGCAGGATACGTAGGAGCGGGGATTCTCCGTCAAGTCAAAATTAAATTTTTCTAAATTAGTCTTTATTGCCTTCTACTACTAAATAAAGAAATAATTAAATAATTATTTCACAATCAAATTTAGGGTAACCGTCTTAGGACGGGTGTACTAGGGGTGTAGTGGAATTAGGTTTTCGCCCTTCCCTTTGCATAATCGACTCCCGAATCCAACTTAGTTTTTGCAGACCAATAACTTTTAGTTAGGTTTTTCTCAATTTTTCCTATTTAATAAATTGGGTGGCGACTCTCAAAAATAATCTATTTTTAAGCCGTCTACGTCGGGCCCCGGTCACAACAAACATTACTTTAGAATTAAAAAATAGATTATTGTGTGGGTATCTTGTCTTGTTAACACAAATATTTTGTTGTTGATATGTGTATTAAATAGTGAAAGGGATGATCCATTACCGCATGTGCCATTACTATCTTAGTTAGGATGAGATAAGAGTGATTTTAACCGAAGGGGATATTAATTTTCTTTTTATATTATTTTCAAAATAAAATACGAGTTTAACCTACGGTTGGTAAAAATTTTATTCGGTTGAGGTAACTTTTTGTTCTTGGTTCTGCCTTCCACATTGTTGCTACTTGTATCTATTATGTTGTTTCATTAATTTCTCTTTTAACATTATTAACCATGATTCATGCTTTTGTGTTTCGGTAATTAACATCATTGTTGTTTGCTAGAGGGTTTGTCTCCTAAACTTGATTGTTTTAACTAGCTTTTCCTGTTGATTTTTTTTTTTGCACAGATTGATTTATCTGCTGAACCAATTATCATAGTTACTTTACTTGCAATTGCAATTTAGAACGGCAATGGAATTTTCAGAAGATTGGAAGTCTTTGTTTCCAGTAGGTGGATCAACTGTATCCCCTCTTCTTCTTGAGGCAAAAAAACGGTCCCAGCCCAAAAAAAAAAAATTCCTAAAATAACACACTTTTTTTATTATTTACCAATCTAGCACACATTTTATTCAGTTGAGAAGTCGGTACCCCCAAACCGACTTCTCAACGTGATTTTTAAAAAAATTTGATTTTTTCAGTTGAGAAGTCGGTACCCCCCAAACCGACTTCTCAACGTGATTTTTTTTAAAACAATTAAATATTAATAATAATATCAATTATAATTTATAATTTATTTTAATAATAATACCAATTTATATAAAATGAAAATTAATTAAAAATTTTGTATTTATTTTAATAATTTGCAAAACACGTGTCAAAAAAACTTAAACTACGGTAAAAATACTAAACACGTGTCAAAAAAATTTAAACTACGGTAAAAATACTAAACACGTGTCAAAAAAATTTAAACTACCTTAAAAATACTAAACACGTGTCAAAAAAATTTAAACTACGGTAAAAACTACTATACACGTGTCAAAGAAATTTAAACTACCTTAAAAATACTAAACACGTGTCAAAAAAATTTAAACTACGGTAAAAATACTAAACACGTGTCAAAGAAATTTAAACTACCTTAAAAATGCTAAACACGTGTCAAAAAATTTAAACTACGGTAAAAATACTAAACACGTGTCAAAAATTAAAATAGTTAGTATTCATAAAATTACCACAACACTTTGTTTACCTTTTTGCTAGTGGATACTCAACAACACGGCTTACTTGTGGGGCTAGAAACGGCATGCGATACCAAACCCATGATTGTAAAAGCAAAGTACATCCACCCATGGAATTTGAGGACGGTGCAGAAGCTCTACACATTTCTCTGTACAAGTTCGCTAGACATGCCGAACCCCAACTGTATTGTGAAACTTCTTCAATGTTTTCCAATAGGGGTAGGTACTTCAAGTGAACTCGATTTGATGATTTATCTGGGAGTATATACCCCCCAATCAACCGCAGCATGTACGCTCTGCAATGGGCTTCCACTACTTCTTTGTGAGCATGTTCGGGAATATCGGTAAATTCCTCCTCGAGCCACTTAAGCTTGACTTCGTTCCCCTTCCTTTGATCATTTGTCGGTGTTTTACCCAAGAGTCTCTCACATAGCTCATCATATTCATGTTGTGTCCTTCCTAATCCCGAAACAGCGTATCCGTCTACGGTTAGACCCAATTGTAACGCTACATCCTGGAGAGTTATTGTGCACTCTCCTACTGGAAGATGAAACGTGTGTGTTTCTGGTCTCCAGCGCTCGACCATTGCCGTCACTAAGGAAGGATCTATTTTGAATTTTCCAAGACTTGCAACTTTTAGAAACCCAGCTTCAATTAAGTAGTCCTGTTAGCCTGCATTTTTCGACAGGCTTAATTAAATGCAGTCAACGAGGTTTGATTTGTCCTTTCAGGAGGTATTTTGTTGATTTCGACAGGAAGGAAGTTCTTTAAAGGAAGGATTCGACAAGACCTTGAAATTGGCAGAAACGAATAGCTAAAGCTAATATTTCGACAGAATTCCAAGGTCTTGTCGAATCCTTCCTTTAAAGAACTTCCTTCCTGTCGAAATCAACAAAATACCTCCTGAAAGGACAAATCAAACCTCGTTGACTGCATTTAATTAAGCCTGTAGAAAAATGCAGGCTAACAAATTGCCCCCCAAAAATGTCTTTTTCGACTGGAGCTTTATGTAAGGCAGAAAAGAGACATTTTTGAAATTCCTCTTAACTGCTCTAAAGACGTCATCAGGTCGAAAATACCTTGTTGTCTCCAGATTTCTCTTTTTTTCGACAACGAGCCAATCGACAGGTATAAGGAGGTCCTGATTTCAATCCTGCAATATTAACCTCTTCTTCGACATCTTCATAAGATATGTCGAATTCTTGGTCACTGTCATTAGTTTCGACATAAGCAACCATTTCTTTTTTATTATGGAACCTACTTGTTCTGGCTTTTTCAGCTTTGAGTTTTTCGACTTGTCGAACTCTATCAGCCAATTGTGCCATATCTCTTAAATGTAGTGTGTCTAGTTTCTTTCTTATAGTATAATCTAGACCACCAGCAGCCATTTCGACTAACTCATGCTCAGGCACTTGGGTAAAACACCTTGCTCTGAGTAGTCTAAATCTATTGAGATAATCATCAACAGATTCTGCCCCCTTGCGTCGAACACTAGCCAGTTCTTTAAGACTAATTTTGCATTGGCCCATATAGAACTGCTCATGGAAGGCCTTTTCTAATTGACTCCAATTAAAAATTGAATTTGGAGGCAGTGTAGTGAACCATGTGAAGGCGTTCTTAGTTAGAGAATTTGGAAAGTATTTCATCCTTAAATTCTCATTGTGTGCTAGATCGCCAGCCTCAGTCAAATAACGAGCCACGTGTTCGACGGTAGATTCACTGGTTTCTCCAACGAACTTTGTGAACTTGGGAATTTTCCATCCCCTAGGCAGCTCTGTCTGTAAGGTGTATTCTGACAAGGGCGACACAAATTAGGCCTGTGTAAACTTAAGTTAAGGCCATTCTGGGCTAAAATAGTTTCGACCATATTAGCCAGATTGTTTTGTGCACCAAAATTGTTTTGTTGCACTAGTCTGACCACTTCGTCAGCATTTTGGTTTCTATTCACCAACACCACTTCAGGGATTGCCTCTATCCTCACAGGCTCTTCGACAATTTGTTGTTGTCCTTGGTTTTCCTGATTCATAGGTATTGGAATGTTAGGCCTTTCAACAGGTACTTCGACAGGCCTGACATTCTGAATTTGGGGAATTTGCTGGTGATGTACTGGTGGAGTACCAAAGAAATCAGCAATTCTTCCCATTTGTGTTGCCAACATTTGGTAACTGTTATTAGTGTTTTGTATCAAAGGATTAAACACAGTACCAATTTGTTGTGTTAACATATTGACCATATCATGATTGCTATCATCCATTTGTTGTCTTAATGCCAACAAAGATGTTGTCGAAAAAAGGAGAAATCTGGAGACAACAAGGTATTTTCGACCTGATGACGTCATTAGAGCAGTTAAGAGGAATTTCAAAAATGTCTCTTTTCTGCCTTACATAAAGCTCCAGTCGAAAAAGACATTTTTGGGGGGCAATTTGTTAGCCTGCATTTTTTGACAGGCTTAATTAAATGCAGTCAACGAGGTTTGATTTGTCCTTTCAGGAGGTATTTTGTTGATTTCGACAGGAAGGAAGTTCTTTAAAGGAAGGATTCGACAAGACCTTGGAATTCTGTCGAAATATTAGCTTTAGCTATTCGTTTCTGCCAATTTCAAGGTCTTGTCGAATCCTTCCTTTAAAGAACTTCCTTCCTGTCGAAATCAACAAAATACCTCCTGAAAGGACAAATCAAACCTCGTTGACTGCATTTAATTAAGCCTGTCGAAAAATGCAGGCTAACAGGACTACTTAATTGAAGCTGGGTTTCTAAAAGTTGCAACTCTTGGAAAATTCAAAATAGATCCTTCCTTAGTGACGGCAATGGTCGAGCGCTGGAGACCAGAAACACACACGTTTCATCTTCCAGTAGGAGAGTGCACAATAACTCTCCAGGATGTAGGGTTACAATTGGGTCTAACCGTAGACGGATACGCTGTTTCGGGATTAGGAAGGACACAACGTGAATATGATGAGCTATGCGAGAGACTCTTGGGTAAAACACCGACAAATGATCAAAGGAAGGGGAACGAAGTCAAGCTTAAGTGGCTCGAGGAGGAATTTACCGATATTCCCGAACATGCTCACAAAGAAGTAGTGGAAGCCCATTGCAGAGCGTACATGCTGCGGTTGATTGGGGGGTATATACTCCCAGATAAATCATCAAATCGAGTTCACTTGAAGTACCTACCCCTATTGGAAAACATTGAAGAAGTTTCACAATACAGTTGGGGTTCGGCATGTCTAGCGAACTTGTACAGAGAAATGTGTAGAGCTTCTGCACCGTCCTCAAATTCCATGGGTGGATGTACTTTGCTTTTACAATCATGGGTTTGGTATCGCATGCCGTTTCTAGCCCCACAAGTAAGCCGTGTTGTTGAGTATCCACTAGCAAAAAGGTAAACAAAGTGTTGTGGTAATTTTTTGAATACTAACTATTTTAATTTTTGACACGTGTTTAGTATTTTTACCGTAGTTTAAATTTTTTTGACACGTGTTTAGCATTTTTAAGGTAGTTTAAATTTCTTTGACACGTGTTTAGTATTTTTACCGTAGTTTAAATTTTTTTGACACGTGTTTAGTATTTTTAAGGTAGTTTAAATTTCTTTGACACATGTTTAGTATTTTTACCGTAGTTTAATTTTTTTTGACACGTGTTTAGTATTTTTAAGGTAGTTTAAATTTTTTTGACACGTGTTTAGTATTTTTACCGTAGTTTAAATTTTTTTGACACGTGTTTAGTATTTTTACCGTAGTTTAAATTTTTTTGACACATGTTTTGCAAATTATTAAAATAAATACAAAATTTTTAATTAATTTTCATTTTATATAAATTGGTATTATTATTAAAATAAATTATAAATTATAATTGGTATTATTATTAATATTTAATTGTTTTAAAAAAAATCACGTTGAGAAGTCGGTTTGGGGGGTACCGACTTCTCAACTGAAAAAATCAAATTTTTTTAAAAATCACGTTGAGAAGTCGGTTTGGGGGGTACCGACTTCTCAACTGAAAAAATCAAATTTTTTTAAAAATCACGTTGAGAAGTCGGTTTGGGTGGTACCGACTTCTCAACTGAATAAAATGTGTGCTAGATTGGTAAATAATAAAAAAAGTGTGTTATTTTAGGAATTTTTTTTTTTGGGCTGGGACCGTTTTTTTGCCTGGATAATCCTTCTCCTGTTATTGGATATTTGTTGGCTTCTACAATGTATTCTGTTTGTTGGTTTATTGTGACGCACGATTCCATTTTGGACAGGCCCAGTGTGTCATATTCAGGTCGTAAAGTGTTTTAAGACTTGCCCTGTTGTGCACGCTTGTTGGAGTCCTCATATATTGGAGGAGAGCTTGATTTTGCTAGAAAATGGTCACTTGTTCTTGTTTGATTTGGAATCTTATGGTTCAACTGCCAATTTCATGGGGACTAGGTTGAGAGTACCATGGAATGATTTTAGCCCTTCCGAAAACATGGCTTGGCTCAGTTGTGAGTTTAGTTGGCATCCCAGGATTTTGATTGTTGCACGTTCTGATGCTGTCTTTTTAGTTGATTTGAGATTAAAAGAATGCAGTGTGACTTGCCTAATGAAGATTGAGACACTGCGTATGTATGCTCCAGATGAAAATGAGCGGCTTCTTGCCTTGTCAAGGGCCGGTCCTGACAACTTTTACTTCACAGTCGCTTCTAGCAGTCTTTTAGTTCTATGTGATGTAAGGAAGCCTTTGATGCTAGTATTGCAATGGGTGGCGGTGCATGGTATTGATGGACCATGCTACATGACTGTGTTAAGCTTGTCTATGTTGAGGTCTCACTCAAAGGTAGATACTTTTAAGTTGGCTTCTGAATCAGGATTCTGCATTATCTTGGGATCATTTTGGAACTGTGAGTTCAATATATTCTGCTATAGATCTAAATTGTCATTTCGAAAAGGATCATTCGCTTCAAAGCTTTCAAAGATTAGCACAACCTTCCATGCTTGGGAGCTTCCATTTGAGATCAATTTATCTAGTCGTGAGTGTCATTGTGGAAGTTGTCTCTTAAGGGAAGAGTTGTCAAAGGATGCACTTCCAGAGTGGGTTGATTGGCAGCTAAAGAATGAAATAGTTTTGGGATTTGGCATTTTAAGCAATGACCTTGCTGACTTACTTTGTGACCAGATGAGCATGGTGGTTTTACACTAGTAAGGATACTGTCGCCAGGAAAGGTTGAATTGCAGAGATATCATGCATCATGGGCTCCAGCGGCTTCTACTGTGAATCAGTTGGAGACGAGATGTTTGATGATCTTTGCCCCATTGAGTTGAGGTTTGATGCTCCTGCAAAGAAGTTTGAAGATCAGGGTTTAAAGGCATACAATTTATTGAAAAGGCAGATGTCTAAATGGCAAGAAAGTTTGATTTGTATAAGGATTTTTGTATTCATTCTGGATTCAGAAAAGTAATTAGTAGTTGATCCCTCCCTCATTCATCCTTGTCTCATTAGAAAACAGGTGATAGTAACTGAATTGCCCTCCACTGTATGTTGATTTTGGTTGATCGTTGGATACGAAACAAGACACTGAACTTTCGCAAGCAAGTTTACGGGTAGCTTTCTGCAATTTATTGTTGTTCACATATCTGTGATACTGCTAATGAATGACAAATAATCTGATAACTACTATTACCGTCACCGCAGGTTCTTTTTTAAAGGCCTACTTTCTTTAATTGTGCATATTAATTGTGGTCTTGTTTGGGAGTTTGGAGGGGAGGAGAGGGGAGGGAGTGGAGTTAACATGTTTTTATTTTCATCGATACTCAGCTGCCCATTAGACAAAGATTGTGACAAGCTGAGAAGCAAACCAAATGTGTATTTTATTGACTTTAGGAATCATTACATAGAAGCACAGGGTCTGGGTCTTGAATTTGATCATGACCTTCGTTATCATATCAATATATATATATATATATATATATATATATATATATATATATATATATATATATATAAGACAACTATTTTCCACATATACTACATTTGAATTAATGTGCCAAAATCATTCCTCATATGTGAAAACAGACCACAAGAAAAGTAATCAGCTTGAGCTTGAATTTTGCTCATGGCTTGTATGGGGCAAAGACAACTACTGAATTGTGTCCACCGAACCCAAATGAGTTGGAGATAGCTGCAGAAAGCACAGTAAATATCAGAAACATATGTTTTTGTTTTTACCACTATTTAGTATTTACACCTAGACATTGTATTGTACATACCAACATTAACTTCATGCTTCTTCTTAACATTAGGGACTGTGTCAATTGTAACAACATCCTCCAAGTTCTGTGCATTAGGAAAAAAACACACATATATTCATTAATATTTTGTTAGAGTCAGTAGAAGGAAACATATTTGATTAATAGGATGAGTTACGGGTCCAGAACAGTACATCTTGGTTAATAGTTGGATGCAACCACCCAGTTGTTATTGCTTTGATAGTTGCTATAGCTTCAAAAGCACCGGCAGCCCCAAGAGCATGACCAATCATTGACTGAAATGAGGAAGGAAATAGAACGATAAGCTTAAAATCAACACACAGATTTTGTTTGGGGTTCTAAAGTAAATAAATTTCTTACCTTAGTGGCATTCATTTTCAATTCTGATGTGTCCTTAAATACCTTTTTGATTGCATTTACCTCAGCCAAGTCACCAACCAGTGTTGATGTGGCGTGAGCATTCACATAGTTCACCTGTACACAGTTAAGAAATTAGCCGATTTGGATTCATCAATTTTACATGAACATGGTTACTTGTCACTGCTCTCTTTCTTACCTCTTCAGGGGAAACCCCGGCATTTTCTAAACTCTTGCTTATACAAGATGAAACTCCAAGTCCATCTGACCTTGGATCGGTCATGTGATAAGCATCACAATTTATGGCACCCCCTAGATATTCTGCTAATATTCTGGCTCCCCTTTTTGTTGCACTCTCCAAGCTCTCCATTATCTTTTCTCAGTGGTAGAAAATCATGATGGCAGCATTGGTATTTTATTAGGTGAATAGGAGTTGATTGAAACAAAAACTTAAAAAACAGATTGCATGACATTCTAGTAAAAGATAAAATATTTAAACTAAAAAAATAATAAAAAATCTGTTTTAGGTTCTACCAGCACACCAGAGCCTTCACCCAGGACAAAACCATCGCGATCTTTGTCCCACGGTCTCGAAGCCTTCTTGGGCTCTTCATTCCTCTGAGACAAAGCCCTACAAGCAATGAAGCCTCCAACACCACAAGGTTTAACTGTACCATCAGTTCCACCAACCACCATAACATCTGCTTCACCTTTTCTAATGTGATTAGCAGCTGCATGAAAGCAGTAATTTGCTGTTGCACAAGCCGCAGCAATGGAATAACTTGGACCCATTAAGCCAGTGTCTATGGCTAACAAAGCAGAACCCATATTGGTGATTAATTGAGGAATGAAAAATGGATTAATTTTCTCATATCCCTCCTGCATGAGAGCTTCCATGGCAGTGCAGAAAGCTGATGAACCTCCAATTCCTGATCCCACTAGAACTCCCATTCTTGTTTTGTCCATCTGCTAGGAAGGCAATGTAACCATAAGCTATGGTATCAATCCTAAGCTATAAAGCACTGACACAAACACGTACACTGGACAGCCAGACACGACACAGACATATACATGCAGACACCGTTTTGATTTGAAAAACACAAGTAATTGAAGTGTCAGTGTTGGTGTCCGACACGATTCGTGTTGGACACCAAACAAGTCTTCAACCAAAAGTGTCAGTGCTACATAGATCCTAAATAAGGCAACTAACTTGAAAAAAGAAAATACTTTTGACATACAGTGTTAAGGACTTCAGTTCCAAGGTTGGCATCTTCGAGGGCCTTCTTGCCTGCAACTAAGCAATACCTCCAACAATCTTCGAGTTGCTGGTCCTTCTTGTCATCAATGTAGCCTTCTGAAGAGAAATCGCGTATCTGACCACCGAAACGAACTGAATAGCTTGAGACATCAAACCTATCTATTAGGCTTATTCCACTCTGTCCCTCTAGAAGATTGTTGTAAAATTTATCAATATCAGTGCCAAAAACTGACACAAGACCCAGTCCTGTTATTACTACTCTCTTTTTTGGATCTTTCTCTCTTTTAGGAGCTGCTATTGTTGGGGAAGCCATGGCCTTGATGGTTCTGCACTTTGGAGCTGCAATAAAAGTGAAGTCTCAAGTAAGAAGTTTCATCTAACTTTACAACTTAATAATGTCAACACATTTTATTCATTGAATGGTTGCTCTTGTTCCTTCAATTGGTATTTTATCTAATTCTTTAGCCAAAAAACAAATTCTAAAAATCTCAAGATGATAATATATAACATTGAACTAATATATATTTTTATAAAAAAATAAAAAATATTAAGTTAGATTAAGGATGTTGATTTGTTAAGTTATTAGTTTTAACTATTAGAAATACACACAAAAGGAACTCACTACCAAAAAAACACGATAAAGTTCTCAATTTGATTTATTGTATTGATATAAATACTCAACATATTCTGTTTTAGAGCTGTTACCAGAAATATAAGTGGAAAAGCTGTTACCTGAGGCTGAAATGTACCCTTTTTGCTTGCTTGTTGGTGAAGATATTTGCATTCTTTGGGCCAAACTAAGCCCATCATACTGAACTGGAGATACCCCATTGCTCTTTGAGACTCTGTTTGAGTGCAATGCTCCTAAACCTAAAAGACATGTAACAGCAATGCCAATGCCTGCCATGTTGGCTCTCTCTCAAGAGGGAGGGAGTGAACTTTAATTAAAATGACAAGCATTTTGGAGTTTGGTATGTGAAGTTTGATTTTTATTGTCCTTAATTGTGAGTTAGCAATGACTCAAAAAAGATACAGCTCAACTCTCATTTGCATTTTATTTTCTTTTAATTGCATGACTATCTAAATAACCCCACCAAACCTTCATTAAAAATACATCTGGCACATTTGTTGGTGGATCATGATCATTTTCCTAACTAGGGCCGAGCAAGAGACGAGTCTGAGCAATGGATGATTTAGGACAGGTTATAACTAATCCTCACTCGGTCCCAAATTTTTATTGGGTCATTTTATAGACCTAACTCGTCCTTAGATCCGAGCAAACTCGATAAGCAACAGTCAATTTAAGATTGAGTCTAATTAAGACACGATCGAGTTGTTCCAAAATAAGATTGAGTCAAATTTAGTGAGTTACACCAATTAATAACTTTGTGTATAAAATGAAATTTATCAATTTGACCGTTGAATAACATGATGTTATCTTTGTGATCATGTATTTCAATTTTTTCAAAAATTTGGATACTTGTAAGTATGGTATCTAATAACACACATTCACTCATCTTTTAAATAACATATTAGTCGTCGAAATAAACTAGAGCGATGAAATGTCAATTAACTTGTGATTTACATGAAATTGGATATACATGATCTTACTTATTCAACACCCATATTGATAAATTTTCATTTTCTCCATTGCATTATTAATTAATGTAAATCATTAAGTTTGACACTTGGTTTTATACCTAATTTTGTTTGGCTAATTAATTTTTTTGAACCTTTCAATTTTATTTTTGTGTTTTATTTTACTCTCATTTTTATTTGATTGTAAATAAAAATTGTAGTATGTCTTTTTACATAAAATTACAAAATTTCAAAAGATAAGAGAGGCATGTGCATGCTGTTGTGGTGTTAATGGTGGAGATATTTTAAGCATCAAACAAATTCAATGGTGGAGATATTGATTTGCTTATCCAGATTAGCAGCCACATGAGCAGAATAAATGAACTTCATGGCAGAGACTAGACCATGCACTGAATTTGGGAGGGAAGTTAGGTACTCAAATCCAACCACTTGGGCAGTAAATGTTGGTAGCAGGGACGTGAGCTACAACATTTTGAGTAACCTAATTTGCAGTAATGGCATTGGACTGAGCAATGCCATGTAGCTTTGTAATTAATTAGGAAAATATATAGTAGTTGTACACATATCTTGCACCTAATTTGGTCAGCATCTAAGAGTCTAACATGTTGTGATGTTGACATTAATTATAGCACGTGTGTAAAAAAATTAGGCTACAAATAAAGGACTTTCATTTGAACAAGACATAATCAAAGTGACCATGTGATACTATTGATGAAGAAACTGGAAAATGATAGATAAAAGAAAGAGAAAATTATACCAGGGTTCTTTAAGTTATTTATTTGTAATAAGTTGGTCCTTTAAGTTTTTTTCGTATCACTTAGGTCCTTTAAGTTATCTAACGTGTTCACCGTTGACCTTTTTTCAAATTTCTGTTCCAAAAATGCCTATGTGGCAATAACGTCGCTGACCTGGCTGTAACGGACACATACGTGGCAATTTTACTTTTTATTTTTGATTTTTTTATTCAAACACTGTTTTGTTCTTCACGTTCATCATTTTCCAGAAATTTGGCTTCAACAATTGGAATTGACAAAATATCAATGCAAAGAAGAAACTCAGAAATTTCCTTTGTGATTAAATCCAAAAAACCCAAATTTTTTTGCCTTTTAATCTCTCTCTTCGTTGAAAACCCAGAAATTAAAAATTGAATTTCGTTTGTTTTAAGGAATTTTACCAGATCTGATATTTCTCACAAATGGTTGAACAATTCTTGAAATTTCCATGGGGCTTCTCTTAGTTAAAGATCCACTAATAACCTACATGAAAATCACGTGTTTTCTTTGCCTAGATAATAACATCAAACCGGGCATGAATCGGGTTGATATTGACCCATTTTCTGCTTGAAGACGATGAACAACGACGTCTTTCAATGTTAATATTTTTTCTATTTATCATTTTTCCTATTTTATCGTTTTTCTATTTTATCATGTTTGTAAGGAATTGAAGCCAATCTGTGTATTAACCTTCACGTTGATGTTCTGATTGAAGTTGTATTGAAGCCTTTTTATCGTCAACGATGAACCACGCTTTTTCATATCATTTGAGTTTTTCTGATTGAAGCCTTTCACTCTAATTTCGTTTTGGATTGGTTATTTGGTTATACGTTCCCTTTTGTTATTAAAATTTGAAGAAAAAGTTCTGGAAAATCAAAAGATTTGAAGAACTTTGAAAACAAAATCTGGGAAAGGAAGAAGATGAAAATAATTGGTGTGTTTTTTAATAAAAAAGAAATATGATTCAGATATTAATTATTGGCCACCTAGACATAAGGAGGTGACACATATGCATTGTAACAGACATGTCAGCGCCGTTAATGACACATAAGCACCGTTAGTGCCATGTGAGCTTTTTTGTAACGAAAAAATTAAAAAGGACTAACGGTGTACACGTTATCTAACTTAAAGGACTAAGTTGGTACGAAAAAACTTAAAGGAGCAACTTGTTACAAATAAATAACTTAAAGGATCTCTAGTGTAATTTTGCCTAAAAGAAATAACTAAACTTCAGCAGTTTGAATATAGCAAACCCAAACATGAAAAAGATAGATAATTTAGGGTTTGGTTAGAAGTTTGAAAGGAGGGAAAAGAGAATGGAGGATCATGACTAGTAATTTAGGAGTATTAGTAAAATGTATATTAGTTACCCCTCAAAATCTTACATAACTTTTTCCTTGTTTATTTCTTGAGGTCCTCCAAAATAAATTACTAGTCGTAAGACTTCTCCGCTGCCCTGAACTCTCAAACTAATGATCTTGACTCTACAATTTGTAGAGTTGTGTCAAACGAGAGTTTAGTTATTGGTGGTCGCGGAAACAAACACGCTCTCAATCTCAAGAAAATAAGAATATACTTTGAGAAGCACGACATCCAAGAAACAGATATACTTTATCAAAGAAAATAACACTAGAGAATGATTCAGTAGCTTGGCAAACTAGGTGTACAATTCTTAGCATATGTTTTTCCAGAAAAGGCCAGTATATTAGCATAACTTAAATGTATGAATTTAGTAATATGTTTGAACCCTGAATGAATCAGAATCCCTCACTCCAGTTCAAGTCTTTAAAGTGATCTTGACAAGCCTAATAAGACTTTTACTAAATTCAATTCTCATTCTCAATATAACATAATTTCAGAAAAGGACAGTCTTTCAAGCTATTGATCAAAATAAACTGTTTCTAATTTCTAATGTCCAAAAGTCACTCATTCTCATAATGTAAAAATAGACCAAAAGAAGAAGAAAAAAACAGCTTGAGCTTGAATGGTGCTTAAGGGTTGAATGGGGCGAAAACAACTACTGAATTGTGTCCACCAAATCCAAATGAGTTGGAGATAGCTGCAAAAAAAAAAAAACCACATTAAAGATCAGAAACATAGTATGTTGTACTCCCTCTTTATAAGAAAATATTGCACTTTTAGGTTAATTGAATAATTGATGCACACGATCTATAATATATCAGTTATTCGCACCACATTAAGATCAGAAACATAGTACTCTCTCTGATCTTCATATACATCAGTTATTCAATTAACCTAAGTTTTAATATTTTCTTATAAATAGGACCAGAGGAAGTATATTTTTAACACTATTCGCACCAAGAAGTCGTACATACCAACATTTACTTCATGCTTCTTCTTAACATTAGGGACAGTGTCCATTGTAACCTCAGCTTCCAAGTTCTGTGAAAAAAATGAAAAACATCAGTCATTAAGATTTTGTAAAAGTCAACAAAATGAAACATATTTGACTTATAGGATGAATTTCTAGTAGTCTATGACAGTACATCTTGGTTAATGGATGGATGCAACCACCCAGTTTCCATTGCTTTGATAGTTGCTATAGCTTCCAAACCACCAGCAGCACCAAGACCATGACCAATCATTGACTAAAATAATGAAGAAAAATTATTTATAAGCTTCTATAACACAAGGATTCTGTTGCAGTTCTGAAATTTTTTTAATTAAGTAAAGTTCTTACCTTAGTAGCATTCATTTTCAATTCTGATGTGTCCTTAAATACCTTTTTGATTGCACTAACCTCAGCCAAGTCACCAGCTAGTGTTGACGTGGCGTGTGCATTCACATAATTCACCTGTATAGTTTATATATTAGCCAACTAGGATTCGTCAAGGTTACATGAACATGAGAATATGAACTGGTTTTGGATAAATTTATGTCAATTATGATACTTGTTACTTGTCACCGTGTTTATCTAATCGAGATATGTATCGTGTATTGGAAGAGTTGTCACTGCTATCTTTCTTACCTCTTCAGGGGAAACCCCGGCATCTTCTAAACTCTTGCTTATGCAAGATGAAACTCCAAGTCCATCTGATCTTGGATCAGTCATGTGATGAGCATCACATGTTATGGCTCCTCCCAAATATTCAGCTAATATTTTTGCTCCCCTTTTTGTTGCACTCTCCAAACTCTCCATTATCTTAACTCATTCATAGAAAATCAAGTTAGCAGATTGCATAGGATTGCCAGTAAAATACATAAATTAAAGCAATGATGTTCTGTTTTAGGTTATACCAGCACACCAGAGCCTTCCCCCATGACAAAACCATCGCGATTTTTGTCCCATGGTCTTGAAGCCTTCTTGGGGTCTTCATTCCTTTGAGATAAGGCCCTGCAAGCAATGAAGCCTCCAACACCAGAAGGTATGATTGCAGCTTCAGTTCCCCCAACCACCATGATATCTGCTTCACCTCTTCTAATGTGATTAGCAGCTGCATAAAAGCAGTAATTTGCTGTTGCACAAGCAGTAGAAATGGAATAATTTGGACCCATTAGGCCTGTATCTATAGCCAATAAAGCAGAACCCATGTTGGTTATGGAGTAGGGAATGAAAAATGGTGTGATTTTCTTATATCCCTTCTGAACTAGAGCTTCTACACCAGTGCTGAAAGCTGATATACCTCCCATTCCTGATCCCACCACAACTCCTATTCTTGTTTTGTCCATCTGTTAAAAATACATTGTTAGAACCTATAACTTTTGCCTTGTAATTTAAGGGATACCTCCCACTTATCAATACTTCTGATATGCGACTCTCAACACACTCATTCAGTACAATAACTAAACAACTGAAGCATGATGTGGCTGACATAACGAATCTAAGATAGACTCTAATACCATGTGAAAAAATATTCTGATGTCTAACGGGCATGATTAAAGAGTCTAAACCCTAAACGCTAATAATTACAAGATAATTTGTATTTAGTATTTACATCAAATCCTCAGTTAGGTAACTAGATAATGCAACTTCAAAAAAATGCATTTTACTTACGGTGTCAAGGACTTGGTATCCAAGGTTGGCATCTTCAAGGGCCCTCTTGCCTGCAACTAAGCAATATCTCCAGCAATCATCGAGTCGCCGGTCATTCTTGCCATCAATGTAGCCTTCTGAAGAGAAATCACGAATCTGACCACCGAAACGGACAGAGAAGTTTGAGGCGTCGAACCGATCTATTAGGCTTATTCCACTCTCTCCCTCGAGAAGCCTTTCGTAAAATGTGTCTATGTCATTGCCAAAAACCGACACAAGACCCATTCCTGTTATTACTACTCTCTTTTTTGGATCTTTTTCTCTTTTAGGAGCTGCTACAGCTGGAGAAGCCATGGCCTTGATTGTTGTTCTGCTTTTTGGGGCTGCAATGGGAGTGAGAAGTTTCTATTAACATGTAAGGATAAGATAAAGCATTGAATTTGAGAATATAATTCATTGGCAGCCAAACCACATGTCTGTCAAAAACATCATGTGAACTGAAACATAACTAATTAATTTAATAAGCGATATTGAAACTAGATTAACCAACAAACGAGAATGTTCAAATGGATATTTAAAGCATTGAATTACGGTAATTTCCATTAATAAATTATAATTGAGCTATAAATAATACTACTACTCTGGTCCTATTATAAGAAAAAATTGCGGCTTTAGGTTTATTGATTAACTGATCTATCTGACTTATATAATAAGCCAGATACATCAACTGTTCAATAAACTGCAAAGTTTCTTATAATAGGGACCAGAGGGTGTAAAATAGAAGCATCAATAGTGAAAGAGAAAGGGGTGTGAAGTGACCTGAAGCTAAAATGTAGCCATTTGGGTTGCTAGCAGCTGAAGGCATTTGCATTCTCTGGGCGATAGATACCCCATTGCTCTCTGAAACTTTCTTTGTTGTGAGCAATGCTCCTAAAGGATATCTACTACCAATGCCAATGCTTGCCATCTTGCTTCTCTGTCTCTCTCTCTAGAGAGGGGGATTTTAAAGCAAGGGAGGGAACTTTGGATTGTCAGTGGAAGAATAGGAGTTAGTAGAAAAGAAAAAATTAAAAAAGGCAAGGTTTGTTTTGGGAAGTCCGTCCGCCACTGTTTTTCTTGTTTTCAGTTGTTGTTGTTGTTGTGAGGCGAAATAAAGACAGCTCTATTAAGGTTTTTCTATTCTTTGCATTTCATTTGCTTTTAATTGCTTAACTACCTAAGCAAACAAGAAAAGTCGTCGGAGGCACATTTGTTGGTGGATCATGATTATTGTCCAAACTACTCATGCGGCTACTTTCCAAACTCACTCTTTTATTTCATCCAATACACAATACTACTACGCCATTATTTAATTCTCCTTACAATACTACTATATCCTACGTATACTACTATCCTCCGGATCTTTTATAAGCAAAAAGTGCTTAATAAAGGTCCTTTTTTTTAGAATTTTAGCATATAATAATAATAATAATAATAATATAATAATAATAATAATAATAATAATAATAATAATAAGTGTTGGTCCGAGCTGTAATTGAGTTTGTATTTGAACCTAAAGTCCCGAGTTTAAATGTTGACGGTAGCAAAAACTCTATTGGGAGAGGACAACCAAATAAACCGACAAAGTTGGATACACGTGGCAGCCCAAAAAAATTTACTTTTGGTCCGTAAAGATTAACACAATTGGCAAAGTCAATATTGTTAGACCGGTAATTTTATTTGGCTTCAAACTCTGGATCTTTACTAATTGTGTGACTTTACACGTGGTATTTATCACTCGACAACTTTTACTTCAAATGGAAAGGAATTTTTTACCGAGGTTTTTTTAATGCAAAGGCAAAATATCTCTCCAGGTCCCTTAACTTATTTATTTCTAACGAATAGATCCCTTAACTGTTTTTTCTAACACATAAGTCCCTTAACTTATTTATTTGTAACAAATAGGTCCCTTAACTTTTTTTTGTAACGCATAGGTCCCTTAACTTTTAAAAATGTAACACTATTGCCCCTTTTAACTCATTTAAGGGAGAGATTTCAAGAGGCAACGGTGTTACGTTTTTAAAAGTTAAGGGACTTATGCGTTACAAAGATAAAGTTAAGGGACCTATGCGTTGCAAAAAAAAATTAAGGGACCTATTCGTTATAAATAAATAAGTTAAGGGACCTATGTGTTACAAAAAAAGGTTAAGAGACCTATTCGTTACAGATAAATAAGTTAAGGGACCCCGGAAGATATTTTTCCTAATGCAAACATTTAGTTTAAATAACAAAGAATTCAGGATTAGTGTATATGTTGTGAATTTCTTTTTTCAATCTTCATTGTAAAAATGCCATTTTATTTCATTCTAAATTATAAAATATTATTTTATATTTCACTGATTTCTACCAAACAAAATAATAGTTTCATTTTAAAAAGTAAAATTAGTAAATAAAAAAGAGAGAGCATTTTCTCATATTAAAAAAGTATTTCACTCCCGTGTATTTCAAGAAAATCTTATAGAACAAAAGACCATTGTCCAAATGAATTTTGGCTCGCAATAATAGACCAACTTCTAAGAAGTCTCTCACTATTAGTTGCCTTAACAATTTTAGTGATGCTCCTGAGTTCGAATCTATGTGTGAGCAAGAATAGTGTGTGGTGTTTATTTGTCATTTCATCTAAGTAAACCAATAAAAATCAACTTCTATATAACTTTTTCTTATGAATTAGTCTACTGTTGACCTAAATTTATTGTAATCATACTTCATAAATTAGTTAAATCTCTCATTTGCTTATGGAGGCCAATGTTTGCACGAACTTTTTGGCTGAATATGGAGCTTCGAGTTCTTCTAGAATGGAATTTTGTGGATCGCCCTCCTTGAGGCGACTTGAAATGATTTTCTGAAGTTGATAATTATATGGGCCAAAGCAGAGCCTTTGAATGCTCATTCAGCTTGATATACGAGGAAGTACCTTCTCGATCCATTGTATTTGCTATCCCTAAATTCAATACATAACTTCAGAAGAATAAGTTTTAACAATTCATAAAGGCATCGCGCTTGTTATAATCAAATGAAATTCTAGCTATCACACTATTTGACATTATCAATGCCTAACTAGAAACGAAATTTATACTTCTACATTTTTTGTTTCCTTTTTTAGAGAAAATGTTAAAGGAAGTGTTGGTTTCGATCATTAAGAGCATCTCCAATGGAGCGTCTCTAAACTCACTCACTTTGAGTCCCTTAGGTGGGATCCGAAGCCCACATCATTTTTAGGAGACACGCTCATTTTACTCCAATGCATAGTCCCTTAACTAACAGTCCCTTAACTAAATATATTATAGTTTTGTTTTTATTATATTTTGAGCGATGAGTGTATTTACAAAATTTGCACCTTCTAACCTAGAGTTCTAGTGAAGGGTGTATATATACAATGACATATTCTAGATACAAATTACAGCATATAATTCACGAATAAATTTACAACTATAAATGAAGAATTGTGAAGACGGGTAGAAAGAGAAGGATATGAGAGTGGAGTACCCTCATTATCGTCTAGGTTTCGACATATGGGTTAATTGTCTAATGGGTCAATGATTAGATAACTATGCGGTTGAAGACAGAGACCCCTCATTGGAGTTAACCGGATGATTCAACTCATCACAGTTCATTCAAAATTAAAGCCCAACACATACTTATCAAATATTTGTCACTTAATAATAATTGAATGAATTGGAGTTTCATAATATTGTCAAGAAATAATCAATATATACGAACACAATATCGATTCAGCAGAATCGTGACTCATGCTATATCATGTGATAAGGTATTACCATGTGGTATATAAACAGATTCGTCAAAACAATATAGTTGTCATATGATCAAACGATAGCTACTATCGACACAGATGAAACATTCATGCAATTTAACCAAATCAATAGCCATAAAATGTATCTAATTTGGGTCTCAATCGAAGGGTTTATATATACAATGATATATTTTAGATACAAATTAACGAATAAGAATTGTGAGTTGTGAAGACGGATTGAAAGAGAATGGTACAGAGTGAATTATATCCTCATTGCCGTCTAGGTTTCAACATTAGGGTTAACCGTCTAGTAGGTCAACGATTGAATAACTAAGGGACCTCTCATTAGACTTAACTGAATGATCCAACCCATCACGATTCATTCAAAACTAAAGCCCGACACATGCTCATCAAATATTTAGTGCTTAATAATAATTAACATTAATTAATATAATTAAATAATAATTCTTAATTAATTGACTGGACTTCCATATGCCACCACATCAAAACTAACCACACATTCACATTCTCCTCTGTTGCCCGATGTTCACACTATCTTTTGTTGTTTACCTATGCTTATGCTTACGCGTCAAAACTTTCATATATCTTAGTAACCAAGGAACTTCAGTCCTTTTTGGAGTATTATAGAAGAAGAAACAATCTTTCCAATCGGTATTTAAGGACACGGGTTAAAAAATACTACTACAATACAAAACCATCATTAAAAATACTAGTAATATAACAAAATTGCTATAAATTATAGAAGAAGGAACAATCTTTCCAAACGTATTTAAGGACACAGGTTAAAAAATACTACTAAAATACAAAATTATCAATAAAATATAGAGTTAAATATGTTTTTTTTTTCTCTATAAAATTTGACTTTTTATGTTTTAGTCCTTCAAAAAAATTTCACCTACTTTTGGTTCCTCAATTTTATTTTTCATCAGTTTTAATCTCTCGTGACATTTAATAGCATTTCATTACTTTTAATAACGCTTATAAAAGGCAAAAAAATGCTATTAAAAATCATGAAGCGTCGTTAAAAGTCACGCGAGACTAAAAATGTTAAAAAATAAAACTTAGGAACCAAAAGTATAGGGGAAATTTGTTTAGCGACAAAAACCAAAATATTATAAGGACCAAAAACATATTTAACCATTAAATATGTTAGTAATATTTTATATGTTAACCGAGTGTCGAGGGTTCGATCATCGCCTTGGGGGCGGAGCAGCTTTAAATCATTGGGCCAGCTGTCCCACCCTTCAAGTTGCCTCAAATCCAACGAGGGAATTAGTCACTGCGTTCGACGGTGGATACTCTAGTCTCGACAAAAAAAAAAGAGGCAAAGTATCAAAAAAAGTGTTAATATTGTATTTTTAAGGTTTTACTTATATTTTTACTTGTTTTAAATACATCAACTTTTACTTGACCAGTTTTTGCTTATATTTTTTTAAAACTAGTGTTAAATTAGTAAAATATTTTTTATTACAATGTATTAATTTTAGTGTAAAATTAAACATGTCATTTACATAAAAGTGGCATTTTCCCTTCATTTTCTCAAAATAGGGGGAAACAAAGTTTAGTATGGGAGTCGCTAAAATATTTTTTTTCCTTCTTATTTTATAAGACAACCAAACAAAGAAAAATAACATAATGCCCCTCTACATTTCTTTCCTTTCATTTTTTTTCTCTTGATTTTCTAAACTACCAAACACACCCTAAACTTGGTGTGAACTCAATGTGTTATTTGAAAGCGGTGACAACTCAGTCAGGAACCCCTAACAGCTTCTAGAAAGCAGTACAGAAAATCAAACCCAACTGCCTCCTTCCACTTTCTGCCTCTCTCTTCCACCTCATCACCTCTACGCGGTTTTGGCATCATCATCACTCACTCACACTAATCACCTCCCACCTAATTAAAATTAAATCAAAAATCATAAATAAAATGACAATGCCAATTAAACCAAAAAAAACCAAATCTGATTTCAACATTTGGCAATTGATCATACACGCAACCATTACTTTCCACGAAGTTTCATTTCACCCCCAATTTATAAACCATATCCAAACCAATCTTATATTAATAAATGTATACACCTGTTGCTCCGTTACTCTCGTCTTGTCTATTTCTCTAACATTTCCTCTCTACCCACTCACCACTACTCTTTCTTCTCAACCTTTTTATTATTACATATAGTACTATACTCCATACATAGTACTTAGTCATACATAAATTGCTTCGAACTTCAAGAATCTGTGTTTTTTTTTTTGTTGTGAAGATGGAGAACAACAATCAACAATCTTTTTGGCAATTCAGTGATGAGCTTCGTGTACACACATCAAATCTGGCCAACATGTCTCTGAATGATTCGATTTGGAGCAACAATTACATGTCGAAAAGACACGATGAAAGGAGGAATTTTGATATAAAAGTTGGTGGTGAAATTGGTAATGGGAAAACACCTGTTTCTGATTTCAATTACAATGAAGGGTGGAAACAGATGAACAGCAATAATAACACTGAAGGATCTCTTTTCAATTTCAACAACAATCTTGGTGGACCAACTTTGATTAATGGAGGTTTTAATAAGGGGATTTATTCAAAGCCTTCTTATGCTGCAAATTTTAACAGTAATATCAATATCAAGGGAGGTTTCAAGAGTGGTGAAGATGAGTTTCTTCAGCCTCCCAAAAATGGTTCCAAGAAGAACAATAATCTCAACAAGAAGCATGGGGACAACAACAACAACGATAGTAGCAACAAGAATAAGGAAGTGAAGGCCGACAAAAGATTCAAAACACTGCCAGCAACGGAATCTCTACCTAGGAATGAAACCATTGGTGGTTATATCTTTGTTTGTAACAATGATACCATGGCAGAGAATCTCAAAAGACAGCTCTTTGGTATTTTCCTTTCCTTCTTTCTCAATTGTTACTATTATTTCTCATTTTTTTACCTTATTTTTAAAAAAATATTTTGCTTTTGGATTTGTGTGTTTTCTGATTCTCTATATCTACAGCGTTATTTCGCTTTCTATGTTTGTGTAATTTTTTTTACTATGATGTTTTTTGTAACATTTTTTTCAATTATGGAGCCTTAGATTTTCCAGTGATTGTTGGTTGTAGATCTGCCTGCGTGTTTGATTGCTGATTATATTGTTCTTCACACTTAATTGAATCCTTGAAATATCAATAATTAACCTTCAGTATCAATTATCCTAAAAAAATCATCATTTAATCCCTATTTTCTAGCAGATGCTATTTTTGGATCCTTTACCTAAAATAACTTGATATTATCTGTTTAGGTCTGCCTCCGCGATACAGGGATTCAGTTAGGGCTATTACTCCTGGATTGCCCCTTTTTCTTTACAACTATACCACTCACCAACTCCATGGAATCTTTGAGGTATAAATAAGTAAATAATATCTTATTTTTCACCTAATCAATTTAATGAGCTAGGTTGTTTTTCTGGAATTTCTAGTGATAACATGTGGATTTGTTCAGGCTGCTAGTTTTGGAGGATCAAATATTGATCCAACGGCTTGGGAGGATAAGAAGTGTCCTGGAGAATCTCGTTTCCCTGCACAGGTAATGTATTAATTAACTATTAACATAACATCTCTAATTCAATTACATCTATGTTCTGAAGCGACGCTTCTAGTTGAAGACGTGTTTCGGTGTCCAACTAGGTGTTGGTGCTTCATGCTTCATAGTATGTATGTCTCTTATTATGTATCTATATGGAAGGTTTATAAATGATGATATTTTGATTATTACAGGTGAGAGTGATTACTAGGAAAACATGTGAGCCACTGGAAGAGGATTCCTTCAGGCCAATACTTCATCACTATGATGGCCCCAAGTTCCGTCTTGAGCTGAATGTGCCTGAGGCGTTGTCTCTCCTTGATATTTTTGCAGAACAAGCTGATACTACTACTTTCAACGATACTTTCAAAGCTATTCCAGCTTAAAGGGAACACAGAATACAAGCACTCACAACAAGTCACTGAGACAGACAATAATAATTAGATGAATTAGAGATATGGGTTGTTATTATTATTATAGCTGCTACTAGTAATACTACTACTATGGACTTACAAATAGTGTCCTAAGATTTAAAAAAAACCATACAAAGTGATTATAGCGGAGGAAGTGGACGCTGCCTTGGATATTCAGCCTATATATCTTGTGTTCTAGTACGTGTTTTTGTATACAGGCTGCTATATATGCTATGCTTGCTTGCTTCTCCTTTTTTCTTCGTATTAAAAGAGAGTATACGATACAATCAACTATTTTGCTTATTATTACTAAATATATCATATGATAAATTTGTGCTACCTTATGCTTTCAGCTTCTGGAAATTTTCCTTATGGTCGACATATTGAGAACTCGTATTTGTAAAATAATGCTATTTCCGGAACGAAAAGAAATTGTAGCGTTACATAAGTCATTAAAATTGTAGAAATCCTAGCAAAGAATTATTTGAAGAGAATTAGGTGAACTGTTTTATGAAATGAAGAAAAAGAAACTTAGGTGATGAATAGATATGGCGTTTTCAGAATAAGAATTAATATGCTTCATATCTAATTCTGAATCCATGTGTGCCATGGTTGGGGTCTTGGGGATCCCAATTCCTGACCGAATATGTTCCTTTGGTTGTCTGTTACGTGATTCATCATAGAAATGGATAAACTTAAAAGCCACGTCGATTCATGTAAAATAAAATAGTGAGTGGCTGATCTTTTCTCTGTTTTTTTCTCTTTTTTGGTTTGGGTGGGTGTATTATTGCTATTACTATTATTGGAATAAATGTTTTCCGGATTAATATTCTTCCACTAGACCAAATCTCTTTGGTTTCATTTGTACCTGTTTTTACTACCCTGTATACAGAGTCCAGAAGTTCTAGTGGTAGGCCAGAAATTGTCCATCACCATTTTAATGGACTGAGTCGTAAATCGTGATAATGCACTTACTCCAAATAATGAAGCATTCTTTCCACCAATGAACTATAGTATAGTCAACATTCAACACGGTTTCATTTTATGTTGTGATATTTTATTATTCGATTTATTCGTCAATTCTGCTGCTTGCCACATCTAATACTTTGAAAGAGGTGCCTTATGGTAGAAGTAAAGATGGATACCTACTGCCAAACAATTTTTTTGTTAGCTTTTTGGTTTTTGATGTTTAGCATATAAGAATATTCTAGTGTGAGGAAGTGGTATAGGTATTAGGTAGTATATTTTTATTTTTTTGAAAATAAAGGGCTTAAAGCCCACAAAAAAGACAACTAAAATAAGCCGACAAACCTCTCTCTTATCTGATCTGCAATCACAAGACTGCTGTGTGTGTGTGTGTGTGTGAGAGAGAGAGAGAGAGAGAGAGAGAGAGAGAGAGAGAGAGAGAGAGAGAGAGAGAGAGAGAGAGAGAGAGAGAGAGAGAGAGAGAGAGAGAGAGAGAGAGAGAGAGAGAGAGAGAGAGAGAGAGAGAGAGAGAGAGAGAGTCCAACCTATTTGGAGGCTCAAAACAAACTTTTTAGTGAGACATTTTAAAGAAAAAGATAACATAAAAGTGAAAAATATTAAAAGGAATTAAAATTTTTAAAGTGAGGGAGTACAATAGAAATTATAGGCTTTATATTCAAAAATGAAATAAAGTTTTACATGAATAAAGTGAGGGAGTACAATAGAAAAAGATAACACAAAATTCATATATTTTTCAATTTAAACTATAAAATAGAATCTTAATTTAATCATCAATATATGTGTATTTCTAGTTTATATATTTTATTTCTATAATCATGTTGTTATTTGTAAGTTGTTGGAGGGGATAGCTTTTGGCTAATTAATGGTATTGAACTTGTGTTCAAATCCCCCACAAAGATAAATACATTTTTGTTTTTTAATTTTAATATGCATGCAAAAGTAAAATTTCAGTTAAACAAGGCCAGCGTGGTTCGAACCCACATCCATTCAGAAAACGGCTAGAATTCTAGCTAGCTATGCCACAAGGACTTTGGAGATATTGAGGCCTCTTTTAACATATGATACTTAATTTTGAGGCCCTTTTTAGGCATAAATTTTTTTCCTTTAGGCCCAAAGCGAGGGCTTGGGCTGCCATATCCTGCCTTATCCTCTCTTGGAATATGCTTCGATCGAGCTAATCCTGCTTTGGGTAGTCATGATGCTTTTAATTCATTTGATTAACTGATTCAGACAATGCAAGTCTGAAGTATCGGGTATAAGCAGCTCAATAGCCAAAGAGCTATCTGATATCTGTTTGCTGGTGTTTTTAGCAAACAATCACTAGTTTTATTAGAAGGTTTGTGAGATCAAACTAGAAAAATCTCAAAGCAATGCCTCTGAATTGCTTATGGTTTTTGTTGAAGAAAACGTAGAAAAAGGGGACGATTTGCAAATGATTAACAGAATTGAAAAGAAAAGAAGCAGTAAATGGTGCAGGAATTGTAAAGAACAAACAAGTAAATTGCATTGAATCATAAAAAATGGTACACGATCACGTACAGCGATTCTTCCACTCGTTTTTCGCTCTGGCTTGGAAGTTAGAGTTTCAGGAATCGGGTGTGTATTGTGATTTTGTGACCCCTGTTTCTTCTCAGAAACAGTTATTTATACAAAGGAAAAGGGGGGGAAATTCGAACTAAGTAACTGCCTAACAATTTGAAAATAAGTAACTGCTCCTACTTTCGGCCAAGTAACCGCTCCTACTTTCGACCAAGTAACCGCTCCTACTTTCGACCGAAACCGCTCTGTCACGCTTCGACCAACTGCTAGTCTTCAACGCATAACTGCTCTGTTTTCTGTCTGTCGAAAGCCTGTGTCGATTTTCCTCTCTCTTGCTTTTGCTTCCCTGAAAACTTGTCGAGTTTACCTTGCACACGACCATTTTCTTTGTCGAAATAATATGGTCTTTGTGAAATAAATATAAATCAAGCCATGTTGACCATCTTTAATGAAGCCTGTCGAAATTACAGGCTAACAAATTGCCCCCCTAAAATGTCTTTTTCGACTGAACTTGAGGAGGAAGAAGAGAAAGACATTTTTTGAATTCACCATCGAAATAACTTTGCACTTGAGTGAAATAGCTGTATACCTGATGTCACCACTGTTAAGTGTTGTTTCCATATTCAAACCTTGAACTTGAACAGCCTGTAGTTTCGGCCTTTGACTATGTTTACCAATTCTCTGTTCTACCTTTGAATAGTTCCACCATTTTCTGTTACGTTAATAACGCCGTAATTAAAGTGATGCCTCACTTCTCGGAACGCCAAACTCGTAACCAACTGACGCTCTCTCATACTTCTCCTCATAAATAGAAGAATTTTGTTTCTCATCTTCACCACTCCATAATTTTCTTCTTTTCCTCTCCCGTTCCAAGATCATTCCCTTTGCTTTGAGTCTTCCGCGTAACCTCATCCCTCATAATTGCGGTGAGGTTGCCTGGAGGTTCAAAGTGATGGTTTTTGATCTCTGCGAATTATGGCTTTACTCCTTTTTTCTTCATGTCACTTGATTTTGCAACTTTCTGGGTTTATGCGGGAGACTCAAAGTGGGAGCAGGAAGATTCATCAGGTGTTTTGCCTTGATGATGACTGTCTTCCTTGGGGCGTCAATATCTTCTCTCTGAAGGGCTTCCTGAGGTTTACCAAGCAAGGAAACGCCCTGTTGAAAGGCTTACAAGCCTAACGCGCAGACGAAAGAATGACCCCCTGAACGACGGGAAGCGACAACGTGGTCGAAGAAGACCACCCAAAAGAGAAGTTACTTGGTCTTAAAAGACCAACTGCAATTCAGCTTTCATTTTATGCCTAGTTTATTTACCTTTTCGGCACTATGTAACTCACGAATGCCTATCTTGGCACATGTAACTTGGCAACATTATAATGAAATTTCTTCCATTTTATTCTTGGGCAATTTCTTATTCCGTGCTTTCGACAATGTTTTGGCAACTTAAATGCCATGTTTTTACGCTTTCTTTATATTTATTCCAGCGTTATTTTAACTTCGTGCAACGTTGGCTTATACTTTTTCAAGTATTTACCATTTATACGCAAAATTCTTTCATTAGCGCCGATCTCTTCGACCTCATATGCGCCGTTTGAATAAACTTGTAAAATTTTAAATGGTCCTTCCCAACTTGGGGACCATTTACCAAAGACTCTATCTTTCTTATCTATAGGCAATAGGACCTTCCACACTAGATCGCCTGAATTAAAGGCTTTAAACTTAACCTTTTTGTTATAAGTTTTAGTTACCCTCTCTTTCTGTCGAATAAGCGTATCTAAAGCTAATAACCTTTCTTCGTCTAAATCAACCAATTCATCAAGCATCATATTCCAATAATAATCAGAGGGAATCTCCCACTGTCTTTGAATTCTTGTTGATTGTAGACAAATTTCAATAGGCAACACTGCATCGTGTCCAAATGTTAGCCTATAAGGAGTAGTGTTGATAGATTCTTTGGTGAATTTCGACAAGCCCATAATGCTTGATCAAGGGTATTATGCCAATTTTTTGGCTTCTGCCCAACATGTTTTTTAATTAAATTAATAATAACTTTATTGGCAGCTTCTACTTGGCCATTGGCTTGCGCATAATATGGTGTCGAAGTTAATAACTTAAAACCAATTTCGGAAGCAAACTCTACCATTTTTCTACCAGTGAAAACTGATCCCTGATCTGTAGTAATGGTTTCTGGAATTCCAAACCTATAAATGATATGATTTTGAATAAACCTTATCACTACTTCCTGATCAACATTGGCTAAAGGTATAGCCTCAACCCATTTGGTGAAGTAATCAATTCCCACAAGGATATATCTATGGCCCTTCGACGAAGTTGGCTTTATCTCTCCAATCACATCTAGAGCCCAACCTCTAAATGGCCAAGGTTTGACTATGGCATGCAATTCATTTGCAGGTACATGTTGTATCCCAGCATGCTTTTGACACTCTTGGCATCCCTTAGCAAATTCTATGCAATCTTTCAGCATAGTTGGCCAATACATTCCTTGTCGAAATAATAACCACTTCATTTTCTGGCCTACTTGGTGTGAACCACACGCTCCACTATGTGTATCGGAAACTGCTAAATATGCTTCATTTTCACTAAGACATTTTAATAGTACTCCTTCAGGAGTCTTTTTAAACAATTCGTTTCCAATTATCACATAGCTCAACGCTCTGTATTTTACCTTTTTATTGGTATTTCTTGTGGGATTTTGCAAATATTCCGCAATAGGCCTTCGCCAATCATTATTGGTCATATTGTCAAGAGCAAGAATTTCTGCTAAGTCAAAGTCACCAAAAAATTGACGTTTTTCGACAACAGCTAGTTCCTCGTTTGCATTTGTATCTGTTGCCCCCCCAGTTGTTGGTGTTGACAATAGTGACGAAGAATAGTCATTAGAAATGATTTTATCCTTTATTTCAATTAACTCTTCCAGGCTTTGTTTTGAAACTTTATAGCCTGGAGCGATTTGTGCCAATTCATTTGCCACTTGATTATCAATTCGTGGTAAATGTTCTAAGTGAACAAACTCAAATCTTTTTAACAAAGCATTGGCAATAACAAAGTATCTGATAAGGTGCTCTTTAATGCATTTGTACTCTCTTGTCAATTGTTTGACAACCAACTCAGAGTCACCTTTTATTTCGACATGACTTGCCCCCAGCTCAAGTAAAATTTCGAGGCCTACTATTAAAGCCTCATACTCAGCTTCATTATTGGAACAAACATCTCGAATTTTAAACTTATACTTCGTTGGAATGTTAGTAGGAGATATTATTAAAATACCAATCCCAACTCCATGTTTATGGCTTGAACCATCAAAGTACAACCTCCAAGGATATACATCTACAAAACTTAATGTTTCTTCGACAACAGAATGGTCTACTATAAAATCAGCAACCACTTGCCCTTTAATTGATTTTAGAGGTTGATAAGTCAAGTTGTATTCTGACAAAGCCAAAGCCCATTTACCAATCGGCTATGCATTATTGGTTTTGACAGCATGTGTTTAATAACATCAAAATGCGAATAAACAGAAACATCAGCTGGTTTTATATATTGCTTTAACTTTGTACACGAGAAATACAAACAAAGGCACAACTTTTCTATAGGAGTGTACCTCGTTTCGGCATCATTTAGGACCCTACTGAGGTAATAAATGGCTCTTTCGATACCACTATCATCCTCTTGTGCTAACATGCTACCTATTGTTCTATCAGAAGCTGCTATATACAATTTGAGCACTTTGTGTTTAATAACAGGCAACAAAATTGGTGGTTTCATCAAATAAGACTTGATTTCGTCGAAGGCTGCTTGATGCATTGGTTCCCATTTGAACTCTTCTTCCTTCTTCAGTCTTAATAATGGCGAAAAAACTTGTGTTTTGCCACTTAGATTTGATATAAATCTTCGTAGGAAATTAATTTTTCCCAGCAACGACTGAAGCTCCTTTTTGGTCGAAGGGGCCTTCGTTTCCATAATTGCCTTAGTCTTATTTTGATTGATTTCAATGCCTTTTTTGTGCACTATAAAACCCAAGAAATCACCTGCACGTACACAAAAGGCACATTTTAATGGATTTAATTTCAATCCATATTTCCTCATTCTTTCAAAAGAACGGCGAAGATGGTCTAAATGACCACTTTCTGAGGAAGATTTAACCACCACATCATCTATGTATACTTGCATAAAATCATCAATAAAATCATGAAACATAGAATTCATGGCCCTCTGATATGTAGCACCAGCATTCTTTAAGCCAAAGGGCATTACTACCCATTCATAAACACCCAATGCCCCTGGACATCTAAAAGCAGTTTTCGACACATCCTCTTCAGCAATGAAGATTTGATTATACCCAGAATAACCATCGAGCATACTAAGATAATCAAATCCTGCTGCTGAATCTATTAGCATTTCTGCCACAGGCATTGCGTATTCATCCTTGGGAGATGCATTATTTAAATCCCTAAAATCTATGCAAACTCTAAGAGTCCCATTTTTCTTTATTACAGAAACTATATTGGCTAACCATTCGACATACCTGGCAGTTCTGATGAATTTGTTTCTGAATAGCCTTTCGATTTCCTCTTTGATCTTAGCCAACACTTGAGGAGCAAATCTTCTTGGCACTTGCTTCACTGGTTTCTTCCCTGGTCGTATTGGTAATTGCATTTCCACTACTTCTCGACTTAACCCAGGCATCTCGTCGTAATCCCAAGCAAAACAGTCTTTGAACTCCCTTAGCAATGTAATGACTTGGGTTTTTAGAGAAGCATCAATATTTGCACTAATATAAGTTGGCCTTTTTATTGAGCCATTTCCCAAATCAACTTCTTCTAACGGGTCTTGAGCTTGCATATGCTTTGTCAAATCTCTAGGATCCTTTTCAAAACCTAATGGATCATTATCATAGATACAATCAAGTCTTTCATCTATGACTATGCCATTTTCTTCATGTACCTCACTGGCTTCGACAGCCATTGTTCGTTGAATAATTTCGGCCTCCTTAGCCGCTTTAAACTTGTTTTCGGCCATATAAGCCGTAATTTTGTCCCATGCATTGGGCACTGACATAAGAACACTTTCAAGCACGAGTGTTCCACCCCGTTGGTCGAAAAACACCATCAGGATAGACACTATCATCTCCCATTATTTCTCTTTCCCAAACAAAACCATAATTTGGGTCAAGATGAACTGAGGCAAAAACATTATCCGTAGGGACATATGCCTCATTAGAAGATGAACATGGCGCAATCTTCGCCATTTGTTTCTCAAAAATTTTCTTGGTAACTTGGTTCACATCAGCACGGAAGTAGCTCTGATCGGCTTCAACATACTCTACCAAACCATCTTCCTTCCACATTACTAAACGTTGATGCAAAGTTGAAGGGACAGCACCAACTCCATGGATCCACTCTCTACCAAGGAGTAAATTAAAATTCGCTTTAGAGGCTATCACTAAGAACAATGTAGTCCTCTTTATGGAACCAACAATTAAGTCCACCTCAATGGCCCCCAAAGAATGGCCAGTTTTGCCTTCATAGTTGCTTAAGACAATGTTATGTGGCCTGAGGTCAGTATCGAACTTACCAATCTTCTTCAAAAGACCATGCGGCATCAAATTCACTGCAGCTCCACCATCCACTGATACTTTGTTAATTCCAACACCATTAACCTTGGCTTGGACATACAGGGGTTTCAAGTGGTTTTGCATAGTCATATCTGGCTTCTCGAAGGTAGCCATTTGGTCTTCGACACAACCATCGTTCATCACATAGTAACACATTGGCTTATGATGAGCCATATCCTCTGTGAAATCTTCTTCAACGTCATTTGGTACCGTGATAACATCGTACTCAAGAGGCAGTATTGATACCACATTGCAAACAACGTCGAGGTCATCTTCAGAATCATTGAAATCAGACTCCATGTCTTCATCCATGTCGAAATCAGCATTTCTTTCTTTCACTGTTGACAATGGAGGAAATATCCTTTCAAGAGCAGGCCTTCTTGGCTTTTCTGTTACCACAGCCTTGCCTTTGGCCTTATTCGCTGCACACACATGACTAGCAGCATCAGCATTCCTCTTTGTGGCAACTTCAGCTTTGTGAACCTCACTCTTCGCCACTATCATGCTGCGTGGAACTTGATTATTAGCCAAATGACTTGGAACCTGGTTAATGTCAAAGTGTGCCTTCTTCTTCTGCTGTCTTTGGTAACGACGCCACTGTGTTCTAGTCATAGGGTTCTTACCCTTATAGTTATTCTTATAATTAAACTTAATAGCATCAGTACCTGGCTTGACAGCTTTAGCACGTTGATTATTGGGTACCCACGCTTCGACAGGAGCACTAGCACTTGGGACAAAGGATTTACCTGTTGACAGCTTCAAATACCCTGTTGCCGAGGACTTCTCCTTAGCAATTTGTTGTTTACTTGTTGAAGGCTTTGCTGACACATTAGCCTCATAGCCAGGAAGATCTCCTTTTGCAAAGTCAAATTTTGGCCTGTTATCAAGCCATTTTCTTTTGCGTTGTTGTTGATCCTGATAACCTTCGACAGCTTTAGCTGCTTCTTTATCGAAGACAGCACTACACCTTGGGCAAAGCATAACTTCAGAGTTATTCCACTTACACCGATTGAGGAAATCTATCAACTCTTCCTCAGCCTTTGGATACACAGCATGTATCTTCCCATCATCTTCTTTTAGGGTCACTTCCTGTTTCTTACCTTCAGCATACATAAAACCTTTTAATTTCTCGGTGGCAGTCTTGACACACTTAGGAGGGTCTGCCATTTGAGCATCCACCATGCCTACATCAGCTTCGACAGGTTCAGAGTACATAGCTTCAGCCTTAGGCAATGGATCAACATCAATCTGCATAGGAGCTTTCATTTTCTTATCAGCAAATTTGAGTCTTCCTTCGTCAACTGCTTTTTGCACAATATCCCTGAAGAGCACACAACGGTCAGTGTTATGTCCCAAAAAATTATGGAACTTACAATAACCCTTTTTCTTTCTTTGGTCAAGAGTTGGTATTTTAAGGCCTTTAGGCACTAATATTTGACCATCAGTTACTAAAAGATCAAAAATTTCATCACATTTAGTAACATCAAAAGTATAGGTCTTAGGCATAAATCTATCATTCTTAGGCTCTACAGGGTTATTCCCATTCGCAGGCCTTAATAATTTACAGGTATAAGGAGGACCAGGCTTAAGTTCAGCCACGTCTATCTCCTCTTCTTCGACATTACTATATGTAACGTCAAATTCTTCTTCGACATATGCCACTTTTTCTTTTTTATGATACCTATTTGACCTAGATTTTTCCTCTCTAAGCCTTTCAACTTGTCGAACTCTATCAGCCAAATGAGCCATATCTCGCAAATGAGATGTGTCTAATTTCTTTCTAATTGAGTAATCAAGGCCACCAGCAGCCATTTCGACAAGCTCATGTTCAGGGACTTGTGTGAAGCAACGAGATTTCAACAGCCTAAATCTGTTTAAGTAATCATCAATAGTTTCAGGCATTTTGCGCCGAACACTAGCCAATTCTTTAAGACTAATTTTCGACTGGCCCATGTAAAACTGTGCATGGAATGCCTTTTCTAATTGCCCCCATGTGAACATAGAACCAGGGGGTAAGGTCGTGAACCAAGTGAAAGCATTTTTAGTTAGAGAATTTGGAAAGTATTTCATCTTCAAATTCTCATTTTGTGCTAAGTCCCCAGCCTTAGTCAAGAAACGAGCAATGTGTTCGACTGTGGACTCATTTGTATCACCACCAAACTTAGTAAACTTGGGAACTTTCCATCCCCTTGGTAACTCAGTTTGTAATACATATTCACATAATGGTGATACGAAGTTAGGCCTTTGTAAACTTATGTTAAGGCCATTTTGCGCCAAAATAGTTTCGACTAAAGTAGTTATATTGTTCTCTGCGCCAACATTGTGTTGTTGCATTTGTCGAACAACTTCATCAGCGTTCTGGTGTCTATTTACCACAACTACTTCAGGGACGTGGTTTACTGCCCCTTGTAGTTCGCCTACAACTGTCGACGCTTCGACTGCAACTGCTTCTTGGGGGTTAACTGGCGACGCATTACCCGCAATAATAGGAACGTGCCTATTATTAACCGCTGGAACCCCAAAAAAGTCTGCAATCCTACTCATCTGATTTGCCAACATTTGGTAACTATTATTAGTATTTTGAATCAATGGATTGAAAACTGTACCAATTTGTTGGGTAAGCATATTAACCATATCGTGATTACTCTCGTCTACTTGCTGTCTTAAGGCCAACAAAGACGTATTGGTTAATGCTGGGGGATTTCTACCAAATACACTCTCAGAGGAGACATGTGTAGGGGAAAAGGTCGAAATATGTGGCATCCCAGTAGGCATGCCATACATTCCCAGAGGAAATGGGGGTAGATGCACGTTATTCAAACGTGGGTCTAAACCGTTTCCCATTGCTATGTGAGGGCTATGAAGCCCTGCACTTAACGGCAAAGACATAGGCAAAGATGCCATTTCTGACTGTGTTGAACCAACATTAGTCATTGATAATGAAGGGACGGTTATCGACGATGATGGTCCTGCGCTAATGTTTGCAGAATCCATTGTTGTTCCTTGCCCTTGTGAAACCACAGGGTTGGAACTAGATGCATTATTCGTACTGGACCGAACCATTTTACCACTTCTTAAATGCATACAACAGCGAATACAAATAAGAGAGTATAAAAATGAACAAAATCAAAGGCAATGTCCCACTGGGCGTGCCAATTTGTTTGCTGGTGTTTTTAGCAAACAATCACTAGTTTTATTAGAAGGTTTGTGATATCAAACTAGAAAAATCTCAAAGCAATGCCTCTGAATTGCTTATGGTTTTTGTTGAAGAAAACGTAGAAAAAGGGGACGATTTGCAAATGATTAACAGAATTGAAAAGAAAAGAAGCAGTAAATGGTGCAGGAATTGTAAAGAACAAACAAGTAAATTGCATTGAATCATAAAAAATGGTACACGATCACGTACAGCGATTCTTCCACTCGTTTTTCGTTCTGGCTTGGAAGTTAGAGTTTCAGGAATCGGGTGTGTATTGTGATTTTGTGACCCCTGTTTCTTCTCAGAAACAGTTATTTATACAAAGAAAAAGGGGGGGAAATTCGAACTAAGTAACTGCCTAACAATTTGAAAATAAGTAACTGCTCCTACTTTAGGCCAAGTAACCGCTCCTACTTTCGACCAAGTAACCGCTCCTACTTTCGACCGAAACCGCTCTGTCACGCTTCGACCAACTGCTAGTCTTCAACGCATAACTGCTCTGTTTTCTGTCTGTCGAAAGCCTGTGTCGATTTTCCTCTCTCTTGCTTTTGCTTCCCTGAAAACTTGTCGAGTTTACCTTGCACACGACCATTTTCTTTGTCGAAATAATATGGTCTTTGTGAAATAAATATAAATCAAGCCATGTTGACCATCTTTAATGAAGCCTGTCGAAATTACAGGCTAACAATATCACCACAAAATTTTGATGTCCTCGACCCCAAGCTGTACACACCCCATGATAAATAGCACACAGCTCCGCCTCCAAGATTGTGCAACGATCCAGCTTATGCGTGAAAACAAATAGGAAATCCTCAAAGGCATTGCGAAAGAGTCCACCACATCCAACATCATCTCCTGAGTTTGAGACAGAGCTGTCACAGCTCAAAGAGAAAGTACCACTCGACGGCGAGAGAACCTCAGATCGTTTCTTGTTTTGGAGGATATCATCACTCAACTCAATATATTTCCAGTAGATATTTTGAGATGCCCAATTTTTTCGCGAAAAAACCAAATCATTTCGGGATCTCCAGATTTGCTCCAACATAGCACCAAAAGTGAGGTGCCAATTGGGGTTGTCCTCAACAGGACGTCTCCGCTCCATATTCTTAAACAACCATCACAGTGAATCAGTCTCAACAAACTTTTTTTGCCACGTTTCAGATGAGGCCAAACAGTGAAGATTCTTTGGCAAACTCTAAAGCAAAGGAAAATGGACTCTTATGCGTTACCACACACCAGACACAACGAGGAACACACCATCTTCTTTCCACATCTTTCACTGTTTGTCATAAGTGTTTCATGAGTAGCTTTCCACAGTATCCCTTTGATTTTTTGAGGGTCTTCCCACAGCCAGATTCTAGCAAAAATTCTCGAGTGGGGTGTGGAATCTGGTTCTGTAACGCCTTGTAGGTAAAGGCAAAGGTGAACTGGCCATCAGGAGTTTCTCCCCAAAAAGGAAATCATCAGCCTCAATAAGGACATTTAGGGGAGGTCGGGCTTCGATCTCTTTGATAATGTCTGTCTTTGTTTATGCTCCATGATAAGACAAACTATCAGCAGAAACCAGTTAATGGAAGGTTGCTCAATGCGAGAGTTATCTTCATGAAGCCACAAATCACACCAAATTCAAAATTTATCTTCTTTGTTTATGCTCCAAAATGATCCTTCTCACATCAATGCTCTAAAATGCTAAATGCTTCCCTTTGTGTAGCTCAAATTATGGCACTTGGGCACTCATGAAGTCCTCTAGCAATATATTGCTTTAAGATTGTAGGAATATATTCCCTTCCCAACTTTGTTACCAACCTCAAAACCTAATATGGACAAAACAAAAGCATAAGGGTGCATTTAGGAGTTTGGAGGGGAGGCGGAGGGCATGAGACTTCCAAATTTACAGTGTGTTTGGGAGTTTAGTGGGGAGGGGAAGGGAGGAGATGAGACTAATAGTGTAAATTTTTAAGTGAGGGGTATAAAATTATCCCCTAAACCCCTCTCCTAGCAATAAATTCTTAAGTGACGGTAAAAATTAAAGTTGGAAACTGAAAATGGGGGAGGGACGAAACACTGAAGAAAAAAATGTAAGACACCGAGCAAAACTGAAGTTTAACTCTTTTTTTTTATAAAAAGTTTAGGTGAGTTGGACTCTGGGAGCTCACCAGGGTCAGGGAAAGCTTCACGGTTCTTTGAGCGCTTATAGAGGTACTTACAGATCACCCACCAACGAGGTCCTCATATGGGCAGGGAGTTGAACCTACACCCTTGTAGGGAATGAGCCAACTCCTTACCAACTGAGTCAATATTTATTACTTAAATTTTTAATAGAAGATAAAAACATATTTAACTGCATAACATATAGTAATGTATAGATTTCTTGACAAAAATAAATTTATTCATGTATATCGAAGAGCATAATACTTTATATTTACAAAACTGATATTTTCATATTTATTTCGTTTTAAAAAATATCATTAACACCCAAAAAACACTTGTTTGGCAGAAAGCCCAAGAAAATTAATGTAAATAAAACTTAATCATCGTTTACAAACATTACCACTTGAAGTGCGTCAACGGGTCCATAGCTCAGTAGTAGATTATTTGACTGCAGATGCAGATCAAGAGGTCACCGGTTCGAACCCGGTTGGGCCCTTTTTTACTAGTTGTTCTATTTTTTTATTCGTTTTACGCTTTCTGTTAAACTGTTTCTGTTGTATGTGTTTGGGCTCAACTCTGTTATGTTTTGGCTTATCACATTTGCACATTTTACCGATGATTACTGATTAATGAGAAAACATTATTCTTTTCTTCTACTACTAACTTTAAGGGCAGTATTAATATTGTATACTCCAAATTCAACACAAACAGACACAGTTCGACAATCTCATTGGATAACAAATATGTTTACACTTGATTGACAGTAGACTTTTATTTACTTTCAAATAAAACATACAGTATGAATATGAATAATGAAACTCAAAGACAAGCAGGACAATGAACTAACCCATTCTCATTACACTTAGAACACCTCTCAATCCCAGAAGAAACCACCAACTTACAACTACCAGCACAATCCAAACAAGGAACAAACCTAACACCACCACAACCACCACAACCTTGTCTCCCAACACCTCTCTCCACACTTGTCGCATTCAATATCCTCCCTAACCGACCCGTTTCATTAAGCTCCAACAACTCATCTAACCCACCCACATACCTTCCCTTCACAAACACCCTCGGTAACACCACTCCCGTTTCAACTTCCCCAACTAACACTTCCTTTAACTCCTTTAAAAACCCTCCGTGTAGTGCCACGTCACGCTCGTCGAACACAACACGGTGTCCTTCTAATAAGTCTCTCGCTCTGTTACAATCCTCAAACGTTTTCCTTACTCCCCCTAACGACGTCGTATATATCACCACCGCGTCGTTTCCTCCCGGTGGACACTTCTCCGGGTATTGACTCAACGGATTCCTCCTTAACTTCTCGAAGTTTGACTCCTTCTCTTCATTTTGTCTCTCTAACCTGTCTTTTAGTATGAATATGTTCTCCTTCACTGGTTTTATTCTCACTACTCCACCCTCATCGTCTTTAATTGGTTTCTGTTGCGGTGGTGGTGGCGGTTGTTCGTTTCTCCGGTTGATTTTGATAGCAGGTTTTGGTGGAGTGGTTAATTTTGCATCTAATTCTTCGAGTGTGTGGAAGGAAGCAACCTTACGTGGAGGTTGTGGTTGTTGTGGTGGTGTTGGTGGTGGTGAAGTGGAAGATGGCGGTGGTGGTTGAATATTGGGTTTGAGGTCGTCGAGGGCTTTGCTAACTTCATCCCAGGATTGAGGAGCTTCGTTAGCATCAAGCATGTTGAGTTTTTGAAGAATAGGAGGAGGGAGAGAGGATTTGTCTTCGTAAACTTGGTTGTTCGTGTTGTTGAGGTGTTTCACCCATGGTTCTTCGATGGCGTTTATGTCAAACACCGCGAAGCTCGCCGGTGGTGGGTGGTAAACGGGTGCAGTGGCTTCTATACGCTTTGAGGAGGCGCAACCCATTTTTAGCTTCTTACTTGGCTTATCCTCAATGGCTAATGTCGATGACTCTCTCTTAAAGCCTCACCCACACATACAATAGAATCCATGGCTCATATAGAACTTATTCTAAGAATAAAACAAAAAGAATTGTATTGATTGAAATGTACTAGCCTTGTTACCCGTGTGTCATGCACGGGTGAGCTAGTATCGATGAATGTCCATTAGTTCAGTTGGCGAGCTAAGGGACATGAATGAGTTGCAAAAAGGAGGTTCAGAGTTCAATCCTTGAAAACTAACATTTCCCCACCCACTAATATTTGTCTATAAAAAAACTCCTTTTTTTTTACCAAAAATTCATTAATTTGTGAGAAGGTGACTATTGATTAGGGATAGTTTAGTAATTTTATTTATTTCCAGGAATCCAAGAAAACTTAACGTATAAAATTCCTAACCTTAGTAGTTGTAAAGATAGTTATTTTTGCTTAAAACTAAACACCAATTTAAGTATGTTTCTAAATAGCAGATGTTGTTTTTGCTGCTGCCACGTGGTCAATTAAAGGTCCTCCAGATCCTTTCTTAGCTGAGGTAATTGGAATGTGCTATGCTCTTAATTTTTCACTTGATATGGGGTTTTTTGATTTACAGGCTGAATCGGATTGCTTGCAATTGGTGAAGGAAATGAAGAATTTGAGAGACTTATGTTCTTACTCTGATAGAATCTTATTTGATTGTACCAACTTATCTAAGACGTTGAAATCTTTTGATTTATTACATGTTAGACGTGAGGGCAATGTTGTAGCTCACACTTTAGCTAAATTTGCTTTGGTAAACACTCCTACCATTTGAATAGAGGAAATTCCTCCTTGTATTGCTTTAGTTTTGGTCTCTGATTTAATAGGGTTTTAATGAAATCATTTTCATGTCAAAAAAAAAAACCTGTTGGTGTGAAATAATCAAAATAAAGAATACATCAATTTGGACATGTAAAATTTTTTGGATCCTAAAATACCCTAAAACACACTGTCTAGCATCACACTTTACGCATTTTGTCCCAAATATTTTTTGTTTTTCATTAAACAGGTTATTGATTGACGAACTTTGCGTATTTGAACACATAATATTTTTCCTGGACCCTAAAGTACCCCAAATATATTGTTAGCATCGCACTTTACGTTTTTGTCACAAACTTTATATTGTTTTTTACCAAACCGGTTATTTGCGAAAATAATTCTGGTATTTGAAGAGTTATTTTTTTTTTTTGAATCATAAAGTACCCTAAAACATACTGCTTAACATTAAACTTTACATATTTTGTTAAAAAATAATTTTTTTCAACGTCCAATACACCAAAACATATTGTTTAGCATCTCACTTTAGGTATTTTGTCATGATTTTTTCACTGAGTCAATCATTGAAGAACAAAATTTGCATATTAAACATCTAAAATTTTTTAAAGCCGTAAAGTACCCCTTAAAATAGGAAAAGAAAAAATACAAAACTTTAAAATATAAAGAAGAAAAAAACAAAACAAAAAAACTTAAAAAATTGAAGCCAAAAAGGAAAAAAAAAGAAATGAAGGAATGGCATTTGTGTAAATATGGTTGAAGTTGGAGGCTAAAAAATTGTTGCAGCATTGGCGCTTATTGCCAAGCTGCTTATAAGCTAGAGATAGAGATACTTTCCTATTTTATTATTAATTAATAAAACTAAAATAATAAAATAAAATTGATGGGCAAAAAATATCACTAGTTGCTAGCTAGGATATATATTTGTCCGGTCACTAATTAACGCCAAAAAATCTGGTATTTATAACAGAATTATCAATGTGTCATGTACACATAAAATTTACATAAATCAATATTGAACTAGCCACGTTTATCCAAAAGTAATATTAAAAAAAGCAGCAGATGAACTGGAAGATTTTACATTTATTTACCACACACTAATTAAGCTAGATTTGTACGTGTACTCAAGAGCCAGATATGTGAGGATAAGGAGAAAGCTAACAAAGCATATTTTAGCTGATAAGTATTGTTATTAGTAAGCCTATGATGATAATAATAATTCTAATGTAATACTATATAAGATTGATACAGGGGTGGTGCGTGTTAAATATGATATTTGTGTGGCACTGGTAGAGTATTATCCATATGGCTTAATTGATGCTGGGTCAGTGAGAGCGAGTGTAGGAAAAACGCAGGCCTTGCAAGAAACCTCTGGCTGTTATTTTGTTTGCGTGGACTAGCATTACATTGCCACGTCTAGTGAATGAATTTTGGTTTGTTCCTATTCCCTATTGCGTGTCTGGACTTCAGCTGGGATACTCGTGGTTGTGCGGGATCCTAATGGTTGTGATGATTTCAGGGCCAAGCCCTAATTATGGTGAACACTCTCTTACTTACTGAATTTTGTTAGGTTATTTTTTTGTGAGATGAGTTTTGTTAGGTATAATACTCAATATCTAATCACTCAATTATATGTATTGATGAAGGGTCTGAGCTGTATGCGCCGCCGTATGAACCATGCACAGACCAATACGTGTCCACGTAGACATCAAACAAAGAGGACGTGGCAGCTAGCTAGGCATTAGCTCATACCAAAGTAGTATCTGCACCACCACCTTGGCGACAGGCGCAGAACAAACAGGAGAGACCGTTCCCCTATAACACTGAGCACTATTGGACTCTATTTGTATTATAAATAGCTCATTCCACTATTATATGGAGACCACTTTAGTTCAAGAATTTTGGGAAGCCTCCTTTAGTAATGCTATATCCTTAAGGGCTGCACCACCCCCATTTTAAAAAATCAAGAAACTAAAATGGCTAATAGCAAAATAGAAACTCCAAACTCCGTCATCGAGAAAATTGGGAGATTAAAAGTACAAATAAATCCTTATACTGTATTTGGCTAATGCTTGTACTTACACCTGGTAAAATAATCCCAACACCCGGATTTTCGGGTCTAAAGATCCAAATGCCATTGAAAATTCCCCTACATTGGACACCGGAGTATCACGGACCGAATAGACAAATAGAATATCCGTGAAGTAACCTTACTCATTGATGCCCTATTGTCCATAATACATAGATCCTACGAGCTAAGATATTTCAGATTATGGAACAATCCCCTGCCTCCTTATCCGAAAGGAGCTCCATGACAAGAAAACAAGGATTTTCTTTAGTTGAAGGTTAAATAAATCATTGATCGTAGTTATAATTCAACTATACCAGTCCACCTTTTTTACCTTGCACCTCTTATGTAAATGTCATGAACTTTGATTACTTATCTACATGGTGAATTGATGGATAAAAGCACAACTTTGATATGTTACGAATACTCAAAACCTATTCAACCAACTCTTGTTGTCTACTTTTTTTTTATCTGCAGGCGGAATGGTAAGCTTCACTTGTAAACTCACACACGTAAACTGGAGATCTCAAATTCGAACCTGAGTAACTACAAAAAGATCCAATCTAACAATGTCGATTTTGGCAGTTGTGTTAGGCCTGGCAAACTTTTGGATACATTCTTGCTTCTTACACAAACTCTAGTAACATTAGTTGTTTTCTAATAAAATTGTTTGTTTTGTGCAACTTTTTTCCTTCAATTGTTCGATTCTTCCCAAAAGAAATTAATTATTGTAACTAGTAATAGAATCTCATAAGAACTGATCAAATATTAAAAAAAAAAGTTGTGTAAAATACAAGTGGGGGCTATACAACTAAATAATGCAACCTGTGGTGTCAAATAATTTTGTCTGGCTTCATTTTGTATATTTTTGGAGTATATGGTGGAACCTCTCAAGCAATTCAAATGCAACCAAACAATCGCACCAAGAGGAATTTAAAAAAAAAAAACTATCTACAGACAAAAAGCAAGTAGGAGATGAGGTTATTTGAAATTGAAATCTATTGAAACAGCCAACACACAGAGCAGAGGTGGATACAGAGTCTCTAGCGTAGATATTTGAAATAAGCCCACTTCTGAATAGTTAATGTTTGTTTCTTAGTTAAGTATTTAAATTTGAGAATTTACCTCTCATTCTGTTGTTTTCCCTTTGGATCAGTTTATTTATCAAAAATCAAACTCAAAGTACTATTTCCCCAACGGTCCAATATCACATGGGCGCCGCTAAGATAAAAACAACAAAAACAAAATATAAAAAAATCTAACAAATGACAGTAATAACGTGCCATATGACATAATGAAAACAAATTTTTGCCAAACACAAGAGATTTCATTGCATTTCAAATTTACAATATAAGCTAGGAGTTAAGTAGAAAACAAACACAAACACTGAAATCTAGCAAAATGGGGAATTGTTCTTTCAAAGAAACCACTGGAGAATGTCACCACTCAATTCGAGTTCGAAGTGATAGTGGTACTATTTTACAATTCAAAGGTCCAAAAACAGTTAACCAAGTACTCCAAAATCATCCTGGCTACGGTGTTTTCCGACAAGGCCGTGCATCGTTACCGTTACCGGAACAAGAAAGCTTGAGCTATGGTCCTCTCTATTATCTTCTTCCCCTTAAAGTGGACAAAAAAACTAGCTGCACTGATTATGTGGAGAGTTTGTCAAATGGATCAGCTCTTGAAGTGTTGCCATCAGCTAAAAATGGAGTGTGGAGAGTGAAGTTGGTGATTGATACGAGACAATTAGAAGAGATATTGTCAGAGCAAGTGAATACTGAAGCGTTGATTGAGAAGATGAGGATGGCTGCAACAGCAACTACTGCATGTTCTACTAGTAGTCCTGCTAGGAGCAGAAATATGAGTACTTGGAAAGTGGGGTGGAAGCCAACAATTTTTAATACATTCTGGGCACCTGTTGTTAACAACAGTGGAAAAAACACTAAGGTTGATGTTGATGTTGGGTCAAATTTGGAATAAGGAAAGGCTTCTTAGCTAATAATGCTCCAGAAAGCAATCCATGAGTATGTTAATGTTAGTGTTAATGTTAGATTTTCTCTAACAAGAAGGTGTGAATAAACATCACTTCCTCAAATATATTTGCTAAGCTCGCTGCTGCTACTTAACTTTAGGGTCTCATAATTTGTGAATATATTTGGACAACCTGTCCAAATATTAATGATGTGCTATGGAGGTAAGTGCAACTCCCTCCATCCCATTGTAAGTGCTATGTTCAGAAGAAAAAAAATCTTCAATATGTTTTATTTTGTGTTTTCAATGAAATATTAACTTCTCTTTTCAACTTCACCTCTAAAAATACTTTTTAGAATTTTGAGGATACATTGTATTTGTATCATTTTGCCTTTGCGTAATGTGTGAAATAATTTAGTACGAGACTTATAATAAGAGTGAGGTTGTATTAAACACTTTTTAGCGTTATAGTACTTCTTGATTTCTAATATCTCTTCTTACTCTGTTCGTCTCTTTTTACAAAATTAATTTGTCTCATGTTGATTGTTGGTTTATATTTTCAATGAAGCATTTAATATTTTTTCACTCATTCCCTTCTTTATTATCAAATTTTTTTACATTCAATAAATAATTCACATTTGTTTAAATAGAGAGATAAATGACTAATTGGTAAGTAAACCTACAACCTATTGAAAACCTCAATACTCCTTCCATTCTACCCTTAATATAAGAACCTTTTCTAAATTCATTTATCCTATTTCATAACATCCTTTTAAGCGTTGATTATTTCAGGCAAAAATACCTTTGATTAGTTTACATTAAACAATAAATACAATGAATTACTAAGATAAATTTTTCTATCTCAATAGAAGTATTCATGTCACGAACATACTGTAATATGCGTACAAATTTAGTGCTACGAACATACAGTAAGTCTGTTTCTCTCTGCAACCCAATCAATGGTTGAGGTTGGATTCTCATGTCACGAGAGAAAATCCCTCTATGTCGGCACCATGGAATGCCAGACATCGTATGAAGCCCTCCACGTGAACACATCAAAGGAAATAATGTAGAGTATACTTGAATCTCCACCACATTTTTTGATGCATGGTAATTAGTAAAGCAGATGATGGAGGGTATTAGTAACATATAAATCTAGCAGGAGAAAGGAAAATAGCCTTTCCCACTAAGCAGGGTATAGGACACAATTTTCCATAAACCAGTTGAATTTCTAGTTCTTAACATCCAGGTGAGGAAAAATTGGATATTTTCACTAGGTTGTGTTTTTGCGCCATTCATCAGCATTTTACTAAATTAAACCCAAAACCCCTCAGTAAAGAGACTAAGAAACATATTCGATAAAACACGTGTCTGATTTTACCTAGCATCATTCATTTTAGCCAAGTTCCAGGATCTTACTAAAATAGTTCTACATACTCAGTTGCAATACACTTAACAGCATTGGATTCACAGTGATTTTGAGTCCTAAACAAAATGATCCAGAGTATCAAAAAGACACCATGATAAGGGATATTCACATAGACGGTAAACATCAAAAAGACATGAATACTTTAATCTGCCTATGAGGATACCCGTGACTCCATTTCCTTAATGGCTTTTTCAATGACAGGCACACTTTCGTAAAAGGATGACCACTGCTCCTGTGTCAAACTTATTCCTGAAACACAAAACTCGAATTCAGAAACAGCCTCCAATTATCAAACAGCACCATGTATCATTCATTGTATTGTATGAGGAAACAAAAATTACAACAATCACAGCTTTTTCTGAATAGGTGGAGTTGACTGAGGCAGCAACACCATAATATCACCTTATAAATCCAGTCCAATGATAGAGCAGTTAACCTACTTCTCTGCTAATGGCTTGATCTATAATATTCCTTGGTATTCCTCTATTTTTTACTATTGGACTATCCTCCATCTGGTTTACCCTCTTTATAGGTGCTTTTAGCGTTTTACAAGTTTTTTCACATATGCCCAAACAACCTAAAGCAAAACTCTACCATGATATATAATGGAAGGTAGCCTAACCTAACTTTCTCTTTAACGATTTCATTTCTAATCCTATCTTATCCTATGTAGCCACTAAACACTTTATCCATCTAGTGAATCTTGTCTTACATGAGCAGTACAAAAGGTTAAATTGTTATTATCAGCATCATTTGTCTGCAGCAGTAACAACAGAGCCTTCTTTCCTTTGATAGTTCTAGTTCTAAATTAGATAACAAAAGAAAAACTATCGGAATAGAGAAAATATGCTCATACAGGCACATGGATACAAATTTTTCCTTTGCTTTATAATACGTAAGCTTCTGCATTTCTTAAAAGTCCTGTTTGTGGGATCACATATGAGCATTATGTATGGCAGCCAGTAAAACATCAATTTGGCAAAATCAAATGCAGAACAGTACAAGTCATACTTTATGATAAGGTCCTTTATAATACACAAGCTTCAGTATTTCTTAATAAAGTGTCTTGTTTGTGGAATCACACATGAGCATGACAGCCAGCGAAGCATCAGTTTGGCAAAAACAAACTTAGAACAGTAAAAGCCATGCTATATTATTATTATAGGGGAAGGGCTTCATATTATACAGGAATGCAACAATAAAAAAACTACAATGTGCATTAACATTTTAATGCTGGGCTACAAGGAAGTCCATAGTTATAAAACAAAGTTCTCATGAATCTCAACTGGATCAATCTAGCCATGCCAATTGCAAAGCTAAGGCCTCTAACCAGCCAAATTGACAATATGGCATTGGCATGGATATGTGTAGTTCACTGAAAACTGAAACCAATCTTAAATATAAGACAGGTAGTTTCACATTTCAATTCATGACTAGTCCCCCATTAACATAATTAAGTGATGTTGGAAGTGAGAACCTGATAGGCCCTTCAAACATGTGTATGAAAGGAGGGCAGAATAGGAAAGGAAATAGAGGGAGTTGTCCTGCAAATTAGATAGTGGACAGCAGAGATATGATGAACTAGGAGGGAATGTAACAAACTGCACAGGTGGCGGCATCGGATTGGATAGGGAAATTGAGGAGGAGTGAGAGTATTCTCATCTCAGTAGGAGGTATTCCCACAGTTGGAGTAACATTTTATCTTTCTTTGTCTTTTTCATTTCATTAAGCAGGATTTTCTTCCATCTATAGACAAATTTACTGTTTTATTGCGAATTCCCAGAGACTTTCCTCTGGGTGATCAGTGAATATATTGTTCTTTGGTTTCTTATTCCATTTCTGAGTTGGTTCTATTAGAACCTCAACTCATTTAGATAGCAAATGGAGCACAACAAGTGCAATGCTAAAAAAACTCAACTTAATCCACAACCATATCTCTAAGGTCCAAACTAATTTAACTTTGGTGTGGCCAACTAATCATCCATGAGAAATGCTAAAAGCTGAACAGGAACTGAAGGCTTTAGAAACAGGACTGCAGCCATATACTATAGTTAAATGCATTTTATAAAGAAAGCATGCACAAAACATTATACGAGTGATAACAAAACTGTGTGCGCTGTCGAAAAGGTACAATTATTAAGCACTGGATTTTCAGAAACTGAATCAGACGATTTAGAATTGTTACGTGATTCATACAATTCTCGGCAATACAACAAATACTACCTCTGATTCAAAGCACAAAACAACTACACGTGCGATTTGCATCGCCAGCTCAAATTTCCATCTCGTATCACGGTTCGAATCAGACCATACAAGCTTTACTAACTACCATGTTATAGAAAAGGAAATCAACATATTCAACACAAAAAAGTCCCATAAACCGCATTGAGTTAACATAAATGCCATGCCTGTAGTGCATTAAACTTTCACACATTGATCATTAAGGAAGAGTGAATGCAAAAACCACTTAACATATGGGAACAATAATTTTCCTAGCCACCCCTTTTGCTGGTTAGCTTGATTTAAACCACAAATATTAGCCTATGGATAAAACTTAAAACAAAACTCCAAACCTATATACATACTACCGGAAAAAAATCAGAATTTACAGATACCCACTATCCAAAACTGATTTTTCTCTACAAACAAAATGAGAGGAATAGAAAACAAGTTTAAAAGAAAAAAGAGGATAATACAATATACCTTTAGAAGTAGGAAGCTCCTTGCCATCCTTCCTATAATACTCCCGAATAGATACCAATGTTTTCCCTTTGAAATCCTGCATCGTCACCTTTCTCTTGCCTGAAAGCTGAAATCCAAAAAGCAAAACAAAAAATCATTGTTTTATCAGAGGTATTATCACTAACGAGTAACAGTAAAGTGGAAATAGACAAAAGGAAACAGAGACCTCGCAGATGATTAGATCGCCATCTTCATTGTACTCCTTGCCCTTAGAACACCCCTTCTGTTGTTCTTCTTCTTCTTCCTCTTGTTGTTGCTGTTGCTGCTCTTGGAGAAAAGTTTCCACAACCTGCTTCACTAAAGCTTTGAAGTGAGGCTGAGATAGGTTTAGACCTAATTCGTTGGAGGCTTGCTTTCGAATTTTGGACTCTGTAATCTCGTCCATGTTCGATTCTTGCAAAATCCTTCGTACTGTTTCCTCGATTCTTTCATTGTTCTTCGAATCTTCCATTTTTCGCGCTCTAGGTTTTTTTTTCTGTAAGAAAGGAGGAGACAGTTTTGCGCAGGGTCGCGGAGTTCTCACGTTCTAGCTGACAGTTTTGCTCATCCTATTAGAAATTAACTCCTCATTTATAAAAATATTCTGTTTGGTGAGAGAAACTTCGTAAAACAAAAATATTCCTTAGAGTAGTATAAATGAGGAGTTAATTTCCAATGATTAATGTGCATAATTTGGTGAATCTATTTCTCCTCTCATTGCACATTTCTTCTCTTTTTTTTTTGACATAAAGCGGTCTCTTCTTTGTACTTTTCATTTCATTGTACTTGTATATTGTAGTGGTTTTGTGTTTGAAAATTTCAAAAATCAAAACTAATTTTTGTTTTGAGCTTTAAAAATTTCAGAAATCAAAACTATATTCAGTTTTGAGTTTAGAAATTTTTTTAAAAAATAAACATTATTGTTTAAAACATGAACATAAAGGTGATATCAAAGTGGTAGTTGACGGTGGTCGAAGTGGTGGTCGCCGGTGGCCGAAGTGCTGGTACGCGGGAAGGTGTAATGGTGGTCGGCGGTGATTGAAGTGGTGGTCGGTGTTGGTCAAAGTGGTAGTTGACGACGATCAGAGTGGTGGTCAACGGTGGTCAAAGTGGTGCTCGGAGTGGTGGTCGACAGTGGGGAGTGGTGGTCGGTGGTGGTTAGAGTGGTGATCGATGGTCGAAATGATGGTCGGTGGTGGTCAAAGTGGTAGTTGACGATGGTCGACATCGTCATCACCGGTGGCTGGAGCGGTGTCGGCGGTAGCTGGAGTGGTGGTTGGCAGTGGCTGGAGTGATGGTTAGCAGTGGTCAGAGTGGTGGGCGATGGTAGCCGGAGTGGTGGTTGACGATTGCCAGAGTGGTGGTCGGTGGTGGTCACAGTGGTGGTCGGTGGTTGTTGAAGTGATGATTGGTGATGACGTGTTACAAAACTGAAATTAGAAAATCCTTTTTTTTTGTATTTTGAAGGATAACTGTTTCAAAAATAAGGAAAAAATCAATTCCACACCATTTTTCGTAAACATGTTTTGGTTTTGAAATTGACTTTGAAAACCAAAAACAAAAAACTCACAACCACCCCAAACTGACCATTAAATTTGTAGTTTCTATAGCCAAGTTCCATTGTATAGAAGTCTGGTTCAGGTCATAATTTTTGGGTAAAGATGAAATAAGGAGAACGAAAATAAAAAGTGTTAAGATTTGAAGATTACAAGGGAGAGAGCTAGATCGGAGAATGAAACTGAATCAGTGGGAGAGGGAACCAGCCAGCAAGAAAGACAAGTTTTTTTTTTTGATAGGCAATTTTAGTGGGGGTGGGGAAAATGTTAGTTTCCGGAGACTTAGAATATATAATTTCATTTCATTAATTTGTCTTTTAATCTGTGAACCGTGAGATTAATCCAACGACCGGAGATCTTTTATTGAGAGACAGCAGTAGGAAATCCTGAAGCAGAGGATCCGAACACATATAACGGCGTTAGCTTTTAGCAAACGTTAGAAATCAGAATCCATTTCCCGCGCTCACCGAAGGCAAAATAAAAACTTCTCCACGCCGAGACAGAGCGCCGCAGAGAAAGGAACACGACTATCTTCTCCCGGGTAGGGTTCCGCGATTCGCGCTGGTGTCGTGAACGTGATATTCGTCCGCCATCTTTTTTCAAAAGAACATTTCCCGCCATTTTCTTTCTCCTCATTTCCCCGAACCCTAGCTGCTAGCTACACGCCACACCTACTTCGAATTCTTCAATGGCTTCAACTCCAAAGAAGTCTTTTCAGTCTCCTTCAAAATCCAACCTACATTTACAATTCTCACCCACGGCGGCGACTCCCATCACTCCGCAATCTCTACCTCCTCGCAGATCCACGCGCTTAAAGGCCATCCCCTTCGATTCTCTGGCAACTCCACATGGCGTCAATGCATCTGGCGAAACCGAAAATCAACACACAGTTCCAAAGACAAGGAAAGCTAGGAAGAATCTTGAATTTTCGCCCAGGTCTCGTAGATCCATTGATTACTCTTTCCAAGACAAATTGGTAACCCGCTCAGCTGCAACTAAACGAGGAAACAAAAAGGAATCCGTTGAACCATCAAAGAAGAGAAATGGGAAGGTGTCCGTTGAAGTTTCATTTGCTCCAACATCGCCTGAACAATCGGAAACCAAAAAGAGGAAGAGGAAGGGGAAAGGTGAGAAAACGGTTGTTTCTAGAACTATTACTGTGATAAAAGGGGAAAAGAGTGCGCCGGTGCGAAAGAGCCGTTCGTATTATAGAAAAGCTGTTTATGATGGGGGAGAGTTTGAAGTTGGTGATGATGTTTATGTGAAGAGGAGAGAAGATGCTACCTCTGATGAGGAAGATCCAGAAGTGGAGGAATGTAGATTGTGTTTTTCTGTCGGTGATGATGTTATGATTGAATGTGATGATTGTTTAGGTGGGTTTCATTTGAAATGCTTGAAGCCGCCATTGAAGGATGTTCCTGAAGGGGATTGGATATGTGGCTTCTGTGATGCTCGTAAGATGGGTAAGAATGTTGATTTCCCAAAGCCTCCTAAGGGTAAGAAGCTAGTTAGGACAATGGCACAGAGGGTTCTTTCAAGTGATATGTGGGCCGCTCATATTGAGAGGTATGGTATTTCTTCTATTGTTCAATCACATAATCTTTGTGCTGTTTTCCTTTCACTTAATAGTAACCATGTTGACGTCTATTATGGCTTCTTTTACATCATTGTTTAATGTGAGCAGTATATGGAAAGAAGTGGATGGCAACTTTTGGTGTCGAGTACGGTGGTATATGATCCCGGAAGAGACTTCTGTTGGACGACAACCACATAACTTGCGAAGGGAGCTATATCGAACCAATGATTATGCTGACATTGAGGTACTAGATGATAACTGTTTTGGTTGTTACATACTGATAGTAAGGCGCTAGTATGATTGAATGTGTGCTAGTTATACGTCCTATATATCTATTAGTTAATGGCAATCCTTGAAATCTTTGCTATACATCTAGATGGTCTGAGTTTTACCAAACTATCTAGATGTACCAAAAGATAATAGAACCAAGCTTTAATTGGGTAGATAATAGCTTTCTGGTTGAGGACTGGTTACTTTTTTTTGTTGGTAAAAACTGGCTGCTTATTTTGATAGATTGGTTAGATTTTTCATTCTTGATTAGTTTAGCTTAGCATATCTACAATCATGCATCTACAAATAGGTCACTTTTATTTACGTTTGCGAAACTTATCAAACTTTTTATATCATAGGTTGGATGACTTGTTCCCGCTCATATGAAATGGAAGTTTATCTGCTAAGCTAGTAAGTTAGAATATAATGTGAAATTCCATACCCATGTTAATTTAAATAGTCGGCAAGAAGTTCGACTATTAAGTACTAACTAAGTTTTGTTGTGCTCCAGGAAATATGTTTTTTTATTTGTATTCACTATAATGAGATGCAAAAAAAAAGGGGACATGAGAGTTATAGTAGTGAAATTGTTTGTGCAGCTAATGCCAATATTATTAAATTATTAAATGAAGTAGAGAAATCAGAAATGTATCCAAACGTGTTGCGATTAAGTTGACATTTTTAAATAAAGTAGAAGAAATATCGAGTTATCAAAATTGGTGTTTTCTATGCATTGGGAATTACCTCTCTCTCTTGATATCCATGGTTTTTGCTATGTTTTCTATGCATTAGAAGCCACTCACCGTCTCTTTATAACGAGGTCTTGTGAAGAGTTGTGGCATTCAACTTCAAAAAAAGTGAGTGAATCTTTGGAGCAAGTCCTACTCTTAGGTATCACTTGTGTAGTGAGTGTTTATTCTTACTGAGTATCATTCATTGTAACTCAAGTGGGGTACTAGGGATTGTAGAAAGATACACAACTAGGGGTGGGTTTTTCAATTTTCATACAACTTGTAATCTTACTTTATAGGGTGTCTTGTGTGTTCTCATGTTCCACCTTTGTGCTTTTTTTACCCAACATAAAGTTTAATATAACTAGCAATACTGTATTTCATTACTACATTTAGTATTTCTATAGTCAGAACTTATCCTCCTTTTTGCTCATCACAGTGTTCTTCTGTTCACTGCAGATGGAATCCGTCCTTAGACATTGCTTTGTCATGACACCTAAGGAGTATGCTAAAGCTAGCAATGAGGGAGATGACGTTTTCTTATGCGAATATGAATATGACATTCATTGGCACAGTTTCAAACGTCTTGCTGATATCGACAATGAAAGAGAGGTACTTAAGTCAGAAAAATATAATACAATTATATGTGTGTGTGTGTGAGTGAGTGTGTAAAACAATTATTCTTCTAAAAAAGAGTTAACCATTTAGCTGTGCTATTATTGGCAAGTTGATTCATTTATGCTAGAAGGGCGAGGAGACTAATCATTTAGATATACTAGTATTGACGAGTTTATTCTTACATGGCAGAATGGCGAAGAGTCCGACAGTGATGACGACTGGAAAATTGACAAGGAATCAGACTCTGATTCAGATGAAGATGTTGAATATGAAGAGGAAAATATTAAAAATACACAATCTCAGCCACCAACAAGCCATCATTTAGCTGCAGTATGGATATTATTGTTAATGTATATTGGTTTTTTGTGTATTTGTGATTTCTGAAGAAAATAAATATGTTAATGAACAGAATCTGCACAAGGGACAGTTCTTTGGGCTTCAGAAGATTGGCACAAAAAGAATTCCACAGCATATAAGGTCTCACAAACAAACTGATCTTGAGAGAGCAAAGGCTACACTGTTGTTAGCATCGCAGCCTAGATCTTTACCTTGTAGAGATAAGTATGTTGAATTTAAACATAACTTTTTGATGTTTCATTTATCTATCTCAAGTTACTAATCAAAACATCTTTTTTTAGAGAAATTGAGGAGATAACCACATTCATTAAAGGTGTCATTTCTGACAATCAATGTCTTGGACGTTGCCTCTACGTTCATGGTGTTCCTGGAACCGGCAAGGTACTATCTTTTTATCTTCTACTAGAATAAGCTATATTATTTTTTGTCCAATATCCAATGAGGCTTTAATTTAGCTAGCATGGAGCAAGTCTAATTTTTAAATCCTTTTTTCCATGTGAAACTGCAGACAATGAGTGTACTCACAGTCATGAGGAGTTTGAGGTCAGAACTTGAGGCTGGTAACATCAAACCATACTGTTTTGTAGAGATTAATGGTCTGAAACTGGCATCGCCAGAGAATATTTATAAGGTAAAGTTCACAAAAAATATACTGGTTTTGGTTTATATGACCATATTTCTTGGTTATTAATTACTATCTTATGGTTCTGATATAATTTTAGGTTATATATGAGGCACTAACTGGACACAGGGTCAACTGGAAAGAGGCTCTCCGTTTTCTAACTGAGAGGTTTGTTGAAGGGAAGAAAACTGGAGAAGAGTCTGACCGACCATGTATTTTACTTATCGATGAACTTGATCTTCTTGTAACCAGAAACCAGTCGGTAACCTACAAATCTTGTAGCAAGAAACTTGTCATTATGCTGTCCACATTCTTTAACAAATGGAATCTCATTGCCACTGCTGTCCTTTTATCACAGGTTCTGTACAATATCCTTGACTGGCCTACTAGACCACATTCCAAGTTAATTGTGATAGGTAATGTAAATCTCTTGTCAATTATTTGTTTTAGAATCATGATTTTCCAGCTAGGCAGTGGTAATGTCAAATAGTGTGATAGCTAGAGTTCATTTGATTATAACAACTGCAATGCCTTTATGGACTGTAAAAACTTATTCTTCAGCAATAATGTAATGAATTCAGGGATAGCAAATACAATGGATCTTCCAGAGAAGTTACTTCCTCGTATATCAAGCAGAATGGGCATCCAGAGGCTTTGCTTTGCCCCATATAATTATCATCAGCTTCAAGAAATCATCTCGAGCCGCCTCAAGGGAATTGATGTATTTGAAAAGGAAGCTATAGAATTTGCTTCAAGAAAGTTTAGTCTCTCTGTCATTTGAAGTTTCGTTTCATTTAATCTTTTCTGCACAGTGGACACTTGTTTTGGTACAATAGCTTATTGATTTACATCTGACACGGTCTTTAATTATTCAGGTTGCAGCATTTTCGGGAGATGCACGTCGTGCTTTGGAGATATGCAGACGTGCAGCTGAAATAGCAGATTATCGTAAGAAGAAGCTAACTTCAAATACTGATTATGTTGCTGCAGGTATATTATATGAACATGCCCTAGAGATTTTACAAATCATCGAAGGAGAAAGGGTGATTGCATAATGTTTCCTTTTTTTGTTAAGTAAATAATATTGTATTATGTTCAAAATGGCATGTCTCCTATTTTATCTTATTTCATGGCATTGTCTAGGATTTCAAGGAATGTCTCTTTTTCTTGTCAATTGTCCCTTTAATATTGTACTCGCAAATTGTAGTTACAAATCGAAATAATGCTCGCATTTAGTTTGGTCCAGGCATATCCTTTTGCATCTTAATTCTAGAATCACATTAGTCATTGATGATAATGGAGGGAAATTGCATGTCCTTCTCATGCATTGCTTGTCGGGTAGGCGGCGATTGCTTTTTTATCATATTGTAACACTGCATAACTAACAATCATTCCATAATATTGTTTTATTGGCAGAACAAAAACAATCTTTTTTTTTGCGGCTCTGCTTTATAAACCACATATATACTAGTACTTGACATCATATTACCTTGAAATTATAGAAAACACGTCAACCATAGTTTTTAGCCTTTCTTCTCTCATATTTGTTATTCTGTTGTTGTTGCCCATGTGTGTATGCTTGATATTGATCTAAAAATCTAAAATGATTCATGTTTTTGTCTTCTAAAGTGGAAAATTTGGATTACATGTTAACTCTAAAGTGCAATCGACATCACTTGTATACATGGACTGCTTATGTCTAAGATGGTTCTTCAGTGACTAATTCATTTCCATCTGCTCTCTAGGAAAGGCACTTGTTGGCATGGCGGACGTTGAAGCAGCCATTCAAGAAATGTTCCAAGCACCTCATATTCAAGTGAGTTGAAATTTGCAGTGTGTTGATTTATTTCCTGACATTTGAAATGATTTTTTTTCCCAGAGTGGTAGAAAATTCAATATAACTGAAAAAAGTCACCAGGACGTAAAGCTATTTATGTCATGCTAATTTAATACAATTTTTTATGTAACTTGGATACCCACTTTAGTAAATAGCAAATATGAGCCGGTTCTTTAACTGAGGATTTTAACATGAAAGAAGAGTTTATTCTGTTTTATATGGCCTTGCCATAGAGTAATCAAGAAAGAATATGACTGCTGTTTAATTTGTCAGATGCTACTGCTAACTTTGTTGACTGGTGATCGTAGGGTATAGTAGATAAGTTAAATAGGAGATTGATGTTATTGGCTTCTTTTATATACAAGCCAGATTTTCTCTGTCTATTAAATTTCATGGGGCACAATCATAAGCACTTTTATATGTGTTTACCTGAAAGACTGTCTCTAGCATTTTGTTTCAGTCCTACATCACTTACACCATTCTTCCATTTTGAAGGTGATGAGAAACTGTTCCAGACTTAGCAAAATTTTCCTAACAGCTATGGTGCACGAGCTTTACAAAACAGGAATGGGGGAAACCACCTTTGAACAGGTCAGCTTCTGAAGCTTCTCTTTTATTTTAATCTCGTTTTGCATTAGGGTCATACATAATAAAGTTTTTCACCTTTAAATTGAATGTGGATAACTATATGCTTAAAACCTCATCCCTCAGCTATTTTTCAGTTGATTAGCATTATATGAAGCTTTTTCTAATGCATGCATATCACTCAAAAGATGTTTAGTTTCTAGCTGAACTTAGTGATTTTATATTCTGGCATTTGCCTTGTACTAGAAAAGTGTTAGTTAGAAGCTAACTGCCTATGACATTGGGCTACCAACTTCCTTTTACTATTCAGGAAATCAAACAGGTAAAATTTCAATTTTATAGCGTTCTTATGTAAGGTTTTCTTTAACAATGCAGTTGTCAATGACGGTTTCGCGTCTCTGTGCCAGTAATGGAGAAGTTTTTCCTGGATATGATATCCTCCTGCAAGTTGGGTAAGACTTCTGTTTTGTTTCCTACAAGCATCTGAGATGATATGGCTCTAGAAGGGAAAACAAGAAGGGGATTTTGCTTTCTACTTGAATATAACAACAATATTTAACTGCAGTGGAAACTAACTGCTAAGTGTATAGGATTATCCTAATTGCATATATCTGAGGTGTCTTTATTCAATTTTTTTGCAGCTGCAAGCTAGGCGAATGCAGGATCATTTTATGTGAAGCAGGTGCCAAGCACAGGTTGCAAAAATTGCAGCTCAATTTTCCGAGGTTAGTTCTCAAATCCCTTATCAGTTCTTCAGCTGCTTCTAATGAAACAAACTACTGATGGGAATATGTGTAATGTATTTTAACTTCAATAAACTAAACTGGTCATCATTTTCCTGCAGTTTTGATCTGGCCTCAATCTTGTGTTCATGCAAGTCACATACATATGTTAATCTTCAATCTAGAAGTCAACTTTTTCAAGTTTTATTGATACTTTGTTTTGGAACTAGTAGATTAATTTTTCAAGTCCCTTGAAACATGCTAGTTTTTCCAACTAAATCATTTTTCAACAGTTAAGTTGGTCTTTCCTGCCTTAAATTGCTCAATTTATTAATGCGTGTGTAGTTTAGCAAATCTTAATTATAACTCAACAGCAAATGTGGCAAAACTAAAAAATTGGGAAGCCTATGCTTTGATAAGGAAATACGGTGAGACTCGAGAGTAGTTTATGTTGATCAAAGAAAGAAACACAAGATTCTGAATATGCCTCATTATTGAATATGTAAAACGTGATTACAATGAAGGATATCCTTTTATACATGAATATAAGCCAATGGAATTTGGAGCAACACACCGTCCCTTACCTACTAACTAATTCTTAACAACTAATAGCTAACAGAATCAGTATGAAACTAACTAAAAAATAGATTAACTGTGTTTATCTGACTGTAATTGAGCGTAGAATATTATGTAGGTCACAGGCCAAGCTTGGTCACCAGGGAAGTATATAAAAAGGTATAGTTAAGGATTTAGTAAAAACATCTGCAATTTAGGCAGAGAAGGAATGTGGAATAATCGGATGAGACCAAGTTCTATCTTTTCCCTAATAACATGGCAGTTTATCTCTGTGTGCATGGTTCTTTCTTGGATGGTTGGATTATGAGCCAACTAGATAGCAGATTTGTTGTGGCAGAAAACTGAAGTAGGTTTGTCAAAGGTGATGCAAAGGTCTTCAAGAAGAAATCATAGGCATTGGATCTAACAGGTAAAACTAGCTAAGGCTCAATATTCAGCTTGAGCTGGATCTGGAAACTGCAGACTGCTTCTTAGACTTCCATGAGTGATGATCCAAGGAAAATACAAAAACCACTAACAGATTTTCTGGAAGTTGGACATGTGGCCCAATCCAAATCTACAACCATAAGGTTTTAAGTCAGAAAATAAAGAGTAAAATAAACCTGTCAGGGAAGGATCTTAGATATTGCAGCATCCTCATTGCTGCATGATAGTGCATTTGCATAGGTTTGGAGACATGTTGGCTAACTTGTTGACCTGGAAAAGATATGTGTAGCTGAGTTGTGGTTAAGTTGAGAAGTCTTCCTACGAGTCTTCAGTACTTTGATTCATCAGTATTAGGTACAGAACTGGTGGAATCTAATTTGAATGTGGGATCATAAGGTGTATGTCAAGGCTTTACAGCATGATCACCAGAATCTTCCAGAAGCTCAAGAGTGTATTTTTTGGTTGATCATGATTCCTTGGTTAGATCTAGCTACTTCAAGGGCAAGGAAGTATCCGGGAGGACCATGTTCTTTTATTTGAAATTGCTGATCAAGAAAAGCTTTGACATGCCTATTTTCAGCTTGGTTATTTCCTGCCAAAACTATATCATCCACATATATCAAAAGATCAGTAAAATTTGTATTAGTAAGTTTTTTTTTTTTTTTTGAGATTATGTATTAGTAAGTTTAGTAGAAGGAGAATAATCGTTTGAAGAATGTGTATAACCAAAACTAATGAAAGCTTCAGATAGTTTGAAATACCAAGCTTGTTTTAAACCAGGAACGGTAAGTTTACAAACTTCAGTAAATCATTTTGCTGAATTAGGAAGGGTAACTTCAGGAGGTAAAGACATGTAAACTTCTTCATGGAGATCTCCATGTAAAAAGGCATTGCTAACATCACGATGTTCAAGAAACCATCCTTGGATGGCAGCTTTAGCAAGTAACGTCCTAACAATAGTTAAATTTACAACTAGGAGAAAAAGTGTCAAACTAATCAACCTTTTTTTTGGTTACAAATCAACTCCTAGTTGATTGTAAACTTTTGCTACAAGCCTAGCTTTTTATACCTTTCAAAAATCATCTGCATGATGTTTGGTCTTTTAATCCCATCCCATTTTCAGAAACGGAAGAGATGGAAAGACTGAAATTTTTGTAAACAGGAGTGCATTTATTATAAATAATGGAAAAAAGTAGTTAAGTTGAGAGTATTGGAGATAAGAAGGTTGCAGTGATAGTCTTGAAGGTAGCTGGGTTTATTCCTAATTCTAGTGGACTGTCTTGAAGGTACCTTGTTGGAATTATGAAATGATGTCAGAGATGTGGAAAATGCCACCTTGTGAGAAGTGTTTTTTAAGGTTGTTACAAGCCTGATCATACCAAAGGATAGATTTGGCGATGCTGTCAGAAATTGATCGTTCGAGCCATGAGAGAACCTTGTTGCAGTGGATGTACAGCTCCTAGAGTGCATGTATGTGGCAGCAGGGTGAGGAAGGGTTCCATCAACAAAACAAATTTTGTACTTGGATATCAAAGAAGCCTTGAAGGCACGGGCCCAAGACTGATAATTTTTGCTGTCCATAGGAGGTGCAAGAACGGGGGAGGGATTTTCAATGGGATACATATAGTAAGGGCTGGAATAAATCTGAGTGATTATTGTCCATGATTGACAGAGGAAGAAGGAAAGAAAGATGCAAGAATCGACAAAAGGAAGAAAAAGCAGAATTATCAAGGAGCAAAATCTGATACCATGTTGATAAGAGAAAGAAACAAAGAAGATTCTGAATATGCCTCACATGTTACTGAATATGTAAATCGTGATTGCAATGAAGGAAGGATATCCTTTTTATACATGAAATATAGGCCAACAGAATAGGGAGCAACAAACTGTCCCTTAAGGCTTAACTACTACCTAACTCTTGACAACTAATAACTAACCGAAATAGAATGAAAGTAACTAAAAACAGATTAATTGTGTTTACCTAACTGTACGTGCATAAAAGATCTTGATCTTTTTACATGCATAAAAGATCAAGATCTGAAGGTAGCCGAAAATGAAATATGCTCCTTAATCTGTTTTTTTCAGTATAGAATTCTCACCTGTACAATTTTGTGGAAACAGTGAATGTAGTTTATACATGAAGCTTCGTACCTAAGTTTCCTATTTGTTTTTTTATTTACTTACTACATTTGTAAACTACGTTTGACTAAATTGCATTAATTTGACTGGTTTCATTCTACTTTGTGGCAGTGATGATGTAGCCTTTTCGCTGAGGGACTGCAAAGATCTACCTTGGTTGTCGAAATATCTAATGTAGGAATGAAAATTTGATTCTGTTCTTTCTTTAAGAACAATTTTTCCCATAACTTATGCTCAATTTTTGAGTTGCCAAATTGTGGCCATTTCTGGTACTACAAAATAATTTAATCATTTGCTGCTACAATTCGAGTCAACGATAAATTAAGCTTTTATATTTTATGAAATTATTTTAGAAACAGAGCCTAAAGCTTGATCAGAAAGGGAGGTTGTAACCTTTAGTATTATACACTGTTAACTCAAGTTTACAAACTTAAATTTAGTCAAAAGTGAGTTTGTTGCAATGTGATTTTTGTTGGATTTTTTATGTATAAATAACTTATGAAATAAAGGTGTTTGGATGGTATCGATTTCGATATCTGATTGCTGCAAAGGGTGAATTTTGTAATAGTTTAAATAGTATTCTTTATATCATTTGATCATTTTAGTTATATTTAAGTTGCTTAGTTCGTTATGCAATTCGCAATGACCTTTAGATGCATGGTGATATTCCTGAACACCATAATCATATTATGGAAAAATGTTGCAGTACGGTAAGTTTTTTTAGTCGAAATAAAACAAATTAGTGCAGGACAGCAAAACAGAATTTCAAACCATGAGCATAAAACGTTTATGCAGTAAAATTTAACTCCGCATTATTAATATTTGATATTAAGGTGACATTATTTGCCTCAAATATTGTAAACAGCTCCTTGCCAAACTGAATATTAAAGTTGGTAAGTTGTCAGATAGTACTTACTCTCTCCGTCTCAATTTAAATGTCTTCTTTGCTATTTTTTCTTGTCTCAAATTATTTGTCACTTTAGAATTTTAATACAATATTTATTACTTTTTTCCAACAATATCCATACTTTTATTTGTATTTTCAACTTTTCCATTTTTCTCTCATCATAATAACATTACTTTAGTCCTTCTATACTTTTTAAACATAAAAAATAGCATATTTAATCATTTTCTTACTACTGTGCGTATAACCTTAAACGACGGTTAAATTGAGACGGAGGGAGTAACTTTTATGCGTGTGAAGTCAAACATTGCATTGCATAATACTTCATATGATTAATTTAGTTGTTTTTTAACGATGTTTTGCAAATACTAAGATAGTCAATAAAATTTGTTGCTTTTCATAAAATAGTTAGTCTTTTCTCTGTTATATCTTTGATTGTTTAACACTTAATTTTCTCTCCACAATAAATTACTAAGGGTATAATTGGAAAGAGAGTAATTAATGTTACTTTAAACTATTAAAATGACAACTAAAAAAACAATTTCATTCTAAAAAACCAACAACTAATATAAAACGGAGGGAGTATAAATCATGAAATTAGCCCTGTTTCAAAAATGTTTACATTTCCACTAAATAAATTCTTTTATTTCTGTTATAATTTCCACTATAACTAAGAAACATCCTGTCAAACAAATTCAAATGAAGTGTTGAACTTTGGGCTACCCAGCCTTCTTATCTTTATTATATATACGAAAAAGTAGTGATGTGTAAGCCCTAAAAGTGATCACAAATAGAAATATGGTAAACTAAAAAAAAATGGACCCCATATATTTGAATATTTTATATAAAAGCATATTATTAGTTGCATGATAATATATTTATTTAAATTACAAAATAAAAAATATATAATAATAATAATTTTTAAAGGCATTCCTTGTACGGTAAGGCACCAATAGAAGCTAAAATTAGAGAAGTAAAACAATGTGTTTTCTTAACTATCAGGATGCCTCACTGGAGAAGTATAATACTACAGAGATATTTAGTGAACTAGATCTTCATCAAATCCGTCGACCTAAAAGATCTATATTTGTAAGTTGAAATATTTGGTGTTTCGGTTCGAAAACTATTTTTTTGTTTGATAAACTTACTACTGCTATGTTAATGTTGTTGTTAATCTTGTTGTGGTCTTATGTCATTATGAGCAGGTTGTAGTTTCTTGGTCATGTCTCCTTGGTTTCCTTCTAGTGAAATTCTTCCAATGGACTTCCCTCCTATCAACGTGGAAGGGCGTCTTGTTTACCGTGCTTTTCTTCGTCATTGTGGCACTTGTTATGGAAACGCTCATTTATTCATCTCAGTCAGAGCATTCTAAACCCACGAATTTACCGATTCAAGACCCCATCAAGCAGAGGCTTCTTCTTCAGACACGAGTAAAGGCTCTAAAAGGAAAATGGGATATTATGTAAGAAGAGTGTGGTGAGGGTATATGGTAAATAACCTGTAGGGTACGATTCTTAGTTGGTAAGTTGTTTTTCCTTTATAGTATCCAAGAATATTAGAGTGACCAATATGGTTAGACAAAGAGATAATTTTCTCCCTCTCTAAGGAGCTTGACTCTTGAGTAGATTGGGATCGTTTTCCCTTTCTCTTTCTTCATCTATCAAGAAACCGGTGATAGTTGAAAAAGAAAAAGAAACTGTCTAGAGATTTAAATACTTTCATTTAGATGATTACATTACATTGCCCTATTGTATAGTTCAGAAATGACCAACATTTTCTATACCTCTCATCCTTAATGCCTTTGGTTTTATGTCACCTCAATAATATGTTATTGGCTTGTGTAGTCCTTGCAAACGCTCATCCATTAACTTTCTTCGGACCTTCCTTTTTCTTGCTGCAAAATTTGGCATCACAATAAACTCTACTAACTTTGGCTAAATCAGATAGTTCAAATATACTAATTTTCCTTGATCTATAGAATGGAAAAAAAGCAATGACAGTAGAGTTGGAGCTTTTGATCTAACTGTATAAACTTGAAAGAAGGCACAATCATGAATCAACTAGGAAATTACTAGTATTGTTTAAATGAAGTTTCAGACACGTGTTTTCCCTGAAAAGCAGATCTACATAGATAAATAACATTAGACAATATAAGAAGAAAGGAAGATTACGTTGGTTTGGAGTCATCAGTGGGAGGTGGAGAGGGTTTTTTAGCACTAGTACCACCGGAGACAACCTCGTCCATGCTTTGTCCCTGTCGTCTGTATCTACCACCAGAAGCCACAAAACCAGGACAAGGCCTGTAAGCTTTTATAGGCCACCAACCAAAACCAGGGACAGTTGCAATTCCACCTTGAATCCTTCCTTCACCATTGCATCCATTCTCGATTTCTTCTCTTCCACATGCCTTACACCCACTGTCACTGACACTGTTAAAACATGTTCAGCAACTAGTCTATATATAACAACCTCGTTCGTTAGGTTGAATGAAAAAGACAAAGATCTAAACACTATGTGTTGATTATAGCAAGTTAAAGAAGAGTTTGAGCTAATTAATTAAATGGGAAAATGGAAGGTACCTTAGATTGGCGGATTGATCAGAAGCGGTAAGTTCATCAGGTGAAGGGGAAATAATAGAAGTTGGAGTAGTAGAAGAAGGAGAGCAGAGAGTGAGAGTGAGAGTGAGAGTGAGGGGAACAATTTTATTAGATGATGATAAACAAGGGTAACTTGGCCATGAGCAGTATTTTTGCTTGTATAACTGAGACTGATAATGATGAGGAGTTGCAACTGAGAACAAAGCTATTGCCATTTTTTTTCCTCTCTCTCTCTCTCTCTCAGCCTCAGCCTCAGCCTCAGGGACGAGTAACGTGTCGTTAGCCACTCTTTTGGCTCATCCTATCCCAACTCCAAAGTCCAAACCATTCTATCCAATGTGAGGCTGCTTGCTAACCAGGTTGCCAAATCTCTTTTCACCGCTAAACTTCCCAGGATAATAATAATAATAATAATTTTATGTATATTTCTTGATTAATTAATATTTAAATAGATTAAATTATACTAATCCCTTTTTACTTAGGCAAGCTCTGTAGAATTATCATGTTTAGAAGGAAAATTTCTATTTTAAAATTTGGAAAAAATGAATCACACAAGTAAAGACTCCAGAGATATAATTAATAATTCAATTAGTATTTTAACTACTCAATAACTACTCCTTAAACATGTGCCTAACAGATTAACATTCCAACAGTGCTTCTTAAATCGTCAAGCTTTTCTTTCGATTCTATTATCAGATTGTTTATTTATTTAGTTACTAAAGTTGTTGGCATATTCTCCAGTTATACATTACTTTTTTGTTCTTTTGTTCTTTTGAGATCATCGTTAGATGTTTAGCAGCACCTTTGGCACCACCAATGCTTAATCTCTAATAATCACGCTTTACAATGAAAATCATCATTTGTTAGCATAAGTTCCGAAATTCAACTCAGTGAAAGATGCACACTACTACTACTAGTATCTACGACAAAATTCGAGAATGCTTGTGAGTGCATTTGCATTTGCATTTGCTCCCGCGACACTGCGCATATGCTGCCAGCAAACATCCTCATCCAACGTCTCATCCTTTCAACCCATCTTTGATATTTTTACTTTAATCCAATTACCATTCTTGCTCTTTTCTGGTGCCATTGCGACTTCCTGTTTTATATACAGTATGAAAATAAAAATAAGATTGAAAACTAAAAAAATGGATCTTCCAAAGAAATTACTAAAATTTCAAGCATCTTTGCTTCTGCAAATAAAACCCCTGTTGTAACCAGTATCAGACATAATAAATATCTCATCTCTCACTATTATCCATGAACAATTTGATGTTCAACCTCCCCAACCATCACAGAACTGTGATGATGAACCATATACCACCTTCCTCTGTGAAACTCAAAGACATTGGTAACATTGAATGGCCCTGTATCCATGTCCACATATGTTTTCATGGTAACCCAAGCCATGTCTGTCATGACCCGAGCACGTACATCTCGAACTTGGAAGTTCAATCCCTGCTCCCAGTTGAATACCAGTTGCCAGCTCTGCATTACTGAATTATACCTGCAGCATGGAGTATTGCATTATGAACTGCATTTGTTCACATTGGTATGGCAGAAATCATTTCGAAGTAAAAAGAAAAAACAAATGCAACAACTTCAAAAAGACTTATTTAAGGATTAAATAGCATTTTTTCCTAATAATGAAAATATCCAATCTATCATATGTTCAAACTGAATGTATCTCTGGAGCATCAAGCTCCAAAGTAACCAAAAACCCCATTTTTTTTTGACATGGAACCGGTAATACTAAAACATTGAGTCAGAATATCCAAGCAAAAAGATCACTAACAGGAATTTTGGACCACTGTATTGTCAGTAATCTTGATGAGATAACTTTAGCACTAGGAACACTCCCTTCCATAACAGTCTATAAAAAAGAAAGGAAAAAAGAAACGGAAGGTGCATGCCTAATGGGAACCAAATCATACGACGCTTTTCCTAATTCCTATCCCCAAAAATATATATATACGGTGAGGAGTGAAAATTAACATGGGTATAGCATAAGAACATCCTAAGTCAACTATAAGCAATAGCATCAACGAACTTTGCAAGTTTGATTAATAGAAGACCTAACAAACAACCTCTTCAAGTATCAAAAGATTCAAAACGTATATCATGCATTTCAAGCTACACCAAAAGAAACAGTATGGACCACACAAAATATATGGAAATAGAAATATTATTCCGTCTATGCAAAATGGATGATTTTGACAGCAAAAAGGAGACCAATTACTCATTAAACAAAAAGTCATACCCTGAAAAAAGTTCTCCTGATGCATGAATGCACTTCACGTAATCTGCATTTAGCCAAAAACGACCCATTGCTGGAATGGATCTATCTCTTATAATATTGAAGAATTCTGTATTAACATTCACAATTGCTCTTGTTGCAGCATAGTAAGCCTTCCACCCATTAACCGGTGTAATAGTATCTTGTTCCAAAGTGAAGTCCTAAAACCAGAATTTCAAAAAGGTTACTGCCAAAGATACACAGGGAAGAATGAGAACGATGAAACTCATCTAAATAATCCAATCAAATTAATCACATAAATTCTTAACGAATTAGAGGATATTTATGGTTCATGTCAATTTGCTCTATGCCTTTATCATCTATAGCATTATTAACTTCACCAGTATTATTTCATCATTCTTTCTTTGTCCTTGTTTTCCCACACATTAAAACTTGTAAGTCAAGGAAGAGAAGAAACAGAACTTATTCTGATGTTTGAAGGTTTTACACAAGGAATAGTATCACAGACAAACCTACTTCTTTCTCCAGCTAAACCTCATCATTTTAAGGGCAATAATTATTTGGACACACTATAACAGAACAGTACAATGATGAAGGAAAAGCACGTACGTGCATTAGACATCCTAGAATTTTAAAAGTCCTTCAAATGTTCTTCCAATATAAATTGTTTCAAAGAGAAGCAACTAGAAGAATTTCAGTGCCATCTCTTGTTTTCTAAACCATATATGAATTCAAAACAGCAAATAAAAAAAGGCATGATGAGAATGAAGTTCAGAAACAAACCCACTTCTTTCTTCAGCAAAACCCCATCACCTTAAGGGCAATAATTATTTAGACAATGACACACTATAGAAGCACAGTGATTATTTGGACACACTATAGAAGCACAGTATATTGATGATGGAAAAACACATGCATTAGACATACTAGAATTTCACAAGTTCTTCAAATGTTCTTCCAACATAAATTGTTCCAAACAGAAGCAACTATGAGAATTTCAGAGCCATATTCTAAACCTATGAATTCAAAACAGCAAAAAATAAAAAGACATGAGAATGAAATTCACCTTGTGATAGAGGGCCTTCCAGGCATTATCATCATTGGCAGCCTTTCGCATCAAAGAATTAGTCATAGAAAGACGACACAAACTCGGATAATCCAAGTAACTAAGCGCATGCGTAGTAATCTCCGGAACCAATTCCTCCATCATCGATGATCCCGTGCGCCGATCGGCCAACACCACCTGCGACGGAGTGGGTGTCGGAGTCGGAGCGGGATTGGTTTCCAGCATTTCAGCGACACCGCCGTTCAAGTAGGGGACGGCAGCGGCTGAATCAGAATCGGAGTTGGAAGAAGAGGAGCAATTGCAGTGCTTTCTCGGTGGCGCGAATTTGTTGATGGAAGAGGGAAGGGAGAATGGTCGGAGGAGAGAGAAAAGAGCGAGGAAGAAACAGAGGGCGGTTACGGTAACGGCGAGGAGGAGCGGTTCGGAAAACACAGAAGATATCTCCATTCATAAGACATCAAAACTCGGCATTCGCAGAACATCAAAACCCTAATTTGATATCAATCAATTTAAACTCTCTCTCTCTCTCTCTCTCAAATCAATTCACAGTAGGGTTGTTGCTTCTTCTTCTTCGCAAGACTAGGTCTGGGTGAGCTACTAATTGCGAACCCTAAATTTGTTGTTTATATTTGAAGTGGAAAAGAAAAATGGGGTAACGAAAACAAAAACGGAAAGAAATTAAAGAGGTTGAAAAATGGTTCGCTTCAATTTGAAAGCCAACTCAACGTGAGAAGGGATATAATTGTATAGATTAGTGGGTGGTTTTATTTTCTGCACACTCAGTTACTCCGACTCGCTGAAACCAACCCTGAGCTTCCCCTACTGCACTCTGCCTCAAATGTTATTTATTAATTAACATAATAATATACTTCAATTTATTTATTAATTAATTAATTCTTTAACCATTTCTTACAGAATTATTTAACCACTCATAAAAATTTAGAGCTTTGCAAAAACAATTAATTTATATACATATAAACATTGTGTGTATAAGTTTTGACTCTATCAGCTAATGGGTGAGTCGGATGGGTAATAATCGACCAAGTTCGATAATAATCGACCAAATTCGATGATATACAAGTTGAATAAGGACATGGCTAAAAAACTAAGGCAAGACTGACTTGACATGAAAGACGAGAAAAAACATTGCGACTAAAAACTTATGAGCATTCTATTTTATGTTAAGTGTAAATTTTGATAAATCTCTAAGTATTTTTCTATTCTATATTCAAATTCACAAAACAATCGTCAAGTAGCTAACTATTTTTTATTTATCAATTTCAGTAACTAACGTTATCATACTTGTTACGATATCGTTTTCTATAAAAGTTTAATAAGACAAATTTCTCTTAAACATACATCATAGTGGCAGCATCGAGAAACATAGTACATTTGGTGGTGGTGGCGGCGGTGGCTCGCCGGAGATGGTGGCGGCTCGCCGGAGAAGAAGAAGATGGAAAGTGATCGATTATGTTTTGTATTTGTGTCAATTTGGTCCCCTATATTTTTTATTTGTTTCAATTTGGTCCCCCATTGGCCACATCATTTAATGAATCCTAGTCAGCCCTGACAATTAAGACGTCATGTCAGCAGTTAACTGCCAGTGTGGTGTCCGTTAGAAAAAACTAACGGCAGGGGCCAAAATGACACACAAAAAACATGAAGGGCTAAAACGAGAAAAAAAACGTAAAGGGCCAAAATGACACAAACCCCAAACATAAAGGGCTAAAAGTGCAATTTAGCCTAAAACTTATAAACAATAATAATGGGGATGCGTCGGTGACCTGAGGGGTCAACTGAACCCGTCCTAGCTTGACTTCGGGTTAAGTTAATGGACAATCTCAAATGTCCTTTTGTCTTTTTTGTTCGGGTTAGACGTGACCCTATGTGATCAGGCTGAGATGGATTGGCAGGGCGAACTGAGTTTTGCTCACCCCTGATCACATTTTGTTGTGCCATTAAAATATCAACTCTTCTAATTATTTGAAAAGTCATTCACACAATGATCCATGATTGGTTGTTAGTGTAAAAGCATGGTTAATTAAATTATACTAAAAAATAGATAATTTAAAAAGTTTTACATGATTTTACAAATATTTGATAATATTAAAATGTCGTGTTAAATTTCCCCGATTGTTGATTACATGGACAATTCCTCTAATACGGGCTGTCAACTCTCAGGTGGGTAACTATGATTTTACAAAGGCTTAAATATGTTTTAGGCCCCTGTAAATATGGGGTGTTTTGGTTTAAGCCGCTGCAATTTTTTTATTTATTTATAAGTCTTTGCAAAATCACACGTTTTGTTTTAACCCCTTCTGTTAGCAAACTGTTAGTCAGACGTTATTTATAAGCCCCTGCAAATATTTTTTTTATTAGACCCTTGCAAAATATATATTTTTTGGTTTAATCCCCTACAAATATAATTTTTTTTAATGTGGAAGAGATTTTTAACGTCTGACTAACAGTTTGCTAACAGAAGGGGTTAAAACAAAATGTGTGATTTTGCAAAGGCTTATAAATAAATAAAAAATTGCAGGGGCTTAAACCAAAACACCCTATATTTACAGGGGCGTAAAACATATTTAAGCCTTTTACAAATATTTGATAATATTAAAAGCAATTGATTTTGCTACTGTTATTTGTGATTTGCAATAAAAGCTGACACCGATAACTTCTTTCGAATAATCAATACCACTACCCGAAAGCGAAAAGGGACTTTCAATTAAATTTGTCTAGCGATTTTACTGAAAAGAAAGCAAACTTAACATTCACCAAACTATTTTTTCTGCCCATTCATCAATGTTTGTGTATTCCATCAATATTTTCCACCTTAATATATTCAATATTTTCCTGTTAACTTCTCTGTTAGACTTGACATCGTTAATCAAACACAGGGAGCAATAAGGAACAAAAAAAAGTCAGAAAAAGGAATAAAAACGTCGAGAGACAACCTTGCGATGAGTGGTCGTGTGACTAACAAGTAAATAGGAGAGGGACACAACATCACTAGAGAGAAATAGTGTGTGATCCTACCATGTTCTCTTATTTTTGTGAATCTCCAACCTTATCCGTTGATGGTTCCTCTCTTTTATAGAGAGTGGTAATGGAGTATGTGTTATTGTAATGTTAGAGGAAAGCGACTTGGTCTTCTGGAGAGGCTATTCACGGGTGTTGCGTGATGCAGTGGGTGGTTGGGATGTAGGGGACCATGTACAATTCATAGTGGAGTTTTTGGAGCACCAGAAGTGGATATAGCAGTTGAAAAAGTTGTTTCCTTGATCGAAATGAGAAAAGACAACAACCCCTTTGCCCTCTTCAATCAAAAGGAAAAATCACGTCTTTCCTTAGTTGTTAGCTTTTTTTTAATAGAAAAGGGGCATAAAGCCCAAAGATTATACAGAAATTAGTCTAGGAGTAAGGACTCCACTAGAATCAAAAGCAATAAGATGCTTGATACAATTAGGCGGTGAGGGAAAATAATAGTAGAGGTGTCGTTAGATAAACTACACCCCAAATTTGACAGCCCGTCAGCAACTCTATTTGACTCCCTGTGAGTGTGTTGGATCTTAACGACCCAACTCTTCTTCTAATTATTTGAAAAGTCATTCAGACGATCCATGATTGGTTGTCAGTGTAAAAACACCGTAAATTAAACTAAAAAAAATAGCTAATTTAAAAGTTTTAAATGATTTTACAAATATTTGATAATATTAAAATGCCGTGTTACATTTCTCCAATTGTTGATTGCATCGACAATTCCTCCAATATAGGGGTGCCAGCTCCCAGGTGGGGACCCATGTGACTATGTGATAGTGTGTGTGGTATTTCTGTTACCGGCAAAAAATAAATTTAAAAAAAAAGGTCTTTTTCAGAGAGATGATGATGATGTCGATTGATATAACTGTTTTTTTTTTCTTATAATACTTGATATCATTAAGTCGATAATAAACCAAAGAATAAAAATTGAAGTGAATGGTAATTATTTTTTATGTCTTGAAAAAAGTCTCCGAAAACTCTGCTAATGTACTAAAAGTTGTTGTATGATCGGTTCCCTTTTAAAGCAATTAGACATGTTTTTTTTTTTTGGACCAGCAATTAGACATGTTTGATGAGGGTTATTCATGAATCAAGTGAAGTGATGATTCTTGTGGTATCATAGTTTCGCCTCCAAAGGTGAACTTGAAGAATGTGCTGTGCTCGCGGGAGCATTTGTCATCAAATGAAATTTAACTGAAAACAACCGCTAAACAATTAATGATTATGGTGCCTGTGAAGAGGTGGTTGATTGAGGCTAAGCCTCACAGCTAGTTTGCATGCAATGCAGTGCTTTGCTTACTATACATACTCACGATATACATCATTGCTAGCAATGTGGTGGATCATCTTTAACTGAGAAAAGGTCCAATTTGCGACATGCACTACTTATATATATTTGCTGTAAAACATATAACTTATCTATTTGCTATATAGATCCTTATTTTATACATAAAGTGTTTTCTTATTACACTTCTTCATCTTGACATTTTTGAAAAATTATAACTGTTTAACTTGAAATAAACTTACAAATCACTTAAACTTATCTGCCGTTACGCTTTCTAAAATTTAAAAATAAAATATCAACCAATTTGCTTAAAAATAAAGCAATCAACTTTTTGGAAATATAAAACAAATGCCTATAAAACGATATAAAAACGCATCTTAATACAAATGGGACGAACAAAATTTATAGCCAAAAATAATACATCTACTTTTCTCATTGCAGACATTAGCTTTGAATGCAGCCCCTCATGAATCTTGGGGGAATCTTGCCCAAGTGCAACCACCAAATCTGAAATACTGATTGGCCAGGAAATATAGTAGCAATCTTGGGTTTAGGAGAGGATTGAGAAAGAACTCACGTGGTTTCTTCCTTTGATTGAGTTTGTATGGCATACTCCAAATCCTGCACTTGATCTTTAACGAAGGGAAGGTTGCCAGGATTTCCGTCCTCCAAAAGATATAAAGGTGTTTGGGGAGGGTATTTGTTCAGAATGAATTCTATTTCCTCACCACTGATTTCCTTCTGATTGAGAAGAACCTGCAATGCAATTTATAAGCGGTCAAAGTCATCAAGCGCCACAGAACTTATAAACAAAAAGGAGCAGAGTGCTAGTTGGATTATTTTCACTCCAGTGATGTCAAGCTGGGATTTGGATATTCTAAATTCATTTTTTCCTACACTCACCTGCATTCACATGTATTTATGCTAAATGAAAGGGTATTTAAGTATTTCTCTAACTCACCATCTCCCAAATATTCTCTCACAACATTTCTGTCTAGATGAAGATGAATGTATATGAATGTATGAAAATATGAATATGAATTTAGAGAATCCTGATCCGTCAAGCTGGTATGGAAATGCTTGCAGATGTTATACTGCAATTACTGAAGTATGCTTGACCCTACTCATAAAGTCCTTTTGTTACTGATGGTTACAGATTTTTCAATTATAAAGTTTTAAAACAATTCAAAAACAACATAACTCGGATCTCGCTCCAAATTACCTTTACAGCTTTAAGCAAAGCTGCACGGTGTCTCTTCAGGAGAGACACTGTCTTTCCGTACATGTCACGTACCAACTCTTCAGTCCTTTGTGCAACTTGATCATCAAGCTTAAAATTTAGTGGGGGTTGAATCAAGTTGTAGTCGTCATAAAGAGACCCTTCAAAATCCAGCCTTGGTCCAACAAATTTAACTGACTTCCTCCATGGGGGTGCTTCTCCATGTATGACCATTGGGTCCTCCAAATTCCAGCTGCAAATAGAAGGGCGAAAATGAGCTTATATGCCACAACAAAATAAGCACAAATTTAAATACAAAAAGTTCAAGCAGTTGTCCCAACATGGTTAGTATTTTGCGAGCAAGCCAGGATGCATGTGCAAGGTATTCAACAGAGGCTTTTGATGTGTCACGTCCATAGATGACCTCCTCAGCAGCTCTACCTCCAAGCAGAACCTGTATAGAACGCCGGACTCAAAATGAAACAAATAATATGAAAGGAAAAAAAAACTTCGTATAGTCAAGGGTACATGTACATGCCTGAAGACGATGCAGCAATTGAGGTCGACGTTCAAACATATACGATTCATCATCAAGTCGGTGAAATACCAATTGAGATAATGTCTGCCAGAAGGTAGTTTTTTTTATAATTAAAAATTCTAATTACGTAGCATTAAGCAACAACCAAACAATTATGAACTGTAAAGCATGCAAACAGGCTAAAGTAGCCTATATTTTAGAAAGGCTCTGTTAGACCTCTCATTAGAAATGTTTATGAGAGAAGAAGAAGATGTTATTAACTGTGAAGAAGGGCAGGGCAGTTAGTAACTGCCGCATGGCAGTTATCATCTGTTATTAGTTATTATTCTGATTGGTGTGTTTTATTTATGTTTATTATTAAATATAAGCAGTTATTTGACAGTTATTGGATTGTAATAAGTATTGCAAACTGTCACAAGAACCGTTATCTTGTCATTTGGGAATACTTTGGGAATTGGGAGAGACTAGAGACTCTCATATGTTCTCTAGAACTTGTTCTTGTGAATTGTGTGTAATTTGGTTTGTAATTACAGAATCTGTCTCAATAAAAACAGTTTCTGGTTGTGTGTATTTTCCATTGTGAATCAGTTTCTATCAGGCTCCAAACAGATTTTTCTCCTCTTCTGCTCTACGCAGAGCTACATTTTCTACTAACACTTCAATTCTCACATATTTTGAATATAATTTCCAACTCTACACACACACACACACACACACACATCCTGGTCTATTCTCGCTCTAACTCACGTCCTTGAATTATCATACTATTCAATACTAGATTCTCCAATGTTAAAGTAATGAAACAGTGTTGCAGGTGTATCAGATATCCTTTCCCGAATAAGTATTGGAAACATCTCAAACATGAGAATAGGAAAGACCGAAAAATACTTCTAAGAGATAGACGAGGATAACATATAGTGAAGGAAGCTGAACAAGGACCTGACCACGAGGTACTATTGAGATGCGCTCGCAGTATTCAGTGTTTGCATTCTCATGTCGCCGAAGCAGATGAGAAGTTAATGCAACTCCCAGTTCAGTAGTAGCTCTACGACATTGTCCTTGATAACCTAACTCTATTCCAATACGTTTAGGCCCCACCGTAAGCCTGTCAACTGCTTCATCCATATCTGACTGAAGAACTGAGTTATGTTGCTTCCTGACAGCCACAAGAGCAGCCTCTTGGATCAATTGTGCCAATCTTGCTCCACTCCATCCTGAAATTAAGCTGCTTGTTCAGCAATTAATCGAAAAAAATTAATAAGCAAAAGAGGAGTCCATACCAGGTAGGTTCTGTGCATAGCTGGACAGATCAACCGATTTTGCCATTTTTACTTTGCTGGCATGAATTTTCAAAATATCAAGTCTTCCTTTTGCTCTTGGCGGGAGAATCTTGATCTACAGGAGAAAAACTAAATGACCATTAACAGCGCATTACGATCGAAAGAATTACATATAACATAAAAAATAATCAAGTGAACTCATGACACTGGTGGATACTGGACAGGTAAGTGTAAGTCACTGTTCGCATTTATTACGAAAACCAAAGAAGAAGATGCTCTCTCCATTTTTTACAATCAATAACTTGCCCCAAACCCACCAAAAAAGATAAATAAATCCACTGACTCAGCCACAGAAAGAAACCTTTCTATCAAGGCGACCTGGACGAAGAAGCGCAGGATCTAACAAATCCCTACGATTTGTGGCAGCTAGAAATATGATGCCCTTCCCAGTATCAAAACCATCAAGCTCTATCAACAATTGATTCAAGGTAGTTTCTCTTTCTTGGGTGGCTGCGTTATACAGGTTATCTGTGGACTCCTTGAAAGTACCTTGACGCCTGGTCACACACAAAATTCACACTCAGGTAGGGTACTCAGCAAGTAAATTGATAGCAAATGTAAACCACGCAACATCACGAGCTTGGTAATGATTCTGATAGTTTTAGTTCCCATTATGAAATTCCATAATTCAAGAACTGAAGCAAAACTACCTTGAACTAAAGTGGACTTCCCAGCCAGAAGTATCCCATGCCCATCAATATTATTAAATTTATATTTTAACAAAACTCACCTATCGTCACATCACCTATTCATTCTCATTGTAAAAACAGCATATGTGAGAACCAATACCTAGATTAGACCAACCAATTAATTAAAATTTCAAATAATGCAGTGGCCCTTACAATTACTTTATATACAAACCTATTAGGAAAATTTCAATGACTAGTGGGTTCAACATAAAGTTGGATGTTCTGCCATAATTCATAAGTTACTTGCTTAGCCGCCACTTCATTTGGCTTGAGGTCAAATAATGTGGGCATTCTAAGAAAATCTCTTCACTAAACATGTGAACATGCCTAGACAAAAAAATGGACAATGTTCATAATATAAACGCATACAGCCATACCTGGTTGCCAATGCATCGATTTCATCTATGAATACAACTGATGGTCTGTTTACCTGCAACAATAAATAACTATCACTAATCACTAAAATACAAACCTAAAAATCCACAATCTACTTCATTTTTCGAAAATTCAAACGAGAGAAACAAGCTCTAATATACTCAATAAAATCTCATGTTGAGGACTACCTTGCTTCCTCGTGATACAAACCATTCAACAGTTTTTAGCAAAAAGATAAGCACAATGATGCAAACACAGATAAGGGAGGGCATTCTGGTAATGTTACTCAAGTTTATGAAAGGAAGAAGTGGAAACCAATTGGTTGGGGACCACAAGCATTAGCATTCACTATGATGTAACCAACTGCCTACGTGGCAGTGTGTGGGTGTGTGTGGAGAGAATATTCTGAAGATTGGAGAGAGAAGACGTGGGTATATCAGTATGGGGAGTAGTTATGATTTCTTAGGCTGGTTTTGGCTGGGAATTGGGCTAGGAACCTTGCATTCTCTGTGCAAGTTCTGCAGACATTTGTGTATAGCATTTCCACTGTTTTATTCCTTGTAATTCGTCTATCAATTTCTGAGAGATACTCAGGAATTGAGTTATAATACCAGGAATTATTTCTACATTTCTCTTCCTTGTTTTAGATATCCATCAAGTGGTATCAAAGCACTCGGTTCTGGTGGTTTATGGTTAATACGCGCAGCACCATGGAAAAACGATTGGATGGAATGGAGCAGAAATTTGAGCAACAAATTGCTGAGTTGAAGAAACTTATCATCTCTCGCAGTCGTTCGCACAGAGGAAGGCCACGCCGGAGACAACCACGCCGGCATAATTCTAATGAAGAAAGTAGCGCCGTTGAGGGCGAAGGTGAAGACGGTGACTCTCGTTCTCCTCCACGAAGCAGTAGTCGTGACTCTTCGCGTGATTTTGGAGGTCGCAAGTTGAAAATACCCATATTCAGGGGAGACGACGTGTATGGGTGGGTCGTTAGGGCAGAACGATACTTTAAGTTGAACATGGTGGACGAGGAGGACAAGCTTGACGCGGTAGTGATCGCCTTGGAAGATAGGGCGTTGAATTGGTATCAATGGTGGGAGGAACAGAGCACAGATTTGAGTTGGGAGGGTTTTAAGTCTGCGTTGATCCGACGTTTCCAACCGGGTCTTGTGCAGAACCCGTTTGGCCCGTTACTGAGTATTCGTCAAACGGGCTCTGTAATGAAATACAGGGAGAAATTTGAACGTGAATCTGCTCCATTGAAGAAAGAAGAGAGGGTCATGTTGAAGGGAATCTTCATCAATGGCTTGAAGGAAGAAATCCAAGCTGAATTGAAGTTACACGCTGATGGCACATTGGATGAACTCATGGATAGGGCTTTGCTACTTGAAGAAAAAAATAACGCCATGAGAAAGGGTGGATTGATGAACTCAGAAAAGAAGAATGGGCGTGAAGGTGATAGATATCATGGGAAGGGAACCAAGGGATTCACTAGATGGGAGAGAGGAGGAAATAAGGAAGGTTCAAGTAGTAAGGGTGGTGAGGGTGACTCTGGGGACAAGAAGAATGGTGCAGGGAGGTTGTCTCAGTCAGAATTGAGGGAGAGAAGTCGTAAAGGACTCTGTTTCAAGTGTGGAGAGGCATGGGGAAAGGACCACATCTGTAAAATGAAGCACTATAAATTCGTGCTGTTGGAGGAATCTGAAGCAGAGGAAACAGAGGGTGATGAGACAGAACCTGATACAGAGGTAGTGTTAACTGCTAAGGTGATGCAGTTGTCTTTGAAGAGCAAGGAAGGATTGACTTCAAATAGATCCTTCAAGATCATAGGAAGGATCAATGGTGTAGAGGTGTTAGTCTTGGTGGATTGTGGTGCTTCCAGTAACTTCATTTCAAAGAGGTTGGTGGAAAAACTCAAATTAAAGGTGCACAAAACACCTGAATTTGTAGTGGAGGTAGGGAATGGGGAGAGAGTGAAGAATGAAGGGGTGTGTCAACAACTAGTGGTGGAGATACAAGGAGTAACTATTATGCAGCATTTCTTTCTTATGGAGCTAGGAGGGACTGACTTGGTGTTGGGAATGGATTGGCTAGCTAGTTTGGGTGATATGAGGGCCAATTTCAGAAACTTGGTGCTCAGTTGGGGAAAGGGTGAGGAAGAGAAGGTAATGAAGGGAGACCCTTCTCTATGCAAGGCACAGGCTTCTTGGAAAGCTTTGATGAAAGCAATGCAAGATGAAGGGGAGGGTTATGTGCTGTCTTATTAAGATGAGAATGAACCAGCCCAAGACCCTGTGACAGAAACTGATACAAGTCTGGAAGTTGTCTTGCAAGACTTTGAGCAATTATTTAGAGAACCAACCACTCTGCCACCTAGCAGAGGATGTGACCATGCCATCAATCTCAAAGAAGGATCTAATATTCCTAAAATCAGGCCCTACAGGTACCCCTATTATCAAAAGAATGAAATTGAAAACTTTGTGAAAGAAATGCTCTCTGCTGGAATTATCAGAAACAGTAGTAGTCCATACAGTAGCCCTGTGATTTTGGTGAAGAAAAAGGATGGAGGATGGAGGTTCTGTGTAGATTACCGTGCCTTAAACAAATTGACAGTGCCTGACAAGTTCCCCATACCAGTCATTGAGGAGTTGTTGGATGAATTGGGAGGAGCTAAAGTGTTTTCTAAGCTTGATTTGAAGTCTGGGTACCATCAAATACGAATGAAGGAAGAGGATGTCTCAAAAATTGCTTTTAGGACTCATGAGGGTCACTATGAGTTCCTTGTTATGCCCTTTGGGCTAACCAATGCACCATCTACCTTTCAAGCTCTCATGAACCAGGTATTGAATCCCTACCTAAGGAAGTTTGCATTGGTATTTTTTGATGATATATTAATTTATAGCAAGAGTTTGGATTGCCATAAACTACATTTAAGAACTGTGTTGCAAGCACTTGATGATCATGAACTAGTTGTGAATAAGAAGAAGTGTTCATTTGGTAAGACTAGTCTGGAATATTTGGGACATATTATTTCTGAGCAGGGTGTATCTGCTGATCCTGCCAAGGTAAAAGCAATGATAGAATGGCCAACTCCTAAGGATGTGAAAGGGTTGAGGGGTTTCCTTGGGCTCACAGGGTATTACCGAAAGTTTGTAGCAGGGTATGGTAAGATTGCTTGGCCTTTAACCCAGCAATTGAAGAAGGATAAGTTTAATTGGGATGATTCTGCCCAGAAGGCATTTGAGCAGTTGAAGACTGCCATGACAACAGTCCCTGTGCTAGCAATTCCTGACTTTGAGAAGACTTTTGTGGTGGAAACTGACGCATCAGGTAAAGGGTTGGGGGCTGTGCTTATGCAAGAGGGTCAACCTGTGGCTTATATGAGTCAAACTTTGTCTGATAGAGCTCTAAATAAATCTGTGTATGAGAAAGAATTGATGGCAGTTGTTATAGCTGTACAGAAATGGAGACACTATCTCTTGGGCAGACATTTTATCATACACACTGACCAGAAAAGCTTAAAATTTCTGGCAGATCAAAGACTCATGGGAGAAGACCAGCACAAATGGATTTCTAAACTCTTAGGGTTTGATTTTGAGATAAAATACAAACCAGGTATTGAAAATAAGGCAGCAGATGCCTTGTCCAGACAGATGCAGTTCTCTGCTATATCTGTGCAATTCCTAGACTGGGAAGACATAGAAGTTGAGATAGAGAAGGATGACAAGTTGAGGGGAATTATCCAAGACTTGCTGGTGAATAAAGTAGAGCACAGAGGCTACAAAATGAAGAAAGGCAAGTTGTACTATGAAGATAGACTAGTGATTCCAAAGAAGTCTGCCAAGATTGAATCAATCTTGAGAGAGTTCCATGATTCATCTTGGGGTGGACATTCGGGTTACTTTAGAACATACAAGAGGATTTCTGCCTTGTTCTACTGGGAAGGTATGAGAAAGAGGATTCAAGAATATGTGCAGAGATGTGAAGTTTGTCAGAGAAATAAATACCAAGCATTGAGCCCTGCTGGATTACTTCAACCACTGCCCATTCCTACGCAGACATGGACAGACATTAGCATGGATTTCATTGGGGGATTGCCTAGAGCTGGTGGTAAAGATACTATTCTGGTTGTGGTTGACAGATTCACTAAATATGCTCATTTCATAGCACTCACACATCCTTACACTGCCAAGGATGTAGCAGGAACATTCTTGCAGGAGGTAGTCAGGCTCCATGGTTTTCCTGAGTCTATTGTGTCTGACAGAGACAGAGTTTTTATCAGTGGATTCTGGACCGAACTATTCAAATTAGCAGGGACAAAACTGAAATTCAGCTCAGCTTACCATCCTCAAACTGATGGACAAACTGAGGTGGTGAATAGGTGCTTGGAAACTTACCTAAGGTGCATGACTGGTGTTAAACCAAGGCAGTGGCATAAATGGTTGAGTTGGGTAGAGTTGTGGTATAATACTAATTATCATTCTGCTACAAAGATGACTCCATTCAGAGCTTTGTATGGCAGAGATCCTCCACTAGTGATCAGGGGAGATGTGACAGCAACTCCTCTTGAAGAAGTTACCATGATGACTCAAGACAGAAATGAAATGTTGACTGTTTTGAAGGAACATTTATTGCAAGCCCAGAATCGTATGAAACAACAGGCTGATGCTCATAGAAGAGAAGTGGAATACAAGGTTGGAGACATGGTTTATTTGAAAATTCAACCTTACAAGTTCAAGAAATTGGCTAAGAGAATTAACCAGAAACTTAGTCCTAGATTCTATGGACCCTATGAGATAATAGAGAAGATTGGAGAAGTAGCATACAAGTTGAAGCTCCCTGATGACAGTAAGGTGCATCCAGTCTTCCATGTGTCCTTATTGAAGGCCACAGTAGCTGCTGATAGGGTGGTGCAGCCTCTGCCCTCCTTTGTGACAGAAGAAATGGAGTTACAAACCCAACCAGAAGAGATACTTGCAGTGAGGGGACAAAATGAGCATGACATGGAAGTTTTGGTGAAATGGAAGAACCTGGCAGATTGTGAGAATTCATGGGAGACTTTGGTCAAGATGATGGAGCATTTCCCTGAGTTGCACCTTGAGGACAAGGTGGTTTTCAAAGGGGCAGATGTTGATGCAAACACAAATAAGGGAGGGCATTCTGGTAATGTTACTCAAGTTTATGAAAGGAAGAAGTGGAAATCAATTGGTTGGGGACCACAAGCATTAGCATTCACTATGATGTAACCAACTGCCTACGTGGCAGTGTGTGGGTGTGTGTGGAGAGAATATTCTGAAGATTGGAGAGAGAAGACGTGGGTATATCAGTATGGGGAGTAGTTATGATTTCTTAGGCTGGTTTTGGCTGGGAATTGGGCTAGGAACCTTGCATTCTCTGTGCAAGTTCTGCAGATATTTGTGTATAGCATTTCCACTGTTTTATTCCTTGTAATTCGTCTATCAATTTCTGAGAGATACTCAGGAATTGAGTTATAATACCAGGAGTTATTTCTACATTTCTCTTCCTTGTTTTAGATATCCATCACACAAGTAATGAAGTTACCAAAAAAAGAAAGACCAATTTTTAGCAAAAAGAAAAGCACAAGTAATGAAGTTACCAAAAAAAGAGACGAAGAAGCAAAACATAATCAACATCCTTTTCAAATCTCAACATTTATCTCTACTTCTAGAGAGCGAGCAACTGAAATGTACAGAAGCTGATTAATTTTCATTATTATTGTTACCATGATCAAGCAAATGCTTAAATATTTGATCCCCCCTGCAAATATCCCATTTTTCTATTTACCCCCTGTAAAAAAAAAGTTTTAAAATCAACCTTGCAAATAATAAGTGTTTCTAGTTACCCCCTACAGGGGGTAACAGTAAACTTTTTATATTTTGCAGGGGGGTAACCGTACATGGTTTTTACCCATTATACACTACATAATCTAACAGAGGGGGGTGACCGAAAACTGTTTATATTTGCAGGGGGGTAACCTTAATTTTTTTTTTACAGGGGGATAAATGGAAAAATGGGATATTTGCAGGGGGGGATCAAATATATAAACCTCAAGCAAATAACAATACGTAAATGAATGAACAGTTGAATATTGTCATATGAATCCAAAGTCCTTGAAGATGTTCAATAGATCTGATTAAACAAATAAAATAACATGGATATATACTGCTTCTTAGTGATAAATAACCTTACTGGTCACCTAACCATTCACAAGAACTGAAGGATTGTATGATCAGAAAAATCATTAGCATGCAATGCTTTATATGTTACATCAAGAGGAGAAACAAGACACGAGACGATTCAAGAACCTGATCACATTAACATTATAGCACCAATACACCGTTTAAAAAGATCCAGAAAAATGGGTAGTAGAACTACCTTGGCTCTTTTAAACAAATCCCTAATACGTGCAGAACCAACACCAACCAAAAATTCCACAAATTCTGATCCAGCCATTTGGTAAAATGGAACACCAGCTTCACCAGCTATAGCCTTGGCTACCAAGGTCTGCAAAAGCATGACAAGACTTAAATATATGGCAAACAACACAAAGTCTTCCATCAAATATAACTGGAGAACAGCTATCACCTTGCCACATCCAGGAGGGCCCTCCAAAAGAACACCATGTGGAGGTTTGATCCCCATTTTATCAAATAGCTCGGGATTTTTTAGGTACCTCACCAACTAAAGAGAATCATAAATAACCTTTAGAAGTTTTCGTCCATTACAATAAGCAGTAAGCAATGACTACTAAAACGAGACATAAAGCAGAAAGCAACAGGAAAAAACGGAGAATATGCATTATGATGGCATGGAAAAATCAAAATTCCTGGAACTAACTAATGAGCGGTACAAAGTTATAATATTCAAAATAAATAATAAATATACTATTTAAAAAGTTAATATGAATTTCAGACCCAATGGATTCTTTTTTGTCTTCTTTATGCAGTTGCTTATGTATTGAAGTGTTATGGACTGTTCATAAGTGTGAACAGCCGCAGATCAAGTTGAATTTCATATTTGTGGGCTGCTGTACCAACCAGAAAGGTGAAATGAAAAGTTTCCTTGGTCTAGCATGGTTAAAGATGTTAATGGGAGAAACGGGCAATTGCTAGCTACTCAAGCCTCTACCATGAATGGGGCCCCAAATTAAATAGTGGACAGTGGACCCCAAGCCGAAATGAGCATGATCTTACACACTAAATTATCAACAAGAGTATTCAAAAAAATTGAAATATTTTTATTGAAACATGTCTACACCTTACAAGTAGTCTAGTTCAAGACGTCAAGACTTTACTCTACTACTGCCTTGTATTTATAGAATTACCTCTTGAAGTTCCTCTACAGCCTCATCAATTCCAGCCACATCACAAAACTTTACTCCAGTTGAGCCCTGAAAGGAAGTTGTTCCAAAGCCAGAAACTAAGAATAACTAAAAGACCTTAAGACTAGAAAACTAAGAATTGAGATAAATGTAAAGATAGGTGTTAACACACATCAACACGGGCTTCAGCTTTTGATAATGAGAAGTTCATTCCCTGCCATAGATCCTGTATATTGAATAAACATCTCTTAGAGTGTACTTATCAAGAAAATTCATTGAATATAATTGTCTCAAAAGTTCATGAATAACTTTACAAGTGAAACACTTAGTCACCTACCCACTTCCTAAAGTTTTTGGGTTTTCTTGAAAGTGTGAAGCGAACAAGAAGGACCATACCCAAAACTACAGGCATAACCATTTTCAGCACATCAATGCTGGAAGCTAAACCACCCAAAGTGTAAACCTCATGAATCTTAGAGAGAAGGCCACCATCCATGAAAAAGTCAACAACATTATCCCAAACTCTCTCCAACATTGATAAAACAACTCCAAGACAAAACTTGAGAATTGGTTTGGCTATAGGCCATGCAACATAGAGACCAGTCACAAATATGAAACTGGTAACAGCAAATACTGCTGCTGCAAGGAAGCCACCAACCAGAATTGCTGCTACACCCACTAATACTGTCACCGCTGCAAGCTCAGCCACCACTCTGCCAGATATGGAAGATGCAACTGGATGAGGGTACTCTGCCATTTTTCCCACCCAAGACTGCAACAAGATAATTTTCAGAATAAAAAGAACAATTACTATATGATCACCCACAAAAGGATCTAACCCATTTACTACAGTGAATGACTTAAACCCTGAGTCTCTTACTACAAACTATCAAACCATGAACGAAACGAAGAAAGGCATGAGATAAAAAAAACATATTAACTATATGAGGTCCTAATTCTTGACTGGAGGGAACACCAAAGGTCTCTGCCCTTCCATCCCTTGGATAGATAGGGATGGGGGCAGAGCTTTTGGTTTTTTAATGTTGTCAAATAGTTGAACAACGGAAATAGATGGCCAGTACCCAATCGATGCAAGATACTCTACAGTTACTTAGAAAAAGAAAACTAAATGCAAAAGAGCAAAGCTAATTGATTCTCCATTATTAGTTATTAGCACTAACTATGCCTCATATAACTAAAATTATTCAAGCATGACAGAAATAAAGATTAACAACCGTAGTAAGCCCACTCTCTATCTCATATCGCGGTCCAGTATATTCCTCCAAAACTGCTTGAGCTTCACTATCATCCACCCTGAAAACCCTACAAAATTACATACGCAAAATCTATCAAATTACAACAGTGCACACAAAACAATGTGTAGAAAACCAGATAAACAAACTAGAAATCAATATTTGTTTAATTATTACCATTTGGTTGAATGCAATCTTTTATCACCAGGGATTTCCTTCAACTCCACAATGAAATTCCTATAACCACTTACATAATCCCCCTTTGAAGTTATCATTTTTATCTTATCTTTACTCAACGCCCTAGCAAAATCCTCAACGCTCATTCTCGGCAAAGACTTCAAATTCTCATCAAACTCTTCCTCTTCAGACAAAGGCGTACCGAAAATTTGCTCCGGCACGTAAAGCTTCCCTTTATACTCCTTAAGCAAATCCTTCAAGTACACAGAATCTCTTTCTCCCGAAAACTCATTCTCATTTTTCCTATGAGGCTTCTTCAACCTCAACGTCTTTGACAATATGTCAAAAATACCCTCATTTGAACTTTTACCCAAATTCTCTTTTTCTTGCGAATAGTATAACTTGTTGCCAACTAGATACTTAGGTGGCACTTGGCTTGGGTTATCCTCCAAGACTCGCTTGACAAAATCGTCGGAGGAAGAGGACTTGCACTGAACTGTGAATGGCCTCCCAAGTAGAGGAACTGGCGTTCTGTTATGCGTTGTTCCATGGCGGTGAGTGTGAATTTGAGAGGATTTGTTGAGGTGAAACTGGGAAGAGCAGAGAATGTTCATATCGTTATCAGAAATTCATAAGTGAACAATAAAGATGTACAACCGGAAGGGTTTATCGTCCAGTTAGGGTTTTGAGAAACTCGACGAACGGAGATGAGGGGAGAAGAAGATGAAATGAAATTGCAAAATGCTAGTAAGCAGTAACTGCTTCCATTTCACAAATATGTAACTGGTTTATCTATCCGGGTCGAGAATTGCTATGAGCATTTCTGTCTGGAGAGACGGTAAAAACTAAAAAAAATAAAAAACTAAATTATAGTTTTGGTCCCCCTATTTTCAAAAATTCATACATTTGATTCCCCTATTTCAAAATTCATACAAATGCACTTTTTTAAAAACTCAGAATATTATTTTTCATTTTTTTTGGCTGAGTTGGCTTTCTGCCGAACAAAAAATGCTGACGTAACTCTCATTAAATAACGTGTTACTCAACTTGCACACATTATTTAATGATGCTACAAGTATAGGTGAGACAAGAAAAAATTACACTAAAATGCAATTGTTGGTCAGTTATTTTTTATTATTTTAAAAGTTCACCTTGGCTTTTGAGTTCTTTTTAGAGAGATTTTCTATGTTTCAAATACATGATACATAGATCACTTTTCGAGATTCCATCCATTAGAATTAACAAATGTTGGCTAGGATATTTGTTACGTGATGGTATAGACCCACTTGTTGGTTTGTATACATGTGAATTAAATTACTAACATGAATTTACCATTTAAAATTAAATATATCATCTCCTCTAAAATTTTCCCAAAACTAAAACCTTAAATCTGTAACTCTAAAGAAAGTTTGCAATTATGCGGCATCAATGGCGTCATTTCGAAGGGGGTATAGGTTCTTTGTAGTGAGATTGGTGCTAAATTCGTTTTGCGATGTAGCCATTGTTGCATATTTGAGTTTTGCTACAAAAAAGGGTAGAAAAGAAGTCAATAAGGAGGGTAAGTTCTTTTTTTACTAAGGGAGCATAAGTTCTTTGTGGTAAGGTTGGTGTTAGATTCGTTTTCTGGTGTAGCCATTGTTGTAGATTTGAGTGTTGTTGGAGCCACTGTTGCAGATTCGAGCTTAATTGTAAAAGACTACATGTTTTATTTCAATCCTTTACGTTTTTATTTAGTTTCAAACAAGTCCCATTATGTTTGTTTCAAATTTCAGAGTAAGTAATCTCAATTTATTTCATACTCATCTTAATTAAGCCATTTATCCCAACTACATATGAGGTATTATATGTATGTTTCAGCTTGAAGAGTTTTTTTCCTACAATAATTCTTTTGAGAATTTTTTAAAACCTCGTATTTTTTAACTTTTTTTGTCGATAAATTGGTATTTTTGTGACTCTAAAATATACTTCTGTGTATTTAAAATATATTCTCACAAATGCCTTCTCGTTATCTCGTACAACAAAACGAAAACAGAAAACATTTTTTTACTAATAAAAAAAAAACTTTTTATTAAAAACTTCCCACCCCTTCAATTCTCTTCATCCACAGTAAAGACATAACGAAGTTCTTTTCATATGATATAAATCTGTACATAATACATTCATCTGAATCAATCCCCACTATGTGCAGCGTAGCATCATTTTCATGCGGCGAAATCTAACACATCGACAGTCGCCTAAAGCAAGTTTCTAAAACGGTGAGCAACATAGCACCTAAGGAAAAGAACAACAACTGGAGAAAACTTGTTGAGGGTGAAATGATGCTATAGGATGATAGGAATCAATCTTTTTTATTCTGTTGGGCTGCTTCAACATACTGCTCCGCGAGTTTCTTTACTTTCTCGCCTTCCTTTATGAGGAAATTAGCGTTCTTTGATTTGCCATGATACTTCATAACCTTATCAGTTGTTTTTGCAACTGCCCACCTGTATTGTTCAGCCGTGATCACACCACTCTTGCACAGTGGCCTGATATGCTCCTTGATGTAGGCTTCTACCTGTACAAGGAGTCCAGCACTATTACTGAAATATGACAGATGGATATAGAAATTGAGAAAAAAAAATAGTAATCATTAGGAGCCTGTTTGAATTGAAAACTATTTTCTGGTCTTAATATTTAACAAAGAACAAATTTGTTCATTTAAAATTTTAGAAAACTAAAAACTATTTTTAAAAAGGGATTTCAAACAGGCTTTAGATATTTTCAAAAATAAACGAAAGTGAATGACAAGGGAAATTAATTTTCAAATACCTTCTTTGCTACTTGATTTTCATTGTTAGACTGCTGAGCATGGATGTCAGATTTCTTTTCCTTCCTTTGAAAATTTTCATCAGTCGAAGATTTGTCACTGGTGGTAGGGATAGACATATTTTCTGTTGGATTCCCATTCCCGAGTTCAGAACCATTTACTGCTTTGTCAAAGACATATTTTTCGTCCTTATGGCAATCATTATTCTCACACAGAGTTTCCTTCTTGCCCACTCCACAGGGCGGTCTAAATTCACCATCTGGGAATATTTTTATCAGTGGTTCTTTATCAGGGCCATATATTTCTTCAAGTTCTGAATCGACTGGCTCAATAGCACCCTCACTTGGGTGGAGCTCAGAAGGAACAGAAGGCTGGCCAATCTCCGCATCAGTTGTAGAATCCCTGTGGACTGCATCACCGTGACAGTTTGGTGAGCAAGAGGCGTCGCCTGGCACTTCATTGTTTTCAGACCCTTTACAGTCTTCACAATCCAAAGCATTATTAGTTTGATTTAAGCTCATGGTGGAGAAAACAAGTTTTACTTTTGATTCACTTTGCTCTTCCTTTGGGTTTGAGACATTTTTAACACCAGCACCAAAGTAATCTTCCTCTTCCAAATCATACTCAAAATCACCATAAATATCCAGTTCAGGGTGAGAATCCAGTTCAAGTATATTATCAGGCCCTGACATATCATTTTCATTGCATATTTCTTTGTTGTTATGTGGGCTGTTAGGTGGCGAATCAGACAACAGACCGGCATTTTTCAAGGCTATTTGAACATCAGGGTCTGTCGAAAGATCTTCGGTATTTTGTTCTGATTGATCAGTTTGCACTGGTGATGAGGCAATTAGTTCTGATTGATCAGTTTGTACTGGTGACGAGGCTGGTGGACTTGTCACTGTGGCTACCTTGGATTTTGTGTCATTTGTGCGATGCAAGAGCTCTTGTGAACAAAGATTCAGATACACAAGCTTGCTGTTTGATCTGTCAGCAACCTCCTTTTCAATATTAATTGCATCTGCAACAGCCAATTCTGTATCTGCAGTTCTGCGAATGACTGGCAGATTTGTGTTCCTCAATAAGCGTTCTGTCAGGCGGTAAAGTTGTGTCTGTTCAACAAATTAAAAGCAACAATCATTAACAGAGAAAGAAGGCGGCTCCAATTGAGTTTTGTGTTGTGTGACTGATCAGTAACTTCATGTTTTCAAAAATGTCATGCTCCATTATTTACATATGGTTCAACTCAAGTAATATGTCAAAAAAGGAATAAAATTAAATTATTCTAAATCTGTAATAATATAGCAATCAGTCAATCTGCAACTTCTACCCATGGTAGTTTCAAATTCTTCAAAAAAATAATAAAAATTCTAACACTCTTCTTGTGGGATGGGACTTTGGGGCTTGGGCAGCATCACTCATCAAGTGATGCTGACAATGGAACTGGGATCAAGACAATGATAGAAAATTCAGCAGCAATAAGGTGTCTGAGTTAAACGTGTGAAAACAGCAGAGAGATAAATGTTAAATTATTTCAAAAGTCAGCAGAAAGGAATATCTGTCCCCATGAATAGAATTCAGACATACTTTCCACAAAAGAAAAGTGCATTGTTTTATTCATCTCAAGTTTTCTTCTCCAATCTAACACGAGTAACTTATTTTGGTGGAATTGGAAATGGAAGGTATGGCATACCTGCCTCACTGATACAGGAATTTTATTGTGGCGACAAGGAGCCAAGACTGGTCTCATATCAGTTGGTAATTGGGCCTAATCACAACAGAAAGAAATAAAAGAGAACAGTCATAAGTTCTGACACCAGTGACAAAGGTAATAAAACAATTACGTTAAAATATAAACAGATCAATTACATACAAGCAAAGGATAATTTCCTTTAAAAATTGCATTGTCTTCCTGACTTTCGTTTGCCGTGCTATTGCTTGAAGCAGCAGTTTTCCTCGCAAGAATCTCCATGGCCCATTTTCTTTTATCACTCTTTGCAGAATCAGATTTAGGGCCTGACTCCTTTGTGCCAACTTTAGCACCAGCTGAAGAAGAAACTGATGTCCTACCGGAGTGACTGCTTAAACTTACTTTACCAGAAGCTGAATTATCACCAACTGGACCATGTACAATCTTCTTATCTACTTTTTTTTCAGATGAACAAACTCTGGCCTTTGATAAAAGATTATTTAGCTCTGTTATTTTAATAGTATTGTTATCAAGAGATTGATTTAGTCCATTTGCTGATGGGTTGTTTTGTTTAGTCTGCTCTAAACTACCAATGGTTTTAAGTACAGAGACAGGTTTGACATCCTCTTTCCTTGGGAAAACAGATGTATCTGCTAAATACAATCTGGAAAGAATTGGATTCTTGGCCTGACATTCAGGAGCTTGCTTTGATTCTGGGCTCTCCGGACCTTTTCTTAGTAGATCAAGAACTGATTTTAGAGTTTCGATCTTTTCGGGCTTTGTTGCTCTCATGCAACGATATTTCCAAAACTCAACTTCACAGTCCCTATCCCATGCACGCTTTCTTCTTCCATTGGAAGTTGCAAAAATTTTCTTTGTAAGATTTTCACGTACTTTTCCTTTCTGCAACATTGATTTCTTTGCCTTTAGAGCTGAAGGGGACAACTTATTTACAGGCTCAGTTTTAGGCCCTGTTATAGCAGCCCTAAATGCTTCAAGGAGGTTTTTATCAAAATGTTTTTCCTCAAAGTTCACAGAGGATTTGTTCCTGACAGCGTCTCTAATTTCCTTCCTCAGATTTTGAACTACCGATGATGATTCTCCATCATCAGAAACTCTCTTCATAATCTTTTTAACCCTCAATCCAGCCATGTTTTCTTTCTTTTCAGCCGACTTTTCAGAAGCGTTAGTGTCAGCAACTCCCTTAGAAAGCCTACGGTTCGTCCCTTTAACTATGTTCATTATATCTGATTTTGCAACCTTCTTTGGTAGGGAATGTTTTAGAGCAGGACCTTTTTTAACATTATCAGTAAGATAAGCATCGGCTGAGTCATTAGCACTAATCATTTGACTACCAGCTGCTCTAATTTTCTTTTGGGAAACTTCAACCGAAAGTTCAGGCTTGGCATCTTCATCATCAACTTCTCCATGAACTTGCTCTTGACTGTTTACATCAAGTAAGAAATTGGAAGGGAAAAATAATTAGAAGAATGTCAGCATTTGAACATAAACAAGTAACACACAACACATTTATTTAAACTATGCTTCTAAAGATCTGAAATGATCAATGCAAGATCGGCACCGCAAACAAAGGCAGGGACTGAGCGAACGCCACCGCAAGATTGGATCTTCGATTAAAATTTCTTGGGAGCGTATTATGATTTTAGCAGAGGAAAGGTGGCATTTTTTACTTCTTTTTTTTTAAAAAAATTAATGTCCAAATATAAACCATTTGATTAATCTAAAAGTTGGGATGTATGGAGAGACATGGTTGTGGGAGAAGATTTGGATCTGTAAATTGAGAGAGAGAGAGAGAGAGAGAGAGAGAGAGAGGAGGGGGAAAATATTCTTTAATTTTTAATACCAAGAAATTACTACCTCCGTCCCATTTTATAAGTTGTTTTAGCAAAATGAATTTGTCCCAAATTAATTGTTGTTTTACATTTTCAAGAAAGCATCTAACATGTTTTTCCACTATTGCCCTTATTAATCATTACAACTTTTTACATTTAATAAATAATTCACGTTTGTCTATGTAGAGAGATAAAGGGTTAAATGGTAATTTAGACAAAACTTTTTATAAAATCTAGACTACCAATCATTTTTCTTAATATGCGTGCAACAACCTTAAACTGCATATAAAATGGGACGGAGGTAGTATTCCATTTTTGAATTCAAAATAAAATTTATTTTTTAAAATAGTTTTTTGGATGGATTGGATATCCATCCCTAAAAAAGTTATTAATAGATGGATTGAATGGTTTTTATTAAAGAGTTGATGGATGGGTTGAATTTTTTTAATAAACTTTTAGTTGATGGTAATAGATAAATGGATTGGTTTTAATCCATCTATTATAATCCAGACAAGATTTTATCAAATCAATCCATTTGCCACCCCTACTCAACAGTCGCAATGTCTAAGGAAAACCACTCATCTTAAATGAAATATGTTTAAATGAACTATTACCTGTTATCAACACGCTTCCTCTTTCCACGAGTCACTCTGGCATTCTCCTCACAAGCACTGGTTTCAATTTCATCTCCTGAGAACATTTTATTAATGACATTGTACGGTTTAAAAACTGATTCAAATGCTTCTAAGCCACCAGCACAATCCACTTTTGATTCCCACGGTCCAACAGTGGCCTAAAATAAAGAAAAATGAACCATATTTCTAAGATTGGTGCAGTACCTTTTAGAAGAGGTTTTTCTGGACTCAAGCGTAGGACATCAACTGCTTGATCTGTTGTTTCACTCTTGTCCGCATTATCGACTAGAAGTAAATAAAGATATGAAAATTAACTACCTTAAAATTGTAGGGTGGGCACACAAAAAAAAAAACTTAAATGATATAGTTTGCATGCTAACAAAAAGTTAGTAATGTGAAGAAATATAGATTACCAGTTAAAAAAGAGCCAACTGACAAACCAAGATGAAGACCCATATCAGATTCAATTTTGCATTGACTAGTTTTGACATGGGACTCATCAAATAACTTGATTCCATCAAGGCTACTCGGTTCACATCCTGTTCCATTGTCATTTTTCTTTATATCATGTGATAAGGACAACTCCAGTTCTTCTCCCTTCATGACTGGTGACATAGTTCCCTGCAGCTGATTATTTGTGTCAGACATTAAATTACATGATTCAGTCAGCGGATCCCCATCAACTTCAAGAGACAATAGGTCTTCCTCGCTTGCTGCTGGAACCCATTTATTTCTGTCAACCATTGAGACAACAACAGCTGTTTCTCCTGCATCAGCGATGGACACCGACACTATTCCTGAAAAGGAATCTTCGGCTTGACATTCACTGTTACTATTATCTGGGTTACATTCTAGGGGTTCCTTCTTTATTAAATTTGTATCTGTTCCTTTAGAAACTTCATCAACAGCACATCTAAAACAAAACCATGAATTAGAAGAATATAGATACAGGATTTGATACACCACCAACAGACAACTTTATTCCATAACATTATGTTTCTACCAAAAGGAAGTTAGGTACAAGCTCGGTATTACGTTTATTCCACAGTTAGGTACAAGCTCGGTATTACGTTTAGCATGACACTTCAGACAACTATAAAAAATTCTTTCGATAGTTAACACCTAAGAAGTCCGGATACTTAGTACGATATGGATACGGGGATACGCGAATTTTTTAAACATCAAGATACAACACGGCCAACATACATATATAAGTAATCGATATATCATATATGACTATTGCAATGTAGGAAAAAAATCACTTTGCATTCATAACAAGCGGACACTTACATATATTTTCCCCACACTAGAATTTAATTTTTCTACTATGAATGTGTCAACAAATTTCATGTTTTTAGTAAGAGATATCGAAGATATATCGTATCAAGGTGACAAACATATTTTTAGTTGGTAAGATTTAAGATATATATATATATATATATATATATATATATTTGAGAAGTGTCAAGAAGTATCGTAGGTTAGCACAATAGTTTTAATTGTTTAATATTATCTAACCAAGTTTTTGATCTTAGGGAAACATACTGAAAAGAAGACTGCAAATTATCATCTTGAACTTTTCATGAGTTGTGTTGTTATTTTTATATGCTAGTGGTCAACATGAACTGTGCATGTTAACAAATAGGACATGTGGAGATTTGAGATTAAAGATAAAATAATAAAAGTAATACTAAATAGTAAATAGAGCAAAATAAATTTCATAGTCATTCTTTCGTCAGTTTTCGATTGGTGAATGCCTTGCAACTCTTAGTTGGCGGTGTAAGGTGTATGTCTGTATGATATAAATTCTGCGAGCGGCTGATTTCAAGTTTATCAGAATTTGAGCATAAAATGTTTATGTAGGATAGCAATGCTCATAGTAAAAAGAAGTAATGAGAAGCACAAAAAAAACCCAACAGAATAGCTAGCAAATTCAATTTACCTTGGGCATAACCATGTACTCTCAGATGAACCTTCAGTATCAAACCCCACACAGAAGGCATGATACCTGTCACAATGCAGTTCAAGAAACAATCAGGGGGTACTTCCCTAAAAATCCTTATGACTAATCATTAACTGACTACATTGCCACCCATAAAATTGAGTGACAAACACTTGCACAAGCTCTTTTCTACTGTTTTATAAACACCGTATCTTTTAAAATCATATACTGGGTTGATCATTCGTTGCCATAGTTTAATAGCGCCGGGGTTATCTTAACTAAGTAAAATATAACAAGACAAGCAGTCCATAATATGTTCTGAAAGCAAGTATATGTCTGACGGTATCCTTAAATCCCATCCAACTTCTAACGCACCTTTTAGACTTAACTATCCATATATTGGTGTTTGTTATGAACTTATGACTAAGGTAATCTGCAAATTCTGTGATATGCTAAGAAATGCAAACAAATTTTGCCCAATGGCTCTAAGCCTTGGGATATATGCAATTACAGATGTAACAATCCCTCAACAACATCATCAATTCATCATAGTCATATAAGACAATAACTTACAGCAATTTTACTCTCTCAATGACATATTGAATCAAAACAATTAATTTAAGACTGCATAACTGAAACTTATTAACCTAATCCATTCACTTGAGCTTACCACATATCACAAGAATCACAAGCGATTGATGTATCAAGACCAGAATCTCCATCAATATTTGCAAAGCCATTTCGAACTTTGCAGTCATCACCATCCAAGCAAGTAACTGCCTACAAAATGACGAAATACATGAGGATTAGTGTTATATATTAATTTTCAAAAAGACAAACAAGAATATTGACCTGAACAACAACAAAGAATATAAACCAGATCAAAGTCAAGTGCTCCAAGGACTTCTTCGGTAAATCAAAAATGCTGAGGAATTGAGAGAAGTAATAAGTAATAACTAAGTCGAAATATTAAAAAAATAGTTGCTTGTGGTGCACCCAGAGTAAAGGGTGCATGTCAGTATGATATATCAGTACAAATAATGGTTAAGGGGTCAGTACTATACATTGAAAGTGTGTATTTTACTATCTACCCTTTAACTTTCTTCAGTCTCCCCATTATCTCTAACCATGAAAACAAACTAGGACAATAAATGTAAGATAAACAAAACCATATTAATTATGGCAAAATTGTTTTCACACATGAGATTCATGTTAATTGAAGGCCAGAATATATATTGCACGCAACTATAAACTTCCTGCAAATGTATGGCCAGCCAGGGATCCAAAAGCCAAAATTTGTATGTGAAATGTGACTCTGGAAAGAGTATAGATATTTCGAAAACACTAGAAATCAACTTATGATAAGAATCAAGAGATCTTTGCATATAAGATATGTGCTCGTCCAAAAACATAAGAAATGCTAGAAGTAAGGCTGCCCTCGATCTGAACTAACTATAAGTAAAGATTTTCTGCCTAGTATTCTAAAGTTGTATATGGAAAACAATTACATTTTCATCAATGTAGTAAGATGGAAATGACAGTGTGTTATTCTTCTCTTCAATAGACCAGTCATCATCTCTGCAATCATGAAGGAAAACAGGTAAATGATTACATATTTTTGTTTATTTGTACAATTTGTTACCAGGGAAACATGACAAAACTATAAAGCATTGATTCAATAGTAAATAATATAACTCTAAAGTATTTACTTCAAATTGAGTAAAGTGATACAGGCCAAAAAGAACTGCGCAGAATTCTTATATTTGTGACTTTCAACTTAAACACCAATTCTGAAAATCCAAAGCTTAATATATGTGGATAAATAAATATTAAAAATTTGATCTATCATACAAACATAATGGAGGAAAGCTTACCTGAAGAATGACTCATCGTCGACTTTATTGCTTCCTATAGTATCATATACCTTCACAACCATGTGTTTCATACATTTAGCCATGCACCAAATTTTATGAGTATTTTCAAGATTGTAAATGCATGAATAACATAAAATTTTCATATAATGATATTAATCAAAAGTCGAAACAAGATAATGCATCGTCCAAAACAGAATAAATAAGGTGAGCAAATTCAATTTTAACCTGGAGAGTTATAATAAAGCAATGAAGATAAAGCAGCATTCCGCAAATTTATATCACTCACTGGAACACAAGTGATCAGTTGAAACTCATTCTGGCACAGTGGGCAGAGATTAGTGATGGTAGCCCAGTTGTCAATGCATACAAAGCAGAACCTGTGAACCATGCTCTAAATATCATATTCATATTTCAACATGCATATTGAAAAATGAAGGAGAGAAACTCAACATTTAATGAGAACTATAAAACCACATGAATGTTCCACTTTCCAAGTAGTTTAGATTCATTATATAGCAAGTACAATAGGTTTGATGCATTTTAGGGAATAGAGATAGATTAATTACTAATCTTGTTAATTGCATTTCACAATTATGAACTATTATCCTTGTAATCTTTATGTGTATAAATTAAACATTCTCTTGGGTGCTAGTTCACTTGAGAAATTTAAAAAAAAAAAAAAAAAAAAATCTTCCTCCCTATTTCTCACATGGGATCAAGAGCTCCTAATCTAGGGGTCTCTACTTCCGTGAACAACTCTTGAGAAAACCTGACTGGGCACTTTTTGTTGGATATTCAGCCACAGGTATCGACTGAATGGAAAAATTATTGAAGTGGGCCTCAACTTGTTCGTACTGTGTTAATAGTTAGACTCAATGATTATGGCATGGCTATGGAACTCAATGATTCAAGAAATTGGTAATACTTGCATGTTTCTCAGCACTGCGAATGAAATTTTAGATGCAGTAGAACAGAGCCATTCAAAGGAGAAATATGCTGCCTAGGTCTATGATGTGAAGGTGAAAACAGGCCAGTTACAGAATATGTTGGTCAATTGAAGTCTCATCGGATGGAATTGGATCATTAAAGAGATAAAGACTCATTGTGCAGCAGATTCAGCAATCCTTAATGAGTTTATTGAACAAGATACCATCTACGCCTTTCTTTTGGGACTAAACCCTGAATTCAGATTCTGGGAAAATCAGGGGTTTCTTCCTTCAATGAGGTTGTTGCCATTGTACGGAGTGACGAGAGTAGAAGAAACTTAATGTTGGATACTATCTATTTTAAGTTTCATAGCTGAAAATCCTAGTTTGAGAAGGCCATTATTGTTGCAACATAAAATTTGAGTGGCCTTGCAATTAAATCAAAACCAAGTCCAACAATGACTTACACCCACATATTGACACAATTGCAAGCACATTTCATAAACCAAGTGAAATCATATTTTGCAGATAAAGATCTAAGGCACAATTCGCAAAGTGAAGTGACTGATAAAGATGAAAATAAAAGATCTAAACCACAAATTTGTAAGCTTTCAAGATTCAAGAAGAAAGGTAAAAGAATATGAATACCAGTGCTGACAGCAATCCAGTACTCCCCTGTCAATAACAATGTCCATACATATTCCACATCTTTCCCCTTCAACGTCTACATTATCCTGTTAATTTACACAAACTAAGGGTTCAGCTGAAATAATCACCGTAAGTTACCAATCAGTCACAGACACACCACTCTTATCTTATCTATGCTTTAATATTATTCAAAATATTATAGCTGGCACACAATTAAAATCAAAAGCTAGCACAAAATTACAAAGTTACTATCAAAATTTCAATGCCATGACATTAATTGAACAAGCCAGAAACAGCACGAAGCTAGAATCAAATTGTGCTCAACTAAACATTGAATAAACATAGGGCATAAGTGAGGGTTTAAGAATTAAGAAGTGAAAATCACAAATTCCACGCGAAAAAATAGATTGCAGTGCAGGCAGCGATTAAGAAATGCAAGAGAGAACGATGAGCTTACATTATCGTTGGCATCAAATGGATCTTCAGAGAGTGTGAGCATATCATTCGTCGCGAAATCTTCTTCTTCCATGGCGAAATTAATTCGAATCCAGAATCTTCTAATCTAATAACGATTGTCACTATAAACACTGATTCAATTCGAGAAACGGACGCGAAATTTTGGAATGAATCATTCAACTTAATTTAATTTGTGAAACTGGCAGGATTATTATGAATAATGGCAAAATACAATTGAGACACGGAAATTGGAAGGGTAAATGAAGCAAAGAAAAAGCGAGTGGAACAAATTAGGCGGTTTCTAAAATTTATTAACTGAATAATAATTGATTAATTAACAGACTAGCTCTAAAATTTAAAAAGGAAAAACAATGTAAAGTGGAAGGCAATTGCTAACTTCTTATTTGGGATTTCGGGCGTCAGTGCCTCAGAATGTTTCTTTGTGGAAAAGAGGGCAATTGCTAATGCCACCCTTCTTTTTTACCTTTCCCATCCCCTGCCTCACTAAGATTATATGAATATTCCTAATTACCCTCATCTATCTTCTGTTTTTTTAACCACCCACAAAAATTAGAGTTTAATTGGTATGGAATATGGTTTTAAATTTTTTACGCCATCAACGAATCAAGTTTCATTATATGGATGTATTTTAAAATAGCTGAAACAAAACGAATCGCTTTTTATGATGTGTTGCTTTTATGATTGGATGATGTCGTAAAAAACCTCACACATCGCTAGTATATGTAAATGGGGAGGGATCCTCTAACTTTTTGGAGGGAACTTCCCCCTAACTTTATATCTATCTCTCTCTTGTGATACATTCTCTCTCATCATAATTTTCTCCATTTCCCTCCATTTTTTCTTTTCTCTCTCATAAAAAAATACTAAAGTTAGCAAAAGTTAGAAGTTGGGAAACTTCAATATGCACATGGAAAACTTCAATATTTTGGTTTTTTAGAAAAAAAGTTCCAAAAAATCTTTAAAAAAAATACATGGAGACTTATTTACTCTTTCATAAATGAAAAGTATTAGTTTATCCATTAAAAAATTCAAGCAAGTGAAACTAGTCTCTATGGAAACTAAAGGATTAGTTTAACCAATATTTGGAGATTAATTGATATTTTTGTTTATTAGGGATTAAATAAGTTTGTTTTTTCGATAGTACTAGTTTGGATATTTATTTATTTTTATCGTGAAAATATGTTATTAGTAAATCCTTATAATATTTTTTAAAGAAAATGTTAAATTAGATTTTGCTTCCACCGTAAAAAAATTCCAGATTTGCCACTGAGTATTGAGGTGTCCAAGAAACAATTTAAAAACTAAATTTGTCAAGAAGTAATTTCAAGAAGGTAAGAGTTTGCATAATTGCATGCCACTAGAAGTTTTGAGATGTGAAATCAAAATGGGAAAAAATAAATATAGTAAAACTTTTTTCTAGTTGAGTCGTTTGATTATCAAATTGGGACATTAAAGTTAACGAATGTAGTTAATACTTTCCCTAACCCCTCATCGCAAGATTGTGATTCTCTGCATTTGACTGTCTCCCTCTCTCTCTATCTTCAAATATTTTTCTCATATTATTTTATTTAAAACATATCAAAGGTTGGAAGTTATTGAAAATTTTATCCAATGGCACAAATTTGTTTGAATGTAGTGACTGATGTCAATTTTGACAGCAGTAAATCGTGGTCCCTCATCGCATATCCTCCCCATATGAGCCTACGAGCATATTGTCTCACATGAAGTATTGATAGAGACGTAAAGTGAATCAATCTAGTCCATCTATTTCATTTAATATAAGAGGTCAATGATCACGATTAAAACACCTAAATACTTTTTGTTTTGAAGAGGAAGGAAGAGAGAAGTAATACAGACAAAGTTGAGAGAGACCGTTATTTGAAAAAGAAAAAAAAAAGAGCTTTCTTGCTATTAACTCTAATTAGAAGTTTGGTCCTAATGGATATAGGGCTCGTTTGGATAGAGCTTATTTTGACTTTATGCAAAACGACTTATGCAAATAAATAAGTATTTATGTATTATTCATAAGATTGTCAAGGTAGTTTATGGAAAAACAACTTATAAAAATATAATTTTTGTTAGTGAGAACTTTTAAATCAACGTAAAAATTTATTTATCTCTATAAGTTGTTTTTCATAAGCTTAACAATAAGCTAATCCAAACGGGGCCCATACTCTAGGATATACCCACAATGGTACCAATATTATATAAAGTATAGTACCATTTTAATGGAATCAACATGATCGGCAATGCATTTTGATAAATTTATACAGCGAGGTGGCTATATTTTTTGTTATATTACTTGGGGATGAGGTGGCTAAGCTTTGGTCACCAGTAAAGGGAAAATAAAAAATGTTGTATTTTATTTTGAAAAATAATAAAGTGATGGGAGGCTTTTGTTGTAATGTTGTGATTGGTTGATTTTCTTTGGTCAACTGTATTAAACAAAGGAATTATAGAGGTAGGCTACTATGGTACGAAAATTTTAACTGACTTGATTCATTTGAATATTGTGTTTTTATGAGAACGTTGAATAACATGAATATAAATAAATGTAACTGGACAAAATCAAACAGCACATCAATGCATTTAATCAAGAGAAACAAGGAAGTTGTCCTAAACTAAGATCTCTCTCTCTCTCTGCACTTTTGAAGGACTTAGTCTGTGCCACTCTCTTCTGATTTCTGTAAGTTGCCTTAACATCCATGTTACTCTCCAATTCATGTTTTATTAACTCATAAGATAAGATGCTTATATCATATCATATCATATATCCAAGCTTCATTACTCTTAGTTGACTTTTTTTCTTTTCCTTTGGTATGGCTTGCAGGTCCTCTGTTTAACAGTATTTATTTATCAACTGACTTTAATTATATCTATTTCAATGGGATGTTTTTCCTTGACCAAGTTGATTAGATCAAAAGCTAAGCAAGAACAATCCACCATTCTTGCTTTGGAGACATCATGTGAGTATACAATTTTGTTACTTTGAACGAGTATTGATGGTATTGAATCATACAAATCTTCATGAAATGTACCATCACTTCACTGTCATGATTTATCAAGCTACTGCTTCGACCATGTTGTAGTTTTTCGGATATCGATCATGTGCAGTCAGTTTTCTGTGCAGTCACAAAATCTGAACGATTAGATGCATTTGATTTACAATCTAAGCCCTTAAATAATTTAGATATATAAAAAATAAAATAAAAACATAAGGAGAGAGACCGACGCGGATTTTATGGCTGCACTAACTGTAACAAAATTTACTGCACGAGATCTATATCCTAGTTTTTCGCGTACCACTGTCATTGTAGGAATCATAACCTGTGGTAGGAAATATTTATATGATTGTTACTGACATTATGATTATAGCTCTACATTAAGGTTTTAATTTAATTAACTTGAAGTGTCCTGTACTATTTGACAGTTACTGTAAATGAGGTTGAGGCTTTACATGTCATGTTTAAGAAACTAAGCAGTTCAATAATTGATGATGGCCTTATTCATAAGGTATATCAATTTAAATCAGTAACATACTGATACTAACCATATATTACTCTATATTCATTGATATTACCTGTATTTTTCACATTACCATATATTACTGCATGTCATCATATGTTAGTAGTATTCTTATAAAGCATTAGTTATTAATTATAAGTGCTGAATTTGTCAAGACTTTTATCTCCACTGCAGGAGGAGTTCCAACTAGCACTTTTCAGAAATAGAACCAAACAGAATCTACTTGCAACCAGGGTTTGTACTCAACTGCTAAAATTGACTCAAAATGATGGTTTTAATTTTTAAATGAAAATTTTATGGTGTGATAAATTTGATGCAAATATTTTCTTTTAATATATACATGATGTTGATAATGTTGTACCCGATGAAAACTGAATGCAGGTATTTGATATGTTTGATATTAAGCGTAATGGAGTAATTGACTTTGGAGAATTCGTTCGTTCACTAAGCATATTTCATCCAAATACACCTGAAGAGAAGAAAATTGAATGTATGAAATTAATTGAAATCAAACATTCTTTCATTTCTGTGAGATTTTGTTTATATGTCATTAGAAATTCACAGCACAAGGGCTTGACTGTTCCCAATTTTTCTTACAGTTGCTTTTAAACTGTTTGATCTTCGGCAGACCGGATATATTGAGCATTGTGAGGTGAGTAACCTCTAAGATTGATTGCATTGACAATTTTAACGATATAGGGACGTTGGCTCCCGGGTTCAAACTCGGGTATGACAGTGTGATAGTGTGTGTGGCATTGTGGTATTTATTTGTCATTTTGTCTAAACTATAAAAAAAAAAGTTAACTGTTTTTGTATAAGTGATTCCTTCTTATGCATCTTTAGTACTAGTAGTTATAGGTTATAGTTACATTTGTGCGTTTTATTATTAATTATTCCTCTTTATTCATCTTACAATACTTACTGTGGATAATGTTACACTTGAAGTTGAAGGAAATGGTCCTGGCTACTTTGACCGAATCAAATGTTACAGTTCCAGATGATGTTGTTGAGTTCATTGTGGAAAAGGTTCTTAACTAACCATGCAACCAAACATATTTTTTTCTCCTTCAAGTTCTCTATTTTCCTCAATCTAATCAATTCTCATATCTTATTTTCAGACAATGAAGGAGGTTGACACAAATGGAGATGGGAGAATTGATAAAGAAGAATGGAAAGATTTTGCAGAAAAAAATCCATATCTACTAAAGATCGTGACTCTACCATTTCTAAAGTGGGTCTCCATTCTAATCAATGTTGAAACTTCTCTTTTATTCTTTAAAAGTTTATTTACATAATAATAATAAAAAAAACTCAAATGGTTCTGCTTTTCAGGGATATAACTGTGGCATTTCCCAGCTTTATTTTGCACACTGAGGTGGAAGACTAGATACAAATAATGTTGGTGATCATTGCAGATTGCAGCTACTTAATGTAATTGTTTATAATGTATTGAAAGCTTATTTACTGACCACCGGGTCTAGTACAAGTGGAAGGTGCGCAAGGTGTGTGAGTGTTGTAAACTCGGGCTCCTACCGATAAAAAAAAGCTCATCTACCATTGTAGTGTTCCCTTTGGTAATTATGCGTTGCCTACCTAACTTTAATGGATAAAGTTATTGTCTTCATATGCAGTGAACCTAGTTAAGTGTTAATTATACTAATATACTAGTAAGTTGTTGCTTAAAAGAAAAGATGTGTTAATTCCAAGAGTATCAAATTTTTTATCAAGCAGTGCTAAATATATAGCACAATTCGTTACACAGGGAGTCTAATAAGCTCTCTACTAGTCTGTCAGCTATGTATAATCTAGAAGCAATGTACCAAATTTTTTTTTACTGAAAAGCAAGTTACCATTAACAGAAGATTAAAAGAAAACAAACTAAGGGAAACCCTATTTGGCCATTAGAGCTTACAAATGCTGCAGCAATAGCACCCTTGGCCTAAAGTGTAAAAGTTAGGGAACTTTTTGAGAAGGTCGTAGTAACATTTTCAAGCAGTCAATTCATCGGAAACACCATTCCACTTGATAACATTGTGGAACTTTTTGAGAAGGCCTCAATTGGTACACATGGAAAACATTGTGGATTGTAGCAGCTGCAAGACGCTCTAGCTGATACACAACAGTAATGAAAAGATCTCGAATCTTAAAGGGACCAAATTACTTGGGATGCTCTACCGTCAATCTTTTTAAAATCTAAAATACATATAAATTTAACCCTCCTAAACACACTTTAAAGAACAATCAACCATACCCTTCACATTACCAAAAATTGCTTTCCACGACTGAAAGCATTTTGTGATGCTAATAGAGAATGTGGGTAGATTGATTGCAAGTCCACCTCACCTTGTATCTGTGAATCAGGAATAAATCTGTGTTTGCAATTATATTTATTGGTTTTCCTATTTTAGGCTAGACAAATAAGGAGTTTGTTTGATCTCCATTAATTGTATTTATTAGTATTATTTGTTCTTGATTTACTTACTTAGGGTGGAGTCTTTGTATTCCCTATAAATAGGGATTAGCGTTTAGTCTTCGATAAGGAAGCTAATATCAAGCCAATTTTCCTGACATGGTATCAGAGCCACTTCTCTGACCTCGTTTTTGTGCTTCACCACCGCTGCCGGCGGCGACATCGACCGTCGGCAGCACCACTTTGCTCAATTCTCAATTTTTACCTCTCTAGTTTTCTTGTTTCTGCTTTCTTCCGTCATGTTTCTCTTTTCGAGCGTGTTGTGCGTAAGCGACATCTCCCTTGGTTGCTCTTGTCCTGGTACTGTTTGCTGCAACGAAGAGATAAAGCAGCCTATGGGCTATATCATATACGCTCATAGTCGTGTTTGTCGTTTGCTTCAACGAAGAGATAATGCAGCCTATGAGCTATTAAAAAAACTCATAGTTTCGGGCCGTTTGCTACAACGAAAAGAGAATGTAGCCTATGAGTGAAATGCTCATAGTCGTTGTGTTTACCGTTCGTGGTATTCTTAGTGTTCTTGGTGTTCGTGATTCTCAATGTTCTTGGTTCTTACGAGTTTTTTATGCTCAAACTACTTCTCGGATTTTGAGTGGCGATCTTTCTCAACTGTTCTGAGCTGCAAATAATTTGACAAAAGTTGTTCCCGCGCCATCAGTTTATTGTTAGCAAATTGATGCTCCTTGAAGAGCCGCATCAATTTGAGGGGGGATGTGAATCAGGAATAAATCTGTGTTTGCAATTATATTTATTGGTTTTCCTATTTTAGGCTAGACAAATTAGGAGTTGATTTGATCTCCATTAATTGTATTTATTAGTATTATTTGTTCTTGATTTACTTACTTAGGGTTGAGTCTTTGCATTCCCTATAAATAGGGATTAGCGTTTAGTCTTCGATAAGGAAGCTAATATCAAGCCAATTTTCCTGACAGTATCACCTATCTTGGATCAAATGTTATCTCTGAGAAATGCAAAAAAGCAAAAGATTACTAGTAATCTAATTTAATTATTGAAAACAGTGAATCAATATTTCTATTCTATAATAAATCTACTCCTCAATTTTGTATATGATTCTATATCTTCTAAACAATAAAACTATTAGAGACTTTATCTCTTCCAAGCTTCTAAACCTTTTTATTCTCTTTTCCTTCTTTTTTACTCTCATAATCTCATCCCTCACAAAAAGCAGACTCTACCAAAGATCACATGAGAAAACACTCACGATACTTAAAAAAATAAGTAGTACAAATTAATCCAAACAAAAGGTAGTATTAGCTCTGATCTACTTTATAAGAGACAATGCGGTCTTTGCTATATTGAATGACTGATATATTTAGTCTATTTTCTCTTATAAAGTAGACACGGGAGGTAGTAAATCACAGGAGCAAATAGAGTTCATCCACCTTTTTTAGAGGCTGCATTATTAGTGATTATGCAGATCTCAAAGTCACGAGACATCAATCCCATAGTCCCATAGTACTCCTACATCTCATGTTCTCGTTAAAATACAACTGCATGGAGGCAATTGAAAGCGTTAGTTCAATTACAAATGCATTAAGTAGTAACAAAAAGCAAACCAAAATAAGTACTACTACTACATTGGAAATTCAGCTCCTAGAGACAGGATAAAGCAAGAATCAACACATACCGGTCTCTGCTACTTATGCAAGACTTGAATTAATCTATGGACAAAGGTACCAGCTCCCGGAGTAGAGTGGGATACAACCAAAATCCAAAATCCAAATCCAAGAAAGTAACACTAACGTGGATTGCAACGGGAATATCACTTAAATTGGTACTCGCGATTCATTAATCTTTGCTAAATAGGTAATTTACATGACATGTGCTCGAGTTAATTTCCTACTACTACTTATTAGAAATATTGTACTTAGTTTGTTAAGTAGTTAACAAAAGTTGTTAGTGGTTATAATTCGGTTAGAGTTAGTTTTATTAGTTACTAGTTTGTTATAGATTAGTTAGGTGATATTGGATCTATATATAAGGTTAAACTCATTGTAATCAATAACTTTTCTTCTTCAATAATGAAGTTGTTTTCATTCTTTTCCCTTGAAGTCTCTCAAATGTTAATACTACTTAACCCGGGCACATGTCATGGAAATTACCTATTTAGCCCAAGTAAGCAAAAGTTAATCAATAAAAAATTGATGTATTTTGTTCAAATTTTAGACCAAATAACCTTCCATTGACCTATTTTTCTTTATAAATTAGCAGGAGGGACTACTCGGAGGGAGTACTCATTTCGCTTTGTCATTATTAACTTCATAAAAAAATTAACCTTTCCAAAAAAATAGTTAACATATTAGACACGTCATAGAAATTCTATTGAGAGAATTATAATGACCGAGTAAACACGTGGCAAATAAGATTATTCGATGTAGATTAAACACTAACAAAATTTGGAATATGTATGTCAAGAACATGATAAAAAATGTTAAGAGAGTCATTAAGATTGACGAGGACAGATGTTAAAGATTGGTCAAAACTCTATAAAAGCCAACGGCTACAATACCATCCTTTCTATCGCTCTCTACTTGTTTGTTTTGTTGTAATCATCTTACACATACAAACACAAACACTGCTCTCACGGAACAAACAGAAAAAATCGGAAATCCAAATCCCCTTTCATTTAACCTCTTCTCCCTCCTTCATTCCCTTTTGGTTCTTTCCCTTTCGGTAAGAATCCCTCTCCTTCGCTTCCATCCGCTCCAATTCCTTGAGAGAAAATAACCCACATTGCACCTCTTCCCATTATTCTTCATTTCTTATTTCCTACAAGAACAATTACAATTTCAATCCAATTAAAAAACACTTTTTTAATTCCACGTTAAATTAGGGTTTTTTCTTTTAATCGCTGATTGAATTGAATTGAACTACATTTCTTCCTGTAAGTGACTCTAATAAGAAGAAGAAAAATATTAGCGATTGGACATTGAAAGATGTCGGTTGCTTTGAGTTCGAAGGTATATTGGGAAAGCCAACCGGAGCATTGTTCCGGTGAGCCAATCCTAATTTACCTTACGGTGAACGGCGCCGTGACACCAATGCGTGTATTGGAATCCGATTCAATTGCTTCCGTCAAACTGAGAATTCAGCAATGCAAAGGTTTCATGGTGAAAAATCAGAAGCTGGTTTTCAGTGGAAGAGAGTTGGCTCGCAATGATACACATATCAAGGAGTATGGTGTAACTGATGGCAATGTTCTTCATTTAGTTCTTCGTCTTTCAGATCTTCTTTTCATTGTTGTGAGAACTGTTTCTGGTAAGGAATTTAAGTTTCACATTGATCGCCATAGAAATGTAGGGTATTTAAAACAACATATTAGGAAGAAGAAGAAAGGGGAAGGTTTTATTGATCTTGAGGATCAAGAGCTTTTCTGTAATGAAGAGAAACTCGATGATCAGAGACTCTTTCATGATATTTTTAAAGGTGATGATGATGTTATTCATTTGATTGTTAAGAAATCTGCTAAGGTTAGAACTAAACCTGTTCGTAATGATTTGAAGCTTTTTGTTGAGGCTTCTTCTAATTCTATATATGGTGATCAGAGAGTAGCAAAGAATTGGAAAAACAATAAACAGATTAAGGTAGCAAAGATATCACCTGGTGTTGGTTTTTTGTTGGAACCAATTGTTGTGAATCCAAAGATCAATTGTTTTCCTTTCCTTTGGGAAATGGTGAACTCCACATATGAGGGTTTAAAGAAAGGGAATCGTCCTATGAGGTCCTCTGAAGGTACGGGAGGGACTTACTTTATGCAAGATTCAACAGGTCAGGAGTATGTTTCAGTTTTTAAGCCTATGGATGAGGAACCAATGGCTGTTAACAACCCAAGAGGCTTACCAAGTTCATCTAGTGGTGAAGGTTTAAAAAGAGGGACAAGGGTTGGAGAAGGAGCTTTGAGGGAAGTTGCAGCTTATTTATTAGATCATCCTAAGAGTGGACCGCGTTTGGTGTCTGGTGAAGAAATGGGATTTTCTGGTGTTCCTCCTACTGTTATGGTGCAGTGCTTGCACCCAGAGTTTTTCCACCCAAATGGGTATGCTTGCTCATCGAAACATGTCAAGATCGGGTCGTTGCAGAAGTTTGTGAATAATGATGGCAATTGTGAGGACATTGGACCTGGGGTGTTTCCAGTGGAGGAGGTGCATAAGATAACTGTGCTTGATATAAGAATGGCTAATGCAGATAGACATGCTGGAAATATTTTGATCAGAAAGGAAACCGGTGGCCAGCTTAAGCTCATTCCTATTGATCATGGCTACTGTCTACCATTTAAAGTAAGCTTCTTCTTTCCTTCCATGCAATTTCACTGTACTCTTCCCTTATTATTATACATGTTGTTTCCTTTGTTTGTTATTATCTTAAGAGCAGATTCACCTGATTACTTCATACACATTGACATTACACATTTATTGCCAGTAGTAGCTTCATTTGGTTCGTGCAGGCAATGTGTGTATATTATTTTGGGCGTTGCATGGATCCGTAAGCCAGAGTAGTCTAATTTTTTTTTTTGAAGGCCAGAGTAGTCTAATTACTACCTACTAAAATGGGAGATTCTTCATGTTGATTGAATGTGAACTCTTTTTTGTCTGCAGTTTGAAGATTGCACATTTGATTGGCTTTACTGGCCGCAAGCACGTCAACCTTACTCACCTGAGATAGTTGATTATATCAATTCTCTGGATGCTGAAAAAGACATAGAACTTTTGAAATATCATGGATGGGATATTCCACTTCAGTGTGCTCGAACAATCCGCATTTCCACAATGCTGCTGAAGAAAGGGGTTGAGAGAGGCCTTACTCCCTATGCTATTGGAAGCATTATGTGTCGCGAAAATTTGAGCAAGGAATCTGCAATTGAGGAAATTATAACTGAAGCACGAGATTCCTTGCTTCCTGGCATGGAGGAATCGGCATTTCTTGAATCCATCTCCCAAATCATGAATTCCTATCTTGATAAGCTTGCAAAATAGACATTTTTCTTTCTCTAATTAATATAGGTAAGGTAATATTTGTATGTAATGTAATTCAGTAAGTCCATTTTTGGATGGACTGAAGGTTGCACAAAAATGTGATGGCTTCTTGTGATCTTTTCATAGGCCTGAAACTCTCGTTTATTTCTGGCTTCTCTCTGAACTATTTTTCTGGATTGTATTGCCATGTTGAACAGAAATAAAGAGGTCTGAATAAGATGATGTTCTGTACTGAGATTCTGTGTATGATTGTAGAGGCTTGACAAAGAAACTTAATCTCTCATTGTACATACTAAATGTAATGCCATAGTTTAAGTAAATTTTTTGTCGGATACTATAATTAATCAATGATGCTTTACAGCAAATACTATACTTGTATAATGAATAATGATACTTTAAGTAATCATGATAATTTTGTATCTGATCATATGATGCTTTATAAATCAGTTTGTATTCGTATGATGCAGAAGCAGAACACTTGCAATGATGGTAGTGTTTTGTTTTGCAGCTTTCTTTAGGCATCAAGTCCCTTTGACCGAGTAAACCAGCTAGGCTAAGTAAACACCATGAACAATTAAATATTTGGTTTTCATAACTATGAACAATTTACATATTTTGTTTTGTAGAGTTGTAAATTGGGGAGGTTGTTAAAAACAGTAGGTAGAGTTGTAAATTGGTAACGGATCTTCCCAAAGCCATGAGCTTTTTTACCAAAGAGATCATAACCATTATCATAGAGTGAGAGTTCCAAAAACTCCTTAGCAAAACACTAGAAGTAATGCTTTGTGCGATAAGTTGCATCATATTCTATGGAACTGCTTGGAGCAACTTATTTGAGCTTATGTGGACTTATCTTCCTCTGCCATATTAATCTCCTTGTCTCCGTGTCGTTGCTTGCGAGTTTTAGCAAGCAAGAATTCTGTCGCATTTTATGTTGAGTACTTACATGAGATTGCTTTGTTGGTGCCAATGAGCTCATATTATGTTTTTTTTTTCTATTTGTCCAATTTACTATGCGAGGTATTCAAATTGTTGATTAATACATAATATCTGATTTTATGATCTTTCCAGCGCTGACAGAATTTTCATATTTAATGAGAATCTGTTTTTCTCACTGCTATTTCTTTGACGAGGATTGCTTTGTCTGTGTAGTTTTGAGTATGATTGGGGAACCTTCTTATTTGTATGCTAGAATAGTACTTAGAACCAGAATCGGGATAAATGACCTAGAGAGAGGGATTGGCTGAAGTCAAACTTCTTTTCCTCAAGGAGGCCACCGTTGGTTTCTTCTTCTTGCCAAATAATGATTGTTTCTATTTCCTTATGGAGGAGGTCAACAACTTATTCTATCTGTTAATGTCACCACTACTTAACCTTACCTTCTACTTTGTAGTAATTCACAATTCACGGTGTGTAGTTATGAAAAGGTTAAATTACATTGCAAGTCCTTTAAGTTATTTAATTGTAATAAGTTGATTCTTAAAGTTTTTTTTGTACCACTTAGGTCCTTTAAGTTATTTAGTTGAAACAAGTTGGTCCCTTAAGTTTTTTCGTACCACTTAGGTCCTCTAAGTTATTTCATTGTAACAATTTGAGGCTGAAAAATATAAGTTACTCAGCCTTTAAAAGTTAATATTAAATAACTTAAAGGACCAACTTGTTATAATTAAATAATTTAAATGACCTAAGTGGTACAAAAAAACTTAAATGACCAACTTGTTACAATTAAATAACTTAAAGGACAAACTTGTTACAACTAAATAGCTTAAACCTCTCGTGTAATTTAGCCTTATGAAAATATGCAACATTACTTATTGTTATGACTTATATGGTGGTCAGTTGATTTGAGAGTTGTCTAATCTGTGAACCTTTTTTTTGGTTTAGAGGTCTTTGACCCCGCTCCGGTGTTTAGGGGAAATGGGCCCTAAATAATCCAGAGTTCGGCCGGGAGGTAAATAAAGTCTGACTCTAACTTGAACAAGTTTCATTTCAGTAGTTTTAAGTATCAGAAGGCTTGGAAGTGGAATTTGAGTGTAGAGAATGATTGAGAGGGTGTAGAAGGAGAGGAATCAAATCCTTGAAAGTGAGTCATTTTGTGGGGTTTGGCCAGTAACCACTGCAACGTCTTTTACCAACATAACCCAATAAATGACTATAGTGTTGAATCCTTTTATTGAAACCTCTGGTGGTGGCAACTATAAATTGATGATGTCTTTGTCTGTATCAAAAAAAAATGATGATGTCTTTATGGTACCGGATGATTCCGCAGTTCAACAAGTGGCTAATGTAATTTATATGCGATTGTATTCATGCCTATGTTAAGAGCTTGATAGTTGTTGGATTAACTTATCTCCAAATCTTGACTGTTGATCCAAATGAGGATGTTAGATTAACTTAACTTTGGATAAATAGTTATTTTAGTCCTTTAACGTGTGAGTTGTTGTCATTACTTATTAATGGTGTATCGAAATTGCAAATTCTTCTTTTTTTTATTAACTTTACGAACTAAATTGACCAACAAATAACACATTTGATAACTAAAATGACTAAAAAAAACACATTTGGAGGCCCAAATCATTAAAGAGACACTTTAGGATGCGTTTGCAATTCCAATACATTCAGAAACTATAATAACGTCCCTTCACACATTCAATACCAAGGCGAGTAGCACCACAATGGTTTCTTCAAGAGATTTAATATTGAATGCGAAAATTGCGAGAATTTATGTTGTTTAAAAGTGATTCCCATCAATTATAACATGTCTAATTACGCATTGATGAATACTTAACCTATCTATTATTTATTTTCTTATATGATAATGAATAACAAAAATTAAAAGTGATAATAAAAGTATTTGCAACCCCAACCTCCGTTTGAAAGTTAACATAGGTAGGTTTACATGGTTACCATATAGAAGCAGTGTGAGATTAGTCACTGCGAAGCCCATTCTTTTGATGGTTTCAATAAGTATGTCCTTTACGGTCTTCATGTTTTCTGCATCGGCGCTACTTAGATGTAAATTTTTCCATCCCTCTCAATTTTTGCAACCTTGTTTGAAAGTCAAGATAGGGTAGGTTTACATGATTCCCGTACAAACGGAGCGTGAGATTAGTCAATAAAAATCCCCTTCTTTTGATGGTTTCAATATGTGTCCTTCACAGTCTTCATGTTTTCTGTCTCGACGTACTTAGATGTAAATTTTCCTCATCCCTCTCAGTTTTTGCAACCCTGTTCGATTTTAATCTTTGTTTCTGAAACCCAATTCGATTTTGCTATGTTTTTTGCAATGATATGGGTTTATTTGCTAGTTGTGTTTTTTTGGTTGTTTATACCATGATTTGGGTCGATTTTTGCTTGTTGTTTTAAAAATGGGTTTTTTCTTTTGTACCCCCACCCCTTTGACAATATACCCCCACTAAAAAGTGAAATCCAAAAATACCCCTATAAAAAAATTTACAAGTCGGATTTACCCCCATGGGAGATAAATCTGATTTGTATATTGTGTGGGGGTGGGATCGCATCGGATTTATCTCCTGTTGGGGTAAATTCGATTTGTTATTTTTACAAATCGGATTTACCCCTATGGGAGATAAATCCGACTTGCATTTTGTGTGGGGGTGGGGGCGCATCGGATTTATCTCCAATGGGGGTAAATCCGATTTGTTATTTTACAAATCGGATTTACCCCCATGGGAGATAAATCCGAGCGAAAAATTTTAGGGGAGTATTTTGGAGTTTCACATTTATGTGGGGGTATGGGGGGAAGAGGTGGGGGTAAAAAAAAGGCTTTAAAAATATGTTATAATGTTTATTGCCTTTGGGCATGATCTGGATCGATGTTTGCTTTTGGCATGGTGGGCTTTTCCAATGGAAGTATTACCCAAGTGTAACTTACGTATTACTTGGTTTCAGCTTCCTAGGTGCCCCTCTCTAAAACTCAGGAGATTTTCAATATACCATCAAAACAACAGTTAGGTGAGTTGTTAAGAGAGAGTTAGGTGAGTGAGGATAGTACCACGAATTTTAAGACTGACATTTACATGTGTAAGGAAGCTGTTGTTGTAGAAAATAGTGAGAATAGAAGGAAAAGAGATAGCAAATTAATGTGGGAGAAAATGTGACTGAATAATGTTTTATAAGATAGAGTGTCTTTGTTATCATGTATGAGTATTACGTGACAATCATGTTTGCTATCAAGCAACACTATTGTGTTTTCTATTTAAAAGTTGTTACCAGTTGTCATGTAAAAATGCAATTCTATTTGCAAAAAAACAAGCAATTCTAATGTGGTAGTTTTTAAAGCAAAAACTAAATGAAGACATAAGGTAACTTGTATAGCATTTTAACTAATGCGTGTTAACTTTTTTTATTTTACTAGTCTATTAAAAGATATATTAATAAGTATTCATAAAAAAGTACATTGATAAGTCAAAAACAATTTTACCAGAATCTTATTATGGCATAGGAAACTCAAGACTAAGTTGCATATTTTTATTCATTTTGCTGCTCATTCAGTGCCTTAGGACATAATCCTAGGATTTTGTTTATCTCGGGCGTGATGCCCTTTGTAGTTATTTGAATAATATTCTCATTGCATTTTTGTTGAAAATCATTAATAATTCGTTCATAGTTAACATTTTTTTAAGAAATATTTTCAACAAAAACTAAAGTGAGACTACTTAATCTAATTTGCGACATTATAGGTTGCAAGTAAGTTTTTAACAATTTCAATTTAGAAAAATGTTTTTTTTGTAAAGGGAATAGTTAATATTATGCTATCTATCTGCAGCTATTAGGAAACAATTAACTATCTTTAAAGAATTCAATATTATATAACTAGATTTTGATTCGGTTGTTAAATTCTCTCTCTAATGATTTCCAATTCTTCAAAAATATAATTTTAATTTTAATAACATAATTTTATATATATTTTTTTGACAAAAGAAATTTTATATATATATATATATATATATATATATATATATATATATATATAACACTACTGAGTAAAAAAAATTGGTGCCCTTAACAAAATGGGGCCCTGGGCAAGTGCCCTTCTCGCCCATGCTCAGGGCTACCCCTGACAACAACTTAACCTTACCTACATACATGCTATGCATAACAAAAGCTTGGCTTTAACCTTCTTTTCAGTTTTCTACTTTGTAGTAATTCACGGTATGTAGTTATGAAAATATGAAGCAATACTTATTGTTATGACTTCTATGGTGGTTAGTTGATTTGAGAGTTGTTTACTCTGTGAACTGGTGCTTCTTGTATTCCTCTGGCTCATGTCATTTCAACCAGTTTCATTTCGGTAGTTTTAAGTACCAGAAGGTTTGAAAGTGGAATTTGAGTGTAGAGAATGATTGAGAGGGTGTAGATGCAGAGGATCCAAATCCTTGAAAGTGAGTTCTTTTGTGGGGTTTGGCAAGGAACCATTGCAACGTCTTTTACCAACATAACACAATAAATGACCATAGTGTTGAATCCTTTTATTGAAACCAGTGGTGGTGGCAACTATAAATCGATGTTGTCTTTCTGGCACCGGATGATCCCACAATTCAACAAGTGGCTAATGTAATTTATATGCGGCTGTACTCCATGCCCAAGTTAAGAGCTTGATAGTTGTTGGTTTAACTTATCTCCAAATCTTGACTGTTGATCCAAATGAGGATGTTGGATTAACTTAACTTTGGATAAATAGTCATTTAGGTTCCTTAATGTATGAGGTGTTGTTATTATAGTCATTCGATGTATCGAAATTGCATATACTTCCTACTCTAGTAGTTTTACCGACTAAATTGACAAATTAAAAACACACTTGAGAAACAAAGTGACTAACGAAAAACACATTTAGAGGCCAAAACAATTCATTAAAGAGACACTTGATAATGTGTTTGCAATTTCAATATATGCAGAAATTTGTTTACCGTGGTTTTTGGTAAACACCGCTAGTTTGAAATTTCTTCTATTTGTAGGATCAACTAGTAAATCCTAAGACCAATTGTGTTAAAGTTTTCCCAGAAATTATGAATGTTTTACAGTTTTTAAAGGGAAGAATGAAGATAACTGTCAGTTTCGCGCGAAACCGTCGAAGTCACTTCAGACAGAGATGAAGAAAGCAAATAAAAATGCAGAAAATTGCTTAAAGAAACAAAGTAAAATGCATTAATTGAAAAGAAAGTTGGTACACATGATCATACATTTTTCTCTGACTCGTTTTCTCTGTGATGTTGGAAGTTAGAGCGTGAGAATCTGTAATGAGTTTGTGACCCGTTTTTCTATGAAAAACTACTATTTATACAAGGAGGGAAAAAACATAACCAACTAACTGCAGAGAATTTAAAAACAGTAACTGCTACGCCTTTTCGACCAAAGTAACTGCTGGGCTATTTCGACAATGAGCACTTAATTCCTGATCTTTCACCAAACTCTAGCTTCCTTCCTGTCGAACAGACTCTTCTTCAATCCTTTATATTCGTTAAGTTCAGAGCCTCGTCGAACTTACTTTCTGACACAATTCTTCAATGTCGAAATTAACACTTTCCTCTGAAACTAGCAAATCAAACCTTGTTGACTGCATTTAATTTAGCCTGTCGAAAATGCAGGCTAACAAATTGCCCCCCAAAAATGTCTTTTTCGACTGAATTTTTAAGTGAAGAAGAAAGTGACATTTTTGAAATTCCTCTTAACTGCTCTAATGACGTCATTAACATCACGTTTCAGCATTGATGAGACGTTTCAGCAAAAAGGCACTTTATGGCGCCACCATCTCAGATTTAGTGGGCCACGTTTTGCATCGGAACTCCCCATTACTCATTACAATTAACTGCTTCTTTAAAAAGAACCTCAAGGGTTTATTCTCTTTATAATTTTAGTCCTGCGTTATTTTGACTTCTTGCAGTATTGGCTTATACTTTTTTAAATACTTGCCATTTATTTGCAAAATTAGACCATCAGAGCCTAATTCTTCGACTTCATAGGCACCGTTAGTATATACTTGCAAAACTCAAAATGGTCCTTCCCAATTCGGTGACCATTTGCCTAAGACTCTATCTTTTTTGTCTATAGGCAGTATAACTTTCCAAACTAAGTCTCCTAAGGCAAAAGTTTTCAACTTAACTTTTTTATTATAAGCCTTAGCTACTCTTTCTTTTTGCCTTATCAGGACATTTAATGCATTTAATCTTTCTTCGTCTAAATCAACCAACTCATCCAACATCGTATTCCAATAATAATCTGATGGAATTTCAAATTGCCTTTGAATTCTGGCTGACTGTAAACAAATTTCGACTGGTAAGACTGCATCATGTCCAAATGTTAGTCTAAAAGGAGTAGTATTAATTGACTCTCTAGGAGAATTTCGACAAGCCCACAAAACTTGGTCAAGAGTTTTATGCCAATTTCTAGGCTTTTGCCCAATATGCTTTTTAATCAAATTAATAATAATTTTATTAGCTGCTTCAACTTGACCGTTGGCTTGAGCATAGTATGGTGTCGAAGTCAGTAACTTGAAACCAATTTCAGAGGCAAAATCCACCATTTTTTGACCAATAAAAACTGTACCTTGGTCTGTAGTAATGATTTCTGGAATTCGAAACCTATATAAAATATGGTTTTGAATAAAATTAATTACTGCCTCTTGATTAATATTAATTAAAGGAATAGCTTCTACCCACTTAGTAAAATAATCTATCCCAGCTAATATGTAACGATGTCCTTTCGACGAAGTTGGTTTAATCTCGCCAATTAAATCTAAAGCCCAACCTCTAAATGGCCAAGGTTTCACTATTGAATGAAGTTCACTTGCAGGCACGTGTTGAACTCTTGCATGCCTTTGACACTCTTGGCAACCTTTAGCGAACTCTATGCAATCTTTTAACATAGTTGACCAGTACACTCATTGTCGAAACAAAAGCCATTTCATCTTGTGACCCGCTTGATGAGACCCACAAGTTCCACTATGAGTATTGGAAATTGCTAAATATGCCTCACTCTCACTAAGGCATTTAAGTAAAACCCCTTCAGGAGTCTTTTTAAACAACTCATTTCCAATAATCACGTAGCTCAAGGCTCTATACTTGGTTTTTCTATTAGTTATTCCTGTTGGATTTTCCAAGTATTCGACAATTGGTTTTCGCCAATCATCATTCGATATATTGTCAATGGCAAAAACTTCAAAACTTTGAAAATTTTCAAAAACTGGAGATAACTTTTCAAAAACTGGAGATAACTTTGAACATGTTCCTTCAAGTGAAAATTTTATTTCCTGGTCGAATTGGTAATTTTATCTCAACCACTTCTCGACTTAATCCTGGCGTTTCACGGTAGTCCCAAGCAAAGCAATCTTTGTACTCCTATAGCAATTCGACAATCTGCACCTTCAATGCTTGATCAATCTTTGCACGATATATGTTGGCCTTTTTAGGGAGCCATCTCCCAAATCAATCTCTTCTAAGGGATCTTGTGCTTGTATCCTTTTGGTCAAACCCAATGGATCCTTTTCAAAACCTAGAGGCTCATCATCGTAGACGCAATCAAGCCTCTGGTTTTCGACAGAGTCGTCTTTATTTTCATTTTCAATGGCTTCAGCAACCATTTATTGTTGTAACTCGGCTTCTAAAACAGCTTTTTGTTTGTTTTCGGCCACATAGGCCGTAATTCTATCCCATGCACTGGGCTTATCCATAAATAATCATTTATGGTTCATCCCACCCTGTAGGCTTGACAAAACCTTGTGGATGGTTGTCTTCATTTATAACCTCTCTCTCCCAAATGAATCCATAATTGGGATGAAGTGTAACTGAGGATCTAACATTATCTTGGTGTTCATAACCAATTTCAGAAGATGTACATGGCGCAATGTTCACCAATTGTTTGTCGAAAGTTTTCTTAGTTATAGTATTTACCTCAGCTTTGAAGTAGCTCTGATCCCCTTCAATGTTTTCGACCAAACCATCTTCTCGCCAAATAATGAGCCTTTGGTGGATAGTCGAAGGTATTGGCCCCACGCCATGTATCCATTCCCTTCCTAGCAGCAAGTTGTAGTTTGCTTTTGATGGAACTACCAGAAACAATGTTGGTCTCTTAATACTTCCTACAGCGAATTCGACTTCAATGGCCCCAAGTGAATGGCCACTTTTGCCTTCATAGTTTGTAAGAATCACATTGTGTGTTTTCAGATCAGTTTCACACTTTCCAATTCTCTTCAACATATGTTGTGGCATTAGGTTCACAGCAGCACCACCATCAACCAAGATCTTGTTAACACCAATGTTATTCACTTTTGCTTGAATGTACAAAGGTTTGAGATGATTCATCATTCCACAATCTGGTCTCCCAAACACAGCATGTTGTTCTTCCACCCAACCATTCTTCAGCACATAGTAACAGATTGGCTTATAAGTAGTCTCTTCGTCGATATCTTCTTCGACGTCATTCACTTCAGAAACTACATCATACTCAATTGAAAGAATTGAGACTACGCCGCATAAGACGTCGAATTCTGACCCAGAATCAGCAAAATCTGAGTCCATTTCTTCATCCAAGTTAAGACCTTCTTTGATTACTGAGAGTGGAGGAAATATCCTTTCAGTAGCTGGCTTTCTAGCCATTTCAAAAGACTTTACAGGTACTTGCTTACCTTTATCATTGCTAGAGTTGATTACTTTGCCTTCAGCAACAGCAACTTTCTTCTGGCGTTGATACCTGCGCCATTGTGTTATTGTCATGGGATTTTTCCCTTTGTAGTTATTACTATAGGCATATTTGTTAGATTCAAATGCCTTGTTTTGGCCAGTAGCACTAGTACCACCTTTGACCATTTTTGCTGATTTTTGCTGATTTCCAGCATCCTTTCCAGCATAGTATACTGGGTAATAGCCAGTGCTCTTTCCACCAGAATGTACCCACTTCTCGACAGGAGACTTTGCTGGAGGTACATAGGTTTTGATCCGTTCTTTTTGAGGATTCTTTGTCGAAGTGACCTTATACTGAATACCTCTGTTGCTGTAGCTGAACTTTGGCCTCTTGTCGACCCATTTTCCTTTGCGCTTCAGTTGAGGCTTAAAACCCTCAAGATTTTTAGCAGCATCTTTGTCGAAGACAGAACTACATCTTGGACAAAGCATCACTTCAGTGTTGTTAATTTTGCAGCGGTTGAGGAAGTCAATCAATTCTTCCTCTGCCTTTGGGTAAACTATCTTCATTTTTTCAGCATATTGGTCTTCAGTGACCATTTCGACATCCACTTTGTCAACGGCTTTCTCCACTTTAGCATCATCAGCAACAACTCCTGTGACTTCAACCACGTTGATGTCAACTTTGACAAGCAATGCATCGGTTGTTGGTAGAGGATCAGCATCAATTTTCATTTGTGGCTTCGATTTGTCACCAAATTTCAGTCTTCCCTCATTGAGGGCTTTTTGAACCAAATCCCTGAAAATAACACAACGAGAAGTGTTATGGCCTAAGAAATTGTGAAATTTACAAAAACCTCTTTTTTGTCGTTGTTCTAATGGTGGTATTTTCAGGCCCTTAGGCACCAAAATTTGACCATCAGCAACTAACAGATCAAATTTTTCATCACATTTAGAAACATCATAAGTATAAGTTTTTGCAACAAACTTATCATTTTTAGGCTCAACAGGATTTTTTCCATTTGAAGGTTTCAACAATTTACAAGTATAAGGAGGTCCTGATTTTAATTCTGCTATATTAACCTCCTCTTCGACATCTTCATAAGATATGTCGAATTCTTTGTCACTGTCATTAGTTTCGACATATGCAACCTTTTCTTTTTTATTTTGGAACCTGCCTGATTTGGCTTTTTCAGCTTTAAATCTTTCTACTTGTCGAACTCTATCAGCTAATTGTGCCATATCTCTTAAGTGCAATGTATCTAGTTTCTTTCTTATAGAATAATCTAGACCACCAGCAGCCATTTCGACTAACTCATGTTCAGACACTTGAGTAAAACACCTTGCTTTGAGAAGTCTAAATCTATTGAGATAATCATCAATAGATTCTGCCCCCTTGCGTCGAACACTAGCTAGTTCCTTAAGACTAATCTTGCACTGGCCCATATAGAATTGTTCATGGAAGGCCTTTTCTAACTGACTCCAACTAAAAATAGAATTTGGAGGCAAAGTGGTGAACCATGTAAACGCATTCTTAGTTAAAGAATTTGGAAAATACTTCATTCTTAAATTCTCATTATGCGCTATATCACCAGCCTCAGTAAGATAACGAGCCACGTGTTCGACAGTGGATTCGCTAGTTTCTCCAGCAAATTTTGTGAACTTAGGAATTTTCCATCCCCTAGGTAGCTCTGTTTGCAAGGTATATTCCGACAAAGGTGATACAAAATTAGGCTTGTGCAAGCCTAAATTATGGCCATTCTGGGCTAGAATGTTTTCGACCAAATTAGCCAAATTATTTTGTGCCCCAAAATTGTTTTGTTGCACTTGTCTAACCACTTCGTCTGCATTTTGGTTTCTATTTACTAACACAACATCAGGGATTACCTCTATCCTCATAGGTTCTTCGACAACGTGTTGTTGTCCCTGATTACCCTGATTTATGGGAATGGCATTGTTAGGCCTTTCTAAAGGGATTTCAACAAGCCTAACATTTTGAATCTGGGGAATTTGCTGATTATGCACTGGTGGAGTGCCAAAGAAATCAGCAATTCTTCTCATTTGTGTCACCAACATCTGGTAACTATCATTTGTGTTTTGTATTAAAGGATTAAACACAGTACCAATTTGTTGTGTTAACATATTAACCATATCATGGTTACTATCATCCATTTGTTGCCTTAACGCCAACAAAGATGTCGTAGTCAAATTAGGTTGGGCATTTCGACTATAAATGCCCTCTGATGAACTATGAGTAGGAGAATACCCTGTGATTGCATTATCTACAAATGTAGACGAATTTGTCTGAAGGCCTGCCATCAATGCCGTTGGCATGCCATATGGGAAAGCCCTACTACTCATACTAAATGGCATGTTTCCAATTACTGGATTTGCCATTAAAGGACTTGTTGGTCCTAACATTGGTGGCATAGAAGCCATAGTATCCATTTTTTAATGCTGCAGTAGTCATCATTGACACAGGAGTAATTATGGGAGAAGTTATGGCAACGGTTATGCCTGCAACATTTGCAGCGTTAGCGTCACTAACTGACGCTTGTTCTTGTGTACTTTGTGCATTTGATGCGGAAACATTATTTGTACTAGAGCGCGCCATCTCTGAAAGATGTTTTCCACTCCTTAAACGCATGCACAAATAAGCACAATTTTTTTAAAACAATTTCAACGAAAAACTTTAAAATTAGCACAAATGTCCCACCGGGCGAGAATTTAAAAACAGTAACTGCTACGCCTTTTCGACCAAGGTAACTGTTGGGCTATTTCGACAACGAGCACTTAATTCCTGATCTTTCCCCAAACTCTAGCTTCCTTCCTGTCGAACAGACTCTTCTTCAATCCTTTATATTCGTTAAGTTTAGAGCCTCGTCGAACTTACTTTCTGACACAATTCTTCAATGTCGAAATTAACACTTTCCTCTGAAACTAACAAATCAAACCTTGTTGACTACATTTAATTTAGCCTGTCGAAAATGCAGGCTAACAAAATTATAATAACATCACTTCGAAATTCAGTACCAAAATGATAATATACCCTTAACTCTAAGATGAGGATGCTGATCCACTGCAGTCATTGCAGTTAAGAGCTTGATAGTTGTTGGATTGACTTATCTCCAAATCTCGACGGTTTAAATATTCATTCGGCCCTTGCAAATACACGCACAATTCAAATAGGCCCCTGTAAAAAAAACTTTAAAATAACTCTTGCAAGTATAATTTTTTTACGGTTAAGCCCCTCGGTCAGTTTTCCATCCAAAAAAAACTATAAAATTAAATGCCACGTGTCATCATATCATTGTGCCATTATGCCACGTGTCACTGACATGCCGCGTCAGCACCTCATGTCATCACTGCCACGTCAGCAACCAATAGATGGCTGCCACGTGGCGCTCGCATGGCAAAGAGTAGCATAGTGTTACTAAAAAATAAAGAATTCTGGCAAACATAGGGCTTGAACCCAAGACCTCAGCATTAAACTCCCGCTATATAACCACTACACCACACGTCTGTTTTGTTATCTAAAGCAAACAAAAAATATACATTATTAGATGAAATAAAAAATGATCATCTTCTTCAAGCCAAACGAATGGAAACGATAATGGCAACGAAAATCATCACAAATGCAAACGAAAATGCAAATGAAACTGAAAACAAAAATCATAACTAAATGGAAACGAAAATCAAAACGAAAATCATTTTCAACTTCGCCATGAAAACGAAAATCATCATCTTTTATCTTCAATTTGAGTTTTCCATTTTCCAATCCCAATTTTTCAATTTCGTTTATGGGGGTTAAATCGTTAATTTCGTTTCCAATCTCATTTTCCAATGGTTAAATCGTTTAGGGGTTTTCAACTGAATTGTTGTTGTTGTTGAAGATGAAATTAAGGGTTTTTGAAATTAGGGGTTATCAATTGAATCTTTGTTGAAGATCTGATTTGTTGATGTTGTTGAAGATTGAAGAGATGATGGTGAATGCGAAGGGAAGAGAAGATGAAATCGGATCTCACGACCCGTTTCTAAGTTGCAGGTGAAGAAAAAAAAGTGTTTTTTTAATTCCCAACGTTTCTAGTCATTCTATATATTAATAGTTTCGTGTATTAGCACAATTCAGATGGTAGCCCGGTGGTTTTCGTGTATTATTCAACTAATAGGTCACGGGTTCAAACCACATGCCTACCAAAATTCTTTATTTTTTAGTAACACTATGCTACTCTTTGCCATGTGAGCGCCACGTGGCAACCAACTATTAGTTGCTGACGTGGCAGTGATGACATGAGGTGCTGATGTGGCATGTCAGTGACACGTGGCATAATGACCCAATGAAATGATGACATGTGGCATTTAATATTATTTTATAGTTTTTTTTGGATGGAAAACTGAGCGAGGGGCTTAACCGTAAAAAAAATTATATTTGCAAGGATTATTTTAAAGTTTTTTTTACAGAGACCTATTTGAATTGTGTGTATTTGCAAGGGCCGAACGAATATTTAAACCAACCTTTATTACGGTTGGTTTATTTAAAATAAAAAATAAACATCGAGAGGGAGAGACTTGCAGAGAATCCAACTCTGAGATGAGCATCATCTTGACATTTTTATTTTGCACGAAAACCGATAAAAAATCAATTGTGTAAAAAATTAAAAATTACAGCCAGCTAAACTAATGCTCACTAGCTTTCCCATCACGAGACTCCATTGCCCTTCACTAGTCCTGAATTGTCAAACCTATTTCTGACACCACAATGTTACTGTCTTCCGAGGGCTAGGAACATGGCTAATATTGGTCTCGCACAATGTAAAAACTCAAAAGCTGGTCCCATTAAAATATAGTCATATTCAAGCACTCAAAATTACATCAGTTAGTCGTAGTTGTTTGGCAATATCAACTTTTAGTATTTTTTCTGTTGTTTATAGCGTTCTTTAAAATACTATTTGAAATAGTATTTGAGTTTATTTATAGCGTTTCATTTTCTCTCTAAATTTTACCCTTACTATTTTAATTAAATTATTTATTTATTCTCTATTAAATGAATTTCTCTCTTCTTTTTAAGTATTAATTACATGTGTCTATTTATGTAATTTTATATTTATAAACTACTTCAAACGCTAATTTTACCATATACTTTAAATTCAATCTGCTATCTTATCCGCTATAAGCTAGTTTATCTGTTATCCACTATTTTTTTCCAATCATACTCTAACAGGATCACTTGTTTAGTGAAAATAAAGTGTTTGCAATTTTTCTTTTATTATTATTATTACAGCATGTGGGGCTTGGTTTAATAATTGTTTATTTCTTTTCCCCACCCTTATATTACGCGCATTCACATTGACATTCACATTCACATTCACATCCACATTATACTTGTCTCAACATAATAACCATAAGATCCACTACCACCGTTGGCCATGGCGGATGGACATGGACCACCACCAACCATCATGACCAGGCCAAAGCGGCCAAGGCCACCGTCCGGTAGAACAAACCTAGCCTCATGTGTAGTAGCCACCATCTTCTTGATTTTCCTTATCATCGTCATTTTCATAGTTTACTTCACAGTCTTTAAGCCACAAGACCCTAAGATCGCCGTCAACGCCGTTCAACTTCCGTCATTTTCCGTCACTAACGGCACCGTCAACTTCACATTTTCCCAATACGCTTCCGTCAAAAACCCTAACCGTGCCCCTTTCTCTCACTACGACAGTTCTCTTCAGCTCATCTACTCCGGCAGCCAGGTCGGGTTCATGTTCATCCCTGCCGGCGAGATCGATGCCGGAAGGACTCAGTACATGGCGGCTACGTTTTCCGTTCAGTCGTTCCCGTTGTCGGCGCCACCGAATTTGGGTCCCACACTGGCGAATGGAGATGGTGTAGGGTTCAACTATGGGTTGAGAGTGCAACCAACGATGGAGATCGAAACGAAATTGGAGATGGGAGGGCGCGTGAGAGTGTTGCACTTCTTCACTCACCATGTTACCGCCAGAGCCGGTTGCAGAGTTGCCATTGCCGTCACCGATGGCTCCGTGTTAGGTTTTCACTGTTAATTCTTTTTCTTTTTCTTTTTGTTTTGTTATGACTGTAGACTTTAGTATTAACTTCAAAATATATTGTTACTTATTGATGTTAAGTAAGGAAGGCATCAAAATGAAAATTGTAAAGATGATTTTTCATTTTTCCTTTTTAAATGCAAAATTTTGTCATTGTTTGTTCTTCAGCCAATTCAATTCAGAATTTGTGGTTCCTAAAGATCATAGATTATTTATTTTTCCTTTAAATTTTAGTGTGTGTGTGTGTGTGTGTGTATGAGTGGGAGAATAATTTAACTTGGTTTGTTTAAACAAGTTAGTAAAGGATAAGTAAAAGGTTGTTTGTGAGGGAAGGAAGAAAGTGGATAGGAAGGGTGCTTTTTTGCTTTTGTGATGTAAAATAATTAATTGTAGGTTAAGCAAAGTTGGATGGCATACACACTGACATTATTTGATTGTGAATTTGTGATAATTGACTAAAATGATTCACTTTTTGCATTGGGGTTTGGAATTGGAATAAAAGTCATCTAAACTCGACGAGAATCCGAAGTGGAAGAAAGACAAAGGGCAAGCCTTCTTTGGAATGGGTTGGGACTGTTCCTTAAAGACCGTGAAACGCGGCATTTTTTAGGGATGTTTATTTTATTGTATGGCAAGTAATTACAAAATTTCCTGTTCTATCGATGACAATGGCATCTTGAGAAACCGACTGAAGATTGAAACGAAATACTCTATTACATTTTCTTTTTATAAACGGGGTATCTCTGAGATCGTAGAGAGACTAATCCCTTGAATCACAATGGGCGGTAAAGTTCTCTCTCTAGATCAAGAGACTTAACACTGTTGCACACCCAATGTTAGATTCGTACCCAGGACTTTTTTTTTTTGAGATTAGATTCGTACCCAGGATTTTGGTTAAACTGGAAGAGTACATATTTTTTAGATAGAGAATCTACTTGAGTAGGACCTCAATAGGCAAGAAATGTGAAAATTGCGAGAATTTATGATGTTTAATAGCGAAGTTTATGATTCCCATCAATTATAACATGTCTAAGTAGTCATTGATAAATACTTATGCTCTGTTTGGCAAAAGTAGGGGTTGCTGATAAATTAGTATATAACGGATGAATCGATAGCATATTGTGGATAAGCTAGTGGATTAATTTAAAATGTTTGATAAAATTAGCGGTTGATATAAAATGACAAAGATAGACATTTGTAATTAATGTTTAAATATTAGAGAGAATATTCATTTAATGGAGAATAAATGGTGATTTAATTAAAGTAGCAAGAGTGAAAATGAGAGAAAAAAAATGAAATGCTATAAGTAGCATTTCAAAAAAACGATGTAAGCCACCATTACCAAGCATGGCTCATCCGCTATAAACAAGCGGATTGACATTGCCAAGCAGAGCATTAATAATCTATCTATTGAATAAAAATTATACACATGAAAGTAGACCTAAGTTTTATTTATTTATTTTATATGAAAATGAATAACAAAAATTAAAAGTGATAGAAAAACAGAAAACTTAGGCTTTAAAAGCATCTACAACCCCAACACCACAAATGTTTATTTGTTTGAGTTTCATATTTACAATAAATTCCACAAGTGACCCCACTTCACCAAAAGTGAAGAGCGAAAAATCCTTCATTTCTCTAAATTCCACATATTGTTTTTTGAGGAATCTCCAAATTCCACATATTGTTCTTCCCTTGTGACTCTGAGACTACACGATCCAGACTAGCGAGCCAGACTGAATAAATCAGTTAAATTGCTTTCCAGAAAGAATTCAATAAGCTAGTGAATAACGCAAATCCTTCATGTTATTTACAGTTTGAGATTGGTAAAATAACCTAACAATAGTTGCTACAATGAAAGTTGATTATGGTCCCAACTCAACTTTACTGAGATTGATTTCAAAGCTAAGAAAGATATACTTTCAGTTTGATATCTAAGCTAAGACCCCCCTATGTTTATCGAAAAAACTAACTAAATAAATTTGAAGTTGGATTTCCTCATTTTGTCACTTACTAGGTGAGTCAGTTGATTCATTTTTCTATAAACGAGGATAAGTGCATCGAAGTCATTTTTCTATGTCAAGCTTAAAAACTCTATCAGCATTTTAAGGTGGCTTTTAAGTTGCACAAATCAAAGTTTTTGTGTATGATACCAAAGTGTCCATTTACCTAGTGTAGCAAGTTATTCTTTCTTACAAAAGGTTAACACTTATTTATAATTTCCTCCTAATATTGTATTAAACACCATTGAAGCCCCATTGACTTCTCCTTTTAAAAATTTGGGTTAAGTAATGTTTTTCTCCCCTCTTAAAAAAGAAAAACATTACTTTATGTATCACTAGCCTCAACTTCTTTTCATTAATCAATAGTCATTCATCTTACTTATTTAATTTTTTTTTCAAACTCTTCTCTCTCTTTCTAATAAACTCTTGCCAAAATCAAATCCCCAAATCTGGAAAGGGGTAAAAGAATAATAGATAGTATGAAATCATTGAAATTAATATTGTTGGCGTTGATTTAGGAATAGAAGAGAAGAGAACAAAACCAAGCAGATCTAATAGTCCTTGTTTATTGGTTTATTAAACTCTTAAAATGATGGCCGATGGTGGTTTCAGAAGTGCGGTGCAGGATCAGCCATCGACCACATTACTATCCCATTAGTTGATCTTCAAATGCTCCCATGGAAAATTGGGGAGTCTAAAACCAAAAGTCATGGAAAGGTTGTCATAAAATATTGTTTCCTTTAATTTATTGTTACTGCTCGACTTTTTTCCTTTTTGGATTATTGTTGGTGATTCAAAACTATTCCTCTTGGCAAAGCCAAAAGCACCGATAATGGGGATGATTGGTGACAGACCATACCAAGGTGGAGTTTTGAATTAATGTAGTTTACAAAAAAATGGAATGAATGAAAACTAAAATCCAACTTGAATAACAGTAGCAGATTTGTTATTTTTACTTGCGATTTCAGTCAACCATTAATCATGTAGAACTGAAGAAGAAGAAGAAGAAGGAGAAGAAGAAGATGATGAACCAAGGCAATCTGAGACTACTCTCAAAATTGACGCCACCAAACACACTAATAAAAAACCAAAATAAGCCAGCTGTCAAAATACAGGAAAGCAGAAAAAGGTAAACTCTCTAAATACTGCCAGCTATTATTTGTAGAGACCATTTCTGCAATATAAGTTAACTTATGTACAAACAGGAACAGCAAGTTGCCCCAAAAAATCTAGACCACACAAATTTTTAGAGACAAAATCAATGGTATTTAAGGCACTTTGGTACCCTGCACAAAAACATTGATTTGTGCAACTTAAAAGCCACCGCATTTTAAACATGAGCAAACATAGAATAAGATAGTTCAACTTCAAACACTTGCTACAGTTTTGTTTTCTACAGTTCTTTCCTTTTTCATTTCTTGGTACACGGAAGTTCAAGTAGTATAAGCTTCCCACCTTCAATAGTTAAGACAAAGGTCAAGGTTTAAATAGACACCTACCTAAAAAATTTAGGTACAAAATGGCAATAAAAAGACACACTACTCAATTTCAATGAATTTTGTCAGTCTGCACAACCAGAATCAGTAACACCCAATATATTAGAATAATAACTAAAGGAACTATTTGTAATTGTAGATCTTGTGTTCCAGGCACAAGTCTGGTTTCCACCATTGGTGAATCCCATGCGCTTCTTTGAAATCAGGTGCAGGAGTAACATTAACTGTCAGAGAAGCTGAAGGAATGAGGTGCAGCGGTTCTGATTCCTTCCCAAATGCACCCATCAGTAGGCCACCAAGTGAGTTTTGTGTTGCCAACCTTTCAATGACTCCTGCTCCAATGTCCTCCATTTTTCTCCTGTGTTCAAAGTATCCGATATACTCTGAGCAGATATGGTCAGATGGATTTACAAATAAACATGGGACCCAGGCAGACAAAGCCGTGAATGGTTCCAAAGGTAGATCTTTCTTCTGCTGCTTGACTCTCATAGCAAGGGTGAGTCCAGCTGTTATGACACTGCCAGCAATTCGAATCCCATGTTTCACTCTCTCATCCTTAATCCTCTCAATTGGAGCAGATACAAATGGAGGGTTGAAAAGAAAAGATTCAATAAACATGCCATTCTTGGCCATAGTTTTCCCCGTAAGCATCGCCATCGCTGATCCCAAAGAGTGTCCGGCCAACCAAACATTTGAATCACCTACAGTTGCTACCATGTTCCGAACAGCTTGAATAGCTATCTCAGAGCGCGAAGTTTGATGAAGTCCTTGTTTGATAAAGTGGATATCCAACTCAATATCACGTGAAACTGAGTGTGATTTTGTTAAAGTTCCTCGAAAGGCAATCACATAACGCGGACTTCTATATAAAGTATCATTACCCTGAGATGATGGAGGCTTGAACTCATAGATTGCACCAAAGATGGAAGAATCAACATCATCTACAAGTGGACGAAGCAGCTGAAAATGGAAGAATGTCCACCAAGGCGGTGCAAGAGCATCCGGACCTTCACGTTGTTCTTGCCGGTCCCTTTCTAGAATATAAACACCTTGGACCAAACTAGCAGCAACTGACATTCGGTGATATGGATTATCCCTGAATTAAATGGTATATTATTTTGTCTTAGCCAAGTACTGGAAAAACACACATACTCAGATACAACAACTAGGATTGAAAACATCTATAGCCGCTAAGTTTTTGATAAAATGGAATACTTGGTAAAGTACTTGAATCTAAAGAAGAAAAATAGGTTTTGAAAATTGCAAGACATACATTTCCTGAAATATTGATGTGAACACATGATTAGGCACCGAGGTGTTAGTTTCACCATACTAACCTAGAGATATAATATTATGCACAACCAGGGCAACTGATACTAACAACAGGAATCAGACGTGGTGGATAAGAAACAACATAAACTTAGGACACAAGGATGGCGAAAACAGTTATCTATGTGCACAAATAAAGAGAAATTTTTAAAGTGGAAGATTTGTTTGAAAGATCTTACCATAAAACATAAGTCAAATGCAAAGGTCCTGAGAGGTCAAAACTTTCCCTCTCAGAGGCCATGACACTCTATGCACCCTCCTCGCTTCTCTTCTGAGTAACTTCAGAAACTGTTAAACAATTCAAAAAGGAAAGAAAATGAATCAGGACTCAGCCAATCAGATTGTCAATGCATCAATGCATATAGATAGACTATTAAATCTCCCCCTAGAAATGATAAAGTGTTTTCGCAGGAACAGAAAAAGACAACAAAACAAAGCTTTAGACCATTTCTACTGTTATTAACAACAAATGCAGCAACTGAATCCCTGCACTGCATGATATGCCGCAAATCCATAGCATGAGTTTTGTAAAATTAATCAAGTAGATTAAAAAGTAGTTCATTTCTGCCTTTTATACTTAATTTCTACAAGAAAGTTCTTAAATATAAGTGTTAATTAAAATTTCATTTTTAAGGTATCAGATTCTGGAACAAAATGTTATTTGTCCCCTAAACACTTATATATCAGATTCTGGAACAAAACTTTTGTGGCGTTCAAACAACTTTCTATCTTAAAAATCAAATTCACCGTCACATCCAATACATTAAAGTCAACAGACAATAGAATAGAAATAATATTCCTAGAATATTCTCAGAATGATGTGATGATGAAGAAAAGTAAAAAAGCAATTGAATCCATACTGTAAATTTTCCGAGAATGAAAGGCGAAGCTATCATCAGAGATTCTAAAATTGAGTTCATGTACAAATGAAACCCGCAACTACAATGTCAGATTTAGATCGCATTTGTATAAGCATCAGAAAAAGCAAAGAGAAGGATCATGAAATAAAGAATATAGAAAGAACAAAATGAAAGAGGAAGCCAAATCGCAGCCATGAAAATGGAAATGGGAATGAAAAGGGGGTTCTTACGTTTGAATCGGAGAGGGTGGTGATGGTGGCTTCCGTAACCGGAACCCGAAACCAATGCAATTTGATTAGATAAATCGTAGAGAGATATCTTCCTTTTGAATTTTTGTTACGATATAGAGTGTGGTTCCACAAATCATTGGTTCATGGAATTCATGACATCTTATTGTACGAGAAAAACTAAAATGCTTGATACACGAACGATTTAATTAGGTAAAATATCATCCGGATTGCTTAACTTATTTTATATTTTCATTTAGGTCCTTTAATTTTTTGAGATAATGAATAAATCTCTTAATTTTAAAAAATGTTGCACCATAGTCTCATTTAACGTTTTGATATTAACTCCGTTAACTACTAACTGATGTGAACTAAGAGCAGGGACAAAAAACAAAGTCTACGCCGGTAAAAATCGAACATTCTCAAAAACAATTGAATTGAAAACAAAAACGAAATCGAACAACAATCAAAATAAAGTCTACGCCGGTAAAAATCTTTCTTCTCAATGCCAGTACGCTCACCTTAGTTCCCTTCAAATGGAACTCAGCAAAAGCACAAAGCAATTAGATTGGGGAAAAAAGGCATGGGAACTACTTTCCCTAATTCAAATTCAGTCACCGCTAATTCAATGCATAACCAATTTTGTTTCAATGGATCTCATCGCCAATACTCTCTTGCGGGAAGTGAACCCTGCAACAAAAGGTGGTGTCGCACCTCTTAACCACTCCGGCAACTTCATATGTTGTTAATAAGCTTACAAACATTATATATATTATATATCTTACGTAAAGTATATTTAATTAGGTACTTACGATGTGGTTATGGACTTATGGTCCTTTTGGATTTGAACTTGTATAGTAAATTTGAAGAATTATGTTAATTTTGTGTTGAGAATTTGTTTTGTATATTAATAAGATATATTACAAATTTTTGATGGTTTTGTTATGCACAAATTTATACATATTTGGTCTATTTTTAGTGTGTTCGGCTCATGCGGTCCAACCAAAGACCCAGTGACCCAGTGTCTTGACCGGCTCGATGACCGGTCCGGTTCTGATAACATTGCATCGAACACTAGTTAACGGTGTTAGTTGTTAAGACTTAAATAGCTTTTACCCCCTGCAAATATCACAGGAATCCATATACCCTCTGAAAAAAAGAAGTTTTAAAATGAACTTTGCAAAATTCAAAACGTTTTAGTTAGGTCACTACTCTTAGTTTTTCTTAACAACGCTAACTTAAACTGAGCTGGATGTCCACGTTGGCAAAACACGTGGCTAATTAGGGTTTATATCATCATCATCAACATCATTCATTCATCTAAAACTCTTATTCTCACTGAAACTCGTCAATAATTATGTTGATGAATGAGACAAGTTTCAGTGAGAATAAGAGTTTCAGATGAATGAATGATGTTGATGATGATAATGATATAGGCCCTAATTAGCCAAGAAAAGCTAAGAGCAAAGACCTAATTAGAAACGTTTTGAATTTTGCAAGGTTCATTTTAAAACTTTTTTTAGCAGGGGGTATATGGATTCTTGTGATATTTGCAGGGGTTAAAAGCTATTTAAACCTAGTGTCAAAACGTTAAATGGGTCTACATTACAACATTTTTAAAAATTAAGGGATCTATTTGTTAACTCGAAAACTTAAGGGACCTAAATGAAAACAGAAAATAAGTTAAGGGACCCTGGATGGTATTTTGCCAGTTAATTACTAGTCATAATTCACCATCAATAACAATATGTCAAATTTTGTAAAAAAAAAGGCAAAATATCTCGCCAGGTCGCTTAACTTATTTATTTGTAGCGAATAAGTCCCTTAACTTTTATTTGTAACGCATAAGTCCCTTAACTTATTTATTTGTAATGAATAGGTCCCTTAATTTCTTTTTGTAACGCATAGCTCCCTTAACTTTTAAAAACGTAACACTGTTGCTCCTTTTATATTATTTAATGGAGAGATTTTAAGGGGCAACGGTGTTACGTTTTTAAAAGTTAAGGGACCTATGAGTTACAAAAAAAAGTTAAGGGACCTATTTGTTACAAATAAATAAGTTAATGGACCTATGCGTTACAAAAAAAATTAAGGGACCTATTCGTTACAAATAAATAAGTTAAGGGACCCCGGGAGATATTTTGCCAAAAAAATAATATATCAAAACAAAGTGATTTTAAGGTAAGTGATCAAATCAAATCTTTCACCGGTGAACCATTACATATGACTGTACGATGCAGTATAAAAAATTCATCAACGATTAAGATTTAATACACGTTGATTCGATCTTAACCAGAAATAACATTTTACACAATATCCTATAGTCAATTTTAGTAATTCAAGGGTGAGGGATTTGATTTACTCCCTCACCCTAGAAGCACCCTCAAAACAAATCACCTATAGATTTTCAAAAATAGATAACAATACAAAGCCGCCAATAGATTTACAAAAATAGATATATCACTATGTTCATACACAACAATTTTTTGGATAAATATATTTTTTAATATTTCTTCTCCAACGTTTTAAAACGAATTTAATTCTTTTTATATTTATGAGTCTCACTTTTTCAACTTTTAAACAAACTTTTCATTGCAAGACAAGTGGAAAGATTGGGGAGATGGCCTTAAGATTAACTAGAACTTGTGCCTGTGCTATGCATGGGCGTAGTTATAGAATAAATTAATTGATTTGTTGAATAGATTGGCTAAGACATTATTACAAAACTAAAGATTTAATGGAACAATGGAACATCAATATTCTATCTTGAAGGAAGTAAATAAGGCGGTACTTGCATCGGCAAATAGTAGCTTCTATATCATAATCATAATCATAAGTAATTACAATCAAGAGATTGTCCAAATCAGCGTCCACATCAAACCAATGACAAAAAGCCACGCACTTCTTTAAAAAAATACGTGGCAGCCCATGTGTACAGCCTACTCAAGATCAGTGGAGCAACGGACGACCCACATTATTAAGAACAAAAAGTAGAATAATCATACGATTGGTATCTAATATTCTTTCAAGGTGGACGGCTCAGATTCAATTATTTAGCTGCAGCATTCCTTAAAAAACGGAAGTCATTAATGATTTCGAAATATAATCAATACCTAGCTAATTTTTTGGATCTAAAGTTATGTGTCATTATTACAATTTCTTAACAATGAAGCTGAAATTCCACGTTGATGTTCTTTACAAATTTGACAAGACTAGGGTTTAGGATTTTGCTGATAACCATATTTTGAGGGTGATATAAGTTAACACATACTCTAACAAATTTAGGAAAAATAGGTTTAGTGATTTAACTGATAAGCATATTCACCAGTGTTTTGTTTTACTGATTTTTTATAAATCTAATTTAATTATTGAAAACAGTGAATCAATATTTCAATTCTATAATAAATCTACTCCCCAAACTTGTATACGATTCTATATCTTTTAAAACAATCAAATTATTACCGACTTTAATCTCTTCAAAACTTCTAAAAGCTTTGTATTCTCTTTTCTTTCTTTTCCTCTCATAATCCGATCTTTCACAAAAAGCAGACGCTATCGAAGAGCAGCTGAAAAAAGTTTCACGATACTTCAGATTGTCAAAAAGAAAAGAAAAAAGAAATTGACATTTCATTATTGTTTTGTTTTGTTGTAATAATATTACACATAATACACACATCTCACGGAACAGAAAAACTCGAAAATCTAAATTCCCTTTCATTTAGCCTCTTCTCAATCTCCATACCACGAATTGAGTGGTCTCCATACCACGAATTGAGTGGACCATCGGGAGGGTAGTTGAATTTTTTTCCAATAAGATTTTCTCCCTTGAGAATCAAAGACCACGACCAAATTATAGTTGCTGCACTACACATAACATAAGAAGCCCTGTCTGGATATGCAACCAACATATTGTAGTTCTTCATTCTTAAGTGGTGCAATAAGCTTTCATCACCAGATATCTGAAAGATGTGAACGGGTGGAGGATTACGGCAAGTCCAATTGAATAGATCAGTAGTAAAATGTTTATTGGCCGTGTCCTTTCCTGCAACAATGTAGTTCTAAGTCGTTAAGAATATGAAATTGAATGAAAAACATAGATTCTACTAAACAAGGCCTAAACATAACTTGTTAGCTAACAAATTATATTAAACTAAACATGGCTCATTTCTTAGAACCTTGTCCACATATGATAAATGAAGAATTTCCACCACAACAATAAGAAGTTAAGAACCGGTTTGCAAATCGGAACCGGTTTTTGCAAAACTAATATACCCAAAACAGATTTGAAAATGGGTGGGATGGTTTTTGTACCATTCAAAAGTTGTCAATCAAACATGCGCACAGCGGTGGATCCGTGCTTAGAGGAATGAGGAAATTTGCCCCAATGAAATAAAAATAATTCACTTCGGTGTACTTATCCCCATATGAGTTAATAATTTTTGAATATTGGCATATTATAATCAAAGATATAAGAGAGAATAATCAGAACTAATTATATTCTTTTATTCTTTTAGTTTTTATTGTTTAAGTCTCTTCTAACAATAAATAAACACATTAACTGAAGTATTTCATGGTATTTTAAGTGCAGAGGCCCAAAGAAGTCTCTAAAAATGACTTCTCTAATGAATGAATAGTACCAAATTGACCATTAAAAAAGTAAACACTGTTTAAAACAAATCTGATTAAACCATCCATAAAATAATTTTAGAAGGACTAATTTAACCATTAATATGGACCAAATTAACACTTTTTTTAAAAGTTGCAATTTTTTGGTATCGGTTTATTATTTTTTTCCAAAAAAAAATGGTTTGAGTATTATTTTCCACACCATAAAAAGGTCTACTTTATAATTAGCCTAAAGAACTTAGAAGTTATCTTTCAAAGATATCATTATTAATTTAAATTAATAAAATAGTTGTATATGATCAACAATTATTTTTATTATGCTGATATTCCTGTTATGCTGACCCATTTGAGAATAATCACAAAGATGTTGTGTTGTGAAAATTAAATAGCAATATGATTCTTATTAATTTCTAATAAATAAAAAATACAAGAGAAGTGACGATGAATATAGTAATAGTGATAACTAAGAAACAACAAACCAGTAAAATGGCGGAGATGAACGCCGACTGAAGAAAGTGCTTTTCTTTCCATCTTTGAAAACTGATTAACATCGCCATAACCGACAATATTATTAATAGGGCCTTCAATCCCGTTAGCTCTAACCGCTCCGATGATTAAAGGTGGTACCTTCAAAACACTAACGCCGGTAGGCACGCGGCAGTCGTTGAAGTTCCACCATACCGAAACCCTAATGTTTCCTTTCTCGACTCGCTTGCAGTGAGGTTGCGTAGGAGAGGAAGAAGAATATGAAAACTCACGTACTGGAAATGGAATAAGAAGCGTGCGAAGTTGCGATGATGATGAAAAGGAAGAACGAGAAGTGGGAAAAAAGAGGCTTTTTGGAAGATGAAACATTATTGGGATCGGAACGGAAATGGGGGAGGAGGAGAAGAAGACTAACAATGGAAGAAGAATAAAACGGCTCTCAAATGATATAAAACTAGGGCTTGTTACTATAATGGGCTTGGCCCAAAACTATTGTAATGACCCTTAACTATTTTCTGAATTTCTAACCACACCCTTTTTCTTTCAAAATACCCCTTTTTAGTTATTTTGTCACCCCCTATTTATCTTTCGTAGAATCTTACTACTTGAGTTGCGATTTTAAGAGCAACAATCTTGCTAACCTCACAAGATCTTACTCAAAATCTCGATTTTGATAATAAGAAGTATATGGAAGAGCTCAAGAACAGGTATGTATGTAATAACTTCTCTATATTTTGAAACACTTCAAATCATCACAAAGGGCAACATGATCTCACAAGCAATTCAAGTCACAAGCAAGTCACGAACAAATAACAAACCCTCGAGCAAGCACCGAAATCATCTACCACATGAACACTTTATAGTCTGAGGCGTGTGGAGGCACTACTATTCTCAATGATTTATTTGCCTGAGACTATAATCCCCCAGGATTCAATGGACTCTTTTGAAAAGATACAGTGACAAAACATACGAGAATATTATCATTGTAAACCAAAAAGAAAACAAGATAAGCATGTTAATTTTGCGACCATTTAATTGGTACTCCATCTAACTTAATTATAAGAAAAATCAACCACTTTCACACAGGATAAAAATGACCCTTAATTTATTGATTTCCGATATTTCATGAGTCACATTTACAAAAATATCCTTAATTATAGCTATTCCTCACATCTAAATTTAATTTACAAAAATATCCTTAATTATAGCTATTCCTCACATCTAAATTTAATTAATTTTATGCAGAATTTTATGTGCAACTACCTAATTGCATTTTCTGGATTAATCTTTAGGGCTTTAATATGGTGGCTTTTAAGGTGCACAAATTCAAGTTTTTGTGTATTATGCCCAAGTTAGTTTTTACCTGGATAGCAGGTTAAAGTATTGTACATCTGGTTTTCAAGTATTTTATATTCGGACCCAATATTTTTAATAATAGAAAGGAAATCCCACACAAAACCCAAAATTCATTTTCATCTTTTTCATTCTCTATTCTCTAAAACATCAACCACAAATCCAGATCTGTTTGGGGTTTTTAATTGAGATCCAAATCCCATCTTCATCCTCCAAATTGTAGGTATCAGTACTTTATCGTTCATATTACTTTTAATTTGGAGATTTTAATTCTACATCATAAAATCACAATCAATCAATGGGTAGAGATGCTGGTGAGTGATAATCTCTCTCACACCTTAACAAAAAAATCTAATAAAGAAAAAACACAATACCACAGTATTGGCTTCAGACCCAGTACAACACCACCACCCTTCAATCTAATCCAACGGAAAAAAAACATTCTTCCTTATAATTTCAATCGAAACCCCAACCTCCTCTACCTCAAACAATGATTTCCAATCCTATTTTTTAATTATCTATCAATTAACCTATGCATGTATGTGAATCAGTTGCAGCGAGAGTGAGGAGGAAGATGAAGATCTTCTTCTCAAATTGGGGCTTTTTTTATTTTTAATGAAAACCTAATTAAAACAAAAATATAGCAAAAACTTGGTCAAAAGGTTGCCAACTCTAATCCTGACCATCCAACATTTTGCCATCCAAATCAAAGGTCTTGAGGTCACTTGGGCACAATACACAAAAACTTCAATTTGTGCCACTTAAAATCCACCCTTTAATATTTGCATGATTTATTTCTAACATATATACTACCGATTCTAACACAATTACAATAAACTTCCAAAATATAGCTTAACTTTTGGTTGTTCTAATTTTCAAGACAAAATGAATGTCTATTCTCCTATTGATGGTTTTATTTCTAATTTTGGACAAAATATATTTCAAATGTTTTTCAATGTTAATGTGTTATTTTATTGTTTTTTTTTAACTTATGAAATTGCCCCACAACAACCAAACAATTTCATATTTTACATGTAAATTATCATTTAAATTTTTCATCAGTTTCTTCTCTTCGTATCGTTAAAGACATTCATTAACTTATGTATTTAGTACACTGAACTTTCTAAATTTTAAATTTTAGATTGAGTACTATTTGTATCACATAACGCGATTGTCTTGTGTGTAGGCAAGGGTATGTTGCTAGTTGTATTAGAAAAGCAACCACTTCTCGGGTATTTCCTTCCATTTTTTTTCTCGGTTATAGTTGTACAAACTCTTTGAACAATTCAACAACTTCTTTCATAGAGCTCGCTACCCGTCTTTATCCCTGCTCTTATTTGCACGATTAACTTGTACCGTTTTTTTGGTTGCGGAGCTTGGTTTCTCTAGGTCAATAATATTTGCTTGGTTCCTCTAAGTCAGCAATATTTGCTTGGTTCCTCTAGGGATAGCGGCGAAGTGAGATTCAACGCAGAAGAGGGTTGAGAAAGTGAGATTGAGAGTGCGAGAGTAGCGTTGATATCTAGAGTGAGAGCATGCTGTATGAGAATGGGATGATGATCTGAGAAATCAATTCTCGGCAGCACCCGAACAATTGCTTCAGGAAACGCAAGTCTCCAAGCAGCATTACACACACCTCTATCAAGTCTGCGAAATAAATGAGCACCGTTGAAGATAGGACCTTTCCAAGTATACTTCGACCCAATGGCCCCCCCTAAATCCATGAGATTACAAGCATCCAATCTTCTAGCAAAGCTGTTGAGAGGCATATTTCTCAATTCTCTTTCAAATTGTTGGTTACAAAAATAAGTTTAAGGCATGCATCAAGCCAATGCTACGAAGAACCATTTAACCCCTAAATACTAAAGAGAGGATTATAGCCATTTATCTACCCACCAATTTAACTCTTCTAAGTTTTGACAAATCAAATCATCAAATGCACAAATTATACAATATTGTATTTTCTCTTCTTCTAAAATGTACTTATTTACTAAGCATGGCATTGTTAAGTTTCCAACCTTTATAAATTTTAGTAGCAACTGTAAAGAATAAAAGTGAAGATTCAAAGCATAAAAGGTTGATAGCTTAAAAACATAACTGCAGAATAAAAAGTAGTTAAGAAAGCTAGAGTATTTGTTAAAATAAACAATTATAAAACTGGGGAAAACAGAAATCCTTCAATGTTTATAACCAATACAAATAAAATAAAGGTTCACTGGCACTAACATAAATAAAAGAAGACATGGAAGAACTAATAAAATGAATGCATCAGATTATAAAAATTAGCTTTTAAAAATATGAACTTTCCATGATAGAAAGACCGGTAGAGGAAGGAAGAGGCAGAAAACCTAACAGCGCCAAAATAGAAATCGAAGCAGAAAACAAATCAAATGCATAAAGCTTACCTCCGGTTAGAGGAAGACACAAAACCTAAGAACACCAAAACAAAATCACAAGCAGAAATCAAATTCAAAATCAATATCAAAATGAAAAACTAAATAGGAAGAGGAAGAAGAAGATCACAGGAAGAGGAACTATACCTTGGTTTCAAAATTTTCAATATGGGATTCGAAAATTAAGAAGAACCCAGCAAGAAGAGACGGAGGAGATGGGTTTCGAAATTAGAAACCCTAGGTTCCAAAACTGAAGAAGAAGTGAGGAATAGAATGGGTTTCGAAATAAGAATTTATGGGTTTAAAAATTGAAAAAGAAGAAGAGGGAAAGAAGAAGAGAGAAAGAGGAAGAGATGGGTCTGCAGAAAGGGGCCGAGGAGAGGAAGAAATTGGAAGTAGAAGATAGAGTAATGTGAGGGAAGAAGAAAAGAAGAGAGTGAAAAGAAGAGAAAGGAAATGGAAAGTGAAAAACAACCGGTGGGCAAAGACCAGAGCAGTGGGTAAAAAGACCAGTTCATGGGTAAGTGAGTCTTTTTACCAATCCGATTTTAACCCTAATTATTTGAGGTGTCAACCATGCCAAATGGCCCAATTAGAGTTTTCATAGGTGGTGAAGCTCTATAAATGTATATTAGATTTTGGACAAAATATATTTCAACCGTTTTTCAATGTTAATGTGTTATTTAATTGTTTTTTTAAACTTATGAATTTACCCCACAACAACCAAACAATTTCATATTTTACATGTAAATTATCATTTTTCTTTTTTGTTTTTGTTTCAAATCAAATTTTCCATTTCTTCTCATTTTTCAGAGATCTGTCTTTTTACAAATTTAAGGTAACAAGTCCCGAAAGAATAGTTCAAGTAATTGAGTGAAAGGGACATCGTTAGTGAAAATGTAGGCGTACGAGTTCGAACCCCTCCCCTCTAACTACTAATACACTAATTTCTAACCACTTTGCCTATAAAAAAGGTAACAAGACAGATGTATTAAGATGTATTAAGAATGCCGTGGAATTTAGTTTTCGCCATTCCTTATGCATATACATAACCGACTCTCAAATCCAAATCCAATCTAGTTTATGCTCACTTTTTCCTATTAAATATATTGGGCAGCGATTTCCCAACATATTTCCCTTAACTTTGCAGTCGCATTGAACAGCTTAAGTGTGAGTAACTACAATGTCAAAGCAGCATCATTTACTACTAAATATATCTCCTCCATTTTAGCATGATGAGCACATGAGAAGGGTTCTCAAAAGTCATCAACGAGATCTGCAAGGTTTTCAAGATCGGTTTTCAAGACATTTCCTTTCCAGTATATTAGACCAATGCCACATAATAGTTGATGCATCGCGGATTATAGGATCAGCCCTTTCTGGACATGCAAACAATAAACTGTAGCTCCACATACTTAAACGGACCAATGCGACGACAAAGTCACGGTCTCTATCACCAGATATGAGCAAGAGGTGTGATCGCCGAGGTTTTTTAGAAATCCAATCCATAAGAGAGCTACTGAAATTGATCCTTCCACCTACAACAATGTAGTTACTAGTCATTATTATTTCAAAAGATAAGAAAAAAAATGATAAAGTTGAATGATAGTGAAACAATTCAAGAAGACCTCATCATCTTGACAAATTCTAAGATTGATTTTTTAGCTGCAACTCCATCTAAGGAGAAGTTATCTTAGAGACATGCAAAAGAATTTTAAAAGTTTATGGTTGAGAGTTTTAAAAGTTATATTAGCTTTAACAGTAGCTTTAACCCCAAGGTCTTGGATTCAAACATTGGGAGGGGTAAAAACTCTCTTAGTAAGGGAGAACCACATGGACAGGTACAGGTACGGATACTCATGGTTAATCAGGTTCCCAAAAACATAACAAAGTAACGAAAAAACTGTAGTCTTGCATGCTCATGTAGAAGTGTAAGCTGTTGGAATACTTTTCATAATTTGGTTTGTCCACTGGTTACTTAAAAATCAAACATCTCTTTATTTCAGTAACATACTGCCTCGTTTACAAACAATTGCTGATTATTTATTTCAAAAAAGACACATACCAATTTTTTTTCCTTCTTATTTACGACTTGCCAATTCTCACATTCATCTTACAACCAGCTTAAAATATAGGAATAATAACGTTGTGTTTTGATAATTAAAAACCAAATGTTCAAGATTTCAAAAGTTGATTCTTGTTAAATTCTAATTTCAAATAAATTTCTAATAAAAAAAGAAAGGAAATCAAGAGAACAGAAAATGAAGAAAGAAATAGTATTAAAAAAGTACCTGGAATGTGGTGGAGATCAACGCCTGTCGAAGAAAGTATTTGTTGGTTGGTATCTGAAAGCTGATAAACATTGCCGTAAGCTTCAATATGAATAGGACCCTTAAAGCCATTAATTCTAAGGACCTCCGTAATTGAAGGCGCTACCTTCGAATGGCAAACTCCGGAAGGAACGGGACAAGTTTCGAAGTCCCAGCATACCGAAACCCTAAGATTATAGTCATCTTCACTGATACTCTTCCAGTTACGATACGGAGGAGAAGAAGAACATGACGAGAACTCACGCACTGGAAATGGAATAAGAAGCCTGCAAAGTTGCGATGATGATGAAAAGGAAGAACGAGAAGTGGGAAAAAAGAGGTTTTTTGGAAGAAGATGAAACATTATTGGAATCCGCGGGGTAGACTGTGTAGAATAAGAAGACGACTAACAATGGAAGAAGAATAAAACGGCTTAGGCTGCTGCGGCTCTCAAGTGATATAAAACTAGGGTTTGTTACTATAATGGGCTTGGCCCAAAACTATTGTAAATGACCCTTAACTATTTTCTGAATTTCTAACCACACCCTTTTTTCTTTCAAAATACCCCCTTTTTAGTTATTTTGTCACCCCCCTATTGATCTTTCGTAGAATCTTACTATTTGAGTTGCGATTTTAAGAGCTACAATCTTGCTAACCTCACAAGATCTTACTCAAAATCTCGATTTTGATAATAAGAAGCATATGGAAGAGCTCAAGAACCAATATATATGTAATAACTTCTCTATAAACAGAGCTACTTGACAAACAATCGACTAAAATATCTATTATCACCCAACATCCGCTAAGGTATTTCCCTATAAAACCGGGGTAATCTACTTTTTAGGATAAATAAGCTGCACAACTCAAAAGTCCTAAAATCCCTATAAAAATAATTGGCTAAAAATAAATTACCCTCTAAAAATCCTGCATCCAAACACTCTCTTAATGATTTCAGTAAAGGGAAATGATATCTCTCAAATACCAAAACAGGACTAAAGACCTAAGTTAAATAAGTAAGTAGGTATGTATCAACCCACACTCAAGTCAAAAGAGTAGATAAAAATTATTGTCCACTTTATACTAAAATATGGGTACATAAAACTTTGCTAATTTAGAGTCAAACATAGTTTAACAATTTCTTTTACAACAAAATCACTAGTTCAGAAACATTTAACCATTTGAATGTTAGAAGGGTCGGTTATTTATTATATATCAGAAATGATTTAACTTTGCAGCATTCAAATATTCCAGGAGAGACTATGGAAAGCTTCACTTAGCAACCTAAAAATAGCACCCCAAATTACAAAATGCAATAATTCTCAATCAAAAACTTCAGAGCCAAGGTTCCTTTATGGAAGATCATCCTCTGTCAACAGCCCCCCATCTTTAACTAACCTCTAATATTAGTATTTTCCTCTCCAAAAATAATGCTAACTGCATGCCACCACATGATTATTTTATTTGGGGGTTATAACCATGCCACCAATTGCCTTTCCCATCATCTCCATTCCCACGCTCAACCCCAGTAATTATGGAGTTCCAGGTTACTGTGTATCAGTACTTAATGGAATCAAAAAAATGCTCTCTCTTTGCCGAGTCTACTGTTTCGAATCAAGTGAATTGTCTCTTCTATTTCATTGTTATAACTGTGTCGTCGTCTCTGTGTCGTTGTCTCTTTGATTTTCATTGGTAGCTTCAACTATTAAAAAGAAGAAGACGATGGGACAAAGTTAATCAATCTCAAATGGAGGAAACGTTTCAACTTTGATGAATAGTGGAAGAAAATCGTGAATCTAGGAAGGCACATGAGGCAACTAAGAAGGGTGTTAATTTCAGCCATCTATTTTAACCTAATGGTTGAGAATTGATCCTCTCACTCTCACATAAGAGACCTCTTTCTCACTAGATATGCCCTCATTATCTGATAGTTGATAATCATCAATCTAATTCTAAGTATTACATATATTCTTATTGTCTACTTGAAAAACAATCTTAAAATTCAACACAATGCAAACCTATTCGAATGCCCGAGCATATGACTAATTCTCTATCTCATCATCAGAGTTGAAATCAGACTTTTCACAATGGTAATTCGGGGGGAAAAAACTGTAGCACTTTTTTGTGCCATACAAACCCGTCACTATCACCATCACCACCACCACCACCGACCCAAGTACGGCTCAAAAGTATGTTTACATTTTCAGTGTGAAGCCAGTAGAACATCATAACTAGAGAATAAATATGCATACTTGCAACCTAACACGATAACAGTTTTGATAGTCTTAGAATTGTAAATACAACAACAAAAGCATCGACTCACCTACAATAAAAATAATATATATAAAGTAAATATCTTCTCAACTTATTCAACTAACCCAAGAAGTATGAACTGAAATAAAAAATAATGCATAATGAAAAGAGAAACAAATACAAACATAGATGAGTGAATGTCCTGTTTTCCCCAAGAACTCTTCAGTTTTGCATCTTTGGCTCTGCATCATATGTTTGAATGACTTTTGCAAGTTGGACGGTAGTGTTTTATCTAGAAAGAGGGATCTCAAGCCATTTGCACCATGAGATTGACCCATCAAAGAGCTCTTCTAAACTGAGTTAGCCTAAAAGGAAATGCTTGTGACGGGCTTTCCTCCAACCAATTCTTCTCTGCTATTAGTAATTCCACCAATTGAAGGATATCATTTTCAGTGAGACACCGAAGAAAAGGGTGGCCATACTTCTGTAATTTAAGAGCCAGTTCCTCCCTGACACAAAACATGTAGCAAAATATTACTAAATTATTCTTTCAACAAGTAGCTACATAATGATCAATTTCAATTAATGTGCAACATTTGTTTTCGTTTGTAGTTGAGGTTCAGGTTAGAGCAAGGAATGAGCAAGAGCAGGCCAAAAATGGGATACTATATATAGCAAAAAGACGCTTACGAAAAAAGTACAAACTAGCAAACCTGTTTCTTGATTTGGAAAGAAGACGCGATCCTTGAGGTGTGAAAAGAAAAGATTCCACAACATCCCACCAAAAGGAACCAATAGAAAATAACTCATGCATTCTTGAATGACTAACGTCCTGTTGCAGTTCTGATGACTTGGGCTCTTCAAAACGACTAACAGTCTGGTCTACTTCAGCTAACTTTGAATCCTCAAACAATTCAGCCTTTCTTGAATGTACAAAAACATCCTGATTTGCAGTCAAATCATCGGACTTAGTACTACTTTTCCAAAATGTCCACCATCTACTAATCCAATTAAAGAAAGTTGAACTTTTGCTGTATGTTTCAGCACTTCTATCGTGTCTTTTTTTCTCAACTAGAGGGTTGTCAAGCGGTGAAGAATATGGGCTGCAACAAATTTCATCAACCTCCTTTCTAGAGGGATTCTCGTGTGTATTCTCTGCTTTTCCAGATTCACAATTTGCAATATCATTGTTTTCAAACACTGTGTAATCATTACAGGAAGAGGGATTATGTGAAGTGGCCTTTTTTTCCAGAATCTCAGGACGTACAACCTTAGACCTAGTCGTGTCATTGTCAAGTTTGAAACCTTTTCCAATAAGATATTTCCCCTCGACAATCGAAGACCACTCCAACGTTGTAGTTGATGCAGAGCAGGGATAATCATCAGCCCTTCCTGGACATGCAAACAAGATCTTGTAGTTATTCAAACTTAAGTGACGCACCGTGCAGACGAAATCGGGGTCACTATTACCCGTTATCAGAAAGAGGTGTGCAGGTGGAGGATTCATAGAAATCCAAGCTTTAAGATATCTATGAGAACCGTTCTTTTCACCTGCGACAATGTAGTTATATAAGTCATTATTATTTTAAAAGATAAAACAAATTGATGAAACATTTCAGGAAGTCCTCATCTGGACAAGATTCTAAGACTGATTTGTTAGCTGCAACTCCATCTCAGGAAAAGTTATCTAACAGACATGGAAACGAATTTGACAAGTTATATTAGCTAACTTACAATTGCTCATTCATCATACAACAAGCTTGAAATCTAGGAATAAAAAACGTTGTGTTGTGATAATTAAAAGACCAATGCTCACCATTTAAAAAGTTGATTCTTGTTAAATTCTAATTTCTAATAAATAAAAAGGAAAACAAGAGAACTAACTGAAAATGAAGATAGTAAGAGTGATAAAAAAAGTACCTGGAATGTGGTGAAGATCAACACCGTTCAAGAAAAGTGTTTCTTGGTTGATATCTGAAATCTGATAAACATTGCCATAAGCTTCAATTTGAATAGGACCCTTAAACCCATTAATTCTAGCGGCCCCCGTAATTGAAGGTGGCACCTTCAAATAGCTAACTTGGGAAGGCACAGGACAGGTGTTGAAATCCCACAATACTGAAACCCTAACCTTATATTCATCTTCCCCAACACGCTTACTGGGAAGCGGAAAAAAAACAGAAGCTGAGAACTCACGAACTTGAAACCGAATAAGAAGCGTGCGAATTTGAACTTGCGATGATGATGAAGAGGAACAACGAGAAGGGAGAAACAATAGGGTTTTCCGAAGATGAGGAAACATTATTGGCAGTTACATTACAAAGGAAAAAAGCTAGCTATTCAACAACAAAGAAGGGTTTTCATGCGACAAGAATACTAAGAGCACACGAAAGGGGTATTAGGTCGATCAACTAATAAGGGGTATTATTGGCACTTACAATAAACCAGTAATTTATATCCTTTTAAAAAATTAATCAGCCTTGTCAAAAAAAATTAATCAGCATATTTTTTTAGTAAAGACCCATTTTAGTCACTGATAATTTTTCTACCGAATAAATTGGTCTCTCATAATTTTTTGAGACAAATAAGTCTCTAACATTTTCAAAACGGAATTTTATTTGTCCCAAAAAATTGTCTCAGTTTTGAAAATGTCTGAGACTTATTTGTCCCAAAAAATTGTCACGGACCACTTTATACAATCAATAAATTGTCAGCAACTAAAATGAGGTTTTACTCTATTTTTTTGGTTAAAAATAAGTGACGTATATACCGTAAATGAATGTAATAAGGCTTATTTGAATTAGTATTTATCGCATTTCAAAGTTTTCAACCAAACGACGTCTTATACAATCTATTTAGGTTATGTTTGGTAAAAAGTAGAAGATAGCGGATAACTGATAACTCTATTTTATATATGCAAGAGTCTTTCATTTGGTGTAATTTTTACTCTCTTGAATATTATTGTAATTTCCTTTATTGCAACATGTTTTCTTTCAAATATATTTGCTATACTATGCCCATCATGAGCTAAACTTCTTAAGTTGGGATGTTCTAACTTTCCAATGATCTTTTGAGGAAAGTTATCGTGTTTTCAAGTGGTGTAAGCACTTTAGTTCTTGTGTTTAAATTCTTAAACTTGTTTTAAGGTTGATCACTTAGAATAAGTAGAGTTATATTCACTTAATTGGCTTATAACTAGAAATCAAGAACTAAGTAAGGATAAGTGTTTAATAAAACATTTGTTAAACTTGTTTTGATAAAGTCAGCTTGTTTTGACGCTTAATGTCAACTCCAAGTTCTTTGCTAGCCTTGCGCTACAAAGCAAGGTATTTCTCAAGATGTGATTTGTTGAGATCTAAGGTGGGTCATAATCCGAGTTTCACGTGGAGTCACCATGTTATTTGGGTGCTGAAAAGGGGAGGGCTACGGCGGGCAATGGTCATGGCATCAATATTTGGCAGGATAACTAGTTGCCTTATCAATTCAGATGTAAAATATGGATAGTGAAACCTTCAAATACTGAGCTTCACATAGTGGCAGACCTCATTGTTAATGGCAATTGGAGCCATGAATTAATTGAGTTCCCCTTTCTTCCTTTTGAAGCTATGCAAATAATACAAATTCTAGATGATAAAATGATATGGGGTTCTGATAAAAGGATTTTTTTCACTGTTAAATCAACTTATTACAATATAAAAAAGCAAAAAAAATTATCCAATTCCATTGATACAACATTTGTGGAGCATGATAAGGTATTGAGCAGTAAAACTTTACCCAAGCGTGTTTATCTAGCATGGAGAGTAATTAAAGTTGCTAACTATTCATTGTGACCCTTTTTGAGAAGGTCATAGTAAAATTCTCAAGCAGTCGCCAATTCATTGGGAAAACATTCCACTTGCCATTGCACTTGATAACAATGTTTTAAAACTCAGACCGGTGGCCGATTCGGTGAAGGTACCGAGTCACTGGGTCAAGGGTCGGACCGAGGGGTCGACAGTTGAACCGCATGACTCGGACCCGGTCTCTAATTCGCGAATTTTCAAGACCTATATAGTATATAATATAAATTTTGTACCTGTAAAAATTAATTTCGTATCCACAATGCTATCAAATTACATATAATTCATAGAACTTTAAACTTCAAACAAGTCCATTAAATCATAAACATGAGTATCTTAGCAAACAACAAAACCATATTACAACAAAACAATTATCCAAGATTCCAACTCCAACTAATTTCAACAACAACAAACAACCATCTCTCAGAAAACAACCATCTCATACAAATCCAACAACAACAAACAGCCACCATTGCATGCAAATCTAAACATCATTCATTATATGATGGAATCAAAACATCATCATCATATATGATATCTTCATAAATAGGTTCCCCGAAAGCTCCATCTCCGCCATCATTGTTTTCATTCTCATTTTCTGTGGGATTAACTTGGGCATTATCATCTTCATCTTCATCCAAATTTAAATGATCTATGACAACATTTTAAAATAGAAGTTAGTAAATAAAATCTAAAGTTATTAAACATGAAGCAATGAAACTTTATTCACTTATAATAAAAATGTACCAATATCACTTGAATTTGGTTGAATGGTCATACTTGCAAGATCACCATGCAATGAATCCAACTCTTCATTGCTTAAGAGGGGTGGTGACTCCTCCAATACCCAACTAGAATAGTCACCAATTGTTTCAAGATTGATAGGGTCATAACCTTGATTCCTCTTATTCCTAAATATATGTAACTTAATTTAAGCATGTGTGTTTGAATATAGAAATATAAACAACCAAAGTAAAATAAACATAAATAAATAGTAATACCTATTTTGGAGCCTTAAGTTGTAACGAACAAAAACTAAGTCATTAAGTTTTTGATGCTCCAACCTATTTCTTTTTTTGGAATGAATGTGCTCAAACACACTCCAATTCCGTTCACATCCTGAAGCACTGCAAGTTTGACTTAAAATTCTGATAGCCAAAATTTGCAAGTTCTTGGCACCAGTTCCATACATATCCCACCATACATCTACAACATGACATGTGATTAATGAAGACTCAATGAAGGTAATGAACTAAAGAAAAGATTATGAATCAAATAATAAGAAAGTTACCTGGCCTTAGTATAAACCGATCATCCACTGCACCTGGCCTTCCAAAATCCCCAATGGCATCTTTATATTGGGCTAACTCGGCAGTTAACTTCCTTCGAAGTTCTTTATTTCCATGAGAATACTTGTCAATGACATCAAAAAGGCCTGATATTGTGTCCCGATGATTATCATAACGTGTCTCATTATACCGACAAGCTGGATTTAACCAATAACCTGCAGCATGGAGATTTTTACAAAGTTGGGAATCCCAACGCTCATCCAAGATCTTCAAGTAAGGCTCCATTTTCTTCTTATTTCTTTGAAACCTTTTCACCATCTCTGCTCGAGCCATATGTATAGCTTGGTAAAGAAAACCCATTGCAGGTTTTTCTTCACTATCAACCATCCGCAAAACGCGTACAAGTGGTTCTGTGACTTTCACTATGTCAATACAATTGTTCCAAAATGTAGAGTCCAAGACTTGATCCACAAACTGTTTTTGTTTTGGCTTCCCTAGCATAAGCTGAGCTTGTCCACTCTTTAGATGTTACCATAGCTCTCAGTGCATCTTTCTGAGTTAAAATACTTTGCAAAGCAATGAAATTAGTGGCAAATCGAGTTGGAGCGGGACGAAGAATTTCGCTACCATCGGTATATTTTCTCACTAAATACAAAGCATAACAATGGTTATAAATATATTTGGTAATATTTGAGGCATGTGACACAACATCACTTACTTCCACTAATTTTCCTATGTCTTGCAACATCAAATTGATGCAATGTGCCGCACATGGAGACCAAACCAAAGTAGGAAACTCTTTTTCTAGTAGCTTTCCGGCAGCAACATAATTTGCAGCGTTGTCTGTTACTATATGAACAACATTTTCAAGGGCTCTAGTTTACAATACTAAACCTTTTCCTTAGTTTTTCTTACTAAATTGATTTTAGCCATTAGATCATTTTTTTATTAATCCAATTTAATCTAATGGTTGATAATGAATAAGGGTGTTGTTGTCATTTTAAAAATAAATGTGTTGTATTTTTTTTAAAAAAATAAGGGTGTTGATGGATATAATATATATATTAAAATAAATAGCACCACCACCATCGTCGGCCGGTCGCCGGAGAGCCACCGTGACCGCTCGCCGCTCGCCGGAGGCCCACCGCCGAAACCACTGCCGGCCGCCGGAGCTCCGCCGCCGACCACCGCACCAATCACCGGAGCTCCGCCGCCGACCACCGCACCGGTCGCCGGAGCTCCGCCTACAACCACCACATATATATTTATATATAATATAAATATTATAATCCTGAACAGTGTGACCACTAACCACAAATATACACTGTGGTGGTTAGTGACCACTAACCACATATATGCATAGTGGTGGTTAGTGGCCACTAACCACAGAATAGTGCAACAGTGGTTAATACCATAAATCTCAATGTCTTCATTGGAATAGTACATTATAAATTCAATTTCTTCATTAGTAGCTTAAATAAATTTTGCACATCATGATTAAGAGCAAATTATAATCCTAACCAATGTTATGTACATTTGTGGTAAGTGACAATAACCACAAATTAGTACCTCAATGGTTAGTGGCCACTAACCACAAACATGCATAACTGTGGTTAGTAGCTACTAACCACAAACATGCATAACGGTGGTTAGTGGTCACTAACCACAAATACATATAGCTGTGGTTAGTGGTGTTACAGTTTGTCGGTTTTACGGAGCACGAGTTTTTGTTAATTTTTAGGTAAATTACCATTCTACCCATTTAGTAACTAATACTAAACATATGTTTAGTACTGTAAATCACACTCATTTTCAAGGCCAATGGACAACACTACCTCCTTGAAAAGCTTAAACAACATCTGTGCCGTTTTTGAAGCATCAGAAGCATCCACTGATTTCAGGAAAATCGTACCTTTGGGGCATTAAACCAGAAAATACAATTATTAGTATTATGCATAAAGTAAAATAAAATCAAACATAAAAAACATTCATGATTATCATACCTTTGGGGCAATAAACCAAAAAGTTTATGAGAGTTCGCCTCTTTCGATCTGTCCACCCGTCTGCCATAAGAGTACAACCGGTATACTTCCAGATATCACGATAATCATCTATCATTTTGTTCATCTCAGTAACCCATTTATTTAACAACTTACCACGAAGCATATGCATAGTTGGAAGCTTATACCCCGGGCCCATACTACAAAGCGCGTCAGCCATAGGTTGATAATAAGCTGAATTAGATGCATTGAATGGGACACTTGCATCTAATAGCCACTTTGCAACAGCGAGATCACACTTCTCTATCACTTCCTTACTTTGCAAACACTTTTTAGGGTAGGTTGTGCTCCATGAGTTGTTCTAGGCAAGAAATAACTACCAATGCGACCAACACTCTTTCCCTTTTGAGATGCAACCTCTGGTCTTGATTGTCCAACACTCATTTGCACTTCAGCACTCTCTTCACTAGGTGGACGTTGATAACTCTCCTCAGTTTCTGCTTGAGTCTTTCTTTTCTTGTTCTTGACTTCATCAAGATTTTCTTTCATTTCATTCTGAACTTCAGGAGGCACCTTCTTGCACTTTTCAACTTGGCCTTTTGCTCCAGCCAAGTGACATTTAAACCTATTAATTCCACCCCCTCTGATAATTTTATCACAGTATAAACATAGCATAACACTTTTCCCATTCTCCAAAATACTTTTACAATGTCCCCAACCTATATCAGTTTTTCCTCTAATATTCGTTTGGGTTGTATTTTCGGTGGAAGCCTCTTGTGATTGCGACATTGGTGTATCAGCCGTAGGAGTAGCAGAAATATTTGGTGCATCAGACATATTCCTAGCATAATCAGATTCAAAAGAGTCTAAGTCACAACTAAGTCACAAATCAACTACAAACAACATTGAAATTAACACCGATATTAGTTTTGTTAAATTAAATCAACTAACAATAATTTTAGATTACCCAAATAATGAAGAACGCAGAGAACAATTGATTGTTGATTCAGCACAAGTAACAACACATACTTCAGCAAAGTTGCAACAAATTAACAAATTAACAAACCTGTTGACTGAAAGCAAGACACAAAATCAAAACAAAATCAGAAAAAAACACAAAAACTAACCTGTTGTTGTTGGCTGTACTTGCTGGGGCGACGAACAGTAACGGCGACGCGACGGCGAGGTGGGGGTGGGTGACGCACGATGACGGCGAGGTGGGGGTGACGTACGGCGACGGCGACGGAGAGGTGTGGTGGTGGGGTTGTGTGGATTAAGAGAGACGATGGCTCTCTGCCTCTCTCTGTTTGTCTCTTTTTGTATTTTTGATTTTTTTTTTTAAATGATAAAACGACGTCGTATTGGAAGGGAAAAAAAAACGTGCACAACCCGGTCTGGGTTAGACAAACCCACCGGGTCGCCGAGTTTTCTAAAACCCGGCCGGTTTACACCGGTTTCCACCGGATTGATGCATTTCCGATCCAGGGAGCTGACCGACTCGGTTACCCCACCGGTTTCCGGTTCGACCGGCCGGGCCGAGCCGGTTTTTAAAACACTGCTTGATAAGCACCCTTGGCCTAATGAATGTTGAGTCGCGCCAAGGCATTGTGGATTGTTGCAGATGCAAGACGCTCTAGCTAATACGCAACGGTGCCAAAACGATCCACAATCTTATACTAAACACCAGTAATCTAATTTAATTATTGAAAACAGTGAATCAATATTTCAATTCTATAATAAATCTACTCCCCAATCTTGTACATGATTCTATATCCTTTAAAACAATCAAATTATTAGCGACTTTAATCTCTTCAAAACTTCTAAAAGCTTTGTATTCTCTTTTCTTTCTTTTCCTCTGATAATCCGATATTTCACAAAATGCAGACTCTACCGAAGAGCAGCTGAAAAAAGTATCACGATACTTCAGATTGTAAAAAAGAAAAGAAAAAAGAATGGCTTAAATATGTTTTAGGCCCCTGCAAATATGGAGTGTTTTGGTTTAAGCACCTGCAATTTTTTTATTTATTTATAAACCCTTGCAAAATGACACGTTTTGTTTTAAGCCCTTCTGTTAGCAAACTGTTAGTGAGACGTTAAAAATCTCTTCCACGTGTGTTTTTTATTTTATTTTAAGCCCCTGCAAAAATATATTTTATTTATTAGACCATTGGAAAATATATTTTTTTGGTTTAAGCCCCTGCAAATATACACGTAAAAGAGATTTTTAACGTCTCACTAACAGTTTGCTAACAGAAGGGCTTAAAACAAACAAAACGTGTCATTTTGCAAGGGCTTATAAATAAATAAAAAATTTGCAGGGGCTTAAACCAAAACACCTCATATTTGCAGGGATCTAAAACATATTTAAGCCAAAAAGAAATTGACATTTCATTATTGTTTTGTTTTGTTGTAATATTATTACACATAATATTACAATACATATAATACATACATAATACACTGCTCTCACGGAACAGAAAAACTCGGAAATCCAAATTCCCTTTCATTTAGCCTCTTCTCAATCTCCATACCACGAATTGAGTGGTCCATCGGGAGGGTAGTTGAATTTTTTTCCAATAAGATTTTCTCCCTTGAGAATCAAAGACCACGACCAAATTATAGTTGCTGCACTACACATAACATAAGAAGCCCTGTCTGGATATGCAACCAACATATTGTAGTTCTTCATTCTTAAGTGGTGCAATAAGCTTTCATCACCAGATATCTGAAAGATGTGAACGGGTGGAGGATTACGGCAAGTCCAACTGAATAGATCAGTAGTAAAATGTTCATTGGCCGTGTCCTTTCCTGCAACAATGTAGTTCTAAGTCGTTATAAAGAAGAATATGAAATTGAATGAAAAACATAGATTCTAAGAAACAAGGCCTAAACATAACTTGTTAGCTAACAAATTATACTAAACTAAACATGGCTCATTTCTTAGAATCTTGTCCACATATGATAAATGAATAATTTCCAACACAACAATAAGAAGTTAAGAACCGGTTTTTACAAAACTAGTATACCCAAACCAGATTTGAAAATGGTATGGTGTGGTGTGGGATGGTTTTTGTACCATGCACACCCCTATCTGTGATAAATAAAACACCAAATTCAAAAGTTGTCAATCAAACATGCGCACAGCGGTGGATCCGTGCTTAGAGGAATGAGGAAATTTGCCCCAATGAGATAAAAATAATTCACTTCGGTGTACTTATCCCCATATGAGTTAATAATTTTTGAATATTGGTATATTATAATCAATGATATAAGAGAGAATAATCAGACCTAATTATATTCTTTTATTCTTTTAGTTTTTATTGTTTAAGTCTTCTAGCAATAAATAAACACATTAACGGAAGTATTTCATGGTAATGGTATTTTAAGTGCAGAGGCCCAAAGAAGTCTCTAAAAATGACTTCTCTAATGAATGAATAGTACCAAATTGACCATTAAAAAAGTAAACACTGTTTAAAACAAATCTGATTAAACCATCCATAAAATAATTTTAGAAGGACTAATTTAACCATTAATATGGACCAAATTAACACTTTTTTTAAAAGTTGCAATTTTTTGGTATCGGTTTATTATTTTTTTCCAAAAAAAAATGGTTTGAGTATTATTTTCCACACCATAAAAAGGTCTACTTTATAATTAGCCTAAAGAACTTAGAAGTTATCTTTCAAAGATATCATTATTAATTTAAATTAATAAAATAGTTGTATATGATCAACAATTATTTTTATTATGCTGATATTCCTGTTATGCTGACCCATTTGAGAATAATCACAAAGATGTTGTGTTGTGAAAATTAAATAGCAATATGATTCTTATTAATTTCTAATAAATAAAAAATACAAGAGAAGTGACGATGAATATAGTAATAGTGATAACTAAGAAACAACAAACCAGTAAAATGGCGGAGATGAACGCCGACTGAAGAAAGTGCTTTTCTTTCCATCTTTGAAAACTGATTAAAATCGCCATAACCGACAATATTATTAATAGGGCCTTCAATCCTGTTAGCTCTAACCGCTCCGATGATTAAAGGTGCTACCTTCAAAACACTAACGCCGGTAGGCACGCGGCAGTCGTTGAAGTTCCACCATACCGAAACCCTAATGTTTCCTTTCTCGACTCGCTTGCAGTGAGGTTGCATAGGAGAGGAAGAAGAATATGAAAACTCACTGTTAGCCTGTAATTTCGACAGGCTTCATTAAAGATGGTCAACAAGGCCTGACTTATATTTATTTCACAAAGACCAAATTATTTCGACAAAGAAAATGGTCATGCGCAAGGTAAACTCGACAAGTTTCCAGGGAAGCAAAAGCAAGAGAGAGGAAAATCGACACAGGCTTTCGACAGACAGAAAACAGAGCAGTTATGCGCTGAAGACTAGCAGTTGGTCGAAGCGTGATAGAGCGGTTTTGGTCGAAAGTAGGAGCAGTTACTTGGTCGAAAGTAGGAGCAGTTACTTATTTTCAAATTGCTAGGCGGTTACTGAGTTCAGTTTTTCCCCCTCTTTTCCTTTGTATAAATAACTGTTTCTGAGAAGAAACAGAGGTCGCAAATCACAATACACAATCCGATTCCTGAAACTCTAACTTCCAAGCCAGAGCGAAAAACGAGTGGAAGAATCGCTGTGCGTGATCGTGTACCACTTTTATGATTCAATGCAATTTATTTGTCTGTTCTTTACAATTCCTGCACCATTTACTGCTTCTTTTCTTCTCAATTCTGTTAATCATTTGCAAATCGTCCCTTTTCTACATTTTCTGAAACACAAACCACGCGCAATTCAAAGGCAATTGCTTTGAGATTTTTCTAGTTTGATCTCACAAACCTTCTAATAAAACTAGTGATTGTTTGCTAAAAACACCAGCAAACAAATTGGCACGCCCGGTGGGACCTTGCCTTTGATTTTGTTCATTTTCGTACTCTCTTATTTGTATTTGCTGTTGTATGCACTTAAGAAGTGGTAAAATGGTTCGTTCTAGTATGAATAATGCGTCTAGTTCCAACCCTGTGGTTTCACAAGGGCAAGGAACAACAATGGATTCTGCAAACATTAGCGCAAGACCATCATCGTCGATAACCATTCCTTCATTATCAATGACTAATGTTGGTTCAACGCAGTCAGAAATGGTATCTTTGCCTATGTCTTTGCCGTTGAGTGCAGGGCTTCATAGCCCTTACATGGCAATGGGAAACGGTTTAGACCCACGTTTGAATAACGTGCATTTACCCCCATTTCCTTTGGGAATGTATGGCATGCCTACTGGAATGCCACATATTTCGACTTTTTCCCCTACACATGTCTCTTCTGAGAGTGTATTTGGTCGAAATCCCCCAGCATTAACCAATACGTCTTTGTTGGCCTTGAGACAGCAGGTAGACGAGAGTAATCACGATATGGTTAATATGCTTACCCAACAAATTGGTACAGTTTTCAATCCATTGATTCAAAATACCAATAACAGTTACCAAATGTTGGCAAATCAGATGAGTAGGATTGCAGACTTCTTTGGGGTTTCAGCGGTTAATAATAGGCAAGTTCCTATTATTGCGGGTAATGCGTCGCCAGTTAACCCCCAAGAAGCAGTTGCAGTCGAAGCGTCCACAACTGTAGGCGAACTACAAGGGGCAGTAAACCACGTCCCTGAAGTAGTTTTGGTAAATAGACACCAGAACGCTGATGAAGTTGTTCGACAAGTGCAACAACACAATGTTGGCGCAGAAAACAATATAGCTACTTTAGTCGAAACTATTTTGGCGCAAAATGGCCTTAACATAGGTTTACAAAGGCCTAACTTCGTATCACCATTATGTGAATATGTGTTACAAACTGAGTTACCAAGGGGATGGAAAGTTCCCAAGTTTACTAAGTTTGGTGGTGATACAAATGAGTCCACAGTCGAACACATTGCTCGTTTCTTGACTGAGGCTGGGGACTTAGCACAAAATGAGAATTTGAAGATGAAATACTTTCCAAATTCTCTGACTAAAAATGCTTTCACTTGGTTCACGACCTTACCCCCTGGTTCTATGTTCACATGGGGGCAATTAGAAAAGGCATTCCATGCACAGTTTTACATGGGCCAGTCGAAAATTAGTCTTAAAGAATTGGCTAGTGTTCGGCGCAAAATGCCTGAAACTATTGATGATTACTTAAACAGATTTAGGCTGTTGAAGTCTCGTTGCTTCACACAAGTCCCTGAACATGAGCTCGTCGAAATGGCTGCTGGTGGCCTTGATTACTCAATTAGAAAGAAATTAGACATATCTCATTTGCGAGATATGGCTCATTTGGCTGATAGAGTTCGACAAGTTGAAAGGCTTAGAGAGGAAAAATCTAGGTCGAATAGGTATCATAAAAAAGAAAAAGTGGCATATGTCGAAGACGAATTCGACGTTACATATAGTAATGTTGAAGAAGAGGAGATAGACGTGGCTGAACTTAAGCCTGGTCCTCCTTATACCTGTAAATTATTAAGGCCTGCGAATGGGAATAACCCTGTAGAGCCTAAGAATGATAGATTTATGCCTAAGACTTATACTTTTGATGTTACTAAATGTGATGAAATTTTTGATCTTTTAGTAACTGATGGTCAAATATTAGTGCCTAAAGGCCTTAAAATACCAACTCTTGACCAAAGAAAGAAAAAGGGTTATTGTAAGTTCCATAATTTTTTGGGACATAACACTGACCGTTGTGTGCTCTTCAGGGATATTGTGCAAAAAGCAGTTGACGAAGGAAGACTCAAATTTGCTGATAAGAAAATGAAAGCTCCTATGCAGATTGATGTTGATCCATTGCCTAAGGCTGAAGCTATGTATTCTGAACCTGTCGAAGCTGATGTAGGCATGGTGGATGCTCAAATGGCAGACCCTCCTAAGTGTGTCAAGACTGCCACCGAAAAATTAAAAGGTTTTATGTATGCTGAAGGTAAGAAACAGGAAGTGACCCTAAAAGAATATGATGGGAAGATACATGCTGTGTATCCAAAGGCTGAGGAAGAATTGATAGATTTCCTCAATCGGTGTAAGTGGAATAACTCTGAAGTTATGCTTTGCCCAAGGTGCAGCGCTGTCTTCGACAAAGAAGCAGCTAAAGCGGTCGAAGGTTATCAGGATCAACAACAACGTAAAAGAAAATGGCTTGATAACAGGCCGAAATTTGACTTTGCAAAAGGAGATCTTCCTGGCTATAAGGCTAATGTGTCGACAAAGCCTTCAACAAGCAAACGACAATTTGCTAAGGAGAAGTCCTCCGCGAAAGGGTATTTGAAGCTGTCAACAAATAAATCCTTTGTCCCAAGTGCTAGTGCTCCTGTTGAAGCGTGGGTACCCAATAATCAACATGCTAAAGCTGTCAAGCCAGGTACTGATGCTGTTAAGTTTAATTATAAGAATAACTATAAGGGTAAGAACCCCATGACTAGAACACAGTGGCGTCGTTACCAAAGACAACAGAAGAAGAAGGCACACTTTGACATTAACCAGGTTCCAAGTCATTTGGCTAATAATCAAGCTCCACGCAGCATAATAGTGGCGAAGAGTGAGGTTCACAACGCTGAAGTTGCCACAAAGAGGAATGCTGATGTTGCTAGTCATGTGTGTGCAGCGAATAAGGCCAAAGGCAAGGCTGTAGTAACAGAAAAGCCAAGAAGGCCTGCCCTTGAAAGAATATTTCCTCCATTGTCAACAGTGAAAGAAAAGAATGCTGCTTTCGACATGGATGAAGACATGGAGTCTGATTTTGATGATTCTGAAGATGATTTCGATGTTGTTTGCAATGTGGTATCAATACTGCCTCTTGAGTACGATGTTATCACAGTACCAAATGATGTTGAAGAGGATTTTACAGAGGATATGGCTCATCATAAGCCAATGTGTTACTATGTGATGAACAATGGTTGTGTCGAAGACCAAATGGCTACCTTCGAGAAGCCAGATATGAGTATGCAAAACCACTTGAAACCCCTGTATGTCCAAGCCAAAGTCAATGGTGTTGGAATTAACAAAGTGTTAGTGGATGGTGGAGCTGCAGTGAATTTAATGCCACATGGTCTTTTGAAGAAGATTGGTAAGTTCGACATTGACCTCAGGCCACATAATATTGTCTTAAGCAACTACGAAGGCAAGACTGGCCATTCTTTGGGGGCCATTGAGGTGGACTTAATCGTTGGTTCCATAAAGAGGACTACATTGTTCTTAGTGATAGCCTCTAAAGCGAATTTTAATTTACTCCTTGGTAGAGAGTGGATCCATGGAGTTGGTGCTGTCCCTTCAACTTTGCATCAGCGTTTAGTAATGTGGAAGGAAGATGGTTTGGTAGAGTATGTTGAAGCCGATCAGAGCTACTTCCGTGCTGATGTGAACCAAGTTACCAAGGAAAATTTTGAGAAACAAATGGCGAAGATTGCGCCATGTTCATCTTCTAATGAGGCATATGTTCCTGCGGATAATGTTTTTGCCTCAGTTCATCTTGACCCAAATTATGGTTTTGTTTGGGAAAGAGAAATAATGGGAGATGATAGTGTCTATCCTGATGGTGTTCTTCGACCAACGGGGTGGAACACTGGTTCTTGAAAATGTTCTTATGTCAGTGCCCAATGCATGGGACAAAATTACGGCTTATATGGCCGAAAACAAGTTTAAAGCGGCTATGGAGGCCGAAATTATTCAACAAACAATGGCTGTCGAAGCCAGTGAGTTACACGAAGAAAATGGCATAGTCATAGATTAAAGACTTGACTGCATTTATGATGATGATCCATTAGGTTTTGAAAAGGATCCTAGAGATTCGGCAAAGCATATGCAAGCTCAAGACCCGTTAGAAGAAGTTGATTTGGGAAATGGCTCAATAAAACGGCCAACTTATATTAGTGCGAATATTGATGCTTCTCTAAAAACCCAAGTCATCACATTGCTAAGGGAATTCAAAGACTGCTTTGCTTGGGATTACGACGAAATGCCTGGGTTAAGTCGAGAAGTAGTGGAAATGCAATTACCAATTCGACCAGGGAAGAAACCAGTGAAGCAGGTGCCAAGGAGATTTGCTCCTCAAGTGTTGGCTAAGATCAAAGAGGAAATCGAAAGGCTATTCAGAAACAAATTCATCAGAACTGCCAGGTATGTCGAATGGTTAGCCAATATAGTTCCTGTAATAAAGAAAAATGGGACTCTTAGAGTTTGCATAGACTTTAGGGATTTAAATAATGCAACTCCCAAAGATGAATACGCAATGCTGTGGCAGAAATGCTAATAGATTCAGCAGCGGGATTTGATTATCTTAGTATGCTCGATGGTTATTCTGGGTATAATCAAATCTTCATTGCTGAAGAGGATGTGTCGAAAACTGCTTTTAGATGTCCGTGGGCATTGGGTGTTTATGAATGGGTAGTAATGCCCTTTGGCTTAAAGAATGCTGGTGCTACATATCAGAGGGCCATGAATTCTATGTTTCATGATTTTATTGATGATTTTATGCAAGTATACATAGACGATGTGGTGGTTAAATCTTCTTCAGAAAGTGGTCATTTAGACCATCTTCGCCGTTCTTTTGAAAGGATGAGGAAATATGGATTGAAATTAAATCCATTAAAATGTGCCTTTTGTGTACGTGCAGGTGATTTCTTGGGTTTTATAGTGCACAAAAAAGGCATTGAAATCAATCAAAATAAGACTAAGGCAATTATGGAAACGAAGGCCCCTTCGACCAAAAAGGAGCTTCAGTCGTTGCTGGGAAAAATCAATTTCCTTCGAAGATTTATATCAAATCTAAGTGGCAGAACACAAGTTTTTTCGCCATTGTTAAGACTGAAGAAGGAAGAAGAGTTCAAATGGGAACCAATGCATCAGGCAGCCTTCGATGAAATCAAGTCTTATTTGATGAAACCACCAATTTTGTTGCCCGTTATTAAACACAAAGTGCTCAAATTGTATATAGCAGCTTCTGATAGAACAATAGGTAGCATGTTAGCACAAGAGGATGATTGTGGTGTTGAAAGAGCCATTTATTACCTCAGTAGGGTCTTAAATGATGCCGAAACGAGGTACACTCCTATAGAAAAGTTGTGCCTTTGTTTGTATTTCTCGTGTACAAAGTTAAAGCAATATATAAAACCAGCTGATGTTTCTGTTTATTCGCATTTTGATGTTATTAAGCATATGCTGTTGAAACCAATAATGCATAGCCGAATTGGTAAATGGGCTTTGGCTTTGTCAGAATACAACTTAACTTATCAACCTCTAAAATCAATTAAAGGACAAGTGGTTGCTGATTTTATAGTAGACCATTCTGTTGTCGAAGAAACATTAAGTTTTGTAGACGTATATCCTTGGAGGTTGTACTTTGATGGTTCAAGCCATAAACATGGAGTTGGGATTGGTATTTTAATAATATCTCCTACTAACATTCCAACGAAGTATAAGTTTAAAATTCGAGATGTTTGCTCCAATAATGAAGCTGAGTATGAGGCTTTAATAGTAGGCCTTGAAATTTTACTTGAGCTGGGGGCAAGTCATGTCGAAATAAAAGGTGACTCTGAGTTGGTTGTCAAACAATTGACAAGGGAGTACAAATGCATTAAAGAGCACCTTATCAGATACTTTGTTGTTGCCAATGCTTTGTTAAAAAGATTTGAGTCTGTTCACTTAGAACATTTACCACGAATTGATAATCAAGTGGCAAATGAATTGGCACAAATTGCTTCAGGCTATAAAGTTTCAAAACAAAGCCTGGAAGAGTTAATTGAAATAAAGGATAAAATCATTTCTAATGACTATTCTTCGTCACTATTGTCAACACCAAAAATTGGGGGGGCAACAAACGCAAACGAGGAACTAGTCGTTGTCGAAAAACTACAATTTTTTGGTGACTTTGACTTAGCAGAAATTTTTGCTCTTGACAATATGACCAATAGTGATTGGCGAAGGCCTATTGTGAAATATTTGCAAAATCCCACAAGAAATACCAATAAAAAAGTAAAATACAGAGCTTTGAGCTATGTGATAATTGGAAACGAATTGTTTAAAAAGACTCCTGAAGGAGTACTATTAAAATGTCTTAGTGAAAATGAGGCATATTTAGCAGTTTCTGATACACATAGTGGAGCATGTGGTTCACACCAAGTAGGCCACAAAATGAAGTGGTTATTATTTCGACAAGGAATGTATTGGCCAACTATGCTGAAAGATTGCATAGAATTTGCTAAGGGATGCCAAGAGTGTCAAAAGCATGCTGGGATACAACATGTACCTGCAAATGAATTGCATGCCATAGTCAAACCTTGGCCATTTAGAGGTTGGGCTCTAGATGTGATTGGAGAGATAAAGCCAACTTCGTCGAAGGGCCATAGATATATCCTTGTGGGAATTGATTACTTCACCAAATGGGTTGAAGCTATACCTTTAGCCAATGTTGATCAAGAAGCAGTGATAAGGTTTATTCAAAATCATATCATTTATAGGTTTGGAATTCCAGAAACCATTACAACAGATCAGGGATCAGTTTTCACTGGTAGAAAAATGGTAGAGTTTGCTTCTGAAATTGATTTTAAGTTATTAACTTCGACACCATATTATGCGCAAGCCAATGGACAAGTAGAAGCTGCCAATAAAGTTATTATTAATTTAATTAAAAAGCATGTTGGGCAGAAACCCAAAAATTGGCATAATACCCTTGATCAAGCATTATGGGCTTGTCGAAATTCACCCAAAGAATCTATCAACACTACTCCTTATAGGCTAACATTTGGACACGATGCAGTGTTGCCTGTTGAAATTTGTCTACAATCAACAAGAATTCAAAGACAGTGGGAGATTCCCTCTGATTATTATTGGAATATGATGCTTGATGAATTGGTTGATTTAGACGAAGAAAGGTTATTAGCTTTAGATATGCTTATTCGACAGAAAGAGAGGTAGCGCCGAAAGGGTAAATAAACTAGGCATAAATAAAACGCTGGATTGCAGTTGGTCTTTTACGACCAAGCAACTTCTCTTTTGGGTGGTTTTCTTCGACCACGTTGACACTTCCCGTCGTTCGGGGGGTCATTCTTTCGTCTGCGCGTTAGGCTTGTAAGCCTTTCAACAGGGCGTTTCCTTGCTTGGTAAACCTCAGGAAGCCCTTCAGAGAGGAGATATTGATGTCCCCAAGGAAGACAGTCATCATCAAAGCAAAACACCTGATGAATCTTCCTGCTCCCATTTTGAGTCTCCCGCATAAACTCAGAAAGTTGCAAGATCAAGTGACATGAAGAAAAAAGGAGCAAAGCCATAATTAGTCGAGATCAAAAACCATCACTTTGAACCTCCAGGCAACCTCACTGCAATTATGAGAGATGAGGTTACGCGGAAGACTCAAAGCAAAGGGAATGATCCTGGAACAGGAAAGGAAAAAGAAGAAAATCATGGAGTGGTGAAGATGAGAAACAAAACTCTTCTATTTATAAGGAGAAGTATGAAAGAGCGTCAGTTGGTTACGAGTTTGGCGTTCCGAGAAGTGAGGCATCACTTTAATTACGGCGTTATTAACGTAAAGGAAAATGGTGGAACCATTCAAAGTTAAAACAGAGAATCAGTAAACATAGTCAAAGGCCGAAATTACAGGCTGTTCAAGTTCAAGGTTTGAATATGGATTATTGATGGCAACTTATGAGGCAAAAGAAGTGGAAGAATTGGAGAAGCCTTATAGGAAATGGTGAGATAAGGCATTTACTGAGAAGTAAAACTTTGAAGGCCACATAATACACCAATATAGGAGTAACGTTAAACAACACTTAACAGTGGTAACCTCAGGTATACAGCTATTTACTCAAGTGCAAAGTTATTTCGATGGTGAATTCAAAAATGTCTTTCTCTTCTTCCTCCTCAAGTTCAGTCGAAAAAGACATTTTTGGGGGGCAATTTGTTAGCCTGTAATTTCGACAGGCTTCATTAAAGATGGTCAACAAGGCCTGACTTATATTTATTTCACAAAGACCAAATTATTTCGACAAAGAAAATGGTCATGCGCAAGGTAAACTCGACAAGTTTCCAGGGAAGCAAAAGCAAGAGAGAGGAAAATCGACACAGGCTTTCGACAGACAGAAAACAGAGCAGTTATGCGCTGAAGACTAGCAGTTGGTCGAAGCGTGATAGAGCGGTTTTGGTCGAAAGTAGGAGCAGTTACTTGGTCGAAAGTAGGAGCAGTTACTTATTTTCAAATTGCTAGGCGGTTACTGAGTTCAGTTTTTCCCCCTCTTTTCCTTTGTATAAATAACTGTTTCTGAGAAGAAACAGAGGTCGCAAATCACAATACACAATCCGATTCCTGAAACTCTAACTTCCAAGCCAGAGCGAAAAACGAGTGGAAGAATCGCTGTGCGTGATCGTGTACCACTTTTATGATTCAATGCAATTTATTTGTCTGTTCTTTACAATTCCTGCACCATTTACTGCTTCTTTTCTTCTCAATTCTGTTAATCATTTGCAAATCGTCCCTTTTCTACATTTTCTGAAACACAAACCACGCGCAATTCAAAGGCAATTGCTTTGAGATTTTTCTAGTTTGATCTCACAAACCTTCTAATAAAACTAGTGATTGTTTGCTAAAAACACCAGCAAACACTCACGTACTGGAAATGGAATGAGAAGCGTGCGAAGTTGCGATGATGATGAAAAGGAAGAACGAGAAGTGGGAAAAAAGAGGCTTTTTGGAAGATGAAACATTATTGGAATCGGAACGGAAAGGCAAAAAAACGGTCCTAAGATTAAAAAAAAATTCCAATATAGTACAGTTTTTTAATTATATACCAAACTAGCACACTTTTTTTTTCAGTTGAGAAGTCTCAACCCGGGGTTGAGACTTCTCAACATGTTTTTTTTTTAAATTTTAATATTATTAATAATACAAATTATTTATTTATATATACTAAATAATTTTAAAACAATTTTATATAAAAATACCTAAATTAATTAATCCCTAAATTAAAATATAAGCACATAATTAAATAAAAAATTCATACAGATCATTATTATGAATTATAATTTAATTACGTAAATACTTGCGGAAAAAATTAAGAGAATAAAAATTGGAACATAATATAATATAGATAAAAGACAGAAATAAACATCAAATTATTCGTTCAACACAATAATAGAAATACAAGAATAGAAATACAATAATAGAAATACATCATCGAAATTAATGGAACCAAACATTTATTGGTAGTGCTCATCAGACCGCTGGACGATTCAACCGACGGCTGATCTCATCGGCTGAAATAGTGGTTTGAACGCAGAACTCGATACCGCGTCTTTGAGTATAAGGGTAAAACCTCTCATGCAGCTCAAACATGTGTCGAACGTGTCGGTCAGTCGTGATAGTGTACGGGCACCACCGAATACGATTATCTACGTGGAGGCGGGGGCAGCGATAAATGATACGAGTGATCGTTTGCTCCTCACCCTCCAGTTGCGCCTGTGCCGTACATCCTTCATGCAATTTGGCGAATGTGGTGTTGTTAGGAAGCCTGGTATAAATGTTGTTTGGACCCATAAAAAAGACACCATCTTCTTCCCTGTGCATAACACTGGCCTGACAGTGAAGTGTACAGAAGTGGTTGATGACTCTTTGCGGTATGACTTGTTGTGGTGGGGGTGGGGGTGGTCGCAGAAGATGAAGGATTTCTTCCGGAGTGCGTGTTGTGTCCACATACAACTCCAAAAGACTACGTCCCATTGGAACGTTAGCATGGGCTTCAATCATTGCGCGCACGTCGTCGTCGCTTTGGATCTCCATGGAAGAATAATGGAAAGTACCGTCATCGGAACAATTGTACTTTCTGTAACGGATATGAGCCACGTCTTTACGCTACCCCCCTCTGGCCGTATCTTCCTCTCAGCTTTCTCCTTGAGTTGGGCGAATGTGATGTCCTTATTCATCCTACATAAGATATGATTACGACAACGAAAAACAACACCATGTTCATCGGTGGTTACAGTTCCACTGTGATGAAGTGCGGTTAGGAATTTGTCATTTGAGTACTGGGTTGGGCACAACTGCCATTCCATTTCAGTGGTTTGGGAAGAACTAGAGAAAAGAAGATTAATCAGAAATATAGGTTGTGGGTAAACTGTTGGTGTGAATTTGGGTGTAATGTGAGAATGTATTTATAATATGGGTGATTGTATGTAAGCCGTTGATTTTGGATGATCTTAACCGTTGATTTTAGGGTTTAGTGTCGGCAAAATCTAGGCCATTAAATAGTGTCGGCAAAATCTAGGCCGTTAAATAGTATTGCCAAAATCTAGGTCGTCAAGAGTGCAGTCTGCACAATGCACGCTTTAACAGTGCACTCTGCACCATGCACACTGTAACAGTGCACTCTGCACAATGCATACTTTAACATAAATTAAATATAGAAAGAAATCAACACATTTATTTTCATTGATAAAAAAACTCTTGACATAGAATGAAGACAAGATTACAACATTCGAACAACTTAGTATGAATATAATACTTAATTATCCCATTGTTCTACATTTCGGTTAGGGCAATTGTTTCGGTTATGCCCCTCATTTCTACAAAGACCACATCCCTTAGTGCGATTAGTCCTTTCTGTTTGATCCATCTCAGTACGGATACGAGTAGAATTTGGGCGACCCGTTTTTTCTCTCCGCATATTTGGATCATGTTGCAATTCAATTCCATTGAATTCTGGCCAGGACAACTCAATTGGTAATGCTGGAAACTCCACAAAGTATGTTTTGAAAACATAATCCAGTGTGTATTGTGGAGGCACAAAGAACATGTGGTCATAATGAATTTTTGAAGATGCTGCAATGACATGTGAACAGGGATAGTGCAACGCCTGAAATTCGCCACAATCACAAATGCGTGCTCTGAAGTCCACCTTAAATGTTTGTGCAGGTCTGCCACTTTGAGGTCGGACAAGTTCTTCAACTCTGAACATGTGGTCATAATGAATTTTTGAAGATGCTGCAATGACATGTGAACAAGGATAGTGCAACGCCTGAAATTCGCCACAATCACAAATGCGTGCTCTGAAGTCCACCTTAAATGTTTGTGCAGGTCTGCCACTTTGAGGTCGGACAAGTTCTTCAACTCTGAACACACTTTGTGCTCGATTGTGAATTGAAACGCTATGTGTGTTAGACACTGCTCTGTTTCTTTCAATATGTTCCAATAAATTTTGAGTAAACTTGACCAGAATGCAACATTGCCTCTGCCTCCCTCCCCCTTTGGACAAAAGTCTCGGTTAACCTATAATAGGTTGACTCTACCAAGGAGCGTATGGGGAGATTGCGCAGGCCCTTTAAGACCTTGTTGATGCACTCCGCAAGGTTTGTTGTCATGTGGCCCCAACGGCTCCCTCCATCATACCATTGTAGCCACTGTTCTTTTTCTATATCATCTAACCACGCCACAGCCTCCTCACCTACTTCCCTCCGGACTTTTCTTTTGTATAGTTCGGCGGTATATTCATTCATGGAGTATCCTGAAGCAAGCAAATATAACTTTGTTAAGACTTGTATTAAAAAATGAAGGTCACATTAAGACTTATTGTATTAAAAAATGCTCACCCATGTTGATGACATGTTTCTTGGCAGTCCCATTTTTGAAATGTCTCATGAAGTTTTGAGCTATGTGTCGAATACAGAACACATGCTTCCAATTGCTGTTTAGACGTCTAACTGTACTTTTGATAGACTCCTGTCTATCTGATATCAAACAGAGACCATCTTGGGGTGTGACCCACTCTCTTAAACGAGATAGGAAGAAATACCATGCATCACTTGTCTCACCCTCGACAACGGCATATGCTATTGGGAAGCAGTTGCCCCTTCCATCGTGAGCAATTGCCATTAGTAGGTTTCCTTTGTACCTACCGTACAACCATGTTCCATCAACAGACATAACAGGCTTGCAATAATGAAATCCCTTGATGCACGGCCCAAAACTCCAAAAGATGCGGTGGAAGATACCCTTACTAGCAACTTGTTGTCCAGCCTCAATAAAAGGTAACCATTGAAGGTCGACCTTAGTATCTGGAATGTAGTAAGTTAAAGCTAGGAGCCACTTTGTTACCTGGTTGTATGACCCCTCCCAATTACCGTAAATCCTCTCAATGGCCTTTTGTTTTGCAAGCCACGTCTTCCTATAAGTACTTGTGTACGTGAACTTTTCCCTTATGTGTGCAATCAACACTGAGACTGAGATTGTCGGATCAGATCTAACGAGTTGCATGATACTGTCACACATTAAATTTGCAGTTAGTTGTCGGTGATCTTGTGAAAGAGTCCCTGATGTGCATATGTGTGGCCCTTGTAATTGTGTAATCTCCCAAACTTGAGATCTTTTGCCGAGCCTTACTGTACACTTCCATGGACAAATTACTTGCACACAACTAACCATCCATCTTTCTGTATTTGAATAATTGACTTTGAAGTCTAGACACTGGTTTAGGTGGTATGTTTGGATAAAATGTTGTGCCATTTCTTTAGTTTGGAATCTCATTTTCTTCTGGAGGTGGTTAGGGTCCTCAATGGTACAGTCTCGGTTCCTATCCATGGAATGGCCAAACTCATCATCTTGTTGTTGGATGTTGTCATCTGTGATGTTGCGAAAGTGTGGTGGAGGGTCATGGAAAGAGACGGTCGTTTGTGGGCTTGCTAAAATAGGTTCCTCCTCATCATGGCGCTGAAGAATATCATCTTCATCCTCACTAAATTCCCCAACCTCTTCATTATGAACACCTGCAATAATACTAATAGGTTGGGTGTCTAGAGGGTTACTTGTGTTTAGGTCAATGGGGTTTACTGAAGATGATGGAGTGGATTGAGTGTTTACATATGCCCTTGGTTCGGCATAAGGTAAGTGGGTTTGGAAAGATGATGGAATGAATTCAGGGTATGAAGCTGGTGTTTGGGTTTCGTAAGAAAAGTTGTTTTCTGAAAAAGGATTTTGTGTTTGGGTTTCGTTAGAAGGAGCATCCATCACATCTGCATACACTTCAGGTGTGGAGATACCTAGGTGTTTGCATTCCTTGAACACACCTAACATCATATCCACATCATCATCCGAACATAGATGCAACTCCTCATAGAATTTATGGCCAGCTGAAAGAGTTGTAGGGTAACGGTATATAAGACTAACCACCTTCTTTGGATGAGGTGAAGAGATTTTATTTTCGATTGTTTGTTTTAGCTCATCTAGTTTGAATTTTGACCGAAGTTTCACTAAGCATGAGCTATCACATCTAAAGACAATACCTTCTGTTGGTGTTTTATCCACATGTCCATTGAAATAGACTGTGATAAAAACAGGAGCCATGACAAGAGTTGTTTGAAGAAGGAAGAGTGGAATAGGTGTTTGAAGAAGGAAGAGTGGAAGAGGTGTTTGAAGAAGGAAGAGTGGAAGAGAATGTATTTATAATAGGTGTTGGATGATCTTAACCGTTGATTTTAGGGTTTAGTGTCGGTAAAATCTAGGCCGTTGTTTAGTGTCGGCAAAATCTAGGCGGTTCTAAATTTAAAAAAATTATATCACATTATCATTATTTCCTTTGAAACCTCATTATCATTACTCTCGGATGCTCTCCACTTCACCAACCCTATAATTTAATTTTTCAAACCTCATTATCATTATGTCCATATACTCTTTCACATTATCATGATGAAGAGTGGAAGACAGATTTGATGTCACTCACAGCAACTTTGACCAGCATCTTTGTGACCCTCTATGTGTGTGTTGACAACCCAGCTCACCTTCCATGTTACCTTCAATTAATTTTGCAGGCTTTGCTTGGTTTGTGGACAACTTGCCCTATTTTTTTAAAAGTCTCGGTGCAATTATTTTACATGTATAATTTAAGTCCGTAAGTACTAATTAAACACATGAAACCGTAGCACTATAACTCTACTACAATGTCATATAATTTTTTATAAATTAATAAAAAGGGTAAAAATTGATCTAAACATGCTGAAAAAGTCATTTTTTAGACTTTGAAAAAACTGTTTTTAGTCATTTTTTCAATTATTTTACATGTATAATTTAAGTCCGTAAGTACTAATTAAACACATGAAACCGTAGCACTATAACTCTACTATAATGTCATATAATTTTTTAAATTTTTATAAATTAATAAAAAGGGTAAAAATTGATCTAAACATGCTGAAAAAGTCATTTTTTAGACTTTGAAAAAACTGTTTTTAGTCATTTTTTCAATTATTTTACATGTATAATTTAAGTCCGTAAGTACTAATTAAACACATGAAACCGTAGCACTATAACTCTACTATAATGTCATATAATTTTTTATAATGCTAATAATGTAGTTTAGCAGAAACAATAATGCTTGTCTTTACTTGTCAAAAAAAAAAATGCTTGTCTTTATACTCTTTTTCAAACCTCATTATCATTATGTCCATATACTCTTTCACATTATCATGATGAAGAGTGGAAGACAGATTTGATGTCACTCATCTCACCTTCACGTGTGTTGACAACCCATCTCACCTTCCATGTTACTTTCAATTAATTTTGCAAGCTTTGCTTGGTTTGTGGAGAACTTCTATTAATATCCAACACTGAGACACAATCTCTACTCACACTTCTCTACTCTGAGATACACAATCTTCTCTACACTTCTCTACTTTTCATCATAAGTTCATCAACACTTCTCTACTCTTCTATATGGCTTTGTTGCGGAAACAGTGTGTTCGCAGGTCTTCTGAAACCAGTTACGATAAAATTTCAACACAAAATCATTTTAACATTGAAACTCCAGACCCCCAGATTAGAGGCTTGATACATAATGCTGGGTTTCTAAATGTTTCAACTCTTGGAAAATTCAAAATAGATCCTTACTTGGTGACGGCAATGGTCGAGCGCTGGAGACCAGAAACACACACGTTTCATCTTCCAGTTGGGGAGTGCACAATAACTCTCCAAGATGTAGCGTTACAATTGGGTCTACCCGTAGAGGGTTACGCTGTTTCGGGATTAGGAAGGACCAAACGTGAATATGATGAGCTATGCCAGAGACTCTTGGGGAAAACACTGCCAAATGATCAAAGGAAGGGGAACGAAGTCAAGCTTAAGTGGCTTGAGAATGAATTTAAAGTTGTTCCCGTAGATGCTCACGAACGCATAGTGGAATACCATTGCAGAGCGTACATGCTGCGGTTAATTGGGGGGTATATACTCCCTGATAAATCATCAAGTCGAGTTCACTTGAAGTATCTACCCCTATTGGAAAACATTGAAAATGTTTCACAATATAGTTGGGGTTCGGCATGTCAAGCGAACTTGTACAGAGAAATGTGTAGAGCTTCTACACCGTCCTCAAATTGCATGGGTGGATGTACTTTGCTCTTACAATCATGGGTTTGGTATCGCATGTCGTTTCTAGCCCCACAAGTGAGCCGTGTTGTTGAGTGGCCACTAGCAAAAAGGTAAACAAAGTCTTGTGGTAATTTTATGGTTTAGTAACTATTTTACTCTTTAATAGTAAAATCGTTCTTTGTTTCTACAGATGGGTTCACAGGGGTTTAAACTTCACCAATACTCCTGCTACCATTGATGACATAAGGTCAAGGATAGACCACATGACAATAGCTGAAGTAAGTATAATTAATTTTCGTTATGTAAAAATTTGTAAACAATGCAGAATGGCTTGTTACTAACTTAATTTTTTTTTCAGTTTAAGTGGTTGCCGTATAAAGAACTTCAACTCAATCTGCCAGAAATAGCATTCCAACACAGTAGGATATGGAGTGCAAAAACAGCGTTGGTCTGTTTTCAAATTGTGGAATGGCATCAAACAGATAGAGTTAAAATGCAGTTTGGCCTAATGCAAGATATACCTCCTCCACCCGAGAACTTGGACAATTTGCACGACCTCGACATGCAAGGAAATGCGGAAGAAAACTGGCTAGTAAGGCTTGGTCAATTTATTCAGTGCTGGGATGATAAAGAACAAGCAGTTATTACCGGCCACTCGTTACAGGGAAAGCCCATCAATACAGAAGAATATATGATGTGGCTAACAACAAACTCTAGGTTATATCTGTCTATCAACGAACAACTAATGGAACCATGTGGTACAGGTGGAGTTAATGAACAACAAGAAGCACCAACTAGGGAAACAAATCAATCTCAACATCGCAGCCGTGACGACGTGCAACACCTACTCGGCCAACCGTTGAAGAGAGCGAAGAGCCTATGCCTCACCGCCACTCCACCTACAACCCACCAACATATCAACATTATGAGTCGGCCAACCAGTCAGTAGAATACACGCCTCAACCATATAGGTATTCTACGGCTTCTTACGACCAGGATTTTTTAGGTCCTTTGCTTGGTCCCGATTATAATACGCCGGAACCATATAGATATTATCAATCTATTTTGGAATCTGGACCAACATGGAACCCTGACCAGGCAGGACCTAGTTCATCAACAGGGTACCAATACGAACAACCAGTTGCCCCTGCACCTGACCACACTGAACAAGACCTACCAGCACCACGTCCACGTTCACGTCGTAACCGTCGACCGCCACGTTGTGGGACTGGGCACCATCTAGGAGAATAAAAATTTGTCTTTCAATTTATTTGTACAACTCTTGTAATCTTTTGTAATATATAATTTCATAAATGAGTTTAGTTGATAAATTAATATTAATGTTTCAATTATATTTAGTTTTACATATTTATTTATTTAATAAATAAATATGTTGGAATTTATTAATATAAATACAAATTTAGTATATATAAAATACAAATTTAATATAAATAAATATATTAATTTATTAATTAAACTAAATTTTAAAATTATTTAGTATATATAAATAAATAATTTGTATTATTAATAATATTAAAATTAAAAAAAAAAACATGTTGAGAAGTCTCAACCCCGGGTGGGGTTGAGACTTCTCAACTGAAAAAAAAGTGTGCTAGTTTGGTATATAATTAAAAAACTGTATTATATTGGATTTTTTTTTTTTAATCCTAGGACCGTTTTTTTAACCGAACGGAAATGGGGGAGGAGAAGAAGAAGACTAACAATGGAAGAAGAATAAAACGGCTCTCAAATGATATAAAACTAGGGCTTGTTACTATAATGGGCTTGGCCCAAAACTATTGTAATGACCCTTAACTATTTTCTGAATTTCTAACCACACCCTTTTTTCTTTCAAAATACCCCTTTTTAGTTATTTTGTCACCCCCTATTGATCTTTCGTAGAATCTTACTACTTGAGTTGCGATTTTAAGAGCAACAATCTTGCTAACCTCACAAGATCTTACTCAAAATCTCGATTTTGATAACAAGTATATGGAAGAGCTCAAGAACAGGTATGTATGTAATAACTTCTCTATATTTTGCAACACTTCAAATCATCACGAAGGGCAACATGATCTCACAAGCAATTCAAGTCACAAGCAAGTCACGAACAAATAATGAACCCTCGAGCAAGCACCGAAATCATCTACCACGTGAACACTTTATAGTCTGAGGCTTGTGGAGGCACTACTGTCCTCAATGATTTATTTGCCTGAGACGATAATCCTCCAGGATTCAATGGACTCTTTTGAAAAGATACAGTGACAAAACATACGCGAATATTATCATTGTAAACCAAAAAGAAAACAAGATAAGCATGTTAATTTTGCGACCATTTAATTGGTACTCCTTCTAACTTAATTATAAGAAAAATCAACCACTTTCACACAGGATAAAAATGACACTTAATTTATTGATTTCCGATATTTCATGAGTCACATTTACAAAAATATCCTTAATTATAGTTATTCCTCACATCTAAATTTAATTAATTTTATGCAGAGTTTTATGTGCAGCTACCTAATTGCATTTTCTGGATTAATCTTTAGGGCTTTAATATGGTGGCTTTTAAGGTGCACAAATTGAAGTTTTTGTGTATTATGCCTAAGTTAGTTTTTACCTGGATAGCAGGTTAAAGTATTGTACATCTGGTTTTCAAGTATTTTATATTCGGACCCAATATTTTTAATAATAGAAAGGAAATCCCATACAAAACCCAAAATTCATTTTCATCTTTTTCATTCTCTATTCTCTAAAACATCAACCACAAATCCAGATCTGTTTGGGGTTTTTTATTCAGATCCAAATCCCATCTTCATCCTCCAAATTGTAGGTATCAGTACTTTATCATTAAGGGAGATAATTGTAATTCAAACATCTCTTAGTGGAGGGGAGTATAGTTTACTCTAGGTTTTTATTTCTCAAGGGACGTGAGTGTATATTTTAACATAAGAGAGAAGGGGAGTGTAATTTAAGCTTCTTTTAGGGGAGGGGAAAGTAATTTACTCTTGAAGAAAATAAATACTTAATAAAAAGCTATTTATTCTTCTACTTGACAAAAATGGACACTCTGCTATAACATATCTCTGGGTAGAGAATCAAAGATTACACAGTTCTTGAATAAAAATGGTTTATGTGAGTTGTTTATTTTAATTAACGTTATGTTATTTACAGTGACAAGAATTTTATTATTTTTGAGTGGTACAACTCATTTGGCTTATAACATTTAGTTGTAGAACCAATTTAATCCCTTATTTAATTCCCTATTATTATTTTTAATTAAATTTTGGATGTTTATTATTTATGAGAGACAATTTTTTTTTTGAGTTTGAATTATTGAATTATTGGATGTTTATCTCGGCTTTGCCGATAGTCTGGTTCTCCGAACATAGTTTACCAGATGGTCAATTCTATTCAATCTAGTCTAGTAAGTAGTAAAGAAACTTTTTAAAAAAAACTAGTGAAGAAAAGGAAAGAAACGTGGGTCGTGCTCGTGCTCAAATAGCACCTACCATTGCTTACAAAATGAATAGAATATGAATAATGTTCTAGCCTAATTAGCAGCGACACTTCTGATCGAAAACATGTCTTATGTCTGCGTGTAGGATACCAACACCAATATTTCAGTTACTTATATTTTTCAAATTAAAATTAGAGTCTTAACTTGCAACAAAAACACATAAACAGATGTTAACACAACACCATTATCATGCTCTATGAGAATAATGAGCTTGAGAGAACAAAACACATAACTAAAGAACCTGCAACCAGCTGGGTTACGCATTAGGAGCCGTAAGATGATGATCCGTGAGACCGTAAATCCATGGCACGTCTACAGTAGCAGCAGCAAAGAGACTCAGGCTGTCAGGCACTCAGCGTTAGCAATGGTGGAGTTACTTTGTTGTCTCCTACTTTCTTATGTTTCACTTTTTTTTGTTTGAAATGAAATGAGGTTTAGTTTTAAGCATCTAGAGTTGGGTTGGTTTTTCTGTATGATGTAGATTGAATGTGAACCAACTAATTTTATGCTAGAAATTGTGCAGGTAGAGAAGCAGAAGGAGGAATTGCTTGACTGATCATGGGATTTTTTGCCAATTTTGGAGATCCGAAACAAGTCAAATTGAACACTAAATCACACTAATTGCTATCTTTCTTTTTTTAGTTGATTCTTGGTGATTATTTCTTAATCTTTCAATGAGGCTATCCAATGTGGATTTAGATAAGGTGCAGTACATATTTCTATTTCTCTCTATTGACATTTTTTAATTATTTTGAACAAAAATAAATCAAGAGCGAGAAATGTAGAAACAACCAATCTAATGGGGGTGAGATAGATGACCGCAATGAGGACATGAAATAAGTGGACACCTATTCTTCTCTCACTCCCCCTCTTAAGTTAATGAAATTACTAATATATCTCAAGAATTAAATAACCTTCTTCCTCCCTTGGTTTTTGTAAATATTTGAGTTTTTGGGGGAAAATTTTGCTTAACACACTTTGTACCAAACAATTTCGGTTTGTATTTTTTGAACTATTTGATACACTTTCAGACTTCAGTACTTTGGTACCGGACATTTTCAATATGTTGTATTGGATGTGCATCGGACAGTTCAAAAAAATACACGTTCAGTACTTTAGTACCGAAATTGTCCGACACTAAAGTACGGAACGAACCTAAAGTGAAGAAAAAAGCAAAATCAAAACAAGGGGAAAAATAAGAACTGAGGAGGTCTGAGAGGGAGATGGATGTGTGAGGCGTACCGCGTACATGAGAGAAGGATGTGGGGTGGGGGTGGTGAGAATGAGAGGGGAGTGCGAGTGAGAATGTGAGATTCGCAGGGAAAGAGAAGGAGAGTAAGAGTGGATGAAGGTATTTTGAGGTTTTTAGATATAATGGAGTGTGGGGAACTTTTTTAATTTTTTGTATCAGATGTACGTTAGACAGTTCAAAATATACATGTTCGGTAATTTAGGATTGAAATTTTCCGATACTAACGATGATGCTATATAGTGCAGAAAAAAATAAAAGAAAAATAAGGGGAAGAAAAATACTAACTGAGGAGATCCGAGAGGGAGATGGATGTGCAAGGCGAACATGAGAGAAGGATGTGTGGGTGTGGGTGGTGAGAATGAGAGGGGAGTGAGAGTGAGAGAGTCGCAGGAAAAGAGAAGGAGAAGAGGGACTAAGTCTTTGTTTGGATGCAGGAAGAAATAGGAAAGAGAGAAATACGAAAGAGAGATAGAAGAGAGGAAGAGAGGAGAGATGAAAGAGAAATAGAAGAGAAATTCTATGTTGTTTGGATGAATATATTTAACAAAGAGAGAAACAACAAAAGTTCTCTTCCCTTCTATGTTGTTTGGATGTATATATATATATATATATATATATATATATATATATATATATATATAAGAGTAATGAGTTATCTCTTTCTACTCATATTTTCACTCAAACTTCATCTATTAGTAGATATATTCTTTGGCCAGTGAGAAGTGGGAAATAACCGAAAGAGGTGGTTTGCAATAGTGCCACCAATAAACATATGGAAGAGGGCAATATGGGAAAGAACCACACACTCCACTACTTCTCCCCTAAATCTCGCCTAATTAGGAGAGAACTTTTTTCATGAATCCCACCACATAAAATTTCTCTCTCTCTCTCTCTCTCTCTCTCTCTCTCATTTCTCACCTCTTCTAAACTAAAGAAATGTCTTATTTCTCTTCTATCTCCCTCTCTCTTATTTCTCTCTTTTGTAAATCCACCAAAGCAAACACAGTGTAAGAGTGGATGAAGGTATTTTGATGTTTTTAGAGATAATAGAGTGTGTTGCACCCTAATTTTGTCCGACATTTTATTTCTTTTAATTCATTTTTAAATAAAAGAGCTAGAATCATATCACAATCTCTAGGCGAGAAAAATCACATGGAGTTATCACTTTGAAAGTCTTGTACATACATTTTAAGGGGGATGAGTTACCAACAAATGTAGAAGAATCCAATGCAATAGAAAAGGCACCTGAAGGAACACCTGCTAGTGGTGGTTTACTTGTAATTATCATCCATGAAGTTGAAGATGTTGAAGGAAAACACCACACTAATCCATATGCACACCTCATATTTAAAGGAGAGAAAAACCAAGCATGTAAAGGAAAATAGAAATCCAAGATGGGGTTAAAGGTTTCAATTCATGTTGGAAGAACCCCCCCACTAATGATAGGCTTCATGTTGAAGTTCAAAGTGCCTCCTCAAAGTTTACAATTGAGAACAAGAAGATAAAAATACCCAAAATTTTAGCTACTTTACGTGGGCAATATCTCTCTCCTCAGACATCGTTTTGACGATCCAAACGGTGAAAGTGAAGATATATGTCTCACAAACTTGATTTCCAAAAATGAAGGCGATCCAACGGTTAACGAATCCGAAATCGCACTTTTACGGTGACATGTTTGAGAAAAACGGGAATTGCTTTCTCTAAATGGGATTTGTGTTCTCTATCTTGTTTTTTCCCACATTGCTTGGGAGAAGCAAGAGCCATCTAACATTTGGCTATAAAATAGGTTGAGATGCGAAGTCTAGAGGCGGGGATGGACGGACTAAGTGATCTTTTGGGCTAGCATTTGCGGGTCCTTTACATTAAAAGTCTGTCGTTGATTATGTTGCACGCTTTGATTGAGTCGGCTTTTCGGTTCTCAAAGTGGTGTTTTTGCAAAAGACTGTTTTAGGGGGTCAAAATAAACCAGATGGGAGCCCGGTTTGCGGTTGACTTGGACAGACTTCTCGACCCACTTCGACATTCGTCGTGTTAAGGTTAGTTTTGTATTTTTTTTTTAAGTTACATCTTTATTTATCATTTATTTATTGTTTGTTTATTTATTTATTTACATGTGTATATATCTATTTATTTATGTATGTATGTATATAATTAGTTATTAGTTATTTAATTTTTTAGTCTACTCTTTATTAATTTTTAGTTTTGTCATTTTTTTAATGCAATAATTATTTACTTTGTCAAAATTCCAAAAAAAACCTTTTCAAAATAGGGGATTAAGTGTACAGTCGGGTTAGTCAACTTTTTGGGGCCACACTCCCATCAAGCGCAAAAATAAACAACTTTCATTAAGTCATTTTTAATTCGTTTTATGCAAACTTAGCAAAATAATTACAGGGGATTAAGTCGATCGCACGATCGGATTAGTCAGTGTTCTAAGGCGAATGAACCGTCACGGATCAAAAGTCCTAGAACCCCTAAAATAAAAGACACAAACCAACTAAACATTTTTCTACCAAAAACTACGTGTGATTTGATTCTCTACCAGAAGATACGTAGGAGCAGAGGGCGGCCGACCTCTGTCAATTGCACTAATAAAAAACCTTTTTTTAGTCTTTTTCTAAATAAATAAAGTCTATCTCTCTATTTTTCTTTATCAAAATAAAAGGGGTAAAGTAAACATTTTGAAAATTAGCATTTTTTTCCTACAACTAATTAGCTCCTTCCTTAGGAAGGATGTTGTGGGGTGCCGTGCTAATACCTTCCCCATGCATAACCGACTCCCGAACCCAACTCTGGTCTCAATGACCCTTATCCAAATCAAAGGGATTTTCCAATGTTTGCCCTTAAACTAAACTTTGGTGGCGGCTTCATTTTTGAACCTTCGAGGAATCCTCTCCCGGAGTTTTTGGTCGCTACAGAGTGTGAGGAAGTAAGTGGTGTGTGTGTGGGGGGGGGGGGGGGGGGGGGGGGGGGGGGCAATGTTAGGCCCAAAAGAGATTAGAAACGTTAATCATTGAATGAGCCCATAAGGGTTTAGCTCGCCTTTTATTTTAAAATTCAATCAAGTAAATTCAAAAGAATTACGGAACAGATTCAGCTTTTCTTAAATATCTGAAAAATACTAATCTCAAAATTAGTTAACATCAAAATCTATAACTTTTTAATTCGTAATAAACAGTCCTTTTAAAAATCACAAATCAACTTTTAGTTCACATAAAAATCTCGAAAAATAATCTATAAATGATTTTATCTAATAATTATTTTTATTTTAGTGTTGTATTAGCGATCCTTCCATCTATCTTTCCCCTTCTATTTTCCATTCTCATTCCTCCAGCAAAATTTGCGTCCTTCCAATCATGTAATGCAACCACAATATTGTAATTGGGGCATTGTACACAACCATGTAAGCCCGCAATTGCATTGTGATTTGAAATCACAAAAAATATCACATAGTAACGACACATCAACTGCATCAGGCAGGAATAGTAGGCTATATAGTGGTTACACGAATTATTTTTCTATCTCCTTTTTCTTTAATTATATTAGAAAAGTAGAAAGTATTTTAAATGATTAAAGATATTTTAAAGTGATCAAATATTGATAATGATGTGGATATGAAATTTTAGAGAGGAAATGAAACACACATTAATTATAAGATAGCTAACAAATTATAATATTTAATGCAAACAAAATTCAATTTGACGTTGTAATGACCACAATACACATTACAACCGCCACAATGGGCGCCCGCAATCAAAATAACTACAACCACATTCACAATTTAAATTCATGACTGTGACCTTATTTTTTTGGTTTGGATTATTGTTGAATATACTTATGGAGTGCCTCAACGCTTTCAACAAAAGACTAATATCGCACTGGCTAACACCGAGTTTATCCACCACGAAAATCAAACCTCAAGAGCATTGGGTCGACCTCCTATTTTTTAGAGTAGATTAAATCACTAGACCAAAAGTTTCACTATTACTTTATTTAAAATGTGGAAAACGTTGTAAACCGTAAATAATCTTACATAACATAGTTGAGCTGTCTAACAAGTGGCAAGCCAATGATATTTGCTACCCCACTCACTCATTATAACCAAATCAGGATAATAAAGGCATAAAGCAAGTTTTAAAACATTCATTTCCACGTTTCTTCCTATTTATAGCTGGAGCTGTAATGGGAAACACTCTAGTAACATATTCTAAGATGGATAAGATCAAAACCAACCTTTGTCGTTCCAATAATGCTATTTTGACAAAGATACTTACAAAAATACGATTACATACGGATCCGTATGTTTGATTTAAAAATTTGTTTTTATATAATAATAATATTACTGATTTTATTTATATTTAAATGAATAAAGACATTAAAACCAAAACATTTCCCTTATCTCTCTCGGGTCGCACAAATCACCATCTCCACCAATGTTCTGAACGCGTGAATCACCTCCACCTCCACCTCCGCCACGTAGCCCGCCGTTCACGTTCGTTTTACTGTATTCCACTGCCGTTCACCTTCTTTGTCTGTCAATTGTTATGCGTTTGTCCGCTCCGTTGATCTTGTTAAAAACCTCCGCCATTTTCCGCCGTATCTCGCCGGTCTTACCGCTATTTTTAGCCGCCATGTTCTTGTACTCAGGTAATTGATATTATTTTTTACTTAGTTTGTCCCTATTTGAGTGATTGTAGAAAACCTAAATGTCCCAAATTGTTTTTCAAAAATCTTGCAACTCTTATGTATTTTTTGATTGAATGAACTAGGAATGTTTATGAACCAGAGAAATAAATTAGGCATTATTAGATGAGAACTTAATGAATTTCATATATGATTTCAATTGTAAGTTTACACTGTATTTATCAGCAGTGTTGTAACAGAAAGAATAACAAATTGATAACCAACCTAACAAATCTAACTGATACTACTAATTACAAGATTTGGTAAAGAGAGAAGGGTGACTTGCTTAGCAGGTAGCAAGTCACTTGATGAGGTGGTTGCCACATGTCCTGCTGGCTCTTCATATGTTTGTTGAGTTGACTTTGCCATTGACTTGCTTGTTCTCTAATACTCCCCTGTCAAGCTCATGGAGGGATTTGACTTTGAGCTTGTTTCTGAGATTGGTGAATGCTGTGGTGCCAAGAGGCTTTGTCAAGATGTCAGCTATCTGAGCAGTTGCTGGGACATGTTTCACCATCATTGACTTGGCTAGGACTCTTTCTCTCACAAAATGAAGATCCATTTCAATGTGTTTTGTTCTTGAGTGTAAGATGGGATTATGAGCCAATAACACAGCAGACAGATTGTCACATAGTAGTGTTGGGAGCTGGTGAGGAACCTGCAGCTCAGTAAGCAGACTTTGGATCCAGATTAGTTCTGCAGTACCTCGTGCCATTGCCCTGTATTCAGACTCTGCACTAGACCTTGCAACAAGAGGTTGCTTTTTAGCACTCCATGAAATGAGATTGGGTCCTAGATATACACATATGCCAGTAGTTGAGCGCCTGTCATCAACATCAGATCCCCAGTCACTGTCACAGTACAGTTGATAAACTCTAATTTAGTGCATTTATTAGAGATATTTTGAGTTGTTTTTAGAGTAATTATTACTGATTAAATAAATAACTGACTAAAATTACTCTATATTTGCAGGAAGGTAGAAAAAGAAAAAATAATATAAATGTGGGCTGAAATTAGAAGAAATGTTAGAATTAAAGAAAGCAAGCCCAAGCCCAAGCCCATTAATGCAAGAAGGCCCACAGTAATAAAAAGAAAAAGATCCTCTTGAAGATTTGAATTAAAAGTGATGCACATGTGACTTGGAGAGAAAGAAAGAGGCATGGAGTGGAGAGCAAGCAACACATATTTAGGAAGGATCTAAATCCTAATATTTAGGGATTGGCATATCTTGCAATTAAAAGTGGAAGCAATCTTGACTTGATCCTTTGCTTGGAGAGAAAGAAAAGGAACTAATATAAAAGGAGAGCTTCACTTCTGAAAGGGGGGGAGACACCATAACACAAACAAAGCCACACACCACATAAACAAACCATAGTTACACGAACGCTACGGAGGGAGAGAAGAGTTTTTCAGCACCGTGAAAGAGCTTTGGAGTAAAAGAAGGAGATTGAAGACAAAGATTAAGACTTTCTCTATTTCCGGGTTATTCTTATTTCTGTAATTCATGAACCTTATTTTTCTTTTATTGTTCTTTATTATTATGGACACCTAAGTCCTCGTCTAGGGTCTTAGGTGGATCTTGCATGTTTAGAAACCTCTTTATGTTCTAATTTCTTACTTGAATTCCTGTTTTTATTTCAATTAATATTATTCTATTGTTTTTATCACATAATTAGGATTAGCTACCCTTTTCATGTTAATAATCAATTAGTTGATCAGCGACCGTACTGCAATTAGTTGGTGGACCTATAGGATAATTGGGGCTATAATTAATGCATGACCAAACTTTAATTTAGTCTTCCAATCATTCAACCTTTTTGCTCTTCACGCTTTTCTTGAATTTAAATTCTAGCATGACCAAACTAGGGTTAATTTAGGAAAAAGAATATTAATCGCGAATGACCAAACGGATTAATAGCTTTAGTAAAGGGATTGGTAATTAAATAAAATAAGGGAATTCAAGTAGAATTAGACATAGGGGAATCGAAGCTTGCAAGTGAAACTGCGACCCTAGACCTCTCTCCATTGATTATATCTTGCATTTTTAATTCTTGCTATTTACTTCTTCATATTATAGTTTTTATAATCACCATCAATTATTGTTCGTCTAAACAATATATAATCTCGACTAGTTTGGTACTTGTTAATTAATCCCTGTGGATACGATAATCTTTTATACTACTTCTGCGAGAGAGTACACTTGCTCTAAGTGTGTTTTTGACGCAACAACAGTCTTAGTGAATATTTTGTATCAGGAGAAGCTTGTTGTAGGTGCAATCCATGATGTAGTGTGCCACTGAGATACCTTAGGAGCCTCTTCACAGCTAACCAGTGTGATTCTAAAGGACAGGATAAAAACTGACAGAGTTTATTGACACTGAATGATATTTCTGGTCCTGTTAGAGTTATGTATTGTAATGCTCCAACCAGTGATCTGTATTGGTGGGGATCTTTTATTGTGTCAGCTCCATGCTTGCTCAACTTGAGGTTGGCTAACATAGGTGTTGGCACACCATTGCATTCACTCATGTTAGCTTTCTGCAGTAGGTCTAAGATGTATTTGGTTTGACTCATGAGAAGGGAGCCATCAGGCAGAATTTTCACCTCAAGTCCAAGAAAGTAGTCTGGCTTACCTAGATCTTTGAGAGCAAATGTTTGATTGAGCTTCTGAACTAAGTCTGTTATGAGATTCTTTGAGCTTCCAGTGATGATTATATCATCTACATAAACAAGGGCATATAGAGTGACTCCCTGTCTTGTGTAGATGAAAAGAGATGGATCACATTTGCTTGTGTGGAATCCAAAACGGAGAAGAACAGTTGTGAGCCTCTCATACCAGGCCCTGGGTGCCTGCTTGAGGCCATAGAGAGCTCTGTGAAGTCTGCACACTTGATTTTTATCAGCACTAGTGAACCCAGGTGGTTGTTTCATATAAATCTCTTCACTTAGATGCCCATTGATGAAGGCATTGTTGATGTCAATTTGTTGCATCTCCCACTTGTTAGTGAGTGCTAGAGTGAAGATGATTCGTATAGTAGCTGGCTTGACCACGGGTGAGAAGGTCTCTTTATAATCTTTGCCATGTACTTGATGAAAACCTTTTGCAACCAAACGTGCTTTGCACTTGTTAAGGGAACCATCAGGATTCTGCTTTACCCGAAAAACCCACTTGCAGCCAATGGCTTGCCTTTGTGGTGGTAATGTAGTCAGTGACCAAGTGCCATTTTTAAGTAAGGTGTCATACTCAAGTGTCATAGCTTCTTGCCACTTAGGATCACTGAGAGCTTGCTTTACAGAGGTGGGCTCTACCACTGTTAGAAGCACTTTTGGTTTCAACTTACCAGTTTTAAATCTTGTTCTCATAGGATGTGTAGATGTTGTAGTTGGTGGATTGGATTCCTGGTGTGGTGAAGATAGAGCTGTAGGTGAGCTATGTGATGTTGGTGGTGTTATGTGGGTGATGTCAGATGGTTGTTGATCAGATCTTGTAGGCTCAGTAATGTTGACAGGTTCAGTGGGTGTGATAATATCAGATTCTGGTTGGGTAATGGGGGGGGGGGGGGGGGGGGGGGGTCATTGGTAGTGATAGTGGGCTTATCTGGGTTGATTGTGGTGTCAGGTTCAGTTGGTGGGTTTGTCATAGTAGTGGATGATGGAGAAACTGGTAAGAGGGTAATGTGGTGGCTATCTGTGAAGTGAGTTTGGCTGTAGTTAGGGACTGTGGAGATGTCTGGAAAGAGGTCTTTGTAAGGAAATTTTGTTTCATCAAAGATGACATCTTTTGTGATGTAGATTCTGCCATTAGAACTTAAACATTTATAACCTTTGTGCTGTGGTGACAAACCTAGATTAACACACTCTGTGCTCCTGTTTTCCAACTTGTGCTTATTGTAAGGTCTCAATAGTGGATAACAAGTGCAACCAAATGTCTTTAGAAGTGTGTAGTCTGGTTGTTTGTGATAGAGTGCCTCATAAGGTGAAATGAATGGTGAGTGAGTGGATGTAGGTAATCTGTTTATTAAGTGAGTGGAGGTGGTGAAGGCATGGTCCCACAGTGAGATAGGTAGGGAGGCATGTGACAAGAGTGTGAGTCCCATTTCAACAATTTGCCTATGCTTCCTTTCTACAGTGCCATTTTGGTGTGATGTGTGTGGACAAGTGAGTCTGTGAAGTATCCCTTTTGAAGTGAGTAAGTCAGTGAAAGGCCTAAATTCTCCCCCAAAATCTGTTTGAACAGCCTTAATGGTGGTGTTGTGCTGTGTGTGAATTAAAGCATAGTATGTGGTGAAGGCTAGTAGTGCATCAGACTTGTTTTTAAGAAAGTATATCCATGTAAATTTAGTAAGTGCATCAACAAAGGCAATATAGTATTTGTATCCAGATTCAGATGGTGAAGGGGATGGTCCCCATAAGTCAGAATGGATTAACTCAAAGGGCTTAGAATACTCAGTAGTAGATATAGGGGCATGCAATCTATGAGCTTTACCAATACAACAAGATTTGCATAGAGAAATATCAGCTTTATTAGGTAAAGAAATTTTATACAATTTGAGAATGGACATGACAGTGTTCATATTAGCATGCCCTAGCCTAGAATGCCAAAGATTATATTTCCTTAGAGCACTAGTAGACACATCAGTATTTGATTTAGTGACAGAAACTGTATTGACTTTAACAGGAATTTTACACTTAGATTTATTGAAACAAGCAAGTTTAACTCTAGGCTTAATGGCAACATGAAATGGGAACTTTTTGAAGGAGTAGAGTCCATCTTGGCCTTTTACTCCTTGAAGCAATACTTGATCAGTTACCTGAGATTTAACAAGGCAATGAGTTGAATGAAACTCAAAGTATACTTTGTTATCCTTAGAAAATCTAGACACAGATAATAAGTTCTTTGAAATTGATGGAACATGTAGTAATTTGTTGAGCCTAAGCACTACAGAGGGATTAAAGGGTGATACAAAGCTAGCTGTGCCAATAGCTTTAATTGGCACTTTGTGTCCATTGCCCATAGAGACTTGAGTTGAGCCTCTATAGGGTGTGCTTGTGTCAAGATTGTGAATGTGAGGTGTTACATGGTGTGACGCACCTGTGTCCTTGTACCAATCCTCTTCTAGATTGGTAGAAGGAAGTTCTTCACCAGTAGATGCATAGTTGGCCTGAGCATCTGAAGCAGCCTTTTGTGATGACTTTTGTTCCTTGTGGTTGCCTTCACTTCTGCCCTGCTTTTGCTGCGAGGAAGTAGCTTCATTGTGAGGTGCAAATGTGTCATCAAACCTGTGCCAACAATCCACAGCAACATGGCCATACTTGCCACAGAGTTGGCAAGTTGGTATTGATCCAGAGGTGTTTGATGGTGGAGTAGTATTGCTTGTGTTTCTTCCACGGCCACGACCACGGTTGTTGTTGCGTCCACGACCACGAAAACCATTGTAATTTCCACGGGAACCATACGATGCGTGTGCAAGATTGGCACTAACAGCGGCATTCGAAAGTTCTTGGCGATGTTTTGCGAATTGTGCTTCTTGGACTAAGAGCAAGGCTTCAATGTCTGATAGAGATGATTCATCGGATCTTCCATAGATCATCATAACGAATGGATTATATTCCTCTGGTAATCCATCGAGAACAACATCGATCTTATCTTGATCGGAAATCTTTTCGCCTATGGCGAGGAGAGAGTCTGCTAAGGTGTGAATGCGCATCATGTACTCTGAAATTGAGCGTTCACCCTTCTTGGTGTTCTTCAGTTCAGATCTTAATTGGCGAATTTTGGCCTTCATATGTGAGTAGTAGTGTTGATGTATACGATCCCAAACCTGGTAAGAGTGTTTGCATGTGAGCACTCGTGGGAGGACAGATTCCGAGAGAGTAGAAAGAATCCATGTGAACAGCATTTGATCCTGAACGAGCCACCGTTCGTACTCATCGGTGAATTTCTGAGCAATTCGATCTGATTCAGACGCATATTGTTGAGGAATCTGAGGATTTACCAGAAAACGATGGAGTTTGAACGAAGTGATGATCCCTTCAACTTGCTGATTCCAAAGAAGGAAGTTCTTGTCTTCCAACTTGATGGATAATTTCGTAGCAGATATGAATCCATGAGTCGTTGGAGGAGTTACGGCGAAGACGTTGTTTGATGGTTCAGTAATGGTGATGGCTTGTTTGGGCGAGGAATTCGCCATTGACAAAGCTTGAAGATGCAATCGGAAGCGATTAGGTCACAGGATGGGCGAGGCGATTGATACCATATTAGATGAGAACTTAATGAATTTCATATATGATTTCAATTGTAAGTTTACACTGTATTTATCAGCAGTGTTGTAACAGAAAGAATAACAAATTGATAACCAACCTAACAAATCTAACTGATACTACTAATTACAAGATTTGGTAAAGAGAGAAGGGTGACTTGCTTAGCAGGTAGCAAGTCACTTGATGAGGTGGTTGCCACATGTCCTGCTGGCTCTTCATATGTTTGTTGAGTTGACTTTGCCATTGACTTGCTTGTTCTCTAATAGGCATGAAGTTGATATAGAAGAAATATTATTAGAGAGCAGTAATAAATTAGGCATCAAGTTGACATAGCCCCCCTTGAAGACAAACAAAAGCGAATTTGAGCAAATTCTGATCCACTTAGTGCATATGGTCATGAGTTTTAGTTTCCATTAATTCCTATAGAAAGATGAGTTTGTTTTAATTTCGAGTGTCAATGCTCGTTGTTTGAGTTTAGAGGAATTTTGTGTCGCCATGTACTATGTGTGTGCGCTAAGGAGATGGTTTCAAACGTCTCAGACAAGTATGTTTTGTCCCAATGGAAGAAAAATGTTAAAAGGAAGCATTCTTATGTTAAGATAAATTACGGTGTTAAAGAATTGAAACCACAGATGGAGATGTTTGAAAAACTCTCGAAGCATTTTTACCAGGTTGCTGAAGTAGCGGCGGAGTCTGAGTATGGCACAGAAGCATTCCATAAGATGTTGAATAAATTTAGTTCTAAATTGCCAAACTTGGATCCTTCAATGGAGAATGTTAAAACAAGTTTGAACGAAGAGTCAATACCAAATACTGCTCCTATATGTCACAGACCATTGAAGGTAAAACGTAAAGGTCGTCCTCCGACCAGAAAAATATCAACTGTTGAGAAAGTTGTTAAAAAGTCACGGAAGAAGCGAACCAAGCGAGCTGATGACAAAAACATTACGAAGGTCAGTGTTGTTTCCTTACTAAATATGTATTTACCATGAAACACCGTATGAAATACATGTTAATGTTTTTTGTATAATGTGTAGGCCGGCAATGTTGGATTGGCTGATCATGAATCCATAGGGACATTTCTGTTGAATCAACTGTTGAAGTTATGACTAGTGGAGATGTGACGGATGCGACTACTTTGGTTCGTGTCCATTATAAGTTTTTATTAAAAATTTAGAGTTTATAAATGTCTATTTGTAGATGGAATAATTTGATCTGTCAGATAATTCCCGGAACATTTATTTACACAATTGTTGAGTTGAAATTGTAACTTTATATGATAATTTAGTACATTTATGAGTAGAGTTAATGGGATTGACCATTTTATACATCGTGGAGTTGTTGGATGCAAAGACTGTAAAGAAGTTTGTATCACAGTATCGTGTGTATTACCACTAACGTCGTTTTAAGTTGTTCGTTTTTCTTCATTTAATGTATTTAGATATTTGGCAATAGGATAATTCGGGGACGACCTTACTTCACATACCTTAGGATTGGTTGAAGGAAAAAAACTTCCTGTGCAGGAATTTATAAAAAACTGGCCACCCTCTCTGCCGATCAAGATGTTGATGATTTTTGTCGGCTGTATATTCTGCTTGCAATGGAAGAGTTTTTATTCCCCAACACTTACACCGGCATTCATTGTGGGTGCATTAACTTGTTGGATGATCTAGATTCGCTTGGGACATTTAATTGGGGACTTGCAGTCTATGAATATTTGGTTCAGAATTTGAATAAAGTCACTGGTTCTTTGGAAGAATCAAATAGCCCTAAAGCATACTATCTTAGTGGGTGTGTAGTTGCCTTGCAGGTATTCTGTTTTCTTATTTATTTTGTAGTCATTTGTAGTGCTGTAACAATTAATTTAATTTTGTTTTCAAATGTTGATTAAGTTTCATTACTCTATAGGTCTGGGGACTTGAACATGTTTGGCCACACCACAAGATAAGTCCCAAAGTTGATAAATTATTTCCTCGTTGTTTGAAGTGGCAGGATGTATGGCTTTTTAATAAAACCCTTTTGGATGCATTTGAAAAAAATCAGGTAAGCATCATAATAAATATAACAATCATTATGTCTTCATAGTTTAGGTACATTGCGAAACAGTAAATGATAGTTTATCTTCTAATATGTTTATAATGGTTCCTTGTTACTAGGTTTATCACCAGTTGAACACCAGTTGAATGCAACAACAGAAGAACTTGCTTTTTATGAAGTGAGACAAGCATTAACCGAGGCACCGCATGGATTTGTCTCATCGAGACAACAATCAGCTGATATGAATAATCTAGTTGTCTTCAATCAACAGCTGGAGGCGGAACACAAAGCACTTGAAGAAAGAATCTCGAAAGCTGAAAGGGATTTGTGTGACCTACAAAACTTACCTCACGAGGAAAAAGAGGTTCTTCTTCAAACAATAGCGGATCTTCAACGACAATTAGACAAAATAACAAACAGGTCATACTTGTTACTAAGAGACAAATCTGTGTGTTGGATTGAGGAAGAGGCACCACCACAAATAAATTTAAATCTCCTACTTTTTGTCAAATAAACTCTAACCATGAAAAATGTTTAATAATTAATACACACTATTTGATTATGATGTTTCTTTCTCTATCCCTAACCACAACCAGGCATGCTTTTTTTTTTGACAAGCACAACCAGGCATGCTAATGCTATAAAATCAAATTCTATAACCAAATTACCTTTCAGATCTTTGTCCACATAATAGCCTCCACTCTTTTGATTCTATATATCTGTAGAAAGCATATACATTCATAAATCAAAAACATAATATACAAGTATATATACTTGTAGGATCATTTTTAATGATCCAATATATATACACCACAGCATGTTTTGTATGGAAGTTTCATTGCACATAGACACACACATACACATACAGACACATACATGAGGTTACAAATAGAGGGAAACATCAACATAAATAGAAGCATAATTCAGAAGCACACATCCAGATCCAGATAATTATAAAAAGAGACTAAAGTATGAAATTTCCTTAAACAAAAAATGTAATATTATCTTTTTCATAACTTCATATAACATCATTAGGTCTTTACCAACTCCAGTCTAGAAAGGGATCAAATTACCTATTACGGCCATCCTTCTCAACCAAATTTACAAGTAAGCCAAGAATAGCAACGAGAAAATCCAACTCGTGATCAGCGAGATGTCTACCACAGAGATGGTCTTTTTCAGTTCTGAAGCAACTTTCTTGTATCTGAGCAAAAGATAACGATGAGCTGAATGAAGGGAAATGACCAGCAATTAAAATAGACAGTCTCCAGGCCTACATAGGCCTACATAGGCAGCAGTACGGTTTAAGCTATATATTAAATTGTCATAAACCTTACCACCCCAATCATAGCTATCAAGGCTATCTAAATCATCCAATACGCTAAAGGGTAGGGTACAAATCCTGGGGGTAGTTTGGGGAAAGTAAATGGTGGCAAAGGCAAGGAGAAGGTAAAGCCTACAAAAGTCGTCTACGCATTCATTTGATCTTAGCTCTCCCATTTTTTCAACAATACGCGCCACAGTAATGACTTCCCCATCAAACAACTCTTTGACTCTAGAGTCATCCCTATTGTCATCAATAACGGGGTCTCCAACTATCCGAAGCCCCAACCCAAAACAAACGTCTAACTTCGAAAATGTAAATATCCTATTAGAAACCCTAATACCTAAACTATGTCTATCCCACCTTCTCAAAACTTCCCTAAGTAAAACACCACTAATGTTGATTTCTGATTCTAAACCAACCAACGATTTGAAGGGAGTTGTGTGAAGACGTTTCATTTGTAGTGGAGTCAACTTTCTATTAATGTCCACTATTTCCTTACTTTTGATTCTGTGTCTCACCCGAATCTGAAAATCACATCAACTAACAGACAACAACAAGAACACGGAGTTATAATCGATTATAGAACAAAACATGATAGATGACTAAGTTATGACTAAGTTATGGACAATTGTAAAAACATTGAATATAAGACGACAAACTAACCTCAGTTTCGTTTGTCTTATCACTGCCTTTCATCCTTTGCATAATGGAACCTTACTATACTTTTACTGTGAAATTCCAAGTGACAATCAATGATAAGGAAAGTTTCACTAAAACTGAAATAAAAACAACATTCATATACATACCTCAAAAACTCCTCCAAAATAAGAAATAAGAAAGTTAATAGATATATAACAAAGCTAATAACAAATTTATGCAGCAGCAGATATATAATAAAGTAAAGCTAATACCAAATTTGAAAAAGAAAAAAGAAAGAATTTTCAGGGACTAGTGGCAAAGTCCAGGAGGTTTAAATTTTGTGTACCCAAACCAAACACCAGGGGCTAGTGGCCATGTTGCAAACTTTTGACCAATATGTGGATCATAAATCTAGTCCTAATATATTCAATAATAAAAATTAATTAATTATATTAATATATAAAAACATGGTTTAAATTGGTAGACAGATCCGTATCTGTATCTAGGACCGTATTTTTGTAAGTATTCTTGTCAAAAATACCTAGAATATGAGGATCCAATTGCATAAGAATATGAGGATCCAATTGCATAACAAATTAAAGAACCGGTCCTAAAAATTATGGTAAGAACATTGCACAAAAGCTATAAACAAAAGTAGCATATATATGAACTCATTCTTCACTCCAACTTTGTTCGAAAAATCTGCCCAAATATATATTATAGTTTAAGGAACATGAGTTAAATTCTAAAATAAAAATCAGATTACCAGCATTACATCATAAGGGAAACAGCAGCAAATGTTCTTACTCAGCCACTTCCACGGTCCATGCTATTGTTCAGAATGCATTTTCAACTTTTTTGGTCCTTTTCTCTTTTCTTTTAAGCAATCAACTTCATTCAATCACTTACTAAAATTAAATGTACAGTTCAATTCCATGAATTTAAACACAACTGAACACAATATGATCAATCCAACCACACCAATTTGAATCATTCATGACAAGCAATTTAACAAACTATAAACACCCAATTTTTAGCATTTGTAAATTTTATCTGCAAAGTCAAGGTTTTTTGCTTAAAAAGTGCCTATTTACACTATACACTTATTAACTTCTACCATTACCAAACATCTCATTGTTACCCAAAACGAAAACCAAAAGCTACAGAGAAACAACCCTCTTACCCAAAACGAAGCTCCTGCGTTGAGAGGAAGAATGCTGTTTGTTCGCGGAGAGAGAAAGTGAAATACGGAGCCGACGATTTCGAGACGAGACGGCAGCGTTACGGAAGTAAAGGGTTTACGGTAAGGAATGGAAAAAGACTGTTCGTTGGCAGCAACGGTGGTTGCCGGCGATAGAAACGTACTTCTTTTTAACGTTGGTTGCCGGCGACGGAAATGGTTGGGTCTGGATGTAACCGGAGCTGACGGGTTTCGCCGTGAAACGTGTAACGGAGCTGAGAGAGAGTTGAGCGAGGGTAACGGAGTTCAGCTCAGGGTTGATCTGAGGGTTCATCTGAGAGTTGAGAGAGAAAGGGAGGCAGCTGAGAGTTGAGAGAGAAAGGGAGCGGAGAGAAGAAGAAGCTGAGAGTTTTGGTTTTAGTGTTTTTAATTGTTTTAATATAAAATATTATTATATTATTATATAAAAACCAATTTTGAAGTCATATACGGTACTGTAGCTGTACCGTATTTTTGTAATTATCTTTGTCAAAAATCAAAATAGCCGTTACAGCATTATCCTTGTCGTTATCTTCAATATCTCATCACTTTATTGTCCCACAAAAGTTAACAATAGCACACTTGTGTAGTGAAAGCCGTGTTCGTGTTCGTGTTCGTGTTCGTGTTCGTGTCACAAACGTGGTCCTATTACCCCACTTCAAAAAACTATATAATCTCCACACACACTCTTTCACTCTCAAACTCAAACTCAATTCCAAAAACAACACCAATATTCCTACACTCAAAACCCACTTAATTCTTCAATGAATATTTTCATCCCATCATTTGTCAACTTCAGCAATGTTAGTTCATCTTCTGAAACAAGTTCGTCAAGCCACAGTGACGAAGAAGTTATAATATTGGCGTCAGCGAGGCCAAAGAAGCGAGCAGGAAGAAGAGTATTCAAGGAAACAAGATGTATAGAGGAGTGCGACAAAGGAATAAGAACAAATGGGTATGTGAGATAAGAGTACCTAACAATAAAAAAAACTCAAGGATTTTTGGCTTGGAACATATCCAACTCCTGAAATGGCTGCACGTGCACACGATGTTGCTGCACTTACACTTCGTGGAAAATCAGCTTGTCTTAATTTTGCTGACTCAGCGTGGCGGTTAACGTTGCCGGAATCAACTGATCCGGTGGAGATAAGGAGAGCGGCGGCGGAAATGTTTTCTGTTGAGGAACAGAGTGTTGTTAGTAGTACTTTTGCTGATGAAGAAGTTTCTCCGGTGGTGTCGGGATTTGAAGAGTTGCATGATTTGATTATGAGTATTGCTGATGAGCCTATAATGTCTCCTCCTCCCTCACCTAGAGATTTTAGTCATTGGTGTGATGTGGATATTTTTGACACTCCTATTTCATTGTGGAACTTTTGAATTTCACATGCTTTAATGTATATTTCATTTTGTAATATAAATTTATTCATTGAAATTGAGTTCAATACAAAGTGATTTAGTTTCAAAACAAGTAGTGTTTAGATACTTTTATTCTAGTTTTAGGATAGAAGGGTTGTTGCCTAGGAATCACCGACACAGACACAGGAACGACATGCAGACACCTGTTTTAGTTTGAAAAGTACAATTAATTAATGTATTACTGTTGGTGCTCGACGTGTGAGACATCATACACATCTTCAACTAGAAGTGTCAATCAACGATAAGTGTTAGTGCTACCGAGGTTGTTGTCTCATTCACATGGTTACGGCTACACCAAATTGAATTTCTTTTGTGGAATGCTATACAATTCTTTTGTTCCGATAAACTTGAATAATTGAGGAAATTGAAATACAAATGTAATTCTGCTTCTTTTCTTGTGGCAGAGTCTAATGATTTCACTGAGTATAAAATTGATGGCGTTATTTTCAACATTGTTTGTGTTTTCTTTCTTCTGATCAAGATGAAAGTTGCAACCAAAAGGAAATAAAGAAATGCGCACAAGATACGAACACTGCAGGATCAAGTTAATTGTTTAAAGGTTTGTCAATCTTTTTTAATTGTCTCCTACTTCACTTGTATTCTGCAAGAAAGAGTGTCTTGTATCGAGGGAAAAGCAGAAAGAAAGAAATTAAGTTGTGATTTGCCAAAGTATTGGTGGAAATTTGAAGCTTTCTTTTCCAATCTTTGTCGTTTGGTCCTTGGTGGGCTGTTTGACATTCTCTAGCTAGTTGAACTAGGAGTCATACTGGAGTGCACAAGTCAATAGGAATTTGAATTAGCTGCAATTAGAATTCGTGTGTAGTTGTGTAGTGGGCAAGTTTGGAGATCAAACAATCCATATTTTAAAAATAGTTTAAATTTTTGTTTCTATAAATTTCAAATTTGAAATCTAAACCGTCTGATCAACCTTTCTCACTCAATCTCTGTCTTTTCTTTGAGTTTTTCATTTTATCAATTGAATATCAATTTACAACAAGAATTGTATTTTATCCTTTCTTATTTTATCCATGTAAATGCACTTTCTTAAATTTGCTTACAAAAATAACATTGCTTTATCAATTATATTAAATCTATCTTTAGGCTTGTTGTCTTGCTTCGTCTCTCAACTCTTCAATATTAGGAACCTGTAAAAGAAATAGCAATGGGATCAGAATTTTTTTGTTTAACATATATATATAACACTAGGATGACAAACATGAAGAAGATGTAGAGAGAGAGAAAGAAAGAAACGTAAATAGATGTTGAAGAAACAAATTTTTAGATGAACAAAAAAAAATAGTGAAATGATTAACAAGAAAGTAGAAACTATACCTCAACCACCTCTATCGCGGAGGTGCTATTTCCGACCACCACACCTTGTCTTCTCGGCCTCCCTCTTCTTCTCTTATTTCTCTCTCCCTCTTTCTTTCTTTCCTTTGTTGCGATTCCTTCTTTTTCCTTTCCCTCTTTCTCTTTTCTTGCGGCCTCTTTCTTTTCTCTCCCTGAGTATCTTTGTGGCCTCTTTCTTTTCTCTCCCTGAGTATCTTTGTGTTTGAGTTTGGGTCTTACACCTTACACCCCACTTTTTACCTTTCCCACTCAAAAACACATTTATCCTAATGAAAACCCCAAAATACTCTTATTAATCTAAACTTAACCCAAAATTTCACCAAACACCCCACCCCATCCCACCACCCAATGTAACCACCCAACCCCACCCCAATCATAGGTTCGCCGTCATCCACCGCCAAACCGCCGGCGTGACACCACCTCCTCCTCCCTCATGGCTCCACCACCTCTCCCCCCACCCTCCCTTCTTAGAGCATAACCACTCTCCACTACTGCTCCGCCTGAAACACAACTGCACCACCATCCCTCCCCTCCACAACCACCGTGCCCCCACCAACTGAAGTTGCAAAATCATAGGTTTCGCGATTTTCAGAAACTCAGTTTCTGAAACATCTGTGGTTGAGTAGATGATGAACTCTAGGATGAGTTTGGTCAAAGTCCGAAAATTAAGTTTCTAGACGAGTGTTTGAGTTATCTCCATGCTCCTCAAGTGCCCAAACTCTCTCAGAAACTCAGTTTCTGAGACATCTCTGATTGAGTAGATGATGAACTCCAAGATGAGTTTGGTCCATGCGCAGAAGATGAAGATGAGGGTTTTTGATTTAGGTTCAATTTATCAAATGGAGGTTTTTGATTTAGGGTTCAAATTGGGGTGAAGAAGATGAAGATGGTGGTTTTCACTTCAGTTTTTTATTTCTTTCTTTATTTTTTTGATTACAATGAAAGGAAAAGACACAGAGACAAAGAAAACAGAACTAAGCTCTAATCCTAGTTATGCCTAAGGCATCAACTAGGAGTGTGGTATGAATAGCCGAAGGACACTGAATCCAATTGTGACAACCCTGTCTCATAGAAGAGCCATATTTAGCAAGCCAATCAGCACAAGAATTACCTTCCCTTAATGAATGAGTAAAGGATAGCTGCCAATCCCGATTCAACAAGGATCTAATGTGGTCAATAATTGGAGCATAGGGTGAGATTGGGGCACTCCTACTTCAATAAGAGAAATGACGGTGATAGAATCAGATTCACAAATAACACGTCGGAAGCCATTATTCCAAGCAATCATAAGACCTTTAGCAACAGTCTGAAGTTCAGCATTCATGATAGTTGTTATGCCACAGCCACCAGAGAAGCCAATAATCCATTGCCTCAAGTTATTCCTAAAAAAACCTCCATAACCCAAACGATCGAGATTACCCAAAGAGCTTCCATCCACATTTAATTTGAGCCACTGATCAGGTGGGGGACTCCAAGATACTAGTCGTTGTTGCTTATTGTTTGAGTCTGAAGTAAAGGCCTTGTGAGCAATATCCAAAAGAGAACGAATTTTGCTAATAGTTTTCCAATTTTCCCACCGAGTGTTAGAGAAGACTTCATCATTACAGGCTCTCCATAACATCCAGTAAGTTACAGTGAATAGAGGACCAAGATTACCTGTTGCATTTGTCATGAACCAAAGGAGGGGATCATCCAAATCAAAGTCTTGCAAATTATGAAATCCAAAAATGGACCAGATGTGTAAAACCGTTGGACAATCACGCAATGTATGCAGTAGAGATTCAATATGAAATCCACATCTGTGGTAGGATTGGTCCTGTGTGATATGTCTAGCAAACCTATAAGAATTAGTAGGGAGACTGTTATGCATTACCAACCAAACAAAGTGTTTTATATTTTCAAGCAGTTTCAATTTCCAAATCCATTTCCACTTAGAACTGTCACCATTCACAGTATGTTGTACAGGTTCATGTTGATTAACAAGCCAAGCATAAGCATTTTTAGCCGAATAAGAGCCTGATGAGGAAGGTTCCCAAATGAGCATGTCTCTTGAATCAGAGTTAAGGAAAATGCTTTGCATTTCAAGCTGAATTTCATCAGGAATTTGTGTATAGAGCAAGTGGAATTGCCATGTACCATCAATGACCACATCTCTAATCCGAAGATGTACATCATGGATATCAACAAAGGGAATGAAGTCACTAATCCTTCCTATATGCAACCATTTTTCATACCATAAAGAAACATCACCCATCCCTATTCTAGTGATATATCCAAGTTTAAGGATGTTAACAGCTTTGAGGATAGATTGCCAAGTTTAGGATGCCCCTTTGCATAAAGTGGTATTGAAAATGTGTTCATCAGAAGTATATTTAGTAGTGAGAAGTTGAACCCAAAGCTTTTCAGGTTTGTTTATGATGTCCCAAAGATGTTTACCTAACATGGCAGTGTTGACATGTCGTGATTTCCTCAAGCCCAAGCCTCCACAACTCTTGGGTCTATTAACAATGCTCCATTTCACCCAATGACAATGAGGTCCACCCCAAATAAACTGCTTGATACAAGAATCTAGTCTGTGACATATACCTTGAGGCGCGCAACCAGAGATTGTTCATGGAATAAATTGGCATGGAACTTAAAACAGACTTAGCTAAAGTCACTCTACCGGCCCTGCCGGGAAGTTTGCTTTTCCAACCTGCTAATCTAGAATTGACTTTATCAATAATGTAATTAAAATTGGCATTTGTGACTCTTTCCTGAAGCATAGGAAAACCAAGATACCTACCTATATTGTAGGTGTGTTTGAAGTCAATTATGCGCTCAAACTTATTAACCTTTGCTCTAGGAAGATTTTTTGAGGGGAGGAATCTAGACTTATGCACATTGATTTTCATGCCCGAAGCTAAACAAAAAGACTCAATAACTTCTTTAACAAGTCTATTAGTTATCGGTTGTAATTATTATAATGGTATTGGTTTGAAACTGATGGTAATGGAATGCATTATTTTACTTTATTACATTGAAGCCATTAATTTTTTGTCACTAACGGTTGATCCCATGTTAATGGCTTTGAAAGCTATTCGAAAGTATTATATGAGCAGCATTTTTTTTTAATCTTGATTAAAAGGATAAAAACGCATGGAAGAATAAAGAGATATTACACTCTTTGCTTCATCGGTTTCAATTTGGTAAATTATTTGCATTCATGAGCTAGAATAATGCTCCATCTTCAACGGTATTTTTCTTTGGATATATAAAACAAGGTTTTGCAACGCAAATGGGGGATAATTTTTATGAAAAATGAGGAACCGGATTTATATAAGAGAGAAAAAAGAAGCTATAGTGAGATACTTCTCATTTTGAGAAAAGAATAAGAATACCGAGCAGTAAAACAAAGAGTAGGGGGTGTGAGTTTGGTGGTCTTTTTAGGTGCAGGGAAGATCATATTATTGAGAAGACTGTTTTATCCTAGGGACGACGGGGCTAGGAGAGACTGTTTGCACACCTTGGGCAGAGCCGCCAAACGTCTTAAAGAGAGCGACCTAGTCCGCGACTCAGCCTATTTTTTTTCGTGTTCGTCAGTGTGTTCGCAAGTGTTCCAACAATTTTAAGACGAGCACGATACTTTCGTTAATGTCTCCAAAAGTATGTTTTACGGTCTTCAAATGGATGTCTTATGTTGACTCCAAAGGTATGTCTTATACTCGGTATTTTGGTATTGTCAATTTCACTTAAACTGTATCGAAGCCAAAGATAAAATTTTGAGAACTCAAACTCGTGAATAGAAAAAAAATGACAATGTTAATAAGAGTTGTAGAATTTCCCTCAAGAAGTATTATGATTTGTTTTAAATAGATGTTACTACTGGATTCGATGTTATAGAAATTTGGTTAAGACTAATTTTATTATTTGCTGTTGCTAAAATATGAGATGTGAAATTGATGTTTACCTCTGGAAAGACTAAGGTTCTCAAAGATGTTATGCATACTCCAGAGATGTGGAAGAATTTGATTCTAGTTATATTTTTAACTAAGTTGAGTTTATCCAAACTATATGGCTAATTTGTATACCCTTAGAAAGAATTTTTTTTGTAAGGAAGAGTTATGCTACCTGTTCAAATTGAACATTGAAATTGATTAGAAATATTCGGCTTTTGATTCTGATTATTTTGTGAAGTGTTTTGTTAAAGTTTATTTTTTTAAATCAATGATGATTCTTATCTTTAAACATTACTTTTGTTAGAACATAGAATGTTTATTGGAACAGTTTCGTTTTGAAAGAATGGCCTATTGGAAGTTACTTTCTTTAATGGTATTGATAAAAATTATTGTTTTTTTTATAGGAGATAAAAATTATTGTTGTGTTTTATTTATCATAAAAGGATATAAATTCGGTCAGTTTTCACTTTGAAAAAAACCTAGGTTTTGGAAGAGTAAAGAAATAGAAAGTAACACATGAAAAATAAATTTGCTCTAAATTGACTTTATTTTTCATTTTATTTTTGTTTTAAGTAATTAGATTTTTTTATACATGTGAATAATAGCAAAGCGCATAGATTTTCATTTATATGATGAAATTATTATTTTATCGTATGACGGTAATTTTTATGAAAATCATTTTCGTTTAAATGTGAAAAATAGTGGGGGTTCTATTTTTAATAGTGCTTTATTAGAACATGTGATTCTAATGAAAATATCTTTTTTAATATATTATAAGAATCTTGTCAAAATATATTATAAGAAAGAAATTTATTTGGATCAACATGATGACTTTTGCTTTCTCTAATTACGATAAGTTGAATCTTGTGATTTCATAAGTTTTGAAATTAACAAAAGTGGTAAGTGTTTATTTTATATTTTGGATAATAATATTTGCACTATTATTTTTCTACACTTGGATGACTTGCTCATTGTTGGTTCTAATATTATATTTGTGAAAAATTTCAAAGATACGTTTTGTAAATTTTTCTTGATATGAAGGATGTTGGTGAAGTAAACATAAATTACTTCTGTTGTAAATCATACATACACTCATTATGATCCTAGTGTCAAGTTGCTCAAGAACACCATGAGAGTGTTGAAAATTTTGAGATTGCGAGCATCACTTGCAGTCTTCAATATGTTGTTGATTGCACTAGAATTATAACTAATGTTGTGAGTTTACTATACCGTTTACTACTTATTCTAGTAATGAGTACTTGTGTACTATTGAGAGGGTCATGATGTACCTTAAAAGGACCAATGACCTAAGTTTGCAAAAAGTTTTCCATTGTGCTATAAAGTTATAGTGATGACGAATGGAATAGTCTTTTAGATATTCCTAAGTATGAAAAGTTGATCTATTATGATAGAACCGCGGCTATCACAAAGTAAATAAGAAGTTCATATGATGTTTGAAGAAAATTTGTTTGATCCTTTGACGAAAGGATTAGCAAGAGGAATGAGACTGATACCCATTAAATTGTCTTTTATAAGGGTAACCCGACCTAATTGACTGGAGATCCCAAGAAATAGGTTCAATGTGGTAATAACAACTTATAAAAAGATGTTGAAATCAAAGGTAAAGAATAAAAATAAGAAAACGGAAGAACCATGACAAAGGTAAAGAATGTGAGACCGGGAGAGGATGAGAGATAGAAATGAAGGATTCCATAAAATGATTTCTTGTGATAGTGTGATTTCAAAAATGATTCAATTTTATTTTATTAGCATTGATAATAAAAATTTAATGGCGTTTAATATTATGATATGTTTTATAAAATATTTATATTTCTGAAATCATGGTGTATATTAAGTATTAAGTATTTAACTTCCAGGTGTAAACAAAAATTATTATGGCAACTTTTAATATCATTTAATTGTACAATTATTTCGATGGTTATGGAATGCTTATTATGATTTTCGATTTTGAATTTTTTCAGGTAGTCAGCAGTATAAAGTAGTTTTAGTTGATCCAATAGGTATGTGACACATAAGCAATGTGTTCTTGAGTAGCCAATCAAGTGTTGACAAATTTAATATTTCCTAAAAGAATTTTTTCTTAATTGTATTCTATATAGATATAGATTATACATTCTCAATTAATAATTTCAATGCAAATCATAAATTTATTATTCTAAATAACCGGACTGTCATGAAGTCTTGGGCTCGGCCCAATTCTTTTTCCACCTTGCCTCTCCAAACGGGTCGGCCCAGGAACAGCCGAGGTCAAGTGCCCTGGTCCTGAGATAGAGTTCAAGACTACAAGTCATTCTTGTTGAATCGGAAGCATCATCATTATGTATTGGTTCAAGTTTACGAACACCAATATTTATGCTCAATCTTATATAAAGAAGATTTACTGCTCGATGAATTTTTTAAAGAAAACAAGTGGGGGATTGTTGGGTTGTTTTATTTAAAAATTAATTATACAATATATATTTAATAATTCTTGAGAATCCTATAGGATTGTTATTCACGGTTATAAAGTTTTTTTATTTTGATTCTCTTTTTGAAATAATTTCTCAAATTCATTACAACTAGTGCCTATGACCCGTGCATCGCACGGGTATACGTTACATTTTTAATCCTTAAGTATTTGATGTAAAAGAATGTAGTTTAGAAAATCTAAATAAAATTTGATGTATGCAAGTTGTATATAAATTTAGTTGCATTGTATATTAGTAGTTTAGAATCAGAGTAAAAGAAAGTAGTTTAGAATTTAGTATTGAGTTTAATTTAATTAAATTAATATTTAGAAATTTCGAGATTTAAATTATTTGGATCGACAGTGTAACATCAACTATCAATGGTTTGAGTATTTTTTTGAAAGTGAGGTTGGTATCTTATAGTTAATAAAGTACTAAAAGTGGTGCAAATAAAAAAGTTACATGTATTATGACTACATCACACAAAATAGAATAATATGACATATATATATATATATATATATATATATATATATAGATAGATAGATAGATAGATAAAAAGTTTGTTATCATTAAGAATTCAACGGGGCGGGGCGGACACATTAGATCCTTCAGCTATAGAGGATAAGAAGGAGAGAGAAAAAATTCAAGTAACTTCAAATCGATTAGGATGAATCCAAGTCTGAAATGACATTTTCACGGTATTATTGATTATTTGTCTCTTTCGCATCTGATATGTATATTAACTGGATAAAATCATTGAACGGTTAATTGGGCGAAAGTCATTGATAAAATCATAAAATCACGGGAGAATTGTTTAATACAAATATAAGTTCATAATATAATGACGTTTAATATTATGATACGTTTTATAAAATATTTCTATTTCTGAAATCATGGTGTATATTAATCATAATATAATACCCTTTGTGTCAAAAAAATAAAAATATAATACCCTTTTTCTGACACAAATAATATTTTTTGATACAAGACACAAATAATATAATACCCTATAATGGTAATTTATTTTTTTGTAAACCAATGTATCCTCCATAGCGACTGTGGATATTAATCATTTGAGGTATCATAGATCCATTTAAAGGGTTGACCTCTCCCAATAAATGTTTTTCCATACCACAAACAATTTATTTTAATTGTTTTGACATATGGACTTGTGAATTGCTTTCAATCATATTTTGAATTTTAAATTCAAAGTAAACTATTTTTTCATATTAATTATGCTCTTGTATTATCACCAGGTAAACTTTTTTTATGGAAATATTTGCAACATGTGTCGTAATTAGACCCTTTCAAGATTCCTCCAATGTACTCATAAATAAAGTTTTCCTTTTTTTGTCAATGTATAAGATTTCCCATGTCACATTCCCATTCCCATTCCCATTTGATTGTAGAGAATTAGCACTTCAAATTCACCAAACATTTGTAATAAAAAATCTACCTCATAGGGGCTGAGAAAACTTGCAAAACACAGTAAAAAAAACAGAGCCATTAAATCACACATTCCTCCAAGTTCCATCTCACCATAAACCTCCTTCCCCAAGCCTTTGCACTTTAGCAGTAGCGATGACCAAAAACTGTGTATAAAGTATTTTAGTATATTATTCCATTCTTCACAATTGATTGTGGTATTAAAGACACAATATTCAAAAAAAACTTGAGTAAAAAAAATTAAGAAAAAAAAAACTGAAGAAGTGAATGAAATAGAAACTGCAAAACAAAATTTGAGTAATATGTCTAAACCAGGGTTTGAAATAGGGCATGATCTCTTCAATATGATCAAATATCTTCAAAAATTTTAAAAGAAGAAACAAAGAAGATTTGGGAAGAATGGAATCTGAATAAATGAGGAGAATATTGATCATAAGAATTGCAGAATAACCAGTTAAGTAGAAGAAGAATTCAACATAACAACATTGAAGGATTGTACGCATATCTTTGGCATCTTAAAAGTTTAGCAAACCAATTGTCTAACCAAAGAGAAAATAAGATAAAAGTTGTCAAGCAAAATTGGACGGGCAATTTAAGCCATACCTCATAGCCGAAGTTACAATTATTCTTTTCGAAGGACTTTTCCTGATTCAACATTTGTAATCGTAAAGACTAAAGACCCGAGAGGAAGAAGCAAGGGTTTGGTTAAGCAGGTTTACCACTCTGTAGAAACAAAAAGTTGAATACAAATGACATAAAATTTTTATCAATGAAAAAATGAATTGATAACAATTACATGATTTATCATAGTGAAGGGCCTAAGCAAATTCATGCACATGATATCTCGATAGATAGTTTCACCTTCATCGGTACATGATATGTAGAACATATGTCAAATAAAATATCAAATCAAAGAAATCAAAGAAAAGAATAAAAATAAGAAAGCGGAAGAACCATGACAAAGGTAAAGAATGTGAGACCGGGAGAGGATGAGAGATAGAAATGAAGGATTCCATAAAATGATTTCTTGTGATAGTGTGATTTCAAAAATGATTCAATTTTATTTTATTAGCATTGATAATAAAAATTTAATGGCGTTTAATATTATGATATGTTTTATAAAATATTTATATTTCTGAAATCATGGTGTATATTAAGTATTAAGTATTTAACTTCCAGGTGTAAACAAAAATTATTATGCCAACTTTTAATATCATTTAATTAATTGTACAATTATTTCGATGGTTATGGAATGCTTATTATGATTTTCGATTTTGAATTTTTTCAGGTAGTCAGCAGTATAAAGTAGTTTTAGTTGATCCAATAGGTATGTGACACATAAGCAATGTGTTCTTGAGTAGCCAATCAAGTGTTGACAAATTTAATATTTCCTAAAAGAATTTTTTCTTAATTGTATTCTACTAGTGCGTATGACCCGTGCGTTGCACGGGTATACATTACATTTTGATAATGTTCAATTACAAAGGATTAAAATAGAGGGTTTCAATTTATCTAAGTTAAAATTCATATAAGACATTAAAGTGTTATAAATAAAACTATTATCAACATTATATATATCTAAGATAAAATATTAATATTATATTATTCTATATTATACATATCTCTACACATATGTATATTGATATGATATAGTGGTTCTATTTGGCTCGAGTGATTAATTTCTGCAGTTGCGCACAGAGAATATTCGATGTATAACAAAAGTATATTGATATGATAAGTTATAGATATAAAATAAATAAAAATTATTTTAGTGAATGAAATAATATTTGTCATTACTTCATAGACTTATTTCATGTTATAGAAAATATATTGTAGATTCTTTTTTTGCATATAAGGAAAAAATCAGTTGGGCTGCTCATTGCTATTTCCTATATTTTTATAATATTAATAAAAAATATATTTTTTCATAATATTCTACAAAATATAGCTTCCTCAATTTAGAATTGAAAATAAAGCCCCTTATGATTCTAATATCAATTTGTTTTTTGAAATCCTGTGTAAATATTTGTGTCTTATTAACCATTATCTTTATATTGAACACTGAAATGTCTCTTAGTCGAATGTATCATTCCAAGCATTTGTCTGATAAGTGTGACTAAACATGTTCATTAGAAAAATTAATTGGCTGAATGCTTGGATTAAAATGTCAGTTAGAGTGTTACTCAAATTGTTCAAATGATTGTAAGTTGCTTAATGGAAGTTTGTGCCATTGATTCCTTCATTGTGTTTCTTGTTAATGGGAGTTTGTGTTTATTGTTATGGAAATAATGATAAAATGATTGTGTGTTTCATACCATCTGGAATGAAACATTTAGTAATTCATTAAAAAGTATTAATCTGGATGTATCATCAACTTTTAAAAATTTCAAAAAGAACTTTTCAATCTCTATTTTTTTATTTGACACATTCATACAACGAATTATAAGTGAATAGTGTAACTTCCCAACAAATTATAGGATGGAATATTATATTGATCATGTGTTGTAGTACTTTAGCCATAAATTAATTTTTGTCATGAGTGGATGAGTATTGAAAAACCTTCATATAATGATAAAAAGTATGAGTGAATAGTGTTATTTTTACTGTAAAAAAAAATCTGTTATTTTGGGTATAGAAAATCTTGTTAGTAGTTCAATTAATAATAAAATACTTGATGTATATAGAATTTTTATAAATAGATATATTAATAGATATATTAGTATGTTGTATTGTATTCTGTCTAAGTATTTAATCATTATCGTTTTTAAATATGCATTTAAAAAACAGTAATGTATTTTAAAGCTTCGAGTGTGGACAATTTACGATGTCTGAATTATGTAAACCATTTTTATGCTTAAAAATAGAGTTGTTTACAACCTACATATGTGTATAGCAACGACAAATAAATTTAATTGAACATAACCTTGCCAAAACACAACGTAAATGGTCAATGGAGGGATAATGCTAAATGAGTTTATTTTACAAATTATTATTTTTCATTAGAGTAATTATTAATATATTTTTGCATATAAAAAATAATATAAAATATTGACTACTATCTCTATCGACCTCTGTCTCCTTAAGAATGAAACTCCCGCAACATCAGCTTCCAAAATAGAAAATAAAACAGAAGGGGGTACTTGCAGCAATACCAGACTGCATCTTGAATTGGCTCCCGTCTTAGCAAGAAATTCAACACATTGATTTCCCTCTCTACAATTGTGACTTAGGCAACACACCCAACTTCTACCCATACATTGGCGAATGACATCTATCTCAATGCCATATTTATGCAACAGAGAAACACATTGAGTAACATACTAATGTGTTATCTCTTAAAAAATATTTATCTACTAACCATTCTCACCAGTAAGATGATTTGTATTACACAGGTTAATTTCATAATATTTTTTATTTTTTTTAAGTATGTAATTTCTATTAACCTGTTCATATAGTGTTTTTTAAATACTAATATAGTACTTCATGTGAAACAACCAATACCTGTATGATAAGTTAATTCTATATTCACGTTTACGTATTAACATATTTTATGTAAAATAGTGATATTGTTTTCACAAAAAATGTAAAATAGTAATCTCTATATGATTTAATTTTTACTTATAGTTAGTGATAGAAAATATGAAATCCAACTTTAATTGTCTCACTATATTTTAAGACGTCAACAATTGTGACAAAGTTAATTTTTTTGTGACTAATTTTGGTCACAAAATTAGATACGTTTAGCAGTATTTATTACTTAAATAAATGATATAATGGTCAATATATTTTAATTACTGAGTTGTGAATGAAATTCAAAATAGGTCAATCGGTTTTGGAAATAAATTGAAAAAAAATTGGAATTAGAATTAATGTGATGTATTTGAACTTGGACCAACACTTTAAGTTTAATCTCAAAATATAAAAAACGTAGTATACCACCGGGTTAATAACGTTTGTTTATTGAGTTATTAATTTACTATAAAATTATATTTAAATTGAAAGTTTGAAATTGTTGTTCCATTAAGTTTGAAAACATAGTATACGGTATACCTTCCATTTTTGTTTTGTTTTTTTTTTTTGCATTCTTTTTTTCAATGCTAATATGGTTGACTAAAAAATTATAGCTAATTTATAGCTAATAGTGGAATCCGATTAATTGGGTAAGATATGGTCCTAATTCATATTTGTTATAATTTTGGGAAGTTTTATTTTGTCTAACATTAATGGGAATGAATTGATATTTATCAATTAATTATTGATTATTGATTTTTGATTTATTTTTAAAGCAAAATAACACTTGGCAATGATGTGTCATTTGAGAAGGTTAGGTGGATCAATAAGAATTAATCTTATATTTGTTTCCTTTCCGAGTATATTCGTAAATGTATTATATATAGATATAGATATAGATTATACATTCTCAATTAATAATTTCAATGCAAATCATAAATTTATTATTCTAAATAACCGGACTGTCATGAAGTCTTGGGCTCGGCCCAATTCTTTTTCCACCTTGCCTCTCCAAACGGGTCGGCCCAGGAACAGTCGAGGTCAAGTGCCCTGGTCCTGAGATAGAGTTCAAGACTACAAGTCATTCTTGTTGAATCGGAAGCATCATCATTATGTATTGGTTCAAGTTTACGAACACCAATATTTATGCTCAATCTTATATAAAGAAGATTTACTGCTCGATGAATTTTTTAAAGAAAACAAGTGGGGGATTGTTGGGTTGTTTTATTTAAAAATTAATTATACAATATATATTTAATAATTCTTGAGAATCCTATAGGATTGTTATTCACGTTTATAAAGTTTTTTTATTTTGATTCTCTTTTTGAAATAATTTCTCAAATTCATTACAATATTATTAAACCAATTTTAGTCTTGAAAACATGTTTTACGTTTCTTTTGGATTTCAATGGTTATTAGTTATCGGTTTTAATCATAGGCTGACAAGTAGGACCAATCAGAAAAAGTCACACACATCTCCAAATAAATACGTGGCATCCAACCCCCTTCCTCACACCCACACCTTCCAACACTAACCATTTGAGCAACCACGTTTTGTTGTAACTGAAGCATATTATAGAATATATATCTTTTTCTTTCTTTTATTTCTAGCAAAACCTATTACCTAGTAACTATATTTATTTATATGTATTTTAATACTTATTCAAATTTGTTATTAAATATGAGTAATTTTGTAATTCAAATTACTTATGATATATTACATATTTATATATCATATTTATTTAACATCTAATATTTACTTTTTTTTGACAATGACATCTAATATTTACTTATGATATATTACATTTATATATCATATTTATTTGACATCTAATATTTTGTAATTCAAATTTGTTATTAAATATGAGTAATTTTATTGATTTTCAAATTTGTTTTTAATTCAAAATTATACTAAATTTAAAAATATTGACTTATAATATCATACATTTTTGGATTCTCATATTAATTTAATACCAAATTTATTGATATCGGGTCATGCGGGTCAATTAGTGACCCCTCAGTTCAACCATTGACCCAGTGACCTGCTCGGGTCGATCACTGGGTCAGTTTTAATAACATTGATTGTAGCTGACTGTTTCAGAAAAATAAAAACAAGTAATGAATACAATGCTAATTTTGTGGATTCAGTAATGAATACAATGCTAATTTTGTGGATCCAATCTCTCTTCATCTCTCATTCGCACATTCCTCTTCCTTCTTTTTCTCTCATTTTTTATCACAAAATTTCAATCTTTTTTTGATGAACTACAAAAGTTTGTCCTTCATCTCTTCTTTCATCTTGATCAACTCAAAACGCAAAGCAACGAAAGAAGAAAATCAGAAGAAACAGAGTACTGCATTTCTCTCTCTCCATGGACCATCACTCCTTCTATCTTCCTTCGTTAGGGTTTCGTTTTTCCCTAAATTTTTGAAGAATTTCCTTCGTTAGCATCATAACAAAGTTGGCCACGATACTGTGTGAAGGATGAAGAACGATATTCGCCACTTCCACCGCCAAAAGATGCCGACGTTCTAAACCAACACAACTTCTTCAGCACCTTACCTTGATTTGTTTTTGATTCTATTTCTTCTGTTGTAAAGTTTGTCTTTTTATCATGTCAAACTAAATGGGTTTTCTTTGCTTTTGCTTGGTAATATTTTTATTCTTTGAAGTTTTTGAAAATTTCTTCAATCATGTTCAAATGGTTTTTTTCCCTTCGGCTTCTGTGATCATAAAGCTTTAGAGGAATTTTGGCAGTGCAGTATCTTTATGGCTAAAAAGATTCAGCTTTTGAAATCATAACATTATTGGAGTACTTCCTAAGTTTATCAATTTTGCAATCATCTCATTTCAATAAATAGATTGAAGATTGTGTCTACAATATAGTCAACCTCCATAGTGAGAAATTAAGGATATAGTTGTTCTTACATTTGTATTGTATACAGGTATACTCCCCAATATATATAATCAGACCCAGAATATCAAATGTAGAAAATAGTGAGATATTGCTATAATAGTAACAAAAATGTGTTGATGCAGCAATGAAGGTACACCTATTGTTATCCGGTTACGGAAGTGTTATTGTCACCCTTACAACAATGTGGTTTTTTCCCCTGTTTTGATCATTGTTGTAGCTTTGAAAATCCTTTCCGCCGGAACCACTATCAAGAGAAGATGGAGACTATCAGAAGCACAAGAGCAACAAGGTAGCCGAGTTGTTACAACATAGGTGTTTAACCTGTTTTGGGTTCATTCCGTAAGTATTCTTATAACTGCATATTGGTTTTCCCCATTCTTTTTATTCAATTTACCAATATTCTGTCTTTTGCATTGCACTTTCATTTTAGTACATGTTGGGGTTGCAAAATATAAAACTAGAATTCAATTTTATGTTTCATTGATGCTCACATGGCATTCAACTTACTTTAAGTAGTAATTTTGGGTTCGTGTAAGTAACTACTAAGCAATGATGGATATATATATATATATATATATATATATATATATATTAGAGTGAATACAATTATTCAAATCCAAATATTAAAATTATCATAAATAGTAGTGCAATTAGGATATTGCGAAGCTGTGTGTCGTATATAAATTTATCTCAGGTTATTGTGAAGCTGTGTGTCATATATATGATATTGAATTTGCAACTTTTGTTCTGTTTAATCATGATGCAGTGAGCCTAATTGAAAAGTCTTGCTTAGAGCTTTTTGAATTCTCGGAGGAGCTTTTAGTGTTCTAAATAGGGATACTACTGAATATCTGTCATACCCTAATTTTGTCCGCCTAGGTTTAAAACCCTAATTTTCCGCAAAAAAATAAATAAATTGAGAAGTGTGGTTTTATTTTGAAGAGTGAAGAGCATTGTGCATGCATTTTTGGGTTTTAAAAGTCATTCTAGGGCTTTTAAATTCATTGTTAGAGTGGAAATGCATTTGTTGTTAAAAAACAAGGTTTTTAGGGCAAAAGGGTATTTTGGTCATTGTCAAAAATAAGATAATTTCTCATCAAGAATCATTGTGCAATTTTAGAGAAATTTATTTGAGGCAAAACATTTTTGGCCATGTATGTATGGATGCGCATGCATGCATACATTGTGCACAAAATTTCAAAAAGGATCAAAAGGGAATATTCTACAAAAAGTTCCAAGATGTGATTTTTATGACATTTTTGGTCATGGTGATCACATGAAATGGCATATTCCTCAAGATACCTTGTATGTGGCTCAAAGTGTTGTATTTTTGTACAATTATCCTAAGAAGAATAATCAAAAATGAAGGGATAATGGAATGGTCATATAATAGTACAATAGTACAATATGACAACTAGCAAAACTTGGTGACCACTCCCACTACCTCTTGGCCGAATTTCACCCTCTCTATTCTCTCATTTTGTGTTTTCTCAATGTCCTCAATCCATGTGAGCCTCAATCCTAGCCTTTGATTCAAAATTAAAATCAAATCCTAGAGCACAACTAGTGCACAATGACCTAACTACCCTTAAACCTAATTGCTTTCTATATATACCCTATTAACCTCACCTCACAAAAAAAAAAGCTTTTGGCCTCATTTTCACTCACACAACCCTAGCACACAACTCCCTCTCATAATTCCCTCTCTTGGCCGAAATCATACTACCTTCTTCCTCCATCAATTCTTCACTTCTCCTTCACCAAATCACCATTTTCTCACCTCATTTCCATTCCTACTTCATATATCTTCCTTCTCTCCTAATTTAATTCAAGCTTGCATCATCAAAGGGCATTTTTAAGCAAGCATTTCGTGGGTTTCATTGAAGTTTGGTGAAGATTCAAGTTGATTTGTGGTCTTGTTCTTCATATTAGTCATTCCTTAGCTTGGATTTGAGGTAAACTTCTTAAAACCTAGCATCATCTTCAACTTTTTTGCATCAAAATATAGATATCATGTTTCTAATCTTGCATCCTACCATATTCATGCATTTTAGTGTTGTTATATTGTTGATTTGTTGATTGTTGTTGGTGAGAGGTGTCTCAAGCATTTTGACAAACACTGTGGGAAGTTTGAGTGCTTGAGATGCTTCTCACCCTTGAATAAATTGTGATTTATGTTGTTTTCACTATGATCTTGCATTTTTGTTGAATAAAATGATGTGATGCTTCGCAAATCATGATTAGAATTAGGGTTTGTTAATTTTCTTGTGAAATGGGTTTGCAATTGTGATCAAAAACGTTTTCTCAAGTTATTTTGATGTTAATAGATGGTATCTTGCTTGCAAGTCATTGTTATGTTGATTATTGGCAAGAGGACTCACACTTGTGCCTTTGCGCACTTAACTTTAAGTGTTGATGATTGACTAAAATGACTCAACGCAATTGATTTGATGTTTTGATTGCAAAATATTGTTGCTAATTGATTGTATCTTGCTTGCAAATTGTTATATGTTGATGATTGGCAAGAGGACTCACACTTGTGTCTTTGTGCACTTTACTTTAAGTGTTGAGGATTGCCTAAGATGATTCAACACAACCTTGTGCTTTGATTGTAAACTTTGGTTTGCTTGTTAGTAACTTGTTTGCAAAGTTATTCTATGTTGAGGATTGGCAAGAGGACTCTCACTTGTGCCTAGTGTACTTCACTTTAAGTGATGAGGATTGCCTAAGATGATTCAATTTTCTTTGTGCAATTCTTGTTTGAAAATGCAAATGCTAGTTTTCTAACTTGATTAATCAATTTTGGTTACAAAAATGACTTGTTAATGCCCTCTTTTGGTCACTTTTGGTCTTGCAAATGTGATGTTCTTTCTAGGTCAATGTTATGCTTTAATGTTGATGATTTGGTAAAAGGACTAGACACTTATGCACTTGTGCATTGTCTCAAGCGTCAAGGATTACTAAAAGGGATTCAACCTTGTGCTTTATCTTGTGTTGACACCTAATTGAATTGAACTTTTGTATGATCTCTTTGTGTGCCTATTGTTTATCTTACATATGCATGCCATTAGATGTTGATGACTAAGTGTCATTCTTGTGCTCAAATGTTGTAATTGGTAATGTTTATGCTTATGCTTACATTGTTGATTGCTTTGCTTGCAATTTGTTAAATGTTGCACTTTGGTTCTTGACTTGGGAATTGATTGAATGTTCTACTTTCTTTTCCTTTTGGATGCCACGCCATACCAACAAACCTTTTGTGACCAATGTCACCCTCAAACTCCCTTCTCCTTTCTTCAAATCAATCATCTTCTCAAAACAATTCCAAACTATTTTTCACAAATCAAACTTTGTTGAGGATAATGCGAAGCCTTTGCTTGCACGATTGTCAACAATGGGGTGCTAGTGGTGATCACTTGGAGTCTTTGCTCAATTGATTATCATGAACACTCATTTTTCAAAAGAACTCTCATTTCACAAATTAAAAACTTTGTTGAGGATAATGCGAAGCCTTTGCTTGCACGATCGTCAATAATGGGATGCTAGTGGTGATCACTCGAAACCTTTGTTGTTTGATCACTGTGAACATTCAATTTTCACAATTAAACAACTAAAAAATAAAAACCTTTTCTCGACAACCGAGAACTACGTAAGCTTTGAATTCTCCATCGCACTGGGAGATACTTAGGAGCGGGTCACATCCCCGTCAAGCACGACAAATGAAAACCATTTTCTTTTCAAAAAAACAAACCCTTTTCCAAAACAAGGCAATTTCTAAAAACAAAACAATATTCGAAAACAAGAACTACGTTGCTTTGATTCCCTCCCTAGGATACGTAGGCACGGTGCCCTCCCGTCAAGCGCAAAAGATTAAATTTTCCTTAAGTTTTTCCATAAAGTAAGGAGAGATAAAGAGAGATAAAAACAAAACATTTCTTAAATCAACCTTTTAAATCACACGACAAATCGAGGTTTCCTTTCAGTAGAAAGGATGTGTGGGGTGCTCGTACCTTCCCCATGCATAACCGACCCCCGAACTCAAATCTCGTGGTTCCAAGGACCATTGTCTTTCAAGAAAGGTTTTTTTCAATGTTTTACCTCTAAAAAAATATTGGTGGCGACTCCAATTCATGTTGTGCGAAGAGAAATCCCTCCAAAGGATTTTTCGGGGTGCAACAATATCCAACAATATCTAATACTTATTTATTGAATAATGTTGAATATAAATCCTATGGGTTTTCCTAGGAACATATCTGACCTCATTGGTAGGTTCTCTTCAAAGTTCATGTGAGGGACTCATCGAGAATATATTTGAGAAAACATTTCATGTTTGAGGGATTATGATTGACTAGGACTTGCTTAAAAAGTTCAAAGATAAATCAAATGTTGTTAAGGTGAAGCGTAAATCTTAATTTTCAATAGCATTCATAGTTTTAAGCTAAGACTTTCCAACAAACCATAATCCATAACATTACTTACATTGTTAGAGACAATGTCTCGATCGTCAATGCAAGAGGGTTTCGTGGATACAATTTCACAACTTTCACCAAGAGAGAAACCCTAAGATAAAATAAAATTTGAACTAATGGTTCTTTCTTCGCACAGTCACTATATCCCACTAAATTTGGGACTTCTCCCAAACCCTATCGCGTGATGTGAAAAGCGGCGCTGCTCTGTATTCCTTTTGTTTGCTCTCAATCTTTTTTTATCATCACTCTCAATCTTATTCCTAATAGTGAGTAATACTAATTAGATTGCAATAGATCGTTCCATATTTAGTTTTTTTTACAAAAATTAGATTAGTCGCTGGCAAAGTCGTTGGAACTAACAATATGATAAAAAAAAACCTAATCTAATGCATCATTATGCTTTTATTGATTATTAAGTAAAATATTTACCATTCTCCAACTAATATTGTATATCACACGTATGATGAAAAATTCTAATCTAATGCATCATTATGTTTTTATTAATTATTAAGTAAAATATTTACCATTCTCCAACTATTAATTATTTTTGTAAAAAAAAACTATTAATTATTCAGTCATAGATGTTACAATAGAATGAATATATAAGGTTTAATAAAAAAATATAATGTTCATATTAAAATAAAATATCATAAATTATTGTCAATTCTAAAAAAAAAATTATACCTCATTAATTACGGAACTTTATAGGCAAATAAGATATGGGGAATAAGTCCCTTTTAAAAAAGAAGATATAGGGAATAAGCAATACTAATATTGATATTCTAATTTATTTTTGTATCTTGCTTTCAAACTTATAACATCAAATATTTTAGGTTTAATTACATTTTTGGTCCCCCTATAATAGTTCATTCATGATGAAGATCAAGAGGAAGATCTTATAAGGATCTATGTTATGTATACTTATGGATGGATGTATTGTTTCATCATTCCCTCACAGTCTCACACTCAATTAAACGAGTGATTTCTACTTGTACGTGGGAATCTCGATGGGGACTGCCCACAGTGGAGTGTGAATGGGGAATTTTTCCATGATTGTGTATATTGAAATATGTAGAAAATATAATAAGTAGCACAAATTAATATTTATAATTAATTTTAATTAAAAATACATATATAACATAATATATATATAAAATAAAGATATTTATTTATATAATACATATTTGGGGTGCGGAGCGGTCCCGTCGCTATTTCCAAATTCACCATAGGAGGATTTTCTCCCATCTCCGTCCCCACAAGAAAAAATATATCACCCACATACCCAAAAGTTGCAATACCTACAGGGATCCCCACATACTGAGAGAAATTGCAACTCCTATTTATTCTTTTCTTTTTCAACGGACCCATACCATTTTATATGTGGTGATCATTGTGCTAGCCTCTTCAACCAAAAAAAATAATTATATTAATTTTTTTGGCAATACAAAAAAAGTAGATATTAATTGAGTTATCTATAAAATATTTATATAAACATACACATATTTATAGAGACACATATTTAACTTAATAAAAATACAACCACCATCAAATAAAACTCATTATTTTTAATTGAAAAATAAGACTAAGTTAACGTTGCAGCCATTTTGTTTTTTCATATAATTACTAAAAGAATTACTAAAATTGTGTTTATTTTTTAAATTCGAATAAGTCAATCTTCAAATATAAAATCTTTTATTTATAAGTTACTCTAAAATTTAATTAAAAAAGAAGATGTATAACCGTGCAGCGCACGAGTCATACCTACTAGTAAAAACATAATGCCATAATGAAAAGAGAAACAAATATCAACATAGGTGAGTGAAACATGTAACCCATTCCGTGCTTACACCGGGAACTCTTCAGTTTTGCATCTGTTTCAAAATGAATAATCTGACAATCTGTCTCTCCCTATATCATGTTTGAATGACTTTTGCAAGTTGGACTATGGTGTTTTACACCCTGCGTCCAATATTATATGTCGTTTTACAATACCAGTGCAACATTAATGCTACTTTTTCTATCACACCCTTCGCTATTTAATATTTGTTCTTCCAAGTTTAAATTAATTTATTTTTCCCATATTATTAATGAGGGATAATTTTGTAAAGTAACTCATAACTTCTTTTTTTCATACAAAATTAATTATATTTCTTAATTTTTCACCCAAAAAAAACTATATTTCTTACTTTGTGTGAAATGACCAAAAAATCATATAATATAGGATCAGTATATAAAAAGAGAGATCTCACACTATTTGCACTAGGTGGCTTTTAATTTACACATTGTGCTTTTGTGTACGTAATTTACACACCGTGCTTTTGTATATGGCACCCAAGTTTTGATTTTACTTTCCCATTACCCGTTAACCCTTATTTATATAATTCCACCCAAATATTTTATTGAATACCATTAAAACCCCATCCAAAAAGGTTTTGACCAACTTTTGCTATTGACCCACTTTAGCTTTACCATTAATTTTAGTTTGTACTTGAGTAAGCCATTTTTTTATTCAGAACTGAACACAACACATTATTCAGTCGGGGGGAAGGCATTTTCCAAAAACACCCTCTCTGCCAACAAATTCTATGCAAACAATTTCTCTTGAGAAATTAGTGGTTTTGAGTTTGAGGGAGAGAGGTTAGGGATTAAGAGTGGAAGAGTTATTGGTTTTTGGTGGTGGTGGTGGTGGCTTGCCGGAGGTGGTGGTGGCTCGCCGGAGAAGATGAAGATGGAGGAGGTGTTTGGAGGAAGAAGATGGAGATGTTTTTTGTTTTTATTAATTTTATTTTTCAGTTTCATTTTAGCCCCCTATGTTCTTTTTAAGTTTCAATTTAGTCCCTTATGTGCCAAATCACCAAATCAGGTCAAAGTCAACCTTGACATTTAAGACACCACGTCAGTAGTTAATTGTCAGTGTGGCGTCTGCTAGAAAAAACTAACGACAGGAACCAAAATGACACACAAAAAAACATGAGGGGTTAAAACGAAAAAAAAACATAAAGGGCCAAATTGACACAAACCCCAAACATAAACGGCCAAAAGTGCAATTTTTCCTTAATTTTAGTTTGTACTTGAGTAAGCCATTTTTTTATTCAGAAAACACAACACATTATTCAGTTGGGGGAAGGCATTTTCCAAAAACACCCTCTCTGCCAACAAATTCTATGCAAACAATTTCTGTTAGCCTGGTGTATTCGAATTTTAATGTTCCTAATCATATTGATTCTTCTTCTAAACACCCTCTGCTATAGATAAAAAATATTAATTCTTTACTTAGAAGAACATCAATCTCCACATACTACATACTATGTGAAAACTTCAACATCCATTAAACAGAAAACGTTTGAACATAACCACCAACTCCCTCCATTGCTTCACCTTATTTCTATAACAATCCTCCGTTTAGCTGTCTTCCACATTTCAAAGACTCTAGCTGCCTATCGTCAAGTCACACGCACCACATCTGCTACAAGTTACCACCCTATCGTCAAGGTGACTGTTACTCTGTTAGTTGTCTACACAAGTGGCGAAGAGAAGGTGGTGTGGTCAGCTTAAAACATTTGGACATATTTATCTTTAATAATACTTTAAATATATTAATTATTAATTAATATTAATAAGGACATCAACTTGAAACGTGAAACAATGTAGAAAAAGACACCACACACAAAAAGACAATAACTCAGTCACAATTTACGGTAAAATAATCCAGACCCTTTTATGCAAATAAAATTTAAATATGGTAAAGACTTACATAATAGGTACTAACATTAATCTTGATCATTAAAAAATAGGACCTCAAAATCAATGGTGCTTAGCCCACTTTGGTACCATACACAAAAACATGATTTTGTGTAAATTAAAAACCACCATTGCACCATGACATTGGCCAATCTATGAGCTCTTCTGAACTGTTTCAGTTTAGCCTAAAAGGAAATTCTTGTGAGGGGCTTTCCTCCAACCATTTCTTCTCTGCTATTAACAATTCCACCAATTGAAGCATATCGTTTTTGGTGAGGCGCTTAAGAGCCCGAGATCCATGCTTCTGTAATTTAAGAGCCAAATCTTCCCTGACACAAATAACATGTAGCAAAATATTACTAAATTATTCATTCAACAAGTAGTTACATAGTAAAGAATGCATCAGATCAAAGACTTCAACAAGAAGGTGACAACTTTTAACAAAAACTTCACAAAACAATTAGTGTGACGCATCAGAGCAAAGAATGCATAACGGAAAAAGTATAAAACTAGCAAACCTGCTTCTTGACTGGGAAATAAGATGTGATCCTCTAAGCGTAAAAACAAAATATTCCACATCACGCCAAAAGGAATCGATGAATAACTCAGACATTTCTGAATAACTAACATCTTTCTGCAGTTCTAATGACTTGGGCTCTTCAAAAAGAATAGCAGTTTGGTCAAATGACTTCGAATCCTCAAACAACTCAGGCTTTCTCAAATGAATAACATCTTGATGTGTAAATTCACCGGACTTAGCACCGCTTTTCCAAAATGTCCACCAACTACTAATCCGACTAAACAAAGTTGAACTTTTACTATTTGTTTCAGCACTTCCATCACATCTTTTTTTTGGGTTGTGACAAACTTCATCAACCTCCTTTCTAGTATCCCTTTGCTTATTCATAATAGCAGATGATATTGATGGGACCCAATTAGGGTACCTAGTCAATATCTTCCTAACTTGCCCATAAAGTGACTTTGGAACTTCACTTAACTTTATGCTGGAGAAAGGTTCCTCAATCTTTGCATTTTGTGAAGATGTGGTTGGAACTTCACTTAACTTTATGTTGGAGAAAGGTTCCATGATCTTTGCATTTTGTGAAGATGTGGGCTCTTGAGTAGCTAAGAAGGGGTTTCGAAGAGGCATCTTCAAGCCTCCGTAAAACGAACTGAATGGAGCATCAGGAGGATGGTTAAAATGTTTTCCAGTAACATCTTCCCCTTTGAGCATTGAAGACCACTGCCACATTATAGTAGTTGCACTGCAAAGAGTATCAGAAACCCTTCCAGAACATGCAATCAAGATATTATAGTTATTCATTCTTAACCGGTGCAATATGTGAGAGAATTCTCTATCATCTCTATCACCAAGTATAAGAAAGAGGTGTGCAGGTGGAGGATTATTGGACACCCAAAAATTAAGATCCTTAATAAGAGCTCTATAGGCATTGTTCTTTTCACCTGCAACGGAGTTTATAAGTCATTATTATTTGAAAAGATAAAAAAAAACATGAAATTGAATTAAACATTTCAGCAAGTCCCAACACTATGTGGACACATGGTTGAGTGAAAAAAAATTGTTAGTGGAAAAACGTAGATGGGTTCTAACCCCACTCCCCTCTAACAACTAACACACTAATTACTAACTACTTTGCTTATAAAAAAACACTGTGGACCAGATTCTAAGACACGGACAGTAAAAAGTTTATTGTGATTTTGTTAGCTAACAAACAAATACGTTAAATGATGAATTTTCACCACAACAGGGCCCCGTAACAAACACACTACATTCAAATACGCGACCAGCAGAAGTTATCTAACAAACATGAGAAAGAATTTTCATCTACCTCCTTACTGCCATTAGAAGACTACTTAAAGACATTACCTTTAAAATCAAACTTATCTTTATTTTGGTAAAAGGTGCAAGTGTAACAACAGGCTTGTATATGACCCACAGTTACTGTCCAATTATTAGGTGAAAAATGAAATAGCATGGAATGAGTTGATTCGTATTAGTTAAAAACAAAGAGAACAGAAAATGACGGTAGTAAGAGTCATAGGTTAAGCAATGTGTTGTGGTGGTGTGAAATAAGTTGGTAGCAGTAGGCCTTGCTTCTGAGTCGTGTGACTTAGACTAGGATGCATGGGCTTGCAATCACAGAATTAGAAGCCATAGTTTTGGTGCTTTTGATTGTGTTTCAAATGCAAAATTTAGATTTATGAGTGTTTGACTTACCAAAGTAATTATTAACGGTTTTGCGAGTAACGTTGGTTAAATCAAGTGCGTCTCTGTCGACCTTTGAAGGATGAAAATCGCCATAAGCAATAATATTTATCCGACCCTTAATCCCGTTAGCTCTAACGGCTGCCATAATTGAAGGTGCTACCTTCAAAACGCTAACCCCAGAAGGCACTCCACAGTTGTCAATATCCCACCATACAGTAACAGTAACGTTACAAGAACAATTCCAATTCCAGTGAGATTGCGTATGAGGGGAACGGGAGTACTCACTGACTTGAAACCGAGAAAGAGGCGTGAGAAGCCTGCCAAGTTGCGATGATGGTGATGATGATGATGAAAAGAAAGAACGAGAAGGGAGAATAAAGAGGTTTTTACGAAGAAGAAGAAGCATTATTGCGATCGGAACGGAAATGATGGTTTTTAATGAAATTAATCGAGAGAGTAACAGAAATACTGAGCGAAATAAGGGGCTAGGTTTTGTTACTATAATGGGCCAAAATGGGCTTGGCCCAAAACTATTGTAAATGACCCTTAACTATATTTCTGAAAAAAATCTAGTCTTACCTTTCTAACCACACCCTTTTTTAAGTATTATTTTGTCACCCCCTCCTACTCATCTTAAGTAATTATTTAGGTAGAATCTTACGATTTGAGTTGCAATTTTAAGAGCTACGGTCTTGCTAACCTCTCATGATCTTACTCAAAATCGCGATTTTGATAGTAAGAACAATATGGAACAGCTCAAGAACAAGGTTGTATGTAACTTCTCAATAAACATAGCTACTTTATAAACAATGGACTAAAACATCTATTAACACCCAAAATCTGCAAAGGTATTACCCGAGAGAAAAAGTATAGTCGAGGCTAAGGAGAGACCAAGTGTAGGTAAGGCGACTCCGGACTTTCCGTTTCTCCTCCTACACCAACCGCGTGGGACTTTTCAATGCTTCTCGGTGGTGCCTTGTGTTCTCTTCGGGGTGGAACTTGTTCAATGGATGCAAATAGGGAAGCTGACTCTGATTTGCGGTGAAGACGGTGAAGGATTTGCCTTGTGGTTCTGTGTGATTGGTTGCTATAGATTGTATTAGGGTGCATTTATGTTATGTATTTAGTAGTGTTATTAGGATCCTAGATTGTTCAGGTGCTACTCTTAAGCTTAAAGTTTATCATTAGGAGTCTCAGCATATGCCTGATTGGTTGTTGTCCTGTATTGGACTTGTTAGTTGCTGTGCTTGTAAGCTTGATGCTCACACTGTGTGTAATGTTCGTGGTCTTGCCCGTTTCAATGAAATATTATACATTTGACAAAAAAAAAAGAGAATTGCAGGCAACTAAAACATAGTGATCATGAGTCATTGAACGGTAAAGAAGGAAAACAGGGGAAATTTATTTGCCACGGAGCATTAAGATACTAGTGCATAATCAATTTGAAATTACTGTGATAGCTCTGAATCCTAGTTTCAACTAGCTAGAATTAATTTTGAGCAACAAAGTCCATTTTTTCTTTGATTCAACCCAAACACAGTCATAGAACCTAGCGTAGGGAGTCTTGGGCCTTGATTCAACCCATTTTTTACTAGCTACTCTCGGCATCAGTTGGATTTGGATATTGAGGAAGAGCGCTTTGGTAGATGGCGTCTTACTGGTTACTATGGTTATGCAGACAGAACCTAGCGTAGGGAGTCTTGGGCCTTGATTAGACATCTGGCTGGCTTGTCTTCGCTTCCTTGGGTTATTTTGGGAGACTTCAATGATCTCCTTTCCCCGGATGATAAATGGGGTGTTTGTGATCACCCTCCTTATCTTATGAGAGGCTTTAGGGATGCTATTCTTGATGCTCAGCTGGCTGACATTCCTATGATTGGTTATCCTTTCACTTGGAGGTTTGGTATGGGTACACCTTATGCTGTGGAGCAAAGACTTGATAGGGCTCTAGCTTCTAGCGATTGGCTTACTCTTTTCCCTAATGCTCAACTTCTTAACTTAATCTCTCCGAAGTCGGATCACTCGCCTCTTCTCTTTAACCGTGTTCCGACACATGAAGGCCGCGGTGAAAGAAAGTTTAAGTTCGAGAATGTTTGGTTAATGGAACCCGACTTACCTCATGTTGACCGTGAAGGTTGGTGTAAGGTTACAGATGCGTCTGTTGTGGCTAAATTGGCTAGTTGTGCCTCGGTTTTAGGTCCTTGGGGCCGCAATGTTCGCATGAAATTTTGCAATGATATTAACGCCTGTCGGAAATGTCTTGAGCAAACTCGATGTAAACGAGACTTCTTGGGGGTTCAACGTCACAATCATTTCAAGAGGGAGCTAAGCAAGTTAATCATGCAAGAAGAAGCGTTTTGGAAACAGCGTGCTAAGTCATTCTGGCTCAAAGATGGGGATTTTAACACCAAATATTTCCATGCTACTGCCACTTGTAGAGCTAAGCGTAAGTGGGTTGCTAAGTTGAAGAGGGATGATGGGGTGGTTATTGAAGGGCAACCACAGGTTAAAGTTGTTGCAGTGAGTTACTTCCAGGACCTTTTTACAAGAAAGAATGGGATTTACGATAAGGTTATTGATGCTCTCCACCTGTGTATTAATAATGTGGATAATGCGAGTCTTATTAGACATTTTGAGAAGGAGGAGTTCAAATGTGCTCTTATGCAAATGGACTCCGATAAAGCTCCAGGCCCCGATGACTTCAATCCAGGTTTCTACAAAAGGTTTTGGGATGAGTTTGGTGATAAGATCGCCTCTTCTTGTGTGGCTTGGTTGACCAATGGACAATTCCCTCCCACTCTGAATGAGACGAACATTGCTCTGATTCCAAAGAACGATAGCCCTAATTCCATGCGGGATTGGTAGTCTATAGCTTTGTGTAATGTGCTCTACAAGCTCGTGTCTAAGGTACTTGCTAATCGTCTTAAACCCATTTTACATAAATGTATTTCTGTTGAACAATCTGCTTTTGTTCCTGAACGATCTATTTTGGATAATGCTATGATTGCTTTTGAGGTTCTTCACTATTTAAAAAATAAGCGTAAAGGTAAACAAGGGGAGGTAGCCCTTAAAATAGACACGAGTAAAGCCTATGATAGGGTAGATTGGGATTATTTACTTTTGGTTCTTAAGAAGCTTGGTTTTGATGATACTTGGATTGGGTGGATTAAAATGTGTATTGATTCTATTTCTTATTCTATTATTGTTAATCATGAATCTGTTGGGCCCATTCTCTCGGGTAGAGGTCTTAGGCAAGGAGACCATTTATCTCCTTATTTGTTTATTTTATGCTCTGAAGGTCTGACAACTCTAATCAATCAAGCTATTGCTAGAGGTGATATTCATGGGATTAACATTTGTCGTGGAGCGCCCATTATCTCCCATTTGTTGTTCGCGGACGACTGTTTTCTCTTTTTCAGGGCTAATTAGAGAGAAGCAGATAATATGAAATCCGTTTTGGATGTTTATGAGCAGGCCTCAGGTCAACAAATCAACTTTCAAAAGTCTAAAATCTTCTTTAGCAAGAACACTAATCAGGTGAGTAAAGATTAATTGACAATTGTGTTGGGGGTGAATGCTTGCTTGGGGACAAGTAAGTACTTGGGGCTTCCCTCGATGATCGGCAGAAGTAATAAATCCCTCTTTAAATTTATCAAAGACAGAATTTGGAAGAAAATCAATTCTTGGGGTGGCAGATCTCTCTCTAAGGCTGGTAAGGAGGTAATGATAAAGTCTGTTTTGCAATCTATTCCTACTTATTTTATGAGTCTGTTTTTACTTCCTTCTTCTCTTGAAGACGAAATTGAGAGTCTTATCAATGGTTTTTTGTAGGGAGGAGGGGGAGCTAAAATAAGGGTATTCGGTGGATGTCTTGGGACAAACTTTGCATAGAAAAGAGTCACAGTGGAATGGGTTTTCGAAGTCTTTATGTGTTTAATGTGGCTCTTTTGGGAAAGCAAGGCTGACGTCTCTTCGCTTGTACTAATTCTTTTGTTGCAAGACTGTATAAGGCCAAATATTACCCCAATTGTGATTTTATGAGTGCTCCAAAAGGTAGTAACTCTAGCTTTGTCTGGCGTAGCATTCATGAGGCTCAGTTGGTTTTTAATGAGGGGTGCCGTTGGCGGATTGGGGATGGCTCTCATATCCAGGTTTTTGGTACGAGGTGGACGTCCGATCTTAAAACCATCACTGCAGCTGACTCTTCCCATTTCAATTCGTTCATTTGTGTGTCTGATCTGGTCGATGCTACAACTAAATCGTGGAGGATTGATATTATCCAGACCATGTTTACTGCTCCTGCCGCTGAGTCTATTTTGAGGACCCCCCCCCCCCCCCCCCCCCCCCCCCCTTTATCATTTTGTTGTTGATGATATGCGTATTTGGGAACCTGACAAGTCAGGTTTGTATTCTGTTAGAAGTGCTTATAAGTTATTGATGAACAGAGTCCTTCACACGGAGCATTTACAGGTTATAGGAGACTGGTCAGCCCTTTGGAAGCTTAAGATTCCCCCTAAGGTTAAGCACTTTTTGTGGCGCTTATGCAGGAACGTGTTACCGGTGAGGTCTAACCTTATCCATCGCCACATTAATGCTGTTGCAGACTGCCCTTGGTGTACTGGGGTTGCTGGAACAGAAAAGCATATTTTTATTTATTGTCCTAAAGTTGCTGCTTGTTGGAATATCTTAGGAATTGCCAATTTAGTTAATAGTTCTACTGCTAATTTTACTATTTTTGCTGACTATTTCTTCTCAGTCCTTGCAGTATTGAATAGTGATTCCAAAGTGGGTTGGTGCATAACCCTTTGGAGTCTGTGGCAAGCTAGAAATGATTGTGTTTGGAATAATAAGAAGGTTGATGCTAATACTATTATTTGGACAGGGTCTTCTCTCTTCAGTGATTGGTCTAAGGCTCGCGGTCTCGGGTGCCTTGATGGTGCTAGTAGCAGCTCTTACCCCGGTCCTAGTGAATCTACTTGGAGCAAGCCTGACAGTGGTAGGGTGAAGTGCAACATTGATGCCTCCTTCTCTTTGACTGATAACAAGGTTGGGATTGGGTTGTGTATCCGCGATCACTTGGGGAAGTTCATTTAAGCCAAAACTCACTGGTTCACTCCATTGACTGATGTTCTTATGGGTGAAACAATGGGGCTTCATCTGGCTATTAGTTGGGTTCGTGAATTAGGCTTTAAGAGTGTTGTTTTTGAGATGGACGCGAAGATGGTGGTTGATGCATTTAACTCTAGCAAAGTTGTAATTTCTGAATTTTGTTGTTTGATTTCGACTTGTAAAACTTTGTTTTCGTTTTTTAGTAACAACTCTCATATAGAGTTCACTAGGAGGAATGCTAATAAGGTTGCTCATTCTCTTGCAATGGTGACCTTATTTACAGCTAGTCCTCAAGTTTACTATGATATTCCTTCATGTATTACCCCGACTTGATTATAAATGAAATGCACTGAGTGCTTATTGTCAAAAAAAAAACACAATCATAGAAAAGGCATATCATATTTGAGGTGTGGTAACATGCATTTAATCCATCTCAACATGCAAAGGATGAGATGGTTGCGAGGCGAGTAACAAAAATTAAAAATGAAATCATTTTAACCTTATCTTTTTACATACTAGTATTAGGTATTGCCTTTTCTTTTTCCAGTTTCTCAGTATTAGGTATTGCCATTACTAATGTATTTGTAGTCAAGTTTATTGATTTTAACTTTGATCAATAATGCTAGTATCCATTTGATGTATATACTAATGCTATTTTTGCTTTCAGAAAAATACTAATATTATTTTTTAGCATCATATACTAATATTATTGTTATTAAATTTCTTATTTTTTCATCACCAAAAAAAAAATTAGTTAAAAAAAATAAGTTGGGGAGAACCCCTAGATCTTTGTCATCATAGTTCCAAACATCCGCACTTAATTTGATTATCGAGTATCTACAAGTGGTCACCACCATCAACTTCTACTATAATCCACCACATTATTCTAGTTATTAAACCAAATGCATGTTTTTTTTTATTTATAATAAACCAAATTAGCCTGTGCCTTTACGGTCTCTTTGAGAGTTTGAAGAAGAGGGCTTTGGAGTAGAGGGGTGGGCATTGAGTTTGATGCGTTTAAACACCCAACTCAATCAAATACTTATGGTTGGGTTCAATAAAATTAGACCCAAATTTTCGTGTGGCTCAAATCAACCCAACTCAATTTCAAAGGGGTTAGGTTGGATTGGGTGTTGGGTTCAATAGTAAATATCATTTTTAAAAAAATCATGAACAAAGAAATAATAATATGTCTTAATTAATTTGGACTTTTATTGCAACTAATTAAATCAAATACTAAAGGAAAAGGTCTTCAGAAAACCCATGAAGCTCATGTAAAAGAAAATTTTCTTTATACGAAAGTGTCTTAAAGAAACTATATAAATCATAACTCACCCATGAAGTTGCTTTCTTTATGTGTTTCTACAATCAGCAAAACAAAAAAGTACAAGTCACATTCAAAACTATATAATTAAGAGTACTCTACACCCAGACTTTGGTTAATTTTACATCAAAATTTATTTTCAAGGTAGACTAAATTAAGTTCTCTTTAACACGTTTTTAAGGAATAATGAAATTAATTTTAAAATTAAAATTTGGTTGAATGAATTTACAATTTATTTAAGAGTTCTCTGCACCTAGAGTTCAGTTATCAATTGGTATATGTAGGGTTATGCACAAAAAATTTATATGAGTAAGATCATAATGGTATGGTATGTGTTAGGTTTAGTGGGTTCTAACTTTTCAAATCCCCCGCCCAATTCGTACTTTCTAGGTCTCCCTATTTTAAAACCAACCTAACCCACTTACTCGAACCAACCCGAATTTTTGGGGTTGGGTTGGATTGGGTCAATGGGTACTCGTGCCCATCCCTAAGTGGAGTAGAGTGAAACCTATATAAATTTTCACCTTAATTGCAAAAGTAATTTTGTAAACAATGATAAGAGAATATTTATGATTAATAACATAATATATTTTTAATTTTAAAACTATTGTAAAGTGAAGTAAATGATTCGAAGAATTTGGCTAAGCCCTCCAAAATCCTTCTCCAAAACCAAAGACGGATCCAGAAATTTTGATTGGTGGGGGCAAGATTAGACATTTTAAATGTCTATAAAATAATACATAAATCGATAAGTGATAAAATAATGATATTTTTATCAATAAACAAAAACACAATATATTACAAAAACTATATCAATGTATATTCAAAAAAATTGAAGACAGTTTAACATCTACGAATCATAATTGTTCTCTATGTGTGTGTTTGAGAGTTTAGAGGAGAGAGAAGGAGAGGGTTAGAATTATTAGTAGTAATTTTTTAGTGATATAGAGAAAATTATCCCCTAAACTCCTTTAAATATCTCTCTTGTTTTTTTTAGCTCCCTCAAATATAGAGGGCGTTGGAGGAACTCAAAAAATAAAGTAAGAGAGGGATTTGGGGATAATTTTTCTCCATATCACTAATGAACTACTACTATTAGTCTTAAGTCTTCCCCCCTCCTTCCAAACTCCCAAACACGCCCTATATGTCTCCTTATTTTAAAAGTATCGTAGGATTTTCTTTTTCATTTGTAACACTAAAAAAATATTCCTCCATAGATATAACTATACAATCTTTCAAAAACTCATTTTTATACAAATGTGCATTTAATTATTCACAAGATTTAAAAGTCATAAGAGAAAACTCTTTTCATAGTTTAAATTTGCATTAAGTGGGGTCAAACCATTATTTTAAATGTGGGAAAAGTTTATCATATCATATAATTTAACACCAACAATTTAAAAAGAGTGGGGTCAAGTACCCCCAACTTCATTGCCATGGATCCGTCCCTGTCCAAAACATTTTTGAGTTTCTTCAATTTCAGGGAATTTAGTATTATAAAAAAAAAAACTCCCTACTGAATATAATATAAAATATTATGAATGATTGAGATTTCATAATTGTTTATACAATTTCAACTACTCATAATATTTTATACTATATCATACGATTAATTTGACCGGTAAACCGATGAAGAACTTAATTATCTTTCATCATAGAAGGCTATCATGTTTCATTATCAAAGGATTCAGGTATAAATTTGTAAAAAAAAGTAACAATGGAAATTCATTTTGTTTATGCTAAAGAATAATTCTTCATTTATTTATTTATTTTAGTATTATCCAAATGTAATCCATTTATTTCTGAAACAATTTCAATGTATTTATGAGTAAAAAAATGTGATGTGTATTTATTTATGATCCAGTTTTTATGCTTAATTACATTTGCCTCGCTTTAAGAGATTAATGGGAATTTATACCCAGGACCTCTCATACTTGTCAAACTTCACAAGGTCAACCCCTTGGGAAAAATACATCATGGGCGAATAATACGTAATTTTGATTCCATGAAATTGTGGAGTATATTTTTATTTGAACTCCAACGGTATCATAGAGGCAACCCTCATAAACAAAATAACAAGGGTTGGAGTTCTCACAATGAGTTACTTTTCTGATGTATTGTCCAATTTTACTTATACGCGAGACTTCATGATTTTGTTGTAGCTAAAAGACGTTTCGGTAGGTTAAAGAGACGAGTGTTTCCAAAATACAACTGACTTTTTCCTTTTGACGACAATTACAATGTGATGAGCACTTTCGCATTTTTTATTTTGTTTTATTGTATTCGTATATTTTAGTATGTTTGTTGTGTACATAATAAAAATTTTATCGATTATTCGAGTTCATACCTGACTTAGCTTAAATTCTATCTCTTTTACTCACGTTCACCCACTATGCAGAAACACTAATAGAATGCAGGATTTTAAATTGAATTTCTTAAAATCGATATAAAAAGTAATGTGGTGCTAATTTTGTAAATATTAGTGAAGCAAGATTGTTTTAAATTAGTTGACGCAAAATCATTTTTTTAAAAAAAACACCTCATATAAAAACCCCAAAAAATTAGGGAGAAAGGTCAAATGCAACAAAATAATAAAAGGATTTTTTTAACGGCCATTTAGTCAAAGAGTGGGCAACTATGTTACATGACCTATGGATCACATTTTCTGTACCCCCACCTAGGTGTGGGAATAGGTCAGGTCATATGATATGGGGCCTACGGTCCAGCCTACGTTAAGCCTATGTCAGGCCAGACTTTTTTTTAAATAGACCAGACTAAGACTTTTTAAAAAGCCTATTTAGCTAAAAATGTCAGGCCACCGAGAAAGCCTTTTAGGCCTACTAGACCGGCCTATTTAAGTAAATATAAAAAATATTTTTATTAATATTATTGTTATTATATTAAATTTAGTATATTGTATTAAATCATAAATTTTTGAATATTTTCTATTAAAAATATCAACCTACTTCAATTTTTTGACACATTTAAAGTTATAATATAAAATATAATTTATATTGGATGTCATATAAAATAGAACTTAATTTCACAAACATATTAGCTTCTTAGTCTATTTACAAAAGCATACATCACTCAAAGGGTGTAGGCTTTTATAAAAAATGGTGAAATAGGCTTTTAAAGCACGCCCGGTCTTCAACTCGATCAACCCGCCTGGTCAACTCGGCCTTGCACAAATAATTTTCGCTGTTACTAAAAAACAAAGGGAGTGAGGATAGAACCCACTACCCCCTGCTTATCAAAGCACGCCTACCAACCATTTGCGCTACCAGGCTATTTGGTATTATTTGTGTAATACGTTTCCTTTATTTAAAACTTTTTACGTTAAACAACAACCTTTTATCTATTGCTTCAAAAAAAACCTTTTGTCTATTAATTATATCCACTTCATATATATTTTTACCTATTAATTATATGAATTTTTTTACCATACTATATATATATATATATATATATATATATTTTTTATGAATGAGTAGTGAGTTTTTTGATATTTTTATAGAATGGTAAAACAATTCATAGATCTGTAATATGTAACTTTATACACAACATGCCTAATTTTATCAGGTTTTAGTAGTTTCACGGGTCATGCGGGTCAACTAGTGACCTCTCGGTCCGACCATTGACCCAGTGACCCTGTGACTTGGCCGGGTCGATCTCCGAATCGGTTTTAATAACATTGCTTTTAATGCTGTATTCATTGGTGGTGGTGTTAAAATCGTCAAATTATTCTGATTTATATGTAGACGATGTTGTCAACAACACAAATTGTTTACTGAATTTTAGTTTATATTATCAGGGAGTTCCAATGATATATATGGGCGACGAATATGGACATACGAAAGGAGGAAACAACAATACCTATTGCCATGATAATTATGTAATCCCCTTAACTTCTATGGGACAAAAAGGTAATTACTGGCGGAACTTAGTCATAAGGCGGCAAAATCTGAAAAAATCTGATGAAGATTCTTCCTTTTTGTCCCATCGAAAGTAATTAAGCTACAAAAAATCTGATGAAGATTCTTCCTTTTTGTCCCATCGAAAGTAATTAAGCTGCAAAAAGGCTGATAGAATTATCATCGTGGGATGTGCAATGAAAAATTCTAGAAGTTAAGGGGACAAAAAGGGACAAAAAGGAAGAATCTTCATCAGATTTTTGCAGCTTTTTGCAGCTTATGTAATACCTATTGCCTCAGCCTTTTTGCAGCTTAATTACTTTCGATGGGACAAAAAGGAAGAATCTTCATCAGATTTTTTCAGATTTTGCCGCCTTATGACTAAGTTCCGCCAGTAATTACCTTTTGCTTTCTTCTTGGACTCTAGCATATTTTTCACGTTCTAATGCTGTAATACTGCAGGGAATGTGAGTCGCTAGGCTTAGATGACTTCCCAACACCTGAGAGGCTGCAATGGCATGGTCGTTTTCCTGGAATTCCAGAATGGTCTGAAACAAGCCGTTTTGTGGCTTTTACCTGGTACAAAACTTTTGTTACCCATATTCAATGACACAGGGATATAAGAGTTCTATTAATGATAAAAAGCCATGGAAATTACATCTTAGAATCTATTTCTTATAATCTTTACCTAAAATGTAGAATTAGGACATGTTTACACTCTCCAGTGAGCAAACCTTGAGCTGAAATGTTTGACAATGAGCAACAAACACTTGTAGAGAAAAGAAAAGTTAAAATAATCTTGTAATAATGAGTCTTCTAAATGGCAGCTTCTGATATCTATATGAGTTGAAATTAGTTTCCTTCTAAATGGTAGCTTCTGATATCTATATGTCAAGTTAGTTTCCACGTCTTAGTTTTTTTAGAACCTTCCTAATCTATCCTCTTTACAGACATTTATAAACTTATAAGAAATTTTCTTAAGTTAGAAACCTACCTTTCATGAGTTAGTATGTGCATGTATAGGCGTATAGCTAGGTTTCGGAATAATCATGTTGGTGCTTTCTTTATTAGGTCAAGTGATATATTGGATAGAACAGAAGTAAAAGGAAACATTTTATTCTTGGCCTGTTTGTCATATGGTACGAAATATAAGTTGAGTTGCTTCTGGACATAAACTAATACCCTCTTTGCAAAGCTGCCGTGCCCAGATTAGCACGCATAGAACTTTTGAGCTCTCACTAGCTTCATTCACGTTAACATTTAGTCTTAAAAAGAATATTCAATCACACATGTTCTTGTAGTGTACTGAAGCTACTATGCTTTTAACTTATTTGTCCTCTTATGTAAACTTTGCGAGGATACTCCATAAATGACTAATGTTACCCTTTTATTTGGCATTAACATGAACCCAGATGGACTCGGTGAAGGGAGAAATTTACATTGCTTTCAATACAAGCCACTTACCTTTCACAATTACCTTGCCAGAACGTCCAGGATACAGATGGGAACCCCTCGTACACACCAGCAAGTCGGCACCATATGATTTTCTCACACCTGATGTTCCTGGAAGAGATATTGCAATACAGCAGTATGCTCAGTTTCTTGATGCCAATATGTATCCCATGCTAAGTTACTCTTCAATCATCCTCTTGCGTACTCCAGATGAAACTGCCTCCTAACTTGGAGAATTGCGCTTCATTGTAGATACACCGCCTTGTTACCTTCAACAAATGTCATGTAATCCCGTTCTCCGTATGCAGGAACCTTAGAAAGTTAGAAGAACCATTGGATTTGGCTCAATAAACACAGCATAGAGAATGCATTGAAAATTTTCCTTTTCCTTTACGTAGGAAAGGAAATACTAAGAAGAAAAAAGCTGCATTAGGGACGGAATGATGTAATGATGGAGAAGTGGACAGGGTTGTATTTGTATAAATTTATATATGTCCTGCATGTTTTGTAATGCCGTTTTCGTGGTGGCTTTCTATTTGAGCTCGTTTATGCGTGTAGATGGTGGGGTGGGGGTGTTGGGAATAGGAGAAGGAGCTGGCAGTGGGAAATTTGGCCCCAACGTTTGAAGCTGAGTATCATAATGTAAGCTACCTATGGGCATTCTATTTCTTCCTAATTAGTTTTTTGTATTGTTTGGAAGCAGGCACGGATCCACGTTAGGGATATTGGGGTCAAGTGGCCCCACTCTTTGTTTTGTTTTCCAACCAATAATAGAGATATTCTAACATCTTGACCCCACTTTACCTTTTATGTTCACTCCACATGACTAGGGGTGTGCATAGTAAGGAGTTAACCTGTTACCATACTTAAACCATACTGGATTCATTTTTAAAAGCCCATTTCCAATTTAAGGTTTATTGGTCCAAATATTTTTGACAAAGTATGGTATTACCGGGAGCCCATTTAATTAAAACCGGTATACCATTTAGAAAGATAGAGAACGACTTGACCAAAAAAAAGAAAGCTAGAGAACGTGTTTCTTCGCTTCATTGCAATTTCTGCGCTTCATTCCTTTCAGCGCTTCATTGCAATTTCTTCGCGATGCATCTTCACTTTGTTTTCTTCTTCGACGACGTGTTTTCTTCTTCGATCTAACGCGTTTTCCTTCGTTTCGTTTCCTTCTTCGATCAGATTTCTTCACCAAATCCGAACCCTAACCCCCAAATTCCCAAATCGAAACTGCAAAGGTATGATTAATGGTTATTATGTCAGATTCTAAGACCCTTTGTGATTAATGGTTATAAAGTCATTGCAATTTCACCTGATTTTGATTATATACACTTGCTCAGATTTTGATTATCACTGATTTGTTCTATTTCACTGTTTCTATTCTTCTTTCATCTATTCCGTCGTTCTTGTTTCTCCGCCGCATCTAAAAACCGCTCACCACCAGCAGTTCGCGTCGGACTCCACCACATAGGGTTGGTTTCTTCTCTTTCTTGCTCCGTCAATGATTTTGTGCAGCGCATTTCTCTTTTATCCACTTCAGTTTTTGTGTGCATTGATTTAGTTGACCTTTTTGTATCAGAACGATTTAACATGATGCTTATTTTCTTGGCACAAAAAACTGTTTTTTGGCACCAAAAACTGGTTTTTGGTAGTAAAAATCTTTTTTCAAAAGCGGTAAACTGGTATTTTTGTAGTAAAAATCGTTTTTCAAAAGTGGTAAACTGTTTTTGATAGTGAAACCGGATTTCAAAACTGGTAACTGTTTCCTGAAGGTGAAAACCGGTTTTAAAATGGTAAACTGTTTGGTAGAGCCAAACAGGTTTTGAACCGGTTTTTAACCAGTTTTAAAAATGTAAACCAGTTTTAAAAAGATGGTAAACCAGAACTGGATTTGAAAGAGGCATGGTATGGTGTGGTATGGATTTTGTGCTATGCACTAGAGACAAACCAATGACATGTATGTAAATTAATACCTTTGAAAAGTGGATCGACACTTACTTTATTATGGTGCTAATTCTACATAACAAAGGTATATTATCAATTAACCTCGTGAGAATTACGTAACAATGTCATTCAAATAGCGATGGTAATAGGGAAGGGTAGGGAGTACTCTCCCTCTCGTCATCCCTGCCTCCCAAATTTTCCCCATCCTCGTACCACATACCTGCCTTGGAGGGGTTTCCTCCCCTATCCCTGTCCTAACGATACTCGCAGACACCCCAAAAAATTATTAAAAGTTAGCAAAAATATAAGTTAAAATATATATAGTAAAATTAAAAATTATATAAAAGTAAGACTAAAAAACAAAAAGTTAAATATTTTAATATAAAAAATATAAAAATTTAATCTTAATTTCATATTCTAATATTTTAAAAGTAAAAAGAAAAATATAAAAATTAGCATAATTTAATATTTTTAATTAAAAATACATATAAAAGACAAAAAAAAAAGCATGATTGCCCATTTTAATTGCAACTACACAAAGCAAGCTTATGATTAGTGTGAATAGAACAGAGATAAAATATTAGTAGATGAACCAATAGTGCAAAGAGAAAAATTCGGAATGACACCGATAAATACTCCTGTGGTGCCACTTATTTATTTCCATCATTACTAAGCATATTATTTCTCCTCGACTTGCAAAATTCTCTATCAATGTGAACAATATATTTCCCAATTTCATGATGCCTTAAAACCTAGTAGCAACAACATATTCGCGATGTGAAGCTTCCAAACCCAGCTTTGATTACAACATAGCATCAAAAAAAATTGGCTTAAATATAGTTTTGGTCCCCCAAGTTTTACCAACTCATCACGATTTTGATCCCCCAAGTTTTAATTTAACGAATTTGATTCCCAAAGTTTCCCAATTTGTAAAATCAGGGTCTCCCACTAATCTGGTCAAAATTAATGCTGACCTGTCTACCACTTAAACTACGTGGCAGCCACGCTGGCATGCTAAAGTGGCTTTTCTATATTAAAAATTGTTATTTTTATTTTAACATGTTTATATATATACTTATATTATATTTAAGAAATTAGAAATTAAAAAAAAAACACTTAAACTATCTCTGATTTTACAAACTGAGAGACTTGGGGATCAAATTCGTGATTTGGTGAAACTTGAGGGACCAAAACTGTCAGCATCAAATTTGACCAGATTAGTGGGGGACCCTGATTTTACAAATTGGGAAACTTGGAGAATCAAATTCGTTAAATTAAAACTTGGGGATCAAAATCGTGTGTTGGTGAAACTTGGGGGACCAAAACTGTATTTAAGCCAAAAAAAATTTGTCAACAACGACACCATTGACTCACTCCACCTCAAAAATATTTAGACTAAGATAATTTGTGTCGCGTTGACCATCGACACTAACCACTCTCTTCAGCCTGCCATTCTCTCGGACTGTCTCAAACGATGTCGACACCACCACTTCGTTGGATTTGCTGGCTTGCTACAACAATGATAATTTATCCTCGAGTATGGCTCCTGGTTCTCTAGATATAAAAGCCTCAGATAAAAAATATTCATGGATTGAAGCAACACGTGAAGAGGATCAACAAAACAAACATAAAAATAGAGAAATGTTGGGACATTAGAAGGAAAAGAGTTTAATTGAAGTAAAAACACGGAAAACAATTCCCCAACCCAAAAGTATAATTGTAGCAAAAAATATACAAAAAGAATAACATATTTTTATATATTTTATATTGTAAATCAAATTGACACGCTGAATAAAAATGCAAGTGCCCGTGTGATTTGCTAGCAGCCAGATTGGCCACGGCTAGAGCCTAGAGTGCTTGCCCTCATCAATTAATAGGTAACCTTATTGTTCTTAGCCCTCAGATAAGTTTATGCGGATAACCTCCCTAACACCCCGGACCCTTTTCTTACTTAGTAGCCTACTCATAAGTATACATCATGAACTTCTCTACACTCCATGTAGAGTTTTTGCCTTCCGTGGGAACGAACCTTGTACTCTGGAGCTCAAGTACAAGTTCAATGCATTCTCACTACCAATTGGAAACTTGTGGGTAGCCTACTAAGTAAGAAAAATGCCCGGGGGGTTTAAAAAAAGGAAAACCAAATATCCGCTTTCCCTTCGGCACAATCTCCTTCCAAATTCCTTCCTCAAACTAACCCAAGTATTTTAACCCTAAAGGGGCCAAACTAAAGCACGACGACGGAAATTTGTGAGATTTTTATCACACAAATAGTTGATTTTAACAAAGTAATACTTTTATTTTCACTTTTGATATTGTAAATTCTTAAAATCTGAGAATGAGAGTATCTTTTGTTGAAACGTCGTGCATTGAGTAAGGTCGTTTATAAGTTGGAGTGAATTATCGTTTTTGAATAATCGTATTCTTCAAGTATCATTGTTTGGAAACCCCCTTGAAGATAATTTCTTTACCCAAATAAGACGAATTTATTTCCACATTCTGGAGTTGATTTAATAAAAAGAGTATGTTACTACCATTTTTTTAGAGTTTTTCGTGGGTCGAGTTGCAAGAAAAATCGTTTTTCCATAATTATTTGGCTAAGAGTCAACTTATTTTATAAAACAATTCTGTTTTCTTTCGTGGAAATTTTGAGAAAAACGAGTTAAGCACTTGGGTAGCGTAACTTGGAAAGACAAGAAAATTTTTCTTTTGGATACAATGTGGTTTGATTCCAAAGTAATCCTCTCATAGACATCCTTTCCTCCCAATCCAAGCTATGGCTAGCTATACAGGAACATATTGAACTCCTCCCATTTTGAAGGTGCAATACGTGTTTACACCCTAAGTTATGTCATTAATTCTAAACAAACTATGGGTACACATGCGAGAAAATAACTGCTAGTGTCTGCAATAGAAAGGTCAAATACAGTGGACCAATCGATAAATGTTGGTCTCAGTTCAACTATGTGTATAGGACTTGAACAATTTTGAGGACAAAATCTTTCAAGTTGGGGTGATTGTAACATCCTTAGTTCGGTAAATTTCGGTTTACGAAATTACCTAGCGATTTATTATTTGAGGAATGAATAAATCGAGTCTCGGATACGAGTTGTCGTGAAAGCAATATTAAATTGCTAGACTATGTGATTTATTTGAATTATATGAATGATTGTGTGTTTGATTGGGTAGAAATGGGTTTTAAGTTAGAATTAGTAAGCTAGGGGTATTAACGTCATTTCCCTACCTTAAGTAACCTTCACCTCATTGAAATAAAAACAACCACACTCTCACATCCTCACAATAGCTGAAATTCAGAAAAAACATAGAGAGAGAATAGAGAGAAGAGAGAGAGGGACGTGAAAGAGAGGGAGAAGAGAGGAGAAGATAGCTTCTTTCACCATTGTTGCATGTAAGTAAAAATTTCATCATCATCCTCCATTTCTCCTCCTCTACACAATGATACCAATATCAACATCTATCTCATCCTTCTCTTCAACTCACCATTAACACACTTCAAGCTTAACCTTGATAAAAATGGAGTTTTGGAGCATCTTGGAACCTTGCATGTTGAATTTGGGGTAACATTAGTGTAAATTGGAGATCATCTTGCCATTTGAAGAATATAGAAGAAGTAGGAGTTGCTGGAATTCAAACTTAGAGTGTTTGGGTTAGTTTTGGAGCTTAATTCTGCTTGAATCCCGTTTTGAACCATCTCTGGTATTTCTTCTATAACTCTCGACACAGATATCATTTGAAGTTCATTCTTGTTTCTTGGGAAACTACACTCAAAACCCTTCAATTTAGGCATAAGGACCACCTAATTTAACTGAGTATTGAAGGAGAAAAATTAGTTACAAATTTCACTTTTGTAACAGTAACGATTTTAAATCAGCCACATTGTTTTCGCTATAACTCCCTGAATACTCATTATATCAGTGTGGGACTTGAACCATTCAAAAATAGACAAAATTATCTGCACATTAGGCACTGGTTTGGATAGTTTTGGTTAAGAATTGAATTAGTTATGCATATTGCAAAACAGTGTACAGATGCTGGCCAAACCGAACTTGAAGTTAGTGACTTTGAGCAAATTTCTGGAGCTACATTGTGAATGGAAGCTCAGGAACTTCAGTAGCTAGGGTAATTGATATTCGAAATGGAAGTGGGTTCGAGTTCGTGGGAGCTTAGGACTTCGTATGGGGATTGTTCGAGTGTTTTCGTGTTTTGAGCGTCTTATGAAGTCTCGGAGCATTTCGTGATTTTCATCACGATAGGTGAGTTTTACTCACGTTTAGGGATTTTATATTTTGACTATGATTGTTTTGGTATGTTGGATTTATTTGGTATTTTGGTTTTGAAATGATTTTTGAGTCAAAACCGTATTTCGTGAAAAATCGCATTTTTGAATCCTCGGAAACAATGTTTCGTTAGATTGATGTTTGATTGTTCGAAATTGGTTGATTGAGCATGACTCAATTCTGTTATGGACTGCTGATATGTTAGGAATTAAGTGGTACAAGCATTGGAGCCATCGGGATAACACGTTTTAGCAAAAGAAATGAATTTTTGAAAAACTTTGCACATGAAGCACTGGTCGTGCGCCCATGCGCACTGCCCATGCTATGGGCTGTTTCTGGAAAAAAAAATTAAATTAAAAACTCAGGCAGCACTGGTCGTGCTTCCCTGCGCACTGCCCGTGCCAGCCCCTGACTTTTCATACAAATTTTCATTTTTACTCCTCCTTTTGGCTCCAAACCTCCCCCCAACTCCTTCCTTAACTATTCCTAACCATTTGCTATGAATTATGATTGACAAAGACATGGTTTTAAACCTAATTAGCTTGGTTTTGAGAAATGTTTTGAAATTATAAATGTTTCGAAAAACCGAACTTAGTACACGTGAGGGTATATGTGTTTTGTAAAGAAAAACTAAACGGATTACATATCGTTTTTGATATTGTATCAATGACGCGAGATGGTTAACGTTGTATTAATCTAGACCCGATCATATTACAATAAGATGCGAAATAATTGACTCTTAGTTCATTAGAATTGATTGATAATACTTATATAAGAATGATAGGTCGCTAAAGACTTATATGGGTGATGACACAAGTTGATAGTACACTAGGGAGAGGGAAGTCATGAGCCCTCGAACTAGACCCAAAGATGTAGTCACTGAGATGCATATGGTGATCTGGGTTCATCACAAACCAAAGAAAAGAAAAAGGGTTTAAGATGTTGTACTAAGTTAATTAAGAGGATAGTGCATAGCCATCAAGAATTGGGTTGTGAACTATAGTTTATATTGGAAATAGTACATAGTCAACTAGAATTGGGCTATAAACTATAGAAAATAATTGAATTGTGAGTGTGGTTAGGGGTCACGGTAGAACTCACTGAGATATGTTATCTCACCCTATCAATGTTGTTGTTTTTACAGAGAAACAGAGAAAAAGGAATGTGATTCTGTATCTCGATTATGACTTGAACTTGTTAAGTTATTAATCGTTTACGCTATTTATTGTATTTTGGATATTGAGCGCTAGGATTTGAGAGGTGTGAGATATACCAAGACTTAAGTATTTTGATGTACTTGTATTCTTTAAAGTCATGAGATGTCATTAGATATGACAAAGTATATGAGTTTAAATCAAATTTATTAGTTGTGTTCAATATCTGAAGCAGAAAATTATACTCTGATATGTGCTAAACTGTGTATTCTAATATTTCTTTATGGAAGAGATATTAGGGTGTTACAAACCTCATTATAATCATAATAATTAAGTCGTCGTAAAGTCATTCAGACTTAGTATAGAAACATATTGATAAGAAGACAACCAAAAATATTCATGAGTAAGATAGAAAATATTAGATAATGAGATGGACAAATGAGAAAGAAAAATATCAACATACTACTTGAAATATACATGCTTCATTCACTTACAAAGTTTTAGAAGAAAAAAATTTAGTATTGAAATTAGTCTGCATAATTTCAAGTGCGTATAAAAAAAATTCCAGAATCTATATCCGTATATATATTTTCATCTTAATGTCATCAAGTAATCCCATTTTCCTAAAACAAAATTAAAGAGACATTGGGTAGATAAAATGAGATAGGTTAGTGATGTAATAATTGCAAGTGGGTCAAACTATTAATATCAAAGTAGTAATTTACAGTAATATCCTCCATTTTGGCGGACTTTTCCCCGCCTAAATAACAACTTTTTGACGGACTCTGAATTCTACTTTTATATATAAAAATAAAAGATCTTGTTATTTTTCTCTAGGGTTCTTTAAATACGAAACATTGTTGCACGAATTTGCACAAAATTTTTTTGACCAATCACATAAATATTGTTCGCTTAAAATTATTTTCACTGAATGATAATTACAAAGACGGGACCGAGAAACAAATATCATTTTTTTCTAAAGCTGCCCTTTGGAAAATTTTATTGGACGGATACTGTATAATATATGATATACAGAAGATGAATAGAAATTAACAACAAAATGTGATATAATCATTCGTAAAAATTTGGTGCATGATTGTGTCAAAAAAAAATTGGTGCATGATGCATCAATAGTTTTATTTCCTTCAAAAAACCCATTTATTAGCATAAAATTCATTAATAATTTTTTAATATTCTATTCAAAAAATAATTTAGTAACAAAATAAAACATTGCAATTTTTTTTGGGATAAATCGAGTAGGACCACAATGAGCGGCTGGATTCGAACCCAGGACCTTGATTAAGCTGAATGAGACTCCTACCATCTCTTTCAAGTGCTCTTGGGTTAAAAAGGACTGATTGAATTACTAAATTGCCATTTGCTTTACCTCTCTTAATTTACCTTTTTAACTATTTCTCTTTTTAACTATAGAAGAAAACAAAGGACCGATTAAATTACTAAATTTCTCTTTGTTTATATATATATATATATTCTTTATCTCTCTTAATTTACCTTTTTAATTTTTTGTCTTACACGCATTTCTATGCTTCATTTTTATTTTTATTATTATTATTTGGATTCACCTTCTCATCTACTATTTATATAGGAAAACAAATGGCTTATTAAACATTTTGTTTTCTCATAAAATAATATTTTTTCATGTTAATATTTACTTTTAGTATGCAAATTTAATTTTTGAATTGTTCATAGCAAGTAACACGATACTATTCATGTATACACGGGTATGCTTCTAGTATTTATTTATAATAGCAAATTATTATTCTATCAAGCAAAGTTAGTTATTATTACTTTGTCAGAAGTTCATCATATTTTTCTATTTCAATAAATTCACACATATCGTTTGTACATATTTAAAAATTGAATGAATATGTTTTGTTAAGAAGTTGTTCACCATATTTTTAGAAGAGGTTTAAACTTAAAATCTCTAAGTTAATCATTTTTAAATATGATAAGTACACCATTTTTTTACAAATTTATATCTTTTGATTTTTTTAAAATGAATATTTAATCTTTTTAACTAATAAACAAAAACAATAAATATTAAAATTATTATCCGATCACACGAGTTAAATGCATGAGTTTATCATAAAATGTTTATTTATTTTTGATAAAATAATGATAAAAGATGAATGAAATTTAGTAGTAAGAGAGTTTAAGAAGGAAATAGAATGGTGGATACTAGATAATGAAGAGAGAGCTACTAAATTTCCTTCTAGACATCAATATCAATAGACAGTAATACTAGAAAAGTCTAGATGATTATCTAAAAAAAAAAGTAGAAAAGTCTAGATATCAATAGACAGTAATACTAGTATTTTTATTAGTTCTGCAAAAGGGACACATACAATGCTTCCTTCCATTCCATATTTCCATTCCATTTCATTTCATTCGCAACAAACCCACACGCACGCACTTTGCTCTCTCCATAGAAGTTAGGTAGATAGATCTCATCTCTCTGCAATCAATTCCATGGCAGGATTCAAGTTGTTGAAAAGGAAAGGCGGCGTCGATGTTAGCAGCCACGATTTCTCTCTTTCTTCTCCCGCCACCAAGATTCGCCGCCTCGTACGCTCTCTCTCTCTCTCTCTCTCTTAAATTATTCCCTCAATTACTTGTTATTTACTTTTCAATTATTATTGTTGTTAGGATTGTGGATTACCTCCGATCGTGGAAGATGAAACTATAACCGTAACTCCTCCTCCTCCTGCTCCTGCTAACAACGAAGAGAGAGCTCTTGTCCTCTTCAAGCCCATTCAACATCACTCTCCTTCCTCTTTCTCTCTCTCCCTCAATTCCGACCTTATTTCTCAATTCAACAAAAGCAGTATGTATTCTCCTCCTTAACTAATTTTGCGATTTTTATTCCTTAATTAATTAATTTAGAAAGCATTTGATTTTTTTAATTAATTGATTACAGATCAATTTGTTTGGCCAAAACAATATGATTATAACCACCTAATAGGGTCACGCGAGGAAGAGGAAGAGGAAAAAGACAACAACAAGAATCGTGGTTTGGCTATTGTACCTTGGGTACCCAAAGTTCAACAACAACAACCATCACCACCTTCTTCATCTTCCCACTTTGATGACATTGAAGAAGGAATGATGATGGATGTAGAACCAGAACAACAGCAGCAAGAAGAAGACACCGCCACTGCTACGTTCAACTTTTCAGCTTCCAATGCCAATGGGAGAGGGTTTCCAGCAGCAACAGCAGCATTGTTTGTTACCTCATCTTCCTCAAAACACCTCAACTCCTATCACTTGGACCTGGACCCGATGATGATGATTTGTTAAATCGTCTTTATTGTTCTCCAACCTTTAGAATCTTAGATTAGATTCTTAGAATCTTAGACCATAGTAGATTGCAGTTTTATTGCTAAAAAATTGGGAGAAGGTGGTCAATGTCTATAATCATGACCAACATGGGGTTTAGATCAGTGTACTTTTACTACTTGTTCAAAAGACTATCCCTTAGACGGAAAATGATCATCTATGTAGCATTTTGTAACTAATGCCATTAGTGGGAAATTCATGTTGATTTACACCTTCTGTCAAGTGTTCCTGTTTTTGGGTACATATTTTGTGATGTGCTTTGAAGAAGCTAGAACCTTGTATTTGGCTGTTTATTCCGATCTGTAATAATAAGAAATAATCGAACAAGTGCTCCACACTCCAAAAAAGAAGGAATCTATTAGGTCGAAATAAATGGAAGCAGAGCCATTCTGTAACTTGTGACAGGTATAATACACACTATCAAGGTAAGGCGTTGCTAATAGAATTACAGTAGAATAGAACACTGAAGAATAAAAGTAAAACCACAGCAAAATCAAAATGCCATAAAACTGGTGGCATAGCCACATGATGACAAGAAAAATGTCAGGACATTAAACAGTGAATTCATATTTCCAATTAATCTACAATAATTCTTTTTCTTCTATATCATACTCTGTACTAGTCGTCCTTCACAATGAATACATTTCCTGCGATATCTAGCGTCTGTAGAACGGTTTCAAACACCCTTCATACATACATGTTACTATGCTAGTCTCCAGACACGTATTTTTTCTTTTCATAGTATCTCTTCTCACTCTTAGCCTTCTTAGCATTTCGTTTCTGCATCACCCCAAAAACATCCAAAAGAATAAAACTATGTCCATCATTGAAACTGAAAAGTATAACAGAATTTTGGCAGAAAAATGTAATAAGAAAGTGCCATGTATGCTTCATGATTAGCCATTATTCTCTGGGCTACTGAAATGGTAGTAATACTTTTTGGGCTTTCAAGCAAGCGGAATATGCCTATGCTCTTTGGAACTTCATACGGATCTCCTTCAGTCTGCACAGCACAATACAACTTGTTTAACAATAGGCCAATAAAGAAAATGATGCTGTATTACACATGAATTGCAAGACAATGGGAGAACCTACGTGTATTGACTTCTCGGCAACAGTGCCGTGCACAACTAGTGAGATATTGAATGTTGTGATCTGTTTAATTCCAAAATAAATAAGCATTGTAATGATAATGAAAATATCCAATTGATTCAAATTGTGTACAAGAACATTTCAGATGCCCTCTATCTCAAGTGGATGCAATGTATGTGCACAAGAAGTTAGAATATCAATTATTTTGAAGAAGAAAACACAGGAATGGAGATGATGTTTCACGAATCGTGGAAAATAAGCAATGACACATTCTTTGAAAATCTTTTCAACACAGTAATATATAATTAAGAGTAACCCGGGCCAAATCATGAAGGTGTGTTGCTACTAATATTTCTCTTTAATAAAAGTACCATAGACAATAAGGATTAAATCCTTCATTAGAGTAAAACAAAAAGATAAATGAGTATGATGAGTCCATGCATCATGAGTAATTACAATAACTTAAATGAATTATAGAGAATGTTGAATCAGAGACACACCATAACCTTTGTAATTTCCCAAGGTGCACCAATGATGACTTCATCAGCATGACGGCAAGCTAGCACACTAAGACTACGCTCATGTAGATAATTGGAAAGTGATTTCCTCGATGTTCACTGCAACAATTTTGTACGGTTATATCTACTGTTGGAATGTATACCAGAACCCATAAAGTCAAGGCAAAATTACTCAAAAAGTCTTTTAGCTTAATTTAAAGTTTCATTTGAGTCCTTTACCTTTTTTTAAGTTAATCCATTAAGCATTAAAATGGTAAGATTGTTGAACTGCCCAACATTTTCCATCCACCTTAGTTAAAAAGTACTTGCCTGTTAATATGTCATAATTGGACTAAAGGGAAAGCAAGAGAGAATGGGGGGAAGGGAAGAAGGAGGAAGAATAGGGATGAGCGGAAGGGAGATGCCGTGTGGTAACGACGCTCCGACAAGAAGGGGGTAGCACCACATGCCACAAAGAAGCTACCGCTGTGGCGGCAACGAGGCTGGAAAACCCCTCTTCCCTTTCATTTATTTCCCTTTTTTAGTTTCTTTTTCCTTGCTCATCTCATTCTGGTGCTCTTTTTTTTTCTATATTTTTTTCAAAGTTTGAAATGGATTTTACTCCTAAAGGTATTGACTTGCTTTTTACTATTTTGATTTGGATGGAGAATCGGAGGAAGGATAGTGGTTTGGTCAATCTTAGGGGACCTTTTGGTTGGTGGGAATTAGTTTTGACAGGATGTTATTGGTTTTGGGTCTGATGAATACTTCAAGCGGTGTTGATTGAGTGAAGGGAAGAAGATGAAGTAGGGTTGGGTCATGGGTCTAGGGAATACTTCCACGTCAATTGCTGCATAGACCACTAAACGGACACGTGGGAAAATCTATAACAGAAGTGGATGGAAAATCGTGGTTAGGCCTATGGTGTACACATTTTTTAACATAAATGACTAACTTGACAAAAACAAAAGATAAAGGACTGAAGTGAAACTTCTGGAGTAATTTTGTCTAAGTCAACATGATAAAAATCTGTTTACCTTACTGTAAGGTCTGACCTAGTATGATAATTGCAAGTAGAGAAATGAGTTGATTTAACAGTGATTTAAGCTAATGAAGGCAACGAATGAGAGAATTGAAAAGCAGAAAAAATGATGTTAACAGCTATTTTCCTCCGTGAGTGGAAGGTTACTCTCTTTCTTTAATTTCTTGCTTGCCTTTATTGAATGGAAACATTAGTACATATAGCAAAACAATACAATGCCAGCTGTAATTGTTTGGCTCAATCCCTAAGAAGAGCTAACAAAGGACAAAAGCATAATAAAATAGTACATATGGAATCCAATGAAAAACTAGGCAAGTCACACAGCTAAACCATTTAGCTCATTTCGAAATCATCCTGCCATTTGGGTTTGGCAGTCTTCCTTTTGGACCTATTCCTGGGCTTGTAATTGAGATTGGGCCTTTCCTCAGTTGCAGCATCAATTTCTAGGCCCATTCCATCAGAATTGTTCATTACATCCCTTTCTCCATCTGCAATGACCTTGTCCTCAAGGTTGAAGCTTGGAAAATTCCTTTTTATTTCTGACAGTAATTCCCAGGATGTGTCCTCTGGATAGAGTCCGTGCCACTGCATTAATACCCTGTGCTGGTCTGGATCTGCTCCGAATTGCCAGTCAAGAACAGTTGCTGGTTCAATCACAGGGTTATTGTCGACGGCTTCAACAGGCAGTTGCAGCGCCGGTGTTGCTTCTCCAAGGCACGGTTTCAGTTTAGAGACATGAAAAACAGGATGAATTTTACTTGCAGGAGGCAATTCCAGCTCAAAGGCTACGGGTCCGATGGCCTTCTTCAATCTAAAAGGTCCATAATAGCGCTTTGAAAGTTTCCTGTTACGAGAGCCAGCCACAGAATTTTGAACAAATGGTCTCAATTTCACAAACACCATATCACCTTCTTTAAAAGGATGTGGAATCCTCCTTTTGTCAGCATATAATTTCATGGTGGTCTGGGCTTTGAGAAGCTTGCTGCGTAATTTTTCCAGAATTTCTGTTCTTGCAGTGAGCTCAACATCCACGGCCTCCACATGACTAGAACCTTTGATGTATTGTGGCAAACTAGGTGGGGGTTTGCCATACACAATGTGATAAGGCGAGTAGCCAGTAGTAGAATGAATAGAGGTGTTGTAGTGCCATTCAGCCCAATGGAGAAATTTACCCCATTCTCTCGGTTTTGCATGCACAAAGCAACGAAGATATTGTTGTAAGGCTTTGTTGACTATCTCGGTTTGTCCGTCACTTTGAGGGTGGTAAGCTGTAGACATTCTCAGTTTTGTGCCACTTAATTTAAACAATTCACGCCAAAAACTGCTCAGAAAAATTGGATCTCTATCGGACACTATGCTCTTTGGCATACCATGGAGTTTGCATACCATTTTTGCAAATAGATCAGCCACTTTGACTGCATTGAAGTGAGTTGGCAGTGCTTCGAAATGTGCAGCTTTGGAAAATCTATCCACCACGACAAGTATCACCGTGTAAGTTTGGAAAGAAGGGAGCCCCACAATGAAGTCTAATGAGATATCTTCCCACACAGCATGAGGGACCGGAAGAGGCTGAAGTAGGCCATAAGGACTATGGTTGGGATGTTTAGTTTGCTGGCATATTTGGCATTCTCCCACAAACTTAGCCACATCGGTTTGCATTCCCTCCCAAAACACATTCTCCTTGAGTCTCCCTAATGTCTTGTGCACACCACTGTGACCTCCCAATGGAGAGGAATGAAACTCCTCTAATAACAGTGTCTTGAGAGGAGAATAAGTGGGAATATAAAGCTTGTTTTTATAAAATAGCAGGCCATTGACAATAGAGTAATCTGGAAACTGTTCTTGAGCATTCTGAATTTTTGAAACAAGTTGCTGGAGGTGATCATCTTGATCAAATGAGTGTTTGAGTTGCTGCAAAAAATCCCAATGAGGGATTGTGATGGCAAAAAATTGTGAAACAGGCTCGTGAACCCGAGACAGGGCATCAGCCACCCTGTTTTGTGCACCCGGCTTATAAATAATCTCGTAAGAATAACCCAACAACTTTGCAAGGTAAAACTGTTGTTCCGGAGTTTGAATTACCTGTGTCATTAACTCTCTAAGGCTTCTCTGATCAGTATAGATGAAGAACTTCCTGCCAAGTAAATATGAACGCCATTTCTTGACAGCTGAAGTGATGGCACACAATTCCCTCACATACGTAGAAGCATTCAACATTCTCGGACAGTATTTACGGCTGTAATAGGAGATAGGGTGTCCATTTTGGCAAAGAACAGCCCCCATTCCCAAGCCTGAAGCATCGGTCTCTAGTACAAAATCTTCATTGGTACCTCTTCATTGAATACCGGTGCCTCTGTTATGGCTCTCTTCAAACACTCAAAGGCAGTTTCAGCTTGATCAGACCAAAGAAAGGAGTCTTTCTTGAGCAACTCAGTTAGGGGGGCAGCCACCATAGCATAATTGCGAACAAATTTTCTATAGAACCCCGTGAGACCAAGAAAACCCCTAAGTTGCTTGAGAGTTTTAGGACGTGGCCATTCAACCATTGCTGAGATTTTTTCAGGATCCGGACCAACCCCTTTTTCAGATACAATATGTCCCAAGTAAGCAATAGAAGATTGGCCAAAAATGCACTTTGATTGCTTCAAATAAAACTGCTGGTCCAACAAGCATTTAAACACAGTTTCCAAATGGGACAAATGAGTCGAGAGAGTGTTGCTATACACCAGAATGTCATCAAAAAATACTATAACAAACTTGCGAAGATACGGCTGATAAAGAGTTCATTGTTGTCTGGAATGTGGAAGGAGCATTGCACAAGCCGAAAGGCATCACAAGGAACTCATAATGACCTTGGTGAGTCCGAAAAGCCGCTTTATGCACATCATAAGGAGCCATTCTGATTTGGTGATATCCCGAGCGAAGATCCAGCTTAGAAAACCACTTTGTACCATGCAATTCATCTAAAAGCTCATCAATAGCCGGAATAGGAAACCTGTCCTTCAATGTAATAGTATTGAGGGCCCTGTAATCAACACAAAAACGCCAAGTGCCGTCCTTCTTCCTTACCAACAAGATCAGAGAAGAGAACGCGCTGGTACTAGGTTGGATAATTCCCTGAAGGAGCATGTCCTCTATCTGTGCCTCTATTTCTAATTTCTGAAATTGAGGGTATCGGTATGGTCGGACATTGACAGGATCCTTGCCATGTAAGAGGGGAATTTTGTGGTTAGTAAGTCTAGGTGGAGGTAAGGTGTTTGGTTGGTTAAAGAGGGTAGAGTATTTAGTGAGCAGTGTTTCTATGACTGGTAGTTGCTGGGCAGGTTGTTCGGATTCTATGGATGGAGTAATAAGGTGAAGTTGTATGACAGTGTCAAGGGATTGGGTAGATGCTAGCCTTTTGAGTTGATGTAAGGATGCTTCTGTGGGAGGTGGTTTCGGGTTGCCTGAGATTTTGATAATTTGGTCATTTTTTGTGAAGGACATGGTGAGATCATTGTAATCTGTCACAACCGGACCAAGAGTTTTCAGCCATTAGACCCCTAAAACCAATTCAGCTCCACTCAAAGGAATAACAAACAAGTCAACAATGAAAACATGGCCATCAAGACATAGTTTAATATTTTTGCACAAGTAAGAACAAGGCAATTCCTCACCATTACCTACCATCACAGGGAAAGCTTTAGATGGTTCAAGTAATAGGCCTAGTTGCTTAGCCACTCTATTTTGAATGAAATTATGTGTGCTACCGCCGTCAATGAGAACTGTGAGATCCTGGTTATGGATTTGGCCTTGGACGCGTAAGGTTTGAGGGATGGTATGGCCCATGAGGGCGTGTAGGCTAATATGAAGGCTGGGTTCCGTAGTGAGTTTAGTGGTATCAGGTTGTGCAGGGGTGTTTCAGGTAAGGTGACTAAACAGGCTTCGTTGGGCCTATCTGGGGGGTTTTGTGGGTCATCCGGCTCAGCAATGAGGAGAAAAAATTGACGTTTACAACGGTGACCTGGCTGGAACCGTTCGTCACAGTTGTAACACAGTCCTTTTTCTCGTCGTGCTTGGAGCTCAGATGGGGATAGGCGTTTAATGGTGGGTTGTTTAGTAGATGGTGGCTGGGTAGAAGGGGTGGGTACAGTGGTGTTGGAATGTGTGGTGATGGTTGGTTTGGGGTTATATTTCTGAGTGGAACTAGAGGTGGTGGCATCGGAACGGCGATAAAAGGTGGCTCTATCATTCAACTTTTCTTCTTGCAGTTTAGCCAAACTAATAGCATGATTAAGAGAGATGGGTTGAAATACCTGTACCTCACGACGAATCTCCGGTTTGAGCCCGGAAATGAAGCAACTCATATAGAATTCATGAGGAAGACCAACGATTCGATTTGCCAACGATTCAAACGAACTCTGGTACTCCTTCACCGTGGTAGTCTGGCACAGTTTGAACAGTGCTCCCTTAGGGTCGTCGTACTGTGACGGCGCAAAGCGGACCTCTAGAGCGTGTAAAAAAGCTTCCCAAGAATGTAAGAGATTGTTGCTATGCATCCATTGGAACCAAGTAAGTGCCTCACCCTCCATGTAGAAAGAGGCAATGTGCAGACGCTGAGTTTCTGGTGTTCTATGGAAGTCAAAGAACTGCTTGATTTTAAAGATCCAACTGAGGGCTTCCTTACCATCAAAGCGAGGGATTTCCAATTTCACAGAAGTTGTGCCGAAAGACGCTGTCTGAGCAGGTGTTTCGAACCCTAGAGCTTGAAACCCAGGGGGACCCAAGCGTGTGCGCATCTGGTTTAGCTCCTCTTGGAACAATCGCTGCGTTTCCTGGAAACCACGTTGGTTCTCCAACAACTGTTGAAGAACATCGGCGATATTAGGCGTCGGCGTCGGCGTAGGAGGTGGAGTCGACATCACAATGCAATGAAAGCACCAAAATGTAAGGTCTGACCTAGTATGATAATTGCAAGTAGAGAAATGAGTTGATTTAACAGTGATTTGAGCTAATGAAGGCAACAAATGAGAGAATTGAAAAGCAGAAAAAATGATGTTAACAGCTATTTTCCTCCGTGAGTGGAAGGTTACTCTCTTTCTTTAATTTCTTGCTTGCCTTTATTGAATGGAAACATTAGTACATATAGCAAAACAATACAATGCCAGCTGTAATTGTTTGGCTCAATCCCTAAGAAGAGCTAACAAAGGACAAAAGCATAATAAAATAGTACATATGGAATCCAATGAAAAACTAGGCAAGTCACACAGCTAAACCATTTAGCTCATTTCGAAATCATCCTGCCATTTGGGTTTGGCAGTCTTCCTTTTGGACCTATTCCTGGGCTTGTAATTGAGATTGGGCCTTTCCTCAGTTGCAGCATCAATTTCTAGGCCCATTCCATCAGAATTGTTCATTACACTTACTGTCTCATCCGAGTGTATACCAACTAAAAGGAAATCTCCAAGCTCCCTAGCCCTCTTAAGTATCTGAAAGAACATGGAACAACGAAGGAATATCATACCAGAAAAAATATATCAAATTGTGCCTGACTATTGGATCAGGAACTTTAAGCATTTGACTGAGGATAATAAATTACAACCTATATGTACCTCAACATGCCCTGCATGGAAGAGATCAAAGGCCCCATCAATGTATACAATACGAGCATTCGGTCTAGGACCCTACAATAAGATGAACAATTGATTGGCAAACAAAAAGTTAGGCAAAATATAATGAAGAAATCAAACTTCCCCTACTAACCATTTTCAACTTGAAACCACTGAATTCACATAAATTTCACATCACTGTTTGTTGCATCGAGTCCAAATAAAATTTGATATTTTTAAGCACAAGAAACAGCAGATAAAAATTAAACTTATCATTTAGTGAATCTCAATGGTTTGTAGAACAATGGACCAAATATATACACTATTTCTTTGAAAGAGTTGACGACAGAAGCACACAAATACCTTGCCATTTGAAAACCGGGCAATACGTCGGGAAGTTGGTAGCAATTGGGACATGTGGGAAACCTTTGGCTGGCTTTCTGCTTGAGGTCTTAAATCAGCACCATTCTGATCTTCGCAATTTTTTTGATCATTTAAAGGAGAGTATTCTCCCTGGTATTGAAATGTAGTTGGATCAAATACATTAGAGAACTTCAGGTATATTTTCACCTTAGAAAGAATAACCAAACACACATACACACACACACATGCATTATACAAGATTTTTTCCTGCAGGAAAATCTTGGACCCTCCCCCCTCACAACCAGATATCCATCAACCAAAAGATATAGGCACAATTCAAAGAACTGCGGGCTATATTCTAATATAAACACAGAAACTCAGTACCTACGATATCTGTACTGGAAACTCCTTCAGTACGTTTAATTTGTTTGTAACGACCAGCTTTCTTTGCCGCATCATAAGCATCAGTTCCATCTGGAAGCAGGCAAGGATCATCGCCATGTATGACACAGTCAATGTTGTATTCATGAAAGAGCCGGTTCAAGAATTGCTCAGTAATTGCATACGGAGCATCAGTTATGACCTCATCCACCCACTTCAATCCACTGACAAGGGTCAGCCTAGAACACAAACACATTTTCAAATAAAAAGTTTACTTAAATCACCTGTACAGGAGAAAAGGCATTCATGTTCATACAGCTCTTTAGCATTCATAAGGTTATACAGTATCAAATTTCTGGAATTGATTACATTATGTTTCTATAAATTCTACCAAAATCCTCTAGAATTTAACTTTAAATTATTTTATAAACCCTGCTGAGACTTTTGTGGTGGTTTCATCTTAGACGAAAAACCAAACACATGCTATGCAAATATATTTTAGAGGTGATAAAAGACAAAAATATTCATACCTCTCCTACATGGACAAAACAGGAGGTCCTTTATTGGCCACAATCTCTTCATCACTAACAAGATCTACAACTAATTCATCTCCCAAAGTTTTTGCTTGTCTAAGTGCATTAGCATGACCATAATGCATCAGATCAAAACAGCCATCCATGTAAACCCGACGCGCCTTTTACCAGTTTTCTTCTTATGGAAAATCCCCAAATTAGATGGCAGTGGCAGATAAGGAACCCCAATTCCACCAAAGTAACTAGTTGACAAACCCAGCAAAGCTGCTGCAACCATTAAACCACCAAACACATGTGGGTAATAGTATACCCCTTCCCAAATCCAACTATTACTTTCATAATCCATTTTCTCCTTCTTATTTTAGTCTCAGAAACTAGCTATTATAAAGAAGAGTCACAGACCTGTAAACACATAATCAAAATGCATTTTAATTCTCAGCATATCATCATTGTCAAGTTCAACTCAATCAAACATTACTAGAGAAACTCCATGAAGAAAATTATGCTAGGGGGTGAAATTGAATAGCTACTACCACGAGGAAATTGAATTAAATTAAATAACCATTACATTTGCATGCAAAGATCAGATAGAAGAAAAAAAAATCAAGAATTAAGGTATACTAAAATTCCGGATCTAGCTCATTATTATAATAACATAGTAATAAATGTGAAATGTATTAGAACAATTAGTACTTAATTAGTAGTGTGCTTAATTGAATTGTATTAGCCTTAACTGTTAGAAGCAGTTATGACAGTTAGGCAGTTGAGTTTTGTTGAAAGTATTAAGTGTATCACACCCTATATAAAGGGATTTCTATCAATAAAATTCCTGAGATTCTTTCCTTCACTTCTGTCTTGAACCAACATGGTATCAAGAGCTTGAACGAGAGGGACCTGAGAGAATCCAAGAATCAAGCTTGAACGCGAAATCGACGATCAATCATGGCAGAGAAGGAGAACAATGGAAACTACATGCAGGCATCAATTCCTAAGTTTGATGGGCATTACGAACATTGGGCTATGCGTATGGAGATTCTCCTCCGTTCCAAGGAGTATTGGGGCGTCGTAGAAGGAGGAGTGCCACGATTATCGTCGCCAGCTACGGCGGAGCAAATAAAGATGAATGATGAGGCGAAATTGAAGGACCTAAAAGCGAGAAATTACCTGTTTCAATCAATTGATCGTGACATTGTTGAAACCATCCTCGATAAAGAATCATCGAAAGCGATGTGGGAATCAATGAAACAGAAATTCCAGGGTTCAACGAAGGTAAAACGATCCCAATTACGCGCGGCGAAAAGAGAATTCGAATTACTCTGTATGAAAGAAGAAGAAACGGTCACAGAATACTTTGGCAGAATCTTGACAATTGTCAACAAAATGAAGGTCTATGGTGACAAGATTGATCAAGGTGAAATAGTTGAAAAGGTATTGAGAACAATGACTGAGAAATTCAGTTATGTAGTTGCTGCCATTGATGAAGGAAATGATGTGACAAAGATGACCATAGATGAACTCCAAGGGAGTCTTTTGGTTCATGAACAAAGAATGCAATCTCACAAAGAAGAAGAGCAGGCATTGAAAGTTAGCAGTGCTGGAAGGGGAAGTACAAGAGGAAGAGGTCGTGGCTTTGTGAGAGGAGGAAGAGGTAGAGGGAGACAATCCTTCAAGGATACCCTAGAATGCTATAGATGCAAGAAACTTGGACACTTTCAATATGAATGTCCAAATAGTGAGGAGAAAGCTCACTATGCTGAAATTAATGAGGATGAAGAAGTCCTGCTAATGGCCATAATTGAATCTGACAAAGAAAGAATACAAAAGATCTGGTATCTAGATTCAGCATGCAGCAATCACATGTGTGGTGAGAAAGAATGGTTCTCAATGTTGGATGAGAACTTCAGAGAATCTGTGACAATTGGTGATGGCTCCAAAATCACAGTGAAGGGCAAGGGAACTGTGAAATTAGAAGTGCAGGGAGCAACATTGGTAGTAACCAATGTTTACTATATTCCAAAATTGAAAAACAATCTCATCAGCCTCGCACAACTACAACAAAAACCTGAAGTATCCATGACCCTGCACCAAGATCAACTCAAAGTTCATGAGAAGAAGGGTTTGATCATTGACTCAAAGATGACCAAAAACAAGCTATTTCCTGTGATTGCTACAGCAATATCTACATCATGCATGTACACTGCAAAAGAAGATGTGTCTCACCTTTGGCATTGCAGGTTTGGTCACTTGAACATGAAGAGCCTGAAGGAATTAGCCCAGAAGAAAATGGTGATTGGCCTGCCAGAGATCACTGATGCAAGCAGAAGCTGTGAAACTTGTTTGAAGGGTAAGCAACATAGAAATGAGTTTCCTAAACAATCAAACTCAAGAGCAACAAACAAATTGGAACTTGTACACTCTGACATATGTGGACCAATTACACCAGAGTCCAGTGGAAAAAAGAGGTACATTCTCACTTTTATAGATGATCTTAGTAGGAAGACTTGGGTGTATTTCCTAGTTGAGAAGTCTGCTGCACTAGGCTATTTTAAGAAGTACAAGGCACTAGTTGAAAAAGAATGTGGAATGAACATTATGTGTCTTAGGACTGATAGGGGGGAGTTTACCTTCAATGCATTTGATGATTTTTGCTCTGAGCATGGGATTAAGAGACAACTAACTGCTGCTTACAATCCTCAGCAAAATGGCATAGCTGAGAGAAAGAATAGGACACTAATTGAAATGACAAGGAGCTTACTTGCAGGGAAATCTATACCTAAGAATTTTTGGCCTGAAGCAGCTAATTGGGCTGTATACTTGATGAATAGAAGCCCCACTAAGATACTGAAAGATGTTACTCCAGAGGAAGTTTGGAAGAATGAAAAACCCAATGTCAGTCATCTAAGAGTATTTGGTTGTATAGCAAATGCTCATATTCCTAATGCTATGAGAAAGAAACTAGATGAGAAGAGTACAAGATGTATTTTTCTGGGCATAAGCAATGAGTCAAAGGCTTATAGATTGTATGACCCTATGTCAAAGAAAATCATTGTCAGCAGAGATGTAGTATTCTGTGAGAATGAAAAATGGAATTGGGAAGCAGGACACAAAAGTGAAATTGAGACTGATGCCAATGAAGAATGTGAGAATGATAAAGCTACAACTGAAACAGAAGTAACTGTAGAAGAGAGAACAGACAATGAAAACACAAATGTACCACAAACAGAAGCAATCGCACAAAACAATGAACATGAGGCAGTAGAGCCAAGAGTGAGAAGACCACCAACATGGTTAAATGATTTTGACACTTCAATGTTTACAGAGATTAGCAATGAGACAGAAGAAATTATGAATCTAGCTGTAATGAGTGGTCCAGATGATCCAACCACATATGAAAAGGCTGCTGTACATGAAGTTTGGAGAAGAGCAATGGATGCTGAGATTCAAGCCATAGAAAGAAATGAGACTTGGAAGTTGACAACATTACCTAAGGGAGCAAAGAGAATTGGAGTAAAATGGGTTTACAAGACTAAACTCAATGAAGCAGGTGAGATAGAAAAACACAAAGCCAGATTGGTTGCTAAGGGCTATTCTCAGAGACATGGGATTGATTTTGATGAAGTATTTGCCCCAGTGGCACGATGGGATACTATAAGAAGTATTCTAGCAGTAGCTGCCTTAAGGAGATGGAGTGTTTACCAACTGGATGTGAAGAGTGCCTTCCTCCATGGTGACTTGTTGGAAGAGGTCTACATTGACCAACCACAAGGCTACATAGTGCAAGGAAGAGAAACTGAAGTTTACAAGTTACAAAAGGCTTTATACGGGTTGAAACAGGCTCCAAGAGCCTGGTACAGTAAGATTGAATCTTACTTTGATGAACAAGGCTATGTGAAATGCCCCTATGAACATACCTTATTCACAAAGCAAGATGAACATGGAAATTGTCTAATCATAAGCCTATATGTAGATGATCTAATTTTCACTGGGAATCATGCTGACATGTTTGACAAGTTCAAGGAATCAATGAGAAAGAAATTTGATATGACAGACTTGGGAAAAATGAGGTATTTTCTGGGTGTTGAAGTAGTTCAAAACAGAAGAGGAATCTTTGTATGTCAACAGAAATTTGCCCAAGAAATCCTTCAAAGATTTAAGATGCAAGACTCTAAACCAGTGAAGACTCCAATAGTTGCAGGCACCAAGTTGTCAAAGGCTGATGAAGGTAAAGCAGTAGATGGAACCTTGTATAAACAAATCATAGGAAGCTTAATGTATCTCATAGCAACAAGACCTGACATTGCTTTTGCTGTGAGCTACATAAGCAGATTCATGGAGAATCCAGTAGAAAAACACCTAATGGCAGCTAAAAGAATAATGAGGTATGTGCAAGGCACAATTGATCATGGCATTCTGTTCAGGGCCAATGGAAATGATGAGTTGGAAGTTTACTCAGATAGTGATTATGCTGGTGACCAAGATGATAGAAGAAGCACTTCAGGACATGTTTTCTTACTTGGAAGTGGTGCTGTGTCCTGGAGTTCTAAGAAGCAACCTGTTGTGACACTGTCAACAACAGAAGCTGAGTTTATTGCTGCTGCAGTTTGTGTGTGCCAAGGCATATGGCTAAGCAGAATCCTACACAGACTAGGTGTACAACATCAAGGCAGCATGGTGATCTTTTGTGACAACACTTCCACAATCAAGCTATCAAGAAACCCTGTAATGCATGGAAGAAGCAAGCACATAGATGTGCAAGAGAACTGAGCAAACAAGGGAAGATTGAGCTGGTGCACTGTGCAACACAGAATCAAGTTGCAGATGTTATGACCAAGGGACTCAAGCTAGACACGTTTGAAAGGTTTAAGAAGCAACTGGGAATGTGCAGTATTACTGATATAAACTGATTGCTTGTGTGCAAGTCAGTTTAAGGGAGGGTGTGAAATGTATTAGAACAATTAGTACTTAATTAGTAGTGTGCTTAATTGAATTGTATTAGCCTTAACTGTTAGAAGCAGTTATGCAGTTAGGCAGTTGAGTTTTGTTGAAAGTATTAAGTGTATCACACCCTATATAAAGGGATTTCTATCAATAAAATTCCTGAGATTCTTTCCTTCACTTCTGTCTTGAACCAACAATAAATGCTGATTTCTTGGAATTAGAATTAGAACGAATTATTGTTGAGGTGAATTAAGTATACAAATTGAAAAGGGGAAATTATGTAAGAGGAAACGAAAAAGAACCAGAGATCGTGAAGAAGAAAACGAGAATTGAAGAGTAAGCAAGAAAGTGCGAATTAACGAAAAATGATAAGAATGGAAAATTGAGTTTGATGAGAAACAATGAATTGCAGAAAAAGGAATATTGTGAATTAGGAGAATAAAAAAAAAAGAAAAAAGAGAAGAGATCGAATCTGGACCTTTTTTGAGTTTGTGTCTGTGTCTCCTCGTAGTTTTTTGCAACGATTCTCTGTCTGAATATAAACTATTCGTGAAAATGTCGCATTTTCAATTTTCAATAAATATTAATTACTTGACAGAAATAAACAAGCCTTGATCTTGATCATGTACTGCATTTATTTAATTGTCAAAGGAAAATATCTCTCTTTCTCCCATTAGTTATTAAATTAATATTTTTTTCTCAAAAATAATTACTAAGTTTAATGTCCTATGTTTTTCCCACATCCCTCCCTCCCTACTCACTTCACACCCTCTAACTCTGCGAAATGACCAAAATGTCATTAATGAAACACATATTTTTCACCAAATCGATTATAAGCTACCGAATAAATTCGGTTATGGACAACCGAAGGTGTATTATTTGGCACACACACCCCATTTTACACTATTCGGTTGACCTCAACCGAATGTGTATTTTTTTGACATACACCCCATTTTGCACCCCATTTTGCAAAATTGGATTTCAGCATAAAAAACTATTTGCACACGATTCGGTTGACCTCAACCGAATCCATTTGTTGTTCTTCATTGAGGTGTTTTTGATTTAAGGGTATTTTGGGAATTTAGGGGCTTTGGGGGTGTGGGGAAAGTCAAACCCAGTTTAATTTATATACGCCAATGAAGGTTGACTCGATGTAAGGAGTTAGTTCATTCATCACAATGGTGTGGGTTCAACTACCCAAACTCAAAACAAATTATACGCATATAGTATAGTATATATAGACATTTACAAACACAACCAATCACACTTTATGTAATGGTCAATTGCCAGTTGGTTAATTTATTTTTAATAACGTCCAACTTGTAATTAATACATTGTGTAAAATACTTATACACTTATATAAATTAAATCCTAAAAAAATATAGTTATTGATTTATGGATCTTGTTAATTCGTTTCACACGAAAAGTTTACGTGGCATAAGCGTTGGTGTCATCGACCTCCTCACCTCAAGGTAGCTTCCAATAGACTTGTCATGACAAGTTTTATTTTATGAGGTATGCTATTTGTCGCGTTGAAAACACACCTTTGGATCCCCTCCTTCCACATGAGATAGAGAGGAAGTAGGAGATGTAGGGAGAGTGGAAGGAGAGAATCCAAATCCAAAAAACACTCACATAGCATCATGATTTTTGTTTTCAAAGAACAGTTAGATCCACCAAAACCATATAAAGAAGGTGAGCCAGAAAGGAAAAAAGCTACAAATGAGAAAAATCATCGTGGTCATTATTTGAAGTTTTTCAAAAACAAAAAGTTTTTTTAATTCGTATCTTGTTATACTTTCCTTCCGTCCCAAAAATATAAGTCTACTTTTTTTTTACTTGTCCCAAACATATCCTTTTTAATAATACTAAATTGTATTGATATATAAAATGTTAACATTGAATGTTAAGGTAATAATTTAGTAATAGTCATACAAAACTTTAAAATATTAATTATACCATCAACTTTTCTTGATAACCGTGAAAAGTGCACTGAGGCCTTATATTTTGAGACGAAAGGAGTTCTTCTTATGTACTCATTTAAAATATTTTGCTTTTAATTTTTGTACTTATGATATTTTATTTTTGTTTTAAAATAATTACTTTTAAAAACCCAACATACTCTCTCCAGACCTAATTATAAGCAAAAAGAATACTACATAGTTTCGCCGGACTCAAATATAAGCAAATCTCAACTAATCCACCCATATTTAATGTTATTTTTCCACAACTATTGTTAAAGTAGGTCATTAATGTTGTGATAATATGACTATTAATTAGGGATAGTTTAGTAAAACTATTTATTTTTTCATGAATTCAATGAAATTAAATGCACAAAACCACTATTCTTAATAGAGTGGGGATCAAGTTACTCCAAGAGTAACTATTATTAAAGTTACTCCACTTAATATCTCTCCATACACTTTAAATTTCACCGATCCAACCGTCAAATTTATAGTTCTAAATGAGTATATCAAATATATAAATTTTTATGAAATTTTAAAAATGTTTGATATTTGATTAAATAAGTTCAAAGTGACACATATTACGCTTTTAAAAATACAAGTAAAATAAAGACTTTAAGATTCTATACTTACGTATATTCCATTTCAATAATTTTTGTCATGCATGATCATCAACACAATATGAAACTATTCAACGGTTAGATTGATAAAATTTAATGTCTACCAAGAGATATTAAGTGGAGTAACTATTCAAAGGTTACTCCACTTAATATCTCTTCACACACTTTAAATTTCACCGATTCAATCGTCAAATTTATAGTTCTAAATGAGTAGATCAAATATGTAAATTTTTATGAAATTTTAAAAATGTTTGATATTTGATTGAATAAGTTCAAAGCGACGCATGTTACGCTTTTAAAAATACAAGTAAAATAAAGACTTTAAGATTTTGTAGCTACGTATATTCAATTTCAATAATTTTTGTCATGCATGATCATCAACACAATATGAAACTATTCAATGGTTGGATTGATAAAATTTAATGTCTACCAAAAGATAATTGGGCCCGTTTGTTACGGATTAAAAAACAAGTGATTTTGTTGTCAAATAATTTAGAGATTATTTTTAGTGATTTTTAAGAAAATGAGAAGTTGTTTTGTGTTTGTGTAACATACTGAAAATCACTTATTTTAGAAAAATCATTCTTCAAAAAACTGATTTTTTGAAAAGCTACTCAAAACAGCTTCTCATATGAAGTAGTTTTTGGATTATTTTCAGCTATGAATTTTTTTAAGAATCTGTAACAAACACATAGCATGTTGTCAGAAGTGATTATTTTTTAAAAAAAAAGTGATTTTTTTAGAAAATAAGCCGTAACAAACGGGCTCATTAAGAAGAGTGGGGATCAAGTTACTCCAAGAGTAACTCTTGTTAAAGTTACTGCATTTAATATCTCTTCACACACTTTAAATTCCACCGATCCAACCATCAAATTTATAGTTTTAAATGAGTAGATCAAATATGTAAATTTATATGAAATTTTAAATTTTTTTAATATTTGATTAAATAAGTTCAAAGTGACGCATATTATGCTTTTAAAAATACAAGCAAAATAAAGACTTTAAGATTCTGTAGCTACGTATATTCAATTTCAATAATTTCAACGGTTGAATTGATAAATTTTCAATTATATATATATATATACATACATATAAGTAGTTATTTTTTGCCTATAATTAGGTCCGGAGGGAGTACAGTTCACACAATTTTTCTAAATATATTATTTATATTTATCGAGTCTTTTAGAGACTCGAAGTATGAATTAATTGCCGCAAGAGATCAAGCCCGGTACCCCGACCCCTCCCGCAACCCGATTCACCCAAAAAAGGATGATAGAGTTCAAAAAGTAAGATGTGATTTAAGTTAAAATGAAGTATGTATTTTGATTTTGGTTAATATTAGGATGGGAGGTGTATTTTGAATTCAAGAGACAGTATTAACTTGAAAATTAGGATTTGGTGAATATTAGAATAGAATGTGTGTTTTGATTTCATTAGGCTTTAATGAATACAGGTTAATTGGCTTATTTTGTCAAAAAAATAAGCGATTGCGGCTGTTTGTTAATGATGTAGACAACATTAACAAAGTTCCCTACGTTTAAAAGGCGATTGCAGCTGGTTTTGAATACATTGAGACTCCAGGTATTTAAAAGGTTTCTCTTTCTTTTCATTTTTTTTGGTATTAAAAGGTTTCTCTTTCTTTTTTTGGGTGAATAAAAGGTTTTTCTTTCTCTTTGGTTGATGTTGAATTTTTTTTTGGTGTTTAAAAGGTTTCTCTTTTTTTTGTTGGGTGAATAAATGGTTTCTCTTTCTCTTTTTTGGTGAATAAAAGGTTTCTCTTTCTCTGATGCTGAATATTTTTTTTTGTTGATGGTGAAATATATAATATTTATTTATTTATTTATTTATTATACTATTTATTTACCATTAATAGCCGGTCATTTCGTGTGATTGATTTTTTAGCCGTTAAACAAGGAATCGACAAAAGGACGAAGGAGGATCTAAACGCCTTATTCTCGAACAAGAACATCATTCCTGGTTATTTTGTCATATTGACTAGTGATGATGACCTGAAAGGCAGATTAAATGAAGCATATTGGTTGGGGTTTCCAACATTCTTAATTGCAAGAGGTCTTAGAATGGGTCCATATATTAGGATGGGAAGTGTATTTTGAATTCAAGAGACAGTATTGACTTGAAAATTAAGATTTGGTGAATATTAGAATGGAATGTGTGCTTTGATTTCATTAGGCTTTAATGAATACAGGTTAATTGGCTTATTTTGTCAAAAAAATAAGTGATTGCGGCTGTCTGTTAATGATGTAGACAACATTAACAGAGTTCCCCACGTTCAAAATGCGATTGCGGCCGGTTTTGAATACATTGCGACTCCAGGTATTTAAAAGGTTTCTCTTTCTTTTCGTTTTTCGTTTTTTTGTATTAAAAGGTTTCTCTTTCTCTTTGGTTGACGCTGAATATTTTTTTTTGTATTTAAAAGGTTTCTCTTTCTTTTTTTGGTTGAATAAAAGGTTTCTCTTTCCCTTTGGTTGATGTTGAATATATATATATATATATACATATTTTGGTATTTAAAAGGTTTGTCTTTTTTTTTGTTGGGTGAATAAATGGTTTCTCTTTCTCTTTTTTGGTGAATAAAAGGTTAATATTTTTTTTTGTTGATGGTGAAATATATAATATTTATTTATTATACTATTTATTTACCATTAATAGCCGGTCATTTCGTGTGATTGATTTTTTAGCCGTTAAGCAAGGAACCGACAAAATGATGAAAGAGGATCTAAATGCCTTATTCTCGAACAAGAACATCATTCCTGGTTATTTAGTCATATTGACTAGTGATGATGACCTGAAAGGTAGATTAAATTAACCATATTGGTTGGGGTTTCCAACGCTCGTAATTGCAAGAGGTATTAAAATGGGTCCAAATCTTAAGAAATACAACTACTGGGCAGATTGGTTTTCGTTAAAAGACTCTAAAGGTATTGGGGTTATGAGTCACCCGACAAGCCTAGTACCCACACCCTCCCGCAGCCCAATTCACCCAAGAAAGGATGATGGAGTTCAAAAAGTAAGATGTGATTTAAGTTAAAATGGCATATGTATTTTGATTTTGGTTAATATTTGGATTGGAAGGTGTATTATGAATTCAAGAGACAGTATTGACTTGAAAATTAGGATTTGGTGAATATTAGAATGGAATGTGTGTTTTGATTTCATTAGGCTTTAATGAATACAGGTTAATTGGCTTATTTTGTCAAAAAAATAAGCGATTGCGGCTGTTTGTTAATGATTTAGACAACATTAACAGAGTTCCCTACGTTTAAAAGGCGATTGCAGCTGGTTTTGAATACATTGAGACTCCAGGTATTTAAAAGGTTTCTCTTTCTTTTCATTTTTTTTGGTATTAAAAGGTTTCTCTTTCTTTTTTTGGGTGAATAAAAGGTTTTTCTTTCTCTTTGGTTGATGTTGAATTTTTTTTTGGTGTTTAAAAGGTTTCTCTTTTTTTTGTTGGGTGAATAAATGGTTTCTCTTTCTCTTTTTTGGTGAATAAAAGGTTTCTCTTTCTCTGATGCTGAATATTTTTTTTTGTTGATGGTGAAATATATAATATTTATTTATTTATTTATTTATTATACTATTTATTTACCATTAATAGCCGGTCATTTCGTGTGATTGATTTTTTAGCCGTTAAACAAGGAATCGACAAAAGGACGAAGGAGGATCTAAACGCCTTATTCTCGAACAAGAACATCATTCCTGGTTATTTTGTCATATTGACTAGTGATGATGACCTGAAAGGCAGATTAAATGAAGCATATTGGTTGGGGTTTCCAACATTCTTAATTGCAAGAGGTCTTAGAATGGGTCCATATATTAGGATGGGAAGTGTATTTTGAATTCAAGAGACAGTATTGACTTGAAAATTAAGATTTGGTGAATATTAGAATGGAATGTGTGCTTTGATTTCATTAGGCTTTAATGAATACAGGTTAATTGGCTTATTTTGTCAAAAAAATAAGTGATTGCGGCTGTCTGTTAATGATGTAGACAACATTAACAGAGTTCCCCACGTTCAAAATGCGATTGCGGCCGGTTTTGAATACATTGCGACTCCAGGTATTTAAAAGGTTTCTCTTTCTTTTCGTTTTTCGTTTTTTTGTATTAAAAGGTTTCTCTTTCTCTTTGGTTGACGCTGAATATTTTTTTTTTGTATTTAAAAGGTTTCTCTTTCTTTTTTTGGGTGAATAAAAGGTTTCTCTTTCCCTTTGGTTGATGTTGAATATATATATATATATATATATATATATATATATATATACATATTTTGGTATTTAAAAGGTTTGTCTTTTTTTTTGTTGGGTGAATAAATGGTTTCTCTTTCTCTTTTTTGGTGAATAAAAGGTTAATATTTTTTTTTGTTGATGGTGAAATATATAATATTTATTTATTTATTATACTATTTATTTACCATTAATAGCCGGTCATTTCGTGTGATTGATTTTTTAGCCGTTAAACAAGGAACCGACAAAATGATGAAAGAGGATCTAAATGCCTTATTCTCGAACAAGAACATCATTCCTGGTTATTTAGTCATATTGACTAGTGATGATGACCTGAAAGGTAGATTAAATTAACCATATTGGTTGGGGTTTCCAACGCTCGTAATTGCAAGAGGTATTAAAATGGGTCCAAATCTTAAGAAATACAACTACTGGGCAGATTGGTTTTCGTTAAAAGACTCTAAAGGTATTGGGGTTATGAGTCACCCGACAAGCCTATTACCCACACCCTCCCGCAGCCCAATTCACCCAAGAAAGGATGATGGAGTTCAAAAAGTAAGATGTGATTTAAGTTAAAATGGCATATGTATTTTGATTTTGGTTAATATTTGGATTGGAAGGTGTATTATGAATTCAAGAGACAGTATTGACTTGAAAATTAGGATTTGGTGAATATTAGAATGGAATGTGTGTTTTGATTTCATTAGTCTTTAATTAATACAGGTTAATTGGTTTATTTAGTCAAAAAAATAAGCGATTGCGGCTGTCTGTTAATGATGTAGACAACATTATCAAGGTTCCCTACGTTCAAAAGGCGATTGCGGCTAATTTTGAATACATTGAGACTCCAGGTATTTAAAATGTTTCTCTTTTTTTTTCGTTTTTTTTTGTATTAAAAGGTTTCTCTTTCTTTTTTGGGTGAATAAAAGGTTTCTTTTTCTTTTTTGTTGATGCTGAATAAAAAAAAATATTTAGCATCAAACAAAAAGAAAGAGAAACCTTTTAAATACAAAAAAAATCAGCATCAACCAAAAAGAAAGAGAAACCTTTTATTCAACCAAAAAAAGAAAAGAAAGAGAAACCTTTTAAATACCTGGAGTCACAATGTATTAAAAACCAGCCGCAATTGCCTTTTGAACGTAGGGAACTCTGTTAATGTTGTCTACATCATTAACACACAGCCGCAATCGCTTTTTTTTTGACAAAATAAGGCAATTAACCTGTATTCATTAAAGCCTAATGAAATCAAAACACACATTCCATTCTAATATTCACCAAATCCTAATTTTCAAGTCAATACTGTCTCTTCAATTCAAAATACACCTGCCGACCTAATATTAACCAAAATCAAAATACATGTCATTCTAACTTAAATCACATCTTACTTTTTGAACTCCATCATCTTTTCTTGGGTGAATTGGGCTGCGGGAGGGGTGGGGGTACCAGGCTTGTCGGAGGTGACTCATAACCCCAATACCTTTAGAGTCCCTTAACGAAAACCAATCTACGCAATAGTTGTATTTCTTAAGATTTGGTCCCATTATAATACCTCTTGCAATTACGAGCGTTGGAAACCCCAACCAATATGCTTCATTTAATCTGCCTTTCAGGTCATCATCACTAGTCAATATAACTAAATAACCAGAAATGATGTTATTGTTCGAGAATAAGGCGTTTAGATATTCCTTCATCCTTCAGTCAGCTACTTGCTTAACGGCTAAAAAATCAATCACACGAAATGGCTGGCTATTAATGGTAAATAAATAGTATAATAAATAAATAAATATATATATATATATTATATACTTCAACATCAACAAAAAAAAAATATATATTCAGCATTAGAGAAAGAGAAACCTTTTATTCACCAAAAAAAGAAAGAGAAAACTTTTAAATACCAATATATATATATATATATATATAGCATTAACGAAAAAGAAAGAGAAACCTTTTATTCACCAAAAAAAACAAAGAGAAACTTTTAAAATGCCAAAGAAAAAATATATTCAACATCAACGAAAGAGAAAGAGAAACTTTTTATTCTCCCAAAAAAAGAAAGAGAAACCTTTTAATAACAAAAAAAAAAAGAAAGAGAAACCTTTTAAATACCTGGAGTCTCAATGTATTCAAAACAGCCGCAATTGCCTTTTGAACGTAGGGAACTCTGTTAATTTTGTCTACATCATTAACAGACAGCCGCAATCGGTTATGTTTTTGACAAAATAAGCTAATTAACCTGTATTCATTAAAGCCTAATGAAATCAAAACACACATTCCATTCTAATATTACCAAATCCTAATTTTCAAGTCAATACTATCTCTTGAATTCAAAATACACATGTCATCTTAATATTAACCAAAATCAAAATACATATGCCATTCTAACTTAAATCACATCTTACTTTTTGAACTCTATCATCTTTTCTTGGGTGAATTGGGCTGCGGGAGGGGTGGGGGTACCAGGCTTGTCGGGGTGACTCATAACCCCAATACCTTTAGAGTCTTTTAACGAAAACCAAACTGCCCAATAGTTGTATTTCTTAAGATTTGGACCCATTCTAATACCTCTTGCAAGCGTTGGAAACCCCAACCAATATGCTTCATTTAATCTGCCTTTCAGGTCATCATCTCTAGTCAATATGACTAAATAACCAGGAATGATGTTCTTGTTCGAGAATAAGGCATTTAGATCCTCCTTCATCTTTCTGTCAGCTCCTTGCTTAACGGCTAAAAAATCAATCACACAAAATGACCGGCTATTAATGGTAAATAAATAGTATAATAAATAAATAAATATATTATATATTTCACCATCAACAAAAAAATAATATTCAGGATCAGAGAAAGAGAAACCTTTTATTCACATAAAGAAAAAGAAAGAGAAACCTTTTAAATAGCAAAAAAAATATTCAGCATCAAACAAAAAAAAAGAGAAACATTTTATTTACCAAAAAAAAGAAAGAGAAACCTTTTAATACCAAAAAAAAAGGAAAAGAAAGAGAAACCTTTTAAATACCTGGAGTCGCAATGTATTCAAAACCAGCCGCAATCACCTTTTGAACATAGGGAACTCTGTTAATGTTGTCTACATCATTAACAGACAGCCGCAATCGCTTATTTTTCTGACAAAATAAGCCAATTAACATTTATTAATTAAAGCCTAATGAAATCAAAACACACATTCCATTCTAATATTCACCATGTAGCGAACGAAAAATCCGGGTGAGGATTCCTGGAAGGTTCAAAAATGAAGCCGCCACCAAAGTTTAGTTTAAGGACAAATATTGGAAAATCACTATTGAATGGATAAGGGTCCTTGAGACCAGATTTGGTTCGGGAGTCGGTTATGCATGGGGAATGTGTTAGCACCCCACGACATCCTTCCTATGAAAGGTTACATTCTAATTAGTTGTGTAAAAGAATGTTAATTTTGAGAATGCTTATTTTACCCTTTTTATTTTGAATAAAAGACTTAATAAAAATTTTAGTTTTTTGTGTTTGACAGGAGTGGACCTCTGCTCCTACGTATTCTCAAGTGCGATTGAGAAATCAAAACTACGTAGTTCTTGGGTAGAAAAAGTTTGGTTGGTTTGTGTCTTTTATTTTAGGGGTTCTAAGACTTTTGATCCGTGCGGTTCATTCATCCTAGAACACTGATTACGACTGATTTAATCCCCTATTTTTTTGAAATTTTGTTTTTTTGTGTTTAGAGGAAAGAGGTGTGTTGGTATTTTTTATTTTAGAAATTGTTTGTTTCAAATAGGGATTTCAGGGCCTGATACATAACGGTTCATTTGTGGCCCTAAAAAGATTACTAACTCGACTGTACTGTGGACTTAATCATCTATCTTGAAATTACTTATTTATGCATTTTTATAGATTTTTTGGAAAATAAATTGTTTTTATATAAAAAGAAAGGCATAAAAACGAAGAGGGGTGTGAAGTAGTAAAAAGTGGGTGCAAACTACATGAGGGCGGTATTATTAAAACTGGGGGTGCAGGTATAAATGGGAGTTTAAAATACAGGAGGTGTGATTATAAGTTATTGTTTAAATTTTTAAACAAAATAAATGAAATAAATTATACAAGAGGGGAATGGGGTATTTACGACTCCAGGAGTAAGTAGTATGGCTGGTAACATAAATTAAAATAGTAGTTAATAAAATAGGCTAAAATGAAAAGTAATGAAGATAATAAAATGGAGAACAAAATCTAATATCATCTATATCATAATATAATCTTGTCAAGAAAAAATCAATATATCATAATAAAACTACTAATGGACAAAAGCTGGAAACAAAAACAATGGTTGAGGGGAGTGGGGGTTAATAAGAAAAAAAGGGTGTGTATGTATTAAAATAGTACAGCAAGTGACACATGATTTTTATTTACCTTTTACAAAAATAAAAAAAATAGAAGAAACAAGTAAAAATGAAAAACCAAAAAAAATAGGAAAAGAGAGAGAGCATTTACGTTAGTGTTGGAGGTTTGGGGATTGAAATCCCTAAAACCATATCGCTGTTAACAACAGAGAAAGAGTGGGATGGAGCTCCAACGGCAGGGAGAGAAAGAGAGGGAAGACGGAGCGACGGTGTGGCGGCCACAGTGGTGGTGCGAGCTGTGAAGGTGCGGTGGTGCTCCGGTGGTGACGCGGAGGTTCACGAGGGAGACGGCGGTGGCTCTCGGTGGTGCGAGGTGAGTTTTGAAGAGTGGTTGCTGGGGGTAGTTCGATGGTTGTTGTGGTGGTGTTTGGAGGTTGTTATGGTGTTGTGTGGTTGTAGGTGGTTGTGGTTACTGTGGTGGTGGAGCTTGTAAGGGTGTTAATGAGGAGGAAGTGAAGGCTCTTCGTTTCTATTGTTTTTTTTGTTTCTCAGAATACTCTCCCTTACGGTTTTAAAATTGATTTCTCTCTGTGTCTTCTTCCCCCCCTTTTGCTTGAATCTGTTGTTCTCCTTATATAGGCCCCTTCATCTTTGTTTTCTTACCATGGCCAGCTATGAGCTCTGGAAACATCACTCTCAATATTCCTAATTTATGATATGCACTTTCTGCTTTTTTGGTTTTCACTTTGACCTCTCTCTATTTTCTGGTCTGGCTGTTGCAGTGCATAGCTTGCAAGGCGGGCGTGCTATAACAAAGCAAATAAAATTTGGCCTTATGCAGTTTCTTTGGTGAAAAAAAGGAAAATATGATAAAAGAGACTACAACTTTTAGCTACAAATAGAAGATGTTTTTTATTTGTATTTTTTTGTAATTTTCGTTTTCTTATTTTATATATATTTTTAAACTTTGTGATGTTAAAATAGTTAAAATTAAATGCTAATAAAAGATTTTTTAATTTTTTTTCTAATAATAATTAATTAGACTAATAACAATAATTATAACAACAAGGTAACGAGCAATAAAATAAGCACACGTACTCAACGAGACGCGAATACGTGTGCGTAAAACAGAGTGTGTATCCGATTACAAATAAAATGTGTGTTCATTGAAAAACGACATATGTGTATAACGAAAACAAAATGCATATAAATGCACGTGTGCACAACGAGAATAAAAGGTGCAAGATTGTTAATGAACGCAAGTTAAACACGTGTGCACAGTGAGAAAAAAGTAATTGAGCGTTCTCACAAAAATGTGTTTCTTTTTTCTTTTTCTTTTTAATTTTTAAATTAATCGGACAAAATTAGGGTATAACACACCAAATCCTAATTTTCGAGTCAATACTGTCTCGTGAATTCAAGCATACACATAAGAAGAAGGATTTAATTAGTATACACTGTGTACAAATTGCTTATAACATCGACCAATCAGAAAATGACACATTATAAATAGGTTTGACTTTTATTCCATTTATCTTCAAAGTCGCACCTACCATGATTTCTTATTGGCTGACAGTGTAAAAAAATCTTTACCCTGTCGGTGCATATCAATTAAACTTTAAGAATAAACTGAGAGATAAGTTCTAGCACAGAAGATAAAAAAAAATCATAATCTAAATCTTGACATTTTCAACAAGATTAATTAGTTTAGAAATAAAAATAGACCGCGCTTATAATTTACTGCTAAATCTGGATAAATGATCAGATCTGATTTATCATGATCGCCATAGACTATGACAGATAAAAAAACCACAGCTAGTTTGAATACGATGCCCCTGAAATTTCAAATCCATAACGAATATAGCAAAAACACTGAAAAACTACACAAAATAAAAAGCACCAAAATTGGAGTTGGAGCTTTCAGAAATGATAAGAACCTTCCCTAAAAAGCAAAGAATATTCTTTATTACTGGTATGTATGTACATCCTTTGACTAATGTTAAAATTCCTTAATTGAAACTTTTCCAAGCTATGTGTTCTCTAACACTAGGGCGATTACCCTATGCATCGCACGGGCAATTGTGAATTTGTTGCTTATTAAAGAATATGATATCCATAGAAGATAAGAGAGAAAAGATTAAGAGGTTCTAATATTCATCAAAAGGAATTGATACAATTGATAAGAGTGTTTCTAAAATGATTACATGAAGCCTATTTATAGGCATGTACCAACTAATAACAAACTCACTTATAACTACCAACTATCTCCCTAACTACTAACTAACTATCTCTCTAACTTCTAACTAACTATATATCTAATAGTCCCCCGCAAGCTAGAAGTTATTCATAACACTTCTAGCTTGACATGAACAATAGAGAGATCATCAAACCCAAAGAAAATTACAATGATTCATATTAGGAAGTTAGTTTTAGATTCATCTAGATTATTCTTATGAGCAAAGAAACATTAGGTGCAATAGGAACCGCAAGAACATCTTTCTTGGCTTCTTGAAATGGTTCAAATATAATCCCAATTAATTGTGCTGGTGAATCTCTAGCAGCAAAAATTATCATAGTCTGCTTCTTCATGCCAAATTCTCCAAAGCAGTACACCATTATCATCACGGCAAAACCTTTGTGGATTTGAGCATGATAAAGATCCCACTGTTAAGCCAAGTGAACCCATGAGTGCAGCAGAAAATTTTCGTTGCGGAAACAAAAATAGAAACTAGATCAAGAGTCGATCCAAAAAGAGACATCAATTTTAGAAAATCGAAATCGCAAAGAGAAAAGGAATATCACGATCCAAACTGAAATTGGAACTCCGCTTCAGATCACAATCATAAAAAATCAAAATGAAAGGAGGAGAATGAAGCGGAATACAATACAGCGATGTGAAAGAACGCCAAAACGCGATGTACGGAAATGCGGAACACGCAACAGAGAAATTGAAATCGAAACTCAAGAAATAGGGAATCGAAATCAAGAAAGTGAAGGTTGAAGTCGCAAATCAACTAAGAAGACGAAAATGCAAATCAGGAAACGAAATTGCAAATCGCACATGAGGAAACTGAGTTGCAAATCGCGAAATAAAAAATGATAAAGAAATGTGATGCAACAGCACTGATTCAGAAGAATGGCGAACGCAAAATTAAATCGCGAAACAGAATCGCACGAGAAGAGTGCGAGAAGAAGATGAAGAATGGAATCAAAATGGATTCAAGAATAAAAAAGACAAATAGTAAAAAGAAAACGATTCGAAAATGATTATGAATCAAGATCTAATAAGAAGGAGATTGCAAAATCAGAATCAAAAAAGAAGAAATCGTGATGCGATGATCATGAAATCAGAATCACAAACGGAAAAATCGGAAACGCGATATTGAATTCAAGAACAAAACATAGGACACTAAGAAAAAAGAAAACAATGCGGATAAGTAAGGAAGAAAAGGAAATGAATGAGAAGAAAACAAATAAAACGAAAAAGAAACTGCAGCGGAATTCAGATTCAAGGTGGATACCATGTTTGCTCTGATACCATATTAAAGAATATGATATCCATAGAAGATAAGAGAGAAGAGATTAAGAGGTTCTAATATTCATCAAAAGGAATTGATACAATTGATAAGAGTGTTTCTAAAATGATTACATGAAGCCTATTTATAGGCATGCACCAACTAATAACAAACTCACTTATAACTACCAATTATCTCCCTAACTACTAACTAACTATCTCTCTAACTTCTAACTAACTATATATCTAATACTAACTATATATCTAATATTGCTAGTTAAACGATATGCATACACGATTATCCGTCAAAAAAAAATCTTTAACAATTTCGTAAAAAATATTTGTGAGTTTGGTATTTTTTAGTAACATTTTGGGTAAATTTTGTTTTCATTAGTAAAAGGAATAAGGAAAAATAATTAGAAAAACAGATTAGGTCGCAAAATGGTAATAAAGGGTGTAATTAGCAGTGGGGCTCGTATTATTAATACTGGGGTGCAGTAAACATAGTCCAATTCCCTTTTTTGGAAAGAGGCTTGCGTTACAAAAAAGGGCTTGCATAGGGGGTGTAGGAAATAAAACCGAAGGTGCAGTTAGTAATCTAATTTTGATTTTATTTTATTTTTTAAATAACTGAAATGAAAACGGTATAAAAGGAAAGGGGTAATTTGAAACCCAAATTTCTGTTTCTTAACTTCCTCTGCGCCGCAACATACACTTCCATGGAGAAAATGAGTTTTGCAGAGAGAGAAAATGAGAGAGAGAGGGCTCGCAAAAGTTACGGCCAGGAGACAGAGGGAGAAGAGGATGTCGGAGAGAGAAAGAGTGAGAGTTCGGCGGAAAGGGAGAGAGAGATGGAACTTGCCGGAAAGAGAGAAAAGTCTTTGACGGTGACGGGGAGCGCGCGTACACGGCGGCGTACTCCCCCGAAGACGGAATTTCCGGTGACGCTACTACTCTAACGACGATGGGGACGAGAAGAAGATGGTGCGGTTAGGCGTTTTGGTTCGCGCCGTTTCCGACGGTGTTTGAGGAAAATGGCCACCGTCTACGGTTGCCGGAATCGAAGGTATGTTTTTGCCATATTTTCCATTTTTAGTCATTTCTTCTACTTCCATTCTGATTTTTGTTCAATTTTATTTCTGATTCTTTTTAATTTAAATTCCTAAACCCTAATTTGTTAACTAATTGCTTTTTCTACAACCTAGTTTCTCAATAATCCTATTCCTCTAAATCAAAAGCCAGATCTGATTTTTGTTAAAAGAAACAACTGAGCCCTGATTTTCCGAATAATACTAATTGCAAAAATTTTACATAACACTAAATAAGTATTTACAAAATCTGGTCATGATTTTCTCTAGGTGATATGTTTATGAATTTTTTTAAAAGATAGTGTGAAATTGAATGATTTTGGATAAGCCAGTAGATGAGGGGTGCTCCCAATTACCAATGAAGAAATGAGTTTGAAATTGAATGATTGAATCCTTTGATCTAAGTTTTTTTAACTTGAAAAATAACTATCACTCCACATTTTCTTATCTGTAATTCGTGTTTAACCATCATAATATTTCTAATGTTCAGATTCTGTACTATATATTCAATGAAAGTAAAGGGAAACTGCTTTGTTTTTGTAATAACTAATGCTGAGCAGCATTGGAACCCCCTAGAAGGTTTTTGTAATGCCTAATGCTGTTGATACTGCTATGTTTAAGCCAGCATTGGAACGTCCCAAAGGATTGGAAATTGTTATTGTTGTTATTGGTCAATTGGTTGATCGTAAAGGAGCTGACTTGCTTGTTCAAGTTATTCTAGAAGTCGGTCGATTGCATCCTAACGTGAGTTGTCAACATACTTTCAGCTTGTTTTGCACAAAATTAAATACAATAAATTTATTTGGGTCTAAATTTCTGTCTAACATGAACATATACACATATACTTAATTTGAAGGTTTATTTCATAATTGGAGGTGATGGACCTAAGCGTGTGCGGTTGCAAGAGATGAGAGAAAAGATTTCTCTTCAATATCAAGTTAATTTGTTGGACGGCTCACAATGCACAAAATTGCGGCTCCAATTGTTTTGGAAATAAAGGATCCATGAGAAACAAGAATCTGCACATTAAATGCAAAAGTTATTGTTGGTTCCATATTGCCTCTTATAACAGCTCACAATTCTGCGTTTTCTTAATGGAATCATCCATTTATTAACCTATTCGACAGGGATGGATCCGGTGCAACTTTGGTGGCTTAACATATTATATAGTGCAGTATTATATTATATTTATTGGAACACGGGTTGTGAATTAAAAAGTCCCACATTGCTTGGACTAGGCACTTGAAGAGTGCTTATAAGTGGTGACTTCACACCTTTGGGAGATGAAACAGCTTATAAGTGGTGACTTCACACCAGACTTCACACCAGTGGAAAATGAAACAGCTGAACAGGAAGTACGAATTAAAACAGCCAAAGAAATACTACTTTGGAAGGAGCATGACTATCTTTGTAAGAATTTCATTCTCAATGGACTAAGTGATGATCTTTATGATTATTACAGCACCTGCAAGTCCGCCAAAGAAGTCTGGAATGCTCTGAAAAAGAAATATGATACTGAGGAAGCAGGTACTAAAAAATATGCTGTGAGCCGCTACCTCAACTACAAGATGACAGATAACAAATCTGTAGAGACTCAGTCACATGAGTTACAGAAAATAGCTCATGAAATTATCTCTGAAGGCATGGCCTTAGATGAACAATTTCAAGTAGCTGTTATTATTGACAAACTTCCTCCTGCCTGGAAGGAATTCAAGAATTCTCTCAGGCACAAGACCAAAGAATTCTCTTTGGAAAGTTTGATTACTCGACTCCGGATTGAGGAGGAATCTCGGAAGCAAGATCAGAAAGAAGAAGTATTGTTTCTTCCAAACAAGAAACCAGGAGCGGTTTTGAAGCCAACTGGCAAACCTTTCAAGAATCAGAACCGTAACCAGATTCAAAAGAACCGCAACAACAAGAATGGGAACCCTCCAAAGGTCCCAAATGCTAAGACTCACCACCACCACCTAAGAATGATGCTGTTCCCTTCGTTTGTTTCAAATGTGGGAGACCAGGTCATATGGCACGCAAGTGTAGGAACGGGCCAAGCCTTGCTCCGCAGGCTAACCTGACTGAAGAGCATTTCACTGCTATGATCACCGAAATCAACATGGTTGGTGGATCTGATGACTGGTGGAATGATACTGGATCCTCTCGCCACGTATGCAATAACCGTGCTATGTTTAAAACATACAAGGCAGTTGAGGATAAGAAAGTGTTGTTGGGCGATGCTCACACCACTATTGTTGCAGGTATTGGAGATGTTGAGCTGAAGTTCACCTCTGGAAATACTCTAATCTTGAAGGACGTGATGCACACTCCAGAGATAAGGAAGAATCTGGTTTCAGGTTTCCTGCTGAATAAGGCAGGGTTTACTCAGACTATTGAAGGGGATTTGTATACCTTGACTAAAAATGGGATTTTTTGTTGGGAAATGGTACGCCACTGATGGCATGTTCAAATTGAATGTTGAAATTAATAAAGTTTTTCCTTCTGCTTATATGTTGTGTGATTTTAATATTTGGCACTCTCGTTTATGTCATGTCAATAAGCGCGTTATTTCGAATATGAGCAATTTAGGATTAATTCCGAAAGTATCGTTAAATGATTTTCATAAATGCGAATTTTGTAGTCAAGCCAAAATTACGAAAGCGTCACACAAAGGCGTTATAAGAGAATCAGAGCTGTTAGATTTGATACACTCTGATATTTGCGAACTAGACGGAACGTTGACCAGAAATGGTAAACGCTATTTTATCACTTTTATTGACGATTGCTCAGACTATACCTTTGTATATCTTATGAAAAATAAAAGTGAAGCGCTTGACATGTTCAAAATCTTTCTAATAGAAATTGAAAATCAATTTGAGAAAAAGATAAAGCGTTTTCGAAGTGATAGAGGAACTGAGTATGATTCCCAATTATTTAATGACTTTTATAAGTTGAATGGGATCATACATGAAACGACTGCACCATATTCACCTGAAATGAATGGTAAAGCAGAAAGAAAAAATAGAACCCTTACTGAATTGACGGTTGCCATTATGCTCAACTCTGGAGCTGCAACTCACTGGTGGGGGGAAATTTTACTAACTGTATGTTATGTACTAAACAGAGTTCCTAAGTCTAGGAATAAAATTTCTCCTTATGAAATAATAAAGAAAAGACAACCAAATGTGTCTTATTTTCGAACATGGGGCTGTCTAGCCTATGTAAGAATCCCAGACCCTAAGAGAGTTAAACTTGCCAGTAGAGCCTATGAATGTATATTCATTGGTTATGCAGTGAATAGCAAAGCATACAGGTTTTATGACCTTAATGCAAAAGTGATCATAGAGTCAAATGATGTTGACTTCTATGAAAGTGAATTTCCCTTTAAATCAAGAAATAGTGGGGGCACCGGAACTGGTCAAGTTGCATTGCCTAGGAACGTTGAAAACAACGAAGAAAGAGAAATAGAGCCTCGAAGAGGTAAGAGAGCACGTGTTGCTAAAGACTATGGACCTGACTATGAGGTCTATACATTAGAGGAGGATCCTACGAGCCTTCAAGAAGCTCTGTCTTCATTGGATGCTGATTTGTGGCAAGAAGCCATAAATGATGAGATGGATTCTCTAGAGTCTAACAAGACATGGCACTTAGTGGACTTGCCTCCTGGTTGCAATCCCATTGGTTGTAAATGGATCTTGAAAAAGAAACTAAAACCTGATGGCACTGTTGATAAATACAAGGCTCGCCTTGTAGCCAAAGGTTTTAGACAAAGAGAGAATATAGATTTCTTCGACACATACTCGCCCGTTACAAGAATTACATCTATAAGGGTACTAATTTCGATGGCCGCTATTTATAACTTAGAAGTACACCAAATGGATGTAAAAACTGACTTTTTAAATGGCGAACTAGAAGAAGAAATCTATATGGAGCAACCTGAAGGGTTTGTAGTTCATGGGCAAGAACACAAGATCTGCAAGTTGGATAAGTCTCTGTATGGTCTAAAACAAGCTCCTAAACAATGGCACGAGAAGTTTGATAATGTGATCATATCGAATGGGTTTAAAGGGAATGAAAGTGACAAATGCATTTATTACAAAACCGAGAATGACATTTGCACTATCATATGTCTCTATGTAGACGACCTACTCATATTTGGATCAAACATTCATGCTATTGATAAAGTGAAATCATTGTTGTGCAACAACTTTGATATGAAAGACCTCGGAGAAGCCAGTGTGATACTTGGCATTAAGATCACTAGGTCCAAGAAGGGAATTTCTTTGGATCAATCTCATTACATTGAGAAGATCTTAAAGAAATATAATTATTTTGATTGTAAACTTGCGTGTACACCATATGATCCGAGTGTCAAGCTCTTTAAGAACACTGGTGACAGTGTAAGACAAACGGAATACGCGAGCATCATTGGCAGTCTAAGGTATGCCACTGATTGTACTAGACCCGACATTGCCTATGTTGTGGATTGTTGTGCAGGTTTACTAGTCGACCTAGTATAGAGCATTGGCATGCTATTGAAAGAGTCATGAGATACCTGAAAAGGACCATGAATCTTGGATTACACTATCAGAGATTTCCAGCTGTACTTGAAGGATACAGTGATGTTGATTGGAATACTCTATCTGATGATTCCAAAGCTACTAGCGGCTATATATTCAGTATAGCCGGTGGTGCTGTCTCCTGGAAATCAAAGAAACAGACCATATTGGCTCAGTCCACTATGGAGTCTGAAATGATAGCACTGGCCACAGCCAGTGAAGAAGCTAGTTGGTTAAGATGTCTACTAGCAGAGACTCCCTTATGGGAAAAACCGATGCTAGCTGTGTTGATCCACTGCGATAGTACCGCGGCTATTGCAAAAATAGAGAATCGTTACTACAACGGTAAGAGACGACAAATACGTCGTAAGCACAGCACAGTTAGAGAGTTAATTAATGTCAAAAGGAGCTGTGAGAGTGGATCATGTACGCACAGATCAGAACTTAGCCGATCCTTTGACAAAAGGGTTAGCCAGAGAGAAAGTCCACAATACATCTCAGAAGATGGGACTACTGCCTTTAGAACCATGAGTCACTCACGATGGTAACCCGACCTAAAAGACTGGAGATCCCAAGAATTAGGTTCAATGGGTAATAACAAGTTGTGATGAACATGCTATTGAAAGAAAAGAAGCATGAGTCCTGAAGCGAAGTAGGCTGAGATAATAGAAACTCTTAATGAGATCTATACTCTATGTGGAGTGGAGTACCTAGCTACAGGAGTACTCTTGATAGACTCACCTTTGTGAATGTGGAAGTGGGGGCCGCTCCCTATGGAATTTTGGGCAGAAATTCCTAGAGCGTTCACTAAACTGGGATAGACGTGCATGGCCATAAAAGCACGGGCATTTGAGAATACACCTATTGAAAGGGTTGTGTGTGGTTTTGACGATTAGAGATAGAGTTCAAGACTACGAGTCACTCTTGTTGAATCTAAATCTTAACCGCTATGCAAGGTTCAAGTCGTATGACACCTCTGCTTATGCACAATCCTATAGAGGCGTTTGACGCAAATTCTGGAACTTCCTTTTAAATTCAAGTGGGGGATTGTTGGAACATGGGTTGTGAATTAAAAAGTCCCACATTGCTTGGACTAGGCACTTGAAGAGTGCTTATAAGTGGTGACTTCACACCTTTGGGTTGGGTCCCAAAGGGTACCCAGTTTTGTAAACGGGCAAGCACGCACACCATCTGACCACCACACGCGCGCGCCGTCCGTCCGTCCGACCGGCCGGGCCGGGCTTGGCTTGTGTAAATAAATTTTTCGCGAAAATAATTAATAATTATTTTATTTTTTGGTGCGTCGCATCCAGATTCGTTGAACCGTCCGGATACAATGAACTAACCGTTCCGTCATTATCCAACAAGACTTGCGCAGCAAGCCGGTTAGACGCCTATAAATAGGCCCCTCCCTCAGTTCATTCTACACACCGCTTGACGTTAAATCATACCTCAAGCTCTCTCTCCTTTCTCGAAATTTCTTCTTTTCTACTCCGGCCTACGAGCCATTCTTTTAGAGTGATCTACGGATCATATTTCAGAGTGATCTACGGATCATAATTCAGAGTGATCTACGGATCATATTGAGGTGTATTTCTAGAGCGATTATACACTGTGCAGTGATAATCGTACTGGGCTGTTTTATCCTGAGGACGGCGTGGTTGATAGTCTGCTTGCACCTTGAGCAGTACCGCGAAACGTCTTAAAGAGAGCGACCTAGTCCGCGACTCAACCCGGTAATTTCTTCGGTATATTTCTAAAAACTCCGCAACAACAATATTATATAGTATTACATTTGAATACGTGTAATCCTGTAACCGAATTTGGCTCAATTTTGAATACGTGTAAGAACATTTTATTTTTGACACAAAACTATGCGGTCAGTTTCATCCGGAGGCAAGCTAACTTTGTTGTCCATACTCTAGCACGAGCATCAAAGGATTTCGCTAGCTCCCAAGTCTATGATTTTGAATGAAATAATATATAACTTTTCCATTAAAATGAATGTCAACAGTTTTGACTCATGGATGGTTTATGCGAATAAATACTTTTTGAGAAGTGAATAAATAGAATCTTAATGATTTTTCTTATTGTTTTCTTATAAATGAGGATTTTTTACGCATATATACGGGGATTTTATCGATACAGGTAAGTTATTTGTGGAAAATTATTTCCTATTATCATACCTAACCCAATTTCTTGTTGAGATATCATGGTACAAAATAAACTTATTCTAAATTTTTAAAGTAATTATATGGGCTACCCAATTTAATGGATGTATTGATCCATCGGCTATTCGAATATTTAAAGGTTTTTATAAATTTCTCATTTATTTAGTTTTTTTTTTACCAATTTTTCCTCATTTATTAGACAATGTTTTTTCCAGTACTTTTACTAAAAAAAGTTTGTGAAACAAATTTAGGATGAGAGAATATTGCTCCGATCAAAATAATCTTTTTTTTATTATTATTTTAACATTTACGAAAAAAATCATATTTATCTAACTCTAACATGAAAATTCACCTAAGAATTATTAAATAGATACCTAATCGTTGACAGCGTTGGGACACTGCGTGAGTCGTCCGCGAGAGTCCGATACCAAAAAAAAGTAGATACCTAATCGTTGGGGGTTTTTATACAAGGTATTTTTATCATTTAATAACAGAATTATTAAATGTTGTTCAAAAACAGAAATTATGTGCTTATCAAAAAAATATATTAAGTTATAAAATACTATCATTCAAATATTTGACCGTTTACTTTATTTCATAAAGTTGAAAATTTTCACTAGAAAACAAATGAAATTATAGGAGTCAAAAAAGTAAACAAGGGGTTCCGTCACCTACTATTTGTTTTATTTTTCTGGGCAATTACTAGTTGACTAATTTTTAGTTAGCAAAATTAAAGTAAAATCGGAAGGGGAAAACCTCTTTAATAAACTAATCATTCAAGACAATAGTTTTCTGTCCACTGCAGGAATCAAACTCGGGAGCACTAAGTCGACTCCGTGTCCCAAGGTAGCTTATGCCAGTAGACCAATGATGTTGGTTTGTAAAATATATAGTTAAATAATTGTGGATTGAAATTAAATTATAGCTATAAATTAAATAAGAAGATTATAAAATTTAAAAAGAATATTGACAAAAAACGTTGAAATTAAACATCCATAGATAATGGGAAGAAAATGTCTAAAATTTTTAATAATATAATCCATATTTATCAAATGTAAATATAAAAACTTAGCCCATAATAAGAAAGAAAAGAAGACAACACAATTAAAAACTAAAACATGTGGGTATCATGCATGGTTGTATGAAAACTCATGATAAAATAGGAGCAATTATACAAAGTTGAAAGAAGATGGTGGAGGTTGTATTATAAATGTGGTTGAAGTTTCCGTTGAAAGAAGATAAAATTTAAACACCAGTTAAAATATGTTTTTAATACCGTTTGATGCGAAAAGACAAAAATAAAGAAGACAACACAAATAGAAAGTGAAACACGCGGGTATCGTGCAGGGTTAGATGAAAACCACAAATAAAATAGAATCATCTATAGAAAGTTGAAAGAGGACGATGAGAGATCTATTGTAAACGTGGCCGAAATTCTAGTAAATAAAAATTAAATTAAAAAACTATAAATTAAATAAAAATATTATAAAATTAAAAAGAAACATTAACAAAGACATTGAAATTCAACATCCACAGATAATAAGAAAAAAACGTAAAGAATATTAATAACAACAAATACATTGAAATTAATCATCCATAGACAATTAGAAGAAAAAGTTTAAAAAACTTTAATAACGTTATCTATATTTATCAAATGTAAATATAAAAACTTAATACATAATTAAAGAGAAAATAAGACAACATAATTAGAAAGTGAAACCCGTACGTATAGGTATCATGCAGAGTTTGATTTAAAACCACCAATAAAATAGAAGCACATATACAAAGTTGAAACTATTTTTGAAGAAAAAAGTTCGCATATTTGAATAAAATAGAAGCACATAGAAACACTATTTAGTATCGCACTACATATTTTGTCACAAATTTTTTCCACCAAACGGGTTTTTGAGGAATGAGCTTTGTGTATCCGAACATGTAAAAAAATTTGAATCCTAAAGTAACTCAACAAATTGTTTGGCATCACATTTTACATATTTTGTCACGTATTTTTTTTTGTTTTTCGTCAAACAGGTTGTTGAGGAACAAACTTCACGTATCTGAACATATAAAATTTGTTCTGGACCCTAAAATACCCCAAAATTCAATGTTGGCATCACACTTTATCTATTTTGTCACAAAGCTATTATTTTTTTTGACCAAACCAGTTATTGAGGAAAAAACTTCGGGTGTGTGAACAGCTAATTTTTTTCTGAATCCTAAGTGCGTCAACACACACGGGTTAACATCGTACTTTACGTATTTTGTTAAAAAAATATTTTTTTCACCATCGAGTATACCAAAGCACACTGTTTAGCATATCATTTTATGTATTTTGTCATGAAATTAAATCTTTTTTTCACCAAATCGATAATTGATAAACAAAATTCGCATATTTAAACATCTAAAATTTTTCGAGACCCTAGAGTACTCGTTAAAATATTAAAAAGAAAAAAATGGAAAACATAAATAAAAAAGATGACAAAACAAAAAAAACAAAAAGAAAAAAAAACTAAAGTTAAAAAAAAAAGTGCGGCAATTCCCGCACGGGGTTGGCTAAATTCTATCGTACTAATATCTCATTATGCTTGAATACAAATTTTGCACTGGTCAACACTGAGTTTGTCAACTGTGAGAATCAAAATCAGGAGCACGGGATCGACTACTGGGCCCCAGGGTAACCTGTGCCATTGGGCAAATGGTGTTAGTCTCCAAAATATAAAATCTAATAACTGTGAATAAAAATTAAATTATAAATATAAATTTTAATCAAAAGATTATAAATTTTAAATAGAACATTAACCTTTGATAAAATAAGAAGAAAAAGTCTAAAAAAATTTAATAATATAATCCACATTCATCAAATGTAAATAAAAAAAATTAACCCATAATTAGAAAGAAAAAAAGACAACATAATTAAAAAGTGAAACACGTTGGATTTCAAGCATGGTTGAAGGAAGTCCATGATAAAATAGGTGTAGTTATACAAAATTGAAAAAGATTTTGGAGATTTTATTGTAAATGCGACTCAAGTTCCTATTGAAAGAAGATCATGAAGGTTGTATTGTGAATGTGGCTGAAGTTCCCACAGGAGTCAATGCAGCAATGTTGTACTCGAATTTTAAAGAAAGATAAAAATATAAACACCAACTAAAGAATGGTTTAAATACCCGTTGGTACGAAATGACCAAAACATAGAAGAAAACACAAATAGAAAGTGAAACACGTGGTATCGTGTAGTGTTGGATGGAAATTACAAATAAAATATAAGCACCTATAGAAAGTTGAAAGAGTACGATTGAGGGACCTATTGTAAATGTGACTAAAGTTTACGTAAATAAATATTTTTGAGACTTACGTAAATATTTATTTACGTAAAAATTTGCATATTTAAACATTTTAAATTTTTGAGACCGTAAAGCAGCTCTTAAAATATAAAAAAAAAAGAAGAAAAAACTGAAGTAAAAACCAAAGGGTGCTTTTAGGTTGAGGGAGCAAATTAAATCCGTCATCGATAACCACTAAAATTGATCGTAGGATATTGTGTAAAAAGCTATTAGTGGTTAAGATTGAATCAACTTGTATTAAATCTCAACCGTTGATGAATTTTTATACTACATCCTACAGTCATATTTAATGGTTCTGAGGAATTTGATTTGTTCCCTCACCCTAAAAGCACTCAAAAACAAAAAAGGAAAAAAAAGTAAAGGAAAAAAGGAAGAAGATAAAAAAAGGAAGAATAGAAAAAAAAAGACTGAAGTCTGGCTAAATTCTATCGTATAATTAAATCTTTTCGAAAGACTAATATTCCATCGTGCTTGAAAACAAATTTTGCACTGGCCAACACCGAGTTTGTCAACGGTGAGAATCAAACTCAGGAGCACGGAATCGACTCACGTACCCCAGGATAGCCTATCCCATTGGGCAAATGGTGTTAGTTAGCAAAATATAAAATCTAATAACAGTGAATAAAAATTAAATATAAATATAAAATAAATAAAAAGGAACATTAACAAAGACGCACATGTTCTATAGATAAATAAGAAGAAAAAATCTAAAGAATTTTAATAGCATAATCCACATTCATCAAATGCAAATATAAAAAATTAACCCATAAATAGAAAAAGAAGACAACACAATTAAAAAGTGAAACATGCTGGGTATCATGCATGGTTGAAGGAAAACCCATGATAAAATAGGAGTAATTATACAAAGTTGAAAAACATTATGAAGGTTTTATTGTAAATGTGACTGAAGTTCCCGTTGAAAGAAGATCATGAAGGTTGTATTGTAAATGTGGCTGAAGTTCTCACGGGAGTCAATTCAGCAACGCTGTACTCGAATATTAAAGAAAGATAAAATATAAACACAAATTAAAGAATGGTTTTAATACCCGTTGGGGCAAAATGAGCAATATAAAAAAGAAAACACAAATAGAAAATTAAACACGTGGTATTGTGTTGGGTTGGATGGAAATTACCAATAAAATAGAAGCATTTATAGAAAGTTGAAAGTGTGCGACTGAGGGATCTATTGTAAATGTGACTGAAGCTTCTGTAAATAAAAATTAAATTAAAACTATAAATTAAATAAGAATATTATAAAATTAAAAAGAAAAGGTTATTGAGAAACGAACTTCGTGTATTTGAACATCTAAAAAAAATTTTGGGACCCTAAAGTACCCTAAAATACACTATCATCGCACTTAATGTATTTTTTCACAAACTTATTGTTTTTTACCAAACCGGTTATATACGAAAAAGCTTTTGATATTTGAAAAGTTAATTTTTTTTCGATTCCCAAAGTACCTCAAAACACATTGCTTAACATTCCACTTTACGTATTTTGTTACAAAATAATTTTTTTCACCATCAAGTACACCAAAGCATGCTTTTTAGCATATCACTTTACGTATTTTTTTATGAAATTAATTTTTCCCATCCAATTGATTATTTAAGAACAAAATTTATATATTTAAATATTTAAAATTTTTCGACACAGTAAAGTACTTATAAAAATACAAAATAAAGAAAAAAACTGAAGAAAAAACAAAAAGTAACAAAAAAACTGAAAAAAAGAAGAAGAGAAAAAAAAAAGAAACAAAAAGTAAAATAAAAAAATTGAAATAAATTTGTTAAAAAAAAAATGAAATAAAAAAAACAAAAAAACTTGTCACTTGCGCGCGCAAGTGACAAGCTGCATTATATCTTAAGATATAGCTAACTTGCTACTAATCACAGCAATCATATGAATTATTTGCGATCCTCAAAATTAAAATGGCAATTTCGCCATCTTTCATTCCCTTCTTCATTATCACCTAAGTAATAATATTATCACACACAAGAACAAGTGCCGCTGAATTAATCTGTAAAACCACGTCCTGTGACAGCAGCGTTTCTATCCAATTCCCGTTTCGATTAAAAGAAGCGAATCAAAGCTATATGTGTGGTTACCTAGGTATTTTTATCATTTAATAACAGAATTATTAAAAGTTGATCAAAAACAGAAATTATGTCCTTATCAAAAAAATATATTAAGTTATAAAATACCATCATTCAAATATTTGACCGTTTACTTTATTTCATAAAGTTGAAAATTTTCACTAAAAAACAAATGAAATTATAGAAGGAGTCAAAGGAAAAATAAACAAGGGGTTCTGTCACCTACTATTTGTTTTCTTTTTCTGGGCAATTACTACTATCATATGTCTAAGTTGCTATTAATCACAGCAATCATATGAATTCTTTGCTATCCTCAGAATCAAAATGGCTTATTTGCCATCTTTCATTCCCTTCTTCATTATCACCTCAGTAATAATATTATCACACGCAAGAATAAGTGCCGCTGAATTAATCTGTAAAAGCACGTCCTGTGATAGCAGCGTTTCTATCCAATTCCCGTTTCGATTAAAAGAAGCGAATCAAAGCTATATGTGTGGTTACCCAGGTTTTGAACTCACATGTAGCAAAAAGATTTTCAGCGAACCAATTCTCACTCTTCCAGAATCAGGTGACTTTGTGGTCAAACGTATATCTTTAGAGGATCAAATGGTTTGGGTTAACGACCCTAACAAGTGTCTTCCACAACGTTTTATGGATAACCATGGATTAAATCTCAGAGGTTCTCCGTTTCGATTAAGTGATTATTATACACTTGTTGATTTCTCTTTTCTCAAGTGTCCTTCTAATTCAACTGTGTCGTCTATTGTACGGCCTATAAGTTGTTTGAAGTTAAATAACAGTGATGACAACAACGTTAATTATTCAGTGGTGGCTATGATGTCTAATCCTCCGTTTTCTACGCCGTGGAGTTCATCGTGTGAATTTATTTCATCGGCTTCTATACCGGTGGAAGATACGACTTGGTTGTTTTGGACTGATTATCATTCTGATATACCGTTGCAGTGGGAGAATCCTGATTGTGGAACTTGTGAAGAAAGTGGAGGACGATGTGGCTTTCTTGGTGATTCTCTCTTTCAAGTTTCTTGTTTTGATCTCCCCACCCAAGGTAAATTCTTAATCTTAGCTTTTCATTTCTTTCAATTTTACTAGGACAGTTTGTTTTTTATCAGATTGTTAAAGATAATTTTTTGAGGACAATTCTTTTTTATTGTGTTATTGGTATGAATACAAGTCAAAAAATATGCCCTTAATTTTCCTTCCCCTTCTTTTTTGTTGGTTTCTAGACGAAGTGACAATCACCATTAGAAACTCACGCACACAACTCTGAGGTTTTAAGTTCAAACTCGGGACATGAAATTCAACGTAATAATTTTGACATTTGCCAGTTAAACTAGGTCTTATAGATCCCTTCCCCTTCTAATTGTAAATGGCGTGGATAACTCAAACCAACTCATTTAATACTTGCAATAAATTAATGTTTATTCATTATTATTTTATTCTTTAAGGTGAATTTCTTGCTTTAACATAGTAGGCCTTACAAGGTTTTGTTTTAATAAGTAAGAGTCTCACTTGTTACCTATCAAAGCTTTTTTTAGATTTTTTTTTGTTGAGGAAAAAGGGGGTTAACACCCCACTAAAGCTTTTTTTAGATTTGATAAAGCTTTTTGGAAAGACCTATTAACTTATTTAAAGGTACTTAACTCTAAGTTGGTTACGACTAAACCTTAATGCATGATATACTATAAATATAGATGTTTGTGTTGTTTGACATAATCTTTCTAAAAGTGCAACATGACATAAAACCCTTTTTTAAAATGTATTTTGCAGTAAATCATTTTTTTTGACAAATTGCAGTCAATTATTTAAGCTTATCAAGTTTATGTAGACAAATATCTTTAACTCTTTAGAAGGATAATTTGGTTTTAACACATTATGATAAAGATCTTATTGTGTAAAACTTTAAAAAAGTTGTTATCACGTAGCTTCTACTTAAATTTAAATAGAATAGTCTCTTATTTGTAATAGAAATCATGACTTCGTCTGTTTAGTTAAAAAAGTATAGCTTGGACTTGGCCTTAAGGCCATCAGCTTATGTTAGGATAGTCTAGCATATTTTCACTCCTAGAGCCAAAGGCGAGGAAATGGGAAGAGAGCAAAATCTCTCATAAGTTAATTTTCGCTCCCTAAGAAAGAGATATATAGGTTCATAAATAATGTTATTGGGATAAATATATTTCCCCAACAATTATTGAAATTATTAGTAGAAGTGAATATTTATTCCAACAATAAATCATGTTGTTGGGAGAAACGTTGACTTTTGCTAAACTTTAGCAACATAAAATCTTGTTGGCATAAATATTTATATTTTATAACAACTTTATATTTTAGCTACTAAATAGTTGTATTATTCCCAACAAACTTGGTTGTTGTTTGGATAAATTTGTTTTCATAATCATAACAATAATAATATTGTTGAGAAATGAATTTTTTTTCAAAACAACTTGCAAATATTGATAAGAGATGCATATTTTCACCAACAACCTTATTATCGTTGTAAAAAAGTTGTTGTCAAAATTATTTATTCTTGACTAGAAACTTATCTTACACATAATTCCCAAGGATCCTAATTTTACATTAGCTTCTTACTTTTATTTTTTCCTCTCTTCTTTTGGTGGCTTTATATATGTAGGACTTTCGAAAAAAGTCAGATTTGGTTTAAGTTTAGGACTGGGAATGCCTGGACTATTGGGTATAATTGTGCTTACGTGGATGTTATGCATAAAAAAGAACACCGTGGATCAACGGCGTGAAAGGAGCACTGAATTTTCCACCCTAGTAATACCGTCTCCTCCTGTTATGGTTATGGGCCTTGATGGGGCAGCAATAGAACAATATCCGAAAATCCAGCTTGGTGAAAGTGGACGATTACCCAAGCCCAATGACAACATTTGCGCTATATGTCTTTGTGAATACCAGCCGAAGGAAATGTTGAGAACAATACCAGAGTGCAATCACTATTTTCATGCGAATTGTATAGATGGATGGCTCAAGATGAATGCTACTTGCCCTTTGTGTCGAAATTTGCCTGAGACACCCACTTCATTGCCTTCGGTTTTGCCTTCGTTTCCAAGACAAGAAGAGGATACACAGATGATTAGGTGAAATGTCAAATTTGAGTGGGTAGCAAGTTGATTTTGTTTGGGTACATTTTGTTGATTATTTCTAAAGACATATCTGGATAAGTCTTGAATACACACATACACATTTACTTAGGATAAAATTAAATACTTCTTCAAATATGTCTTTAGAAATAATCAACAAAATAGGATGTATTCAAGTCACCTATAATTACAAACATACACATTTACTTAGGATTGATTTTTGACCTAGTAGAGCATAACACGAGAGTTGTAATTATAGGTGACTTGATCAGGTCAACCTACTTGAATGCTATAATTTTCTATATGTACCCAAAAAAGAACAGATGCTGGAATCAAAAACAAGAAAGAAAAATACATCAATGTTGATTTTATAATGTTAAGACACTTGACAACTAGTACTAAACAATATTAATTCAATAATAGAAACATGATTCAATAGTAATTCAATAATAGAAACATGATTGGGATAATATGACACACAAAGGCATGCAACCATCTTCTATTAAAGAAACATTATTAGTAATTATTTGACCGGAAAAACGTTATTGGTAAATTCCTGTAGACTGAACATGTTTATCAAGGTAGGTTAAATTTAGAAGACTTTACTTTTACTGGTATTTAATTAAATTTGGTTAATCGAAGGACCTATTTAAAAAAAGTTGATTTTACAGTGATCTTTTTAAAAAAAAATTTTTGGCAGGGACTAAAATCAAAAGACACTATATTTACAGGGACTAAAAACATATTTAAACCTAAGAAAAATTAGAGTGGTTAGAATGGTTTGGATGACTTTTTACTAGCTTAAGTATATCTATGTTAGTTTATCATCGTCAATGGGGATGTAGCTCATATGGTAGAGCGCTCGCTTCGCATGCGAGAGGCACGGGGTTCGATTCCCCGCATCTCCATTAACAACATTTTAGCGTTTTATGAATCCATCATAGATAATTCGTTGTTTTATTTATTTATTTATTTATTTATTATCTCATTAAAAATTTGAACATTATCCATCTCTATCCGCTCTGTAGCCACCACAAAAATAAACATTCTCGCTCAAATTGGGTTGCTTCTTCCAACTTCCCAGTGCCTCATCCATCCCTCGCCGGACGAAACCCACAGCAATGCGGTAAACTAACAATAACAATAACAATATCAGCACATCGCCGTAGCGAAAATTAGTTCATTTCTGCTATGATTCTAAACGTATCCACTCCTTCATTCTCTCGCTTACTTCCTCACCCTTCTTCTTCTGTTCTTCTCAAACTCTCTGAAAACTCTTCTTGCCACAACAATACCAACGCTCCTTATCCCCTTATCTTCTTCCCTACTTCATCGCTTCCTAAACAACCATCCAGGTTCCTCAACGCCAAAGCTTCCATCAGTGAGAGCCAAAATGAAACCTCTGATTCCGACCCATTGGATCAACGGCTTCTACTCCGAATTGCCGTCGCCGCCAAAGACGCCGACGAGGCATTGCAGATAATCGCCGACAACTCTTCCAGAAACAGCGGCGTCGTTTCAACTTCCGATTCTTGCTCCATTATTTCCGCCGCACTTAACCGGAATAATCATCAACTTGCTTTGTCCGTTTTCTACGCCATGCGCACCACTTTTCATCAAGGTTATTTTTCTCTCTCTATTTATTTCACTCTTGTTTGTTGTTTTGGCCATTGCAATTTGATTTTGATGACGCGTGTGTTTGTGTATACTGTGACTAGTTGGTGAGAATGATACTTTAATTGAGAGATGGAAGTGGTCGAGGCCAAATGCACGTGTTTACAGAGTGTTGATTCAGGGTTTGGCGGCATCGTTGAGGGTTTCGGAAGCTCTTAGCGTCATTAAATATATCTGTGAGGTGGGCGTGTCTACTGGTGAGGAGGTATGCTTAAACAATTTTCGTGTTTACTCTGTTCTCTCGAATTTTCCATGGAATGATACTGCGTTGAATCACTATGCACATGTATTGTAATGGATTCGGCTTTGGAATATTAATATTGACTTGGATGTTGACAAAATTGGACTTGTTTCTGACCCTAATGAATGTCAACAGTTTTGACTCATGGATGGAAATTATGTGTTGAATATCATGGCAGGTTCGCTTTGGGAAGATAGTTAGGTGTCCTAGTTGTCGGATAGCTGTTGCTGTTGCACAGCCACAGCAAGGTATTCAGGTATTTATTCCCTTGCCTATACCTAGCATTACTGTTACTGGATGCAGATTCTCTGCAGTCTCCACTCTCTATCTCTCTCTACTTCTAATTTTTTTAAAAATATCAAAGGTCAAGATTCATTTAAAAGTGCATCTAATGCTTACTAACATGAGGGACTGCCGTGACTGCAGTCGATTTCACGACTGCAGTGAATCACGGTCCGGGAAATGAGTGTTATATAGTGTGTCGCTAGCCGTGCGTCACTAGCATAGCATTCTTTAACACAATTTCCGAACACATACTCTCTTATTGCTTGAATTTCCGATGAGTTGTACTCAAAATAGTGTGATAGAGATTGTGACGCTAGTATTTCTCTTGTGCAATTCATTAACCCTGAGTCCTTGGGATAAGTCAAGTCAAGAATGGTGAGCTTGTCTTTCAATTTCCATTTTAATGAAAAAGTAAATTGTGTATCCGCGTCCTCTCCTTGGGTCTAGATAATAAGGATAATTAACTTCCATGACCTTGCCAAGCTTCCATTCCATTCTTAATAGGCTAACATTTGGTCCAAATGTACGATGATAGTGCCTTGTAAATTAGATAATTTTAATGATCAATTTGTTGATTGGAGAGTGATTAAGAAAAAGTAGAGTCTATTTGTTTCCCGTAATAAGCTCATAGACCTTTATTCCACAACTTGTTCTCTTTCACTTGTCTTCAATTTCGTGGGTGAAATTTGTTACATGCTTGACTACTGTATTGTTGACAGTTCTTATCTCATGAACAAAATTCTTTGATGGGATTTTGTTTAATGAAAATTGATCGTCACTCCGCATTATGTGCAAAACCAGAAATAAGTTCTTTTCATTAGTGTCAAGTGATTTTCTTTTATGCTTCTTTGTTGAGATATATGAGGAGGACATAAAAATTTCTGTTGCAGATAGTATCTTGTGCAAAGTGTCGCTACCAATACGAACTTGTTTCAGGGGATATAGTTGGTATTCAATCAGAAGAAATCAGGTTGGTTTGTCATATCATTCTATTCTATTATTTTATTTCATATAACCAATTCACTAAAAAACTCAAACTTAAAATAAGTTTGATTAGCATTGCTAGTATGGTTTTTTCTTTTTATTTTCTTGTAATTAGGATATGTTAAATATTAGCTCAACTTTTAGTTTCCGCTATTCTGTGAATGCTATAGTTGCGGTGGGAAGTACCACATGTAAGTCCTTTCCTTTTTGTTAATCTATTAATATGTATGTGTGTGGTGTTGATCATGGAGTATTCGCTTTCTCTAAGGATCTCCTCCTGCCGAACGCAGCATGGATATAACAGCATGGGAAAGGGGGTTAAGATTCGTGAAACTGATGAAGCAAAGAATTCCTTCTGCTGTTCATTCTATTGTGGTATATACACTCCACTCATCTTTGGCATCTTATTGTGAGGTTGTATTCTGATTATATAGTCATGCAAGAGTTGTAATTGAGGACCTATATATGACTTATGTATCAGTTGGTTAGTTGTGAGAACCCAGTGACCAATGAATACCTATTGATGAACTTTGTTTTCTAGAACCCAGACCACTACAGTTTGAGTTCTACAAATACTCGCCCAGCCATCTAGTGGTAGTTTTTTTTTCGTTCTGCCAAATGACTTCTCAAAAGGGATTTTTATATACCTATGTTGAACCCTTCTGCTCAATGTTGGATTGGAAATGCTTCTTCTGTGATATTACCCCAGACTGAACCTCATTTGGAGATACTCGAGAGTTTTTTTATTTTGTGCAGTTTTGTCAGCGTGTTATCGATTTCTAGCTTTCTTTTCTATATGATTACCAGTTACCGTCTTCATTTATCCTTTCAGATTTAAGTAAATATATGTTGGCATTTCCGTTATCAATCTGGAAGTGGGCTCCGATACTTGAGAAACTGGTGTTTCATTTATTAGTTTTTATTTATATTTGTTTGTTGCTGAAGTAACCTCATGTCAATTGCTGATATCCTTATAACGCCCCACTTCCATTACCTCTTACATCCTTCCTTTCTTCTGCCATTTAGGTGCAGACCCCTGCTGGTATGGCTCGTACTCACAGATTTGCTACTGAGACAGTTGATCTGCCAGCACAAGAAGGCGAACGAGTAACTGTTGCGATGGCTGCTCCATCAAATGTATATAGAGAGGTGGGCCCTTTTAAATTTAGTCCAAGGGCCCCAAATTTCTATCCAGGTGAGGCTATGTGCATAACAAACCACAAAGATGGGCGTGAATCACGTCTTTTAAGAGCCCCGAGAAACGATGAAAATTCATCATTACTTAAACCCGGTCTCATCTTCCCACTTCTTGCTTTGTTTGCCACTGGTGATGCCGCCTCTGGACTTATCGACCCTAGCCTGCCTCAATTCCTATCAGTTGTCGCTGTTTCATCTCTTGCTGTTGGATCTGCATTGAACTCCTTTGTTTTTCCCCGGTTAAAGCAGGTACTGTTAGCTCATAAATTCTTTCTTCATAGATGGATGTTAATTAGATATCATATCCTCCAACTAATTTTTACTTCACAAAAGAAGCAATTTCTATTTTCAATGCCTTGTAATATTATTTTCCTATAAAAAGTGATATTTGAAGATATAGTTATTTCTTCTACTGTCACTTTCAGTGATTTAAAATTTTAAACTTCCTATTTATGGCCAAAAAAATTAGCTTCCTATTCACAACAGAGAAGGTTTATGCTTTGCTTTGTTACTGCACATCCTTGAATGCGGAAATTTAAAAAGAAAAAAAAAGAAAAGAAGAAAATGATTCTTATAATTCCATTCAATTATGACTTACTGGCTCCTTTATTCACTGCTCAGACATCAATCAATTGTAAATGTTCCCAAAATGACATAACAGGTTCAAATATGTTTGTTTATGATTACAGCTTCCGCAAGGATCAGTAGAAGCTATTGCTATCAAACAACGACTTTTATCTCAATATGACGTGCTTCAGTCTCGGATCAATGGCCTAAAAGAAGCTGCTGAAAAAGAGGTGAGTGCTTTTGCATGATTTGTAATTAGAAATTTATGTACCCTAATTTCCACCTTTTATAACACAAACAAGAGTGTATTGTTTTGGAGAAACTTGCAAGCTCATTAAGGAAAAAGTACCTCGTCTCAGATGTGCATTCTTGCTAACTAGATCTCACCCTGGTTGAGTTTCTAGTAATATAATATTACATTGTTGAAGACAAAATTTGAAAAGCTTTCAATACGGTCCTTTAAATGAAAACTCTGACAATTGACAATATTCATACACAATCCAGTGATCCTCTCTGAACTGCCTTGCATTTTCACATATATCTTGCTCTTTATACTTTCCATAGTGTGAACACAGAGAAGGAGAGACTGTGTCATATCTAGGTCTGATTTGTATGGAAGCCTCAGCCCTCATGCATAATGCTGCTTTATATAAAAAATAACCTGATTGAAATGAATGCAGAATAAGTTCGCACTTGAAATGAAGTGTTTGAATTTTATAAATTACCCTTGTTAGTTGCTGATAGAAAATACTTTAAAATGTCACTAGTATCCTTTGGAAATTATTTGGGCAAAATTTATTGGTTTTACATCCCATTTCCCAGGATGAGAGAGTAAGATCATATGAAAGATAATTTTTTAAGATAATTGTTACTTCCCTTTCCTTCTGCTGATATATACCTGTAGCTCGAGTCATAAATATTTGATTTACTTTTTTTTTGTAGGTTTGGATGTTAGCTCGAATGTGTCAACTTGAGAATAAAATTTCAGCTGTTGGAGAACCTTCTTATCGGTACGTCTCTGTTTCTTGTATAATTGATGAAGTACTCATTTTTTCTCCAACAACCATTTATGTTGATATCCTCAGGTTTCGTTATTTGTCTTCACTCCTCTTACTTTGGTCTTGTCTGATGATCCCATTTATCATTTAATTTATATCTAGGACCCGGATAAGTAAAGTCAAAAGGGTCCGAGAGAGCTTGCAAAACTCCCTTAGGGCACGAATTGAATTGATTGCCAGCTATGCTAGGGTATGTTTCCCTTAAAAGTGTGAACTGAGAATCCATTCTCTTCCTACTTCTGGCAGCTTTCACAACAAATGTGTGTTTTGGTCAGGTTTCCTCAATGATTGAAATTGAAGTGGAGATGGAAACTGATGTTCTTGCTGCTGAAACTGCTAGTAATGTGGTAAGCCACTTGATAGCAAATTTCTTCCTGGGTGAATGATTTCTGTATATAGAAGTTTAATAACTAAGCTGAGGCCTGAGGGTGTCCATGTTTTGCAGGATAGTATCACAGAACAAATAGAGCAAATCATGGAGCTTGAAAATTTGGAGGAGGTATGTTCTCCTAAAATGCAAGCTTATTATCTAGTTGTGAACATTGTCGGTCTTTTACTTTCCTTCACCGAATCTTATAAAATAATTCCTCCCAAAATTTTAGTAAATTTCTTAGACTACCAAGTGGAAAGCCAACCATGATACGATCTCCACTTCTAGATTTTTCTTTTGATCTGAATATTTATCTAAGAAATTAAGATATCCCTCCTTGTTCTTGATGCACCTGGTTACATGATTGTGGTTTCTCCCCAGGCATGTCAACCTTCTATATAGATGAAATATTTTCCCTTTAATGTAATTTTAAAGAGACGGTCTAATTCAGCTTAACACCGGCCTTGTCTTTACTCTTTACAAGGACTTTTAATTTCATAGCAACAATTTTATCCATATAACTTCGTAGGCCTTTGCATTGTGTACTAACAGAAAATGTCTTCGTTTACATCTCTATGCAGAGATGGAAAATGCAAGCTGAAGCCAATGATGAGGCAGAAAGACTTCTTAGTTCGCAGCCCGTGCCTTTTGACGAAGATTAAAGCTTTATGGATGCATTTATTATTTGAAAGGCTTGAAGCCTCGCTTCCCTGCTTAATGATCTGTTCATGACTGAGCAACAGCGGAGCTTCCACTCACCTCTGCCTTTTAGCAGACAAATTTTGAAATTTTGGTACTTTAAAACAATCACCATCACGCCTGCGTTGTATATGATCATGAATATGGAAATGTGTAGCATATATTGCAAATACTTGTCGCCACTAAAAACTGTCCTCATTGCTCACAAAGTCAGAAGTAGATAACAGCATGTGTAAAAGTCTGTTGGTCATCTTGGTACTGTTTTGTCCAGGAACATAGTGTTAAATTACTCATTTACATTGTGTGAATTAACATTAATCAATTGTTATAGAATGTATTCATTGAATTGTTGATAAATTATGGAAATTATTTATGGCGTATAACCTGTTGATAGACATTGTAGTATATTTGAACTTATGAAGTAAACCATTCATGATGAGTTGGATTATTCACTTTTATTTCTATATTGAAAGTCCATAATAATAAGTGAGAAAACTATATTCTCATTAGGTAATTTACATTACACATAAATTTTGAGATTCTCTGTCTCTCTGAAGTGGTTTTTTCATGACTCTCCAAAACACTAGGATGGAACAATCATTTGTGTCAGGTTGTCTTTTTTTTTTGACAGGGTGTGAGGTAGTTGTTGAAACTCTACCATCATGTTAAATTTCCTTTCATAGTTGTCTTATCAAAGCATTGTTCTATTGGTGAAATTGTAAATTTTAATTGCTATTGTCTTCATTGAAATTTTAGCGTATCTTTTTAATTATTTTTTAAATATTTGCATTAGTGTGTGTGTGGTGAAAATGACACACAAGACAAAAGTAATGAGTTCAAAAAAAAAGTAATCAACTCAGCAGCATCACTATAGAACTAACACCCACCACTAGTCCAGCTTGAAACACTTAACCATCTTAACTAAAAAAAGAAACACTTAACCATCTTAACCAAAAAATAAAACACTTAACCATCCATTTGTGCAATATCTAATTCACAATCAGTGAGGACCACATTGTTTGTTTCCTCACAAATGATGGGATAGAACGGCACGTATTTGCTTAATCATGTCGGTGGATTAGGTGTTTTGTGAGCTCTACACTCTACGAATCAATCATCGAGTGATACCTTGAATTGATTTTTTAATTAATTCACACTAATCATGAGTTTATGACACATTGAGTATTAGCATGTTCCAAGAAGCAACTTCGATCCACGGGCACCTTTTTAAGTATAGTGGAGTATGACAAGATTTGCATCCAGAAGGTCTCGAGTTTAAATCCTTACTGTTTCTTATAGAGTGAGGTAAATGTAATTGTATTTGGAAGTGCTCACAGAGCCCGAATGTCTTATCAGCCTTGGACTGAGACACTATCCCCTCACCAACCAAATAAAGCAACACTCACTCCCCCTCCAACACTCTTCATGTTTGGATGATAATGGAGCTTTCACCACTTTGAAATTGAGAACTACTAACATAGTGAGACTCAAAAGAATTATCCAATTATGAAGAGAATATTAAAAAAAGTGTTGCTAGCACCCATCTTTCGCTCAATTATTATCATTAAAACAACACTTCGGTGAACTTAATTAAGATGAGAAACACTTTTATTTATATCGCGTGTGGCTTTCTTCAACATATAAAAGAACTTTCTTCAACATATAAAAGATTTGGAAGCAAATCTTGTTGCTCACACCCTTGCAAGGGCTTCAAGATGTTATGCTAGCTCCAAAGTTCATTATATTGCTCCTACTTGCATTACTAATATTATTGATAGTGAAATGATATGAGTTTGCTTTGGTAAAAAAAAAAAAGAACTTTCTAGTATTAATTATTTCAATTAATTTATACAAAGGTGATTGGCTCGTCAAAAATAAAAGGTGATTATCAATTTGGTTTCTTTTCTTTTTTTAGTATTAATTATTGTCAATTTGGTTTGTTTTGGTCAAGGGTGGATTACGTAAGCGCCTCTTTAGGCTTTTGCCAACACTTCACTGAACTCAAACGCCAACGGTCGAAGTCTGCAAATATGGGAGGAGTGCAAAATGCAGTAAGCTCAATTGTCAACCTAATCCTATCTTTAGACAAAAAAAACTCATCCTTTTTACAATAACTCAAGTGTAAGTAATAAGTTTCATATTGGATGAAAATAAAGATGATGAACAATATATACAAGTGAAGGGACTCATACACCTAATAACTTAAGATTTTAGGTAAAAAAAGTGGTGTCAAATCCACTTAAGAAATTGATATACTTTTATAAATTATTTTTTCCTTCATGAGTACTCGTGTCGACCACCCTTTTTATATGACCATTATTGTGGTTATTTCACACCAACAGTTATTAAAAACATACTTAAATTGGTGTTTGTGTTTTTATTTTAGTCACACTTTTTATTATTTGATTCTAAATAATATTTAATGAACATATAGAAGATGAGAAACATTGGTTTCTTTTGTTCTGTTTGTTGAAATTCCATGCTTCAACTTAAATCCAGTCTTACGACACATGAACAATAAAAATTTCGTGTCTTCTCTTTCATGATTTGTTAAAAAATCGAATTAAAATTAACGCGTGCAACACGCTTTTACTAATTTCACCAACTATTGTTAACTTCAGCAATCAGGTCGAAGTTCCTAATGATGAAGAGCCGAGAGTGATTGATAGATGCTGAAGGAGTTTAGTTTTGATAAGATTATGTGTTAAGTTTTTATATTTGCATTTGATGAATATGAATTTTGTTATTAAGACTCTTTAGGTTTTTTTCTCATTATGTATGGATGTTTAATTTCAATCACTTTGTTAATATTCCTTTTTAATTAATTAATAGTTATAATTTAATTTTTTATTCACAGTTATTACACGATATATTTTACGTAAACCAGATTTAGTCGACCTTGTGGATCACACGGGCATAAGCGCTAGTTAAACTAAAAGGAGTAGCTCCACTCAAGGAATACCAAAGCAAAGGAATAAGGAAGGGGAAAAGCTGAAGGAAAAAGCTATAATGAAAAAAACGGAACCCTATTTTGCGCAAGCAAAAACGGGCTCAACGGTGATGGCGAGCGAAGGACAACAAACAACAAAGTTTACGCGATAAAAAGCACAGTTCATGTGGCATAAACGACAAAGGTTCTATTCACATTAGAGGTTTCAGACACGTTAGTATGAAAAAACTTTAGAGGTTTTGTATGAGATCTAAACGGGCTCAACGGTGATGGCGAGCGAAGGACAACAAACAACAAAGTTTAAGTGGTAAAAAGCACAGTTCATGTGGCATAAACGACAAAGGTCTATTCACATTAGAGGTTTCGTACACTAACTGTTAGTGTGGAAAAACTTTAGAGGTTTTGTATGAGATCTAAACTTTAGCCATTTAAAATTAACAAAAGGAACAAAATTGTTAATCTCTTTTTACAGCCAAATTTATGTTTTTTGTTCAAAATTATAATATTTCGGTTTTATTACCATTTAATGTCATTTAACAGAAAAGATTCTTCTTAGTGTCAAGAAAAAACAATCGTTCCCTAAAAAAACAAAGTTGTACCCTAATTTTAAATGGCATTAAACGTTTATTCCATATTTAAGGATAATGTTTGGAAGAATAATTCAAATCCTACCAAAGAAAAGCATATGTTAAATTTGTGTAAAAAAATGTTAAATTAAAGAATAATGTCAGCAAAGTATACAACCAACTAATGAAATTAAAACAGCGTATGCCCTTTAAATTTTATAATACTGTAACACTAACCACTCAACTAACAAACAAAAACTCCATCTAGAGAGTGTAACTGTCATTAACCTGTTTTTAATTAACCAATCATTGATAAAAAAAATTGCCACAAAAGAAAGAACCAATGATTCATTCACACATTAAAAGAGAGACTCACTAGAAAATTAGAAATTCCAGCGACTGCTGTGGAAAGATTAAGGAAATACAAAGACGAAGTCACTGGAAATCCACGTGAATGATCTGGAGCAATCAACCATAAATAAATAAATTAATCAGAAAAAAAAACGCATGAAATTTCGGTAAAGAAAAAAAAAGAAAGCAAAGTATAAGTAGAAGTAATATATATGACTTTAATAACGTGACAAAGTTCTCGCTCTCTCCGAAAACGTCGTTGCGCGTAACAAACTCTCGCTTTTACACTGACACACTTATAAAACTAAAACACACCTCCACCCTTTCTCTGTTTCTGTTACAATTTCAAAGCCATCGTTATACTTTTCCTCTCTTTTCTTTCTTTCTTTCTTTCTCGTGAAAACGCTTCAATTATGCCAACACACACTGTTATGGTTACCGGCGGAGCCGGTTACATCGGTAGCCATACCGTACTTCAGCTTCTTCTTGGCGGTTACAAGGCCGTTATCGTTGACAACCTCGACAACTCTTCTGAAACCGCCGTTCACAGAGTCAAGGAACTCGCCGGAAAATTTGCTGATAACCTTTCATTTCATAAGGTGCGAAGCGCATTCTCTCGTTGCTTAAGCGTTTTCTTTCTTTATTATTATTATTATTATTATTAAATATTGAATTGGTTGAACTTTCCTAATAATTTATTTACGGTGCTTTGCCTTGGTGTGGAATATTCGACCAAAAAAAATACTTTATATTTTTTGTGCTGGGCTTTTTCCACCATGGAAATTGTGGTGGGCCCGACCAATAGGTAAAGGAAAAGGTTTTGTGCTTTAGTTAATCAGACGGTGGCATGGTAGGTTCGAATTATGTTATGTTTCACAATAATTGGGAGCTCAGTCTGTTTCATAATTGGCCCAAGAAGTACATGGCTTACTTTTTGATGTTATTATTATGTGTGTTTAGTTTATTCTGCTATTAGATCCGATCTTGCTTTTTTCCCTTCTATGATGCGTGTTGTGTTGTCTAATTTTGATTTATAATCAAGAGTTTAATACTTAGTTGTAATTGTAGTTGGTTTAATATTGGCTGTTTTAGGTTTCAAATGTTTTATTCACACCAATTGTTTTCTAGGAAATCAACAAAATGTTAGTAGGTGTAATTAATTTAGTCTATGAAATGGACTAAATGACATGATTTGTATTCTAGAGCTACAATGTTCAAATATTTAGGGCTCAAATACAAATAATTGAAGTGTGGTGTCCGATACAATACACGTCTTCGGCTAGAAGTGTCCGTGTTAAATAACTAAAAAATAATTTCTATTGAAACTCTCAATTGAATAAGTCTTTGGATCGACAATTTTAGTTTCTGAAATTGTCTGACATAACATACAGAGAATTATTTTACACTAAAGTTGTGAAAAACAAATTATATCTCCCTTTTTACTTATGTTGTAAAAAAAAGGTTGTTGTACTTGTGGGGAAAAAAAGCTTCATGGACCTTAAAAAGTACAATACCTTAAAGAGTTGAGTTTAGTGGACATGTACTGTCGGTTTAAATTAGTTTTACACTGATATTCAATAAGAGCTTATAACTGACTGTTATTATGATAATATTATAATAATGGTTTACATAACAGAATACTAAGTTTTCATTAAATATTAGTGTAATCCAATTATTTCTACATGATACTCGTGTAACTGAGAATAGTTCAAATATTTTATTGTGGTGATGTCTGACTTTTTTTCATTTTACCTTTTCACATTGCAGTTTGATCTCCGGGACAGAAACGCACTCGAGAAAGTATTTTCTTCCACAAAGTAAGAATTATGCGGAAACTTCTGTAATTTTTTGCAAAAAGGCTGCATCTTTGTCGGTGCTTAGTTTTACTTGATGCCAATATGCCATCTTATTCATGCAATTTTTTCCTCCAGGTTTGATGCTGTCATACATTTTGCTGGATTGAAAGCTGTCGGTGAAAGTGTGCAAAAACCACTACTCTACTATGACAACAACTTGATTGGCACAATTGTTCTACTTGAAGTCATGGCTGCTCATGGTTGCACTAAGGTAACTACATTTTCTTCAATGGTTCATAGTGTTCAGTCTCAATTTGATACTGCAGTTCTGTTTTTTTAACACGATTGTGTTTGTTGAATGATTTCAGCTTGTGTTCTCTTCTTCAGCCACTGTCTATGGTTGGCCAAAGGAGGTCCCTTGTACTGAAGAGTTCCCTTTATCAGCAGCAAATCCATATGGACGAACCAAGGCATTATTACTAGGAAAATCTTTAGTTTAATGTTGGTGTTGGAGTCTAGCAATGATGTCTAATGATAGATTTTTTTGTTTTGCAGCTTATTATTGAAGAAATTTGTCGCGATATTTACCGTTCAGGACCAGAATGGAAAATAATTCTGTTGAGATACTTCAATCCAGTTGGTGCACATCCTAGTGGTTACATTGGTGAAGATCCTCGCGGAATTCCCAACAATCTTATGCCGTTTGTTCAGCAAGTAGCTGTTGGTAGACGCCCTGCATTGACAGTTTATGGAACAGATTATAAAACAAGTGATGGCACCGGAGTTCGCGATTACATTCATGTAGTTGATTTAGCAGAGGGGCACATTGCTGCGTTGCGCAAACTAGATGATCCTAAATTAGGTATCATTCCAGACTAAAAAAAAAATTCAGTTGGGAACTGATGTTTGATTCCCATAATAAGCATATCACAGTTTATTTGCTGAATATGTTTTTGGATTTTTCTTTTTATGAAATGTTATGTTGGTTAAATTTTTTAGGTTGTGAGGTTTATAACTTGGGAACTGGAAAGGGAACATCAGTTTTAGAGATGGTTAAAGCTTTTGAAAAGGCCTCAGGAAAGGTAACAGAATGATGATTCTATTTCTAACTACTGTTGTATCTTTTTTATCCTTTGCTGCCAATTTTTTGGTCATCTATAATATCCATTTGGTGCTCACATGCTCATCTTAAAGCAAGTAAGCAACTTATTTTTATATTATATTTGGATTAATCTTGAGTACATGACAAATTAATTTTTACCATATTTTTACTATTCAGAAAATTCAACTTGTAATGGCTGATAAGAGACCTGGAGATGCTGAAGTTGTTTATGCATCAACAGAAAAAGCAGAAAGAGAACTTAAGTGGACGTAAGTGTTTCATTTGCTTTCAAGTGAATAATGTTGTATTGTCTGATTCTTCTTAAGGTTCTCCTCTTTTATTTTTTACCTGGATTTATGATCTTTGTTCATTCCCAAGATCCATGTGAATGTCCAGACTGTGATATTAACGTCTGATACACGTTTACTCAAATTTGGCAAATGTTATGGTGTGAATTTTTTTTTTTGATAATACAAATTTATTTTCATTGCAGGGCTAAATTTGGTGTCGATGCTATGTGTCGCGATCAATGGAATTGGGCTAGCAAAAACCCTTACGGCTATGGTGAATCTGAAGATTGAAGATACCTACAAATCCAACTGATATTGATCATTATTGAGTATAGAAAAAGTTTTATTTTGGGGTAATATAGACCCTGTCACACCATAGGCTACTACAAATTTAGTTTTCCCCAACAAATTTATTTAGCGATTATAAGGTGGAAAGAACTTTTGTAACTATGAAATTAAATTATTCAATAAATAATTAGTGATTTACTTCAATTATCGGTTCTTAGGTTCCGGCTTTTAGTTCATTGAATGAGAGGATCATCTTATGTTCTTCATGAACATGACTGCGTCCTGTTTTGTAAATCTAAATCACACATTTTAAGAGTATGACTAACAAGTATAATTTCAGCTTACATATGGTTTGTTTTTTCTCTTATTTTCTCTTTGAATTTCTTCTTCTTTTTTTAACTCTACTTTGGATGAGGAAGCCACAACTTCAAACCCCAACATGCCAGCATGCTCATGGCCAACGTAGAGATGGCAACAAGCACCATTTAGATAGGTGCTGTAGTAATTATTCTTATATGTTCAAGCTCTCCAAGAGCATGGCTTGAGGTGAAGGAAAAAGGTTCCGACTGAATTCTCGTGCTACTGTTTCTCGAACAAAGGCTCCCATGGGTCTTGTGAACACAACAAAGTGTGCATTTGAATGTGCCTCAAGGATGAGTTTGGTTTGTTTATGGGTGAAAAGACACGGTGGCTGCAACCTCTGCTTGATGTGTTGTTGGAGAGAATCTTGGCTTGTTGAAGGCGCTAGAGTGGACTCGTGCTCGTTTAAAATCAAACAAATGAGACCAATTAAACTTCTTGAGCCGCCAAATCCTATAGTCCAATGGGGTACTCTTGAGATCTTCGAATTTGGAGTTCACACCTTTATCAAACACGCCGTCGTTATCGGAAACGGTTTCCCCGCTTCAGAGAATCAGAGTATTAGTTTGGTTCGCGCCTTTGGCCTATCAGAAAAGTATCTCTTATATGTAAGCGCATAAATTATAATTTACTCCATTCCTCTCTATATTTTTTGCAACTAGTAACTACTAGTTTTGAACTCAATTGTATCCTTGTAGGCTTATTAAGGGAGTAAATATCCATATTTGAAACCAAATCCATATTTCTAGGTAAGATGACTGAAGAAATATTGGTGACTAAATTGAGGGTTTAGTAGTTTTAAAATTACTATAGCGAAAGAGTTTAGCATCACATTGTGTTCCTCAAGAAAAGAAGCTTACACCTTTACTTTCAGAAAATGGTGTGGGTGCAGGCTTATTAGGTGTCTTAGAAGCTGATACAAAGCAGATAGTAAATTTTGCTCGTGATACTTACGAGAAGTAAATTCTGTTCCTACTCTTTTAGTCTTTTTATCTACAAAACTGAATCATACTATTAAAAGCATCACTTATGTTTCAAGGAAACGTCTACCACACAACCATAAGGCCTAATATGTTGTATGAAACTGATTGCTGGACAGTAAAATTCCAACAAGAAAATAAGACCAGTGTTGTAGAGATGAGAGTGCTATGAAGGATGAGTGGTCAGTGGTCACACTAAACAAAATGGCATGTTATTGTTGTTGATCCATGAAGATAATCAATATGACTCAATCCGAACAATGATAGATAAGTTTGTAGGTTTTTTCCAGGGTATGACTGCTATAGTTTAGTTTATTTTTTTTTTTATGAAAACTAGAAGGTGGGGAAAGATCTGGTGATAAGGATAAAGAGAAATCTAGTGAATCTATGAACCTAGAAACCATGAAGCTTGAGGAACTACAAATTTCATTCGAAGCTAATGAAGCTAGAATTTGGGAAAGATCTGGGTTGAATTATAAAGCTTATGTTATATTGTATAGTAATCAAATAACATAAAATGCAACTTATTTTTCTTAACTATAATTTAATTTAATTTAATTTAATTATTCCTTTCAATAAAAACTCTAATTTAATCTAATTTCGTCTTTATTGAAAGAAGTGATTGGATTGAATTTTTTAAAAATAAAAATAAAAAAAGTAATGACTGTAGCAACGGGAAGAAAAAATAGCGAAGAAAGCCAAAAGAAAGTATTTATTTTGTTTTCAATTAAAGATTAAAGAAAGGACAAGAAAACGAAAATCTAGCGGTGGACACAGTTTTATTACATTTCAATTTCTACTTCAAATAGCCGCTGTCCCGTTGGGTAGGTTGCTTGAACTTGCACTTCGTCCTTTTCATTTCAAAACAAAGTCCACACACTTCACACGCGTTTTAGCTCCAAACCCTCTCTAGTCTCTTCCTTCACCTCAATCGACACACCACCAAACCCAAACGCTTTCGCTCTTTCTCCCTCTGTAACTGTCGCCGGCGATCTATCAGATCGCTGCGATAACTCTAACATCGTCGGCGATTTACTTCACGAACAGATCCGATCTAAGGAGAAATCCAAATGGAGAACCTAATATCTTTGGTGAACAAAATCCAGAGAGCTTGCACCGCCTTAGGTGACCACGGCGAAGCTAGTGCACTCCCTACACTCTGGGATTCCCTTCCTGCTATCGCCGTCGTCGGTGGCCAGGTCACCTTCCTCTCCGATCATTCTATTCATTTCTCTTCTCTAATCTTTCTCTTCTTACAATGAATTTTATTGATTCCTTCAGAGCTCTGGCAAGTCCTCCGTCTTGGAAAGCGTTGTCGGCAAAGATTTCTTACCTCGTGGATCAGGTAACTATGGTCTTTCTTTCTTTTAGCATTTAGATATTGCATGTAATTGGAAAGTTATCGGTAATTGATGCGCGCAAAACGTTTTTGCAGGGATCGTTACTCGACGACCGCTCGTCTTGCAGCTTCACAAGATTGACGAGGGAAGCAGAGAGTATGCGGAGTTTCTACACCTTCCGAGGAAAAGATTCACTGATTTTGGTAGCTTTCTATTCTCAGTCTTGTTTTTTCAATTTTTTATCACCAAGGTTTTACTGATTTGAATGTTATTGACCGCTTTCGATATGTTTCCTTCTATGGCTGGCTGTTAATGATGATCTAATGTTATGTAGCTGCTGTGAGGAAGGAGATTCAAGATGAAACTGATAGAGAGACTGGACGATCCAAAATGATTTCAACTGTCCCTATTCATCTTAGCATATACTCTCCTTATGGTTCGTTTCAATTATGGTTCTTTCTTTATTATCTTCTGTTGCGCCTGGCAATTCTATTTCTATCTGTCATACAGCAAGTAGATCCATTTGTTTGTTCCTATTATTCGAGTGTTTGACCATGAGTGACCCGTTGGACTTTTGCAGTTGTTAACTTGACGCTCATTGATCTTCCTGGGCTCACAAAGGTAGCTGTAGGTACGGAACAAATTGACATGTCATTCTTGTCCATGGCTTTGAGACTGTTTAGTCGGAATTCATTGCATTTTATGATGTATAAGATGCTAATAGATAATTTTGCATAATTACAGATGGTCAGCCTGACAGTATTGTGCTAGACATTGAGAATATGGTTCGCTCCTACATTGAGAAGGTAGTGTTCAATCCACTGGAATTAACATGTTTAAGGAACAAATTGTATGATTTAATATTTAAAATCATAATTTACATTGCCTGAAAATTTATCTCGCTAAGTTTACTGATGTGCAAAAATCTTGCCTTGCGGCATTTACCTTTTATGAACTTCATTTTCTTTTTTCCAACAACTGAAGGAGGTACATGATAGAATACTTTGAAAATGTTTATATCCATTTGGGAAAATGTAGTGTGCTGAAATTGATTTGTTTTGCAGCCAAACTGTATAATTTTGGCTATTTCGCCGGCTAATCAAGATCTTGCAACATCTGACGCAATTAAAATTTCCCGTGAAGTGGATCCTTCTGGTAATGTCAATACTCGTCGTATGCATTTAATGGAGTTTTTCATTTTTTTTAGAATCAAATCACTATGTTCTATATTTTCAACTCAAATTACATCACGATTCTAACTTATTGCATTATTGATTTCTTAGAACAAGCTAATTAAACTGAGCAGCTTAAGTTTGTTGATGTTCTAATTCTTGGTTAATTTATTTCAACTTTTAGGGGAAAGGACAATTGGAGTTTTGACAAAGATTGATCTTATGGACAAGGGTACTGATGCCGTTGATGTAAGTCTGATAATTTTTTATACTAATACAACATGCAATGACATGGTCTACTAGTTTATTATGTCTACCTCTATTATCTAATCTATCTAATCTATGAAATATGAAACTTGGGATTTTGATACCTTCCTCCTGAAGGAGGCTTTTCTACTAGTTTCGCTGTATCTCAAGATGGCCTTTCATTAATTGGATACTGAAAATATAAGCCAGAATACCAATCATCAATCACCAGAAGTAACTTTGAGCCTTCCTTTAATATGAACTTTGATACGGATAATTTTTTATACCAATACATCGTGCAATGACATGGTCTACTAGTTTATTATTACTACCTCTATTATCTAATCTAATCTATGAAATATGAAACTTAGGATTTTGATACCTTCCTCTGAAAGGCTTTTCTACTAGTTTCGCTGTATCTCAAGATGTGCTTTCATTAAATGGATACTGAAAATATAAGCGAGAATACCAATCATCAATCACCAGAATTAACTTTGAGCCTTCCGTTAATATGAGCTTGATTTCAACTGATGTTGAATACTTGTTTATTCTGTAAGTGAATTACTTGGTATAGGATGGACTATGATCGTAGTTTCATACTGATAAGGAATTGGATGAAGTGTTCATAAAGCGTACAGTTTGTTGCATTAAATTGTCTTTCTGCTGCATAATTGACCGTTTGTAGTCTATTAATCCTTGCTCGCCCCCTCATAAGTTGACCAAATTACCCGGAAGAAATGGACACATTTTATTTTAAGAAGCAAGAAAAGTTAATACATATATTTAGTACTGATTCGTTATATATATTTTCTTGCTCAGATGTTGGAAGGGAGAGCATATAAGTTGAAGTTTCCCTGGATTGGTGTTGTAAATAGATCACAAGCAGACATAAACAAGAATGTTGACATGATTGCTGCAAGGCGTAGAGAACGTGAGTACTTTAATAGTACTCCAGAGTATAAACATTTGGCTCCCCGAATGGGGTCTGAGCATCTGGCAAAGATGCTCTCAAAGGTCCGTCAAAAACAGTTTGTTGTATCATTTAAGTAAAATTTATGTTTTAATTTTTATGTAATTTTTGTTTTAGTGGCTTCCATAGGCTAAAATTATAATGCTTTATATTTCAGCATTTGGAAACGGTAATCAAGTCCAAAATTCCAGGCATTCAGTCTCTTATTAGCAAAACAGTTGCTGAACTTGAAGCTGAGCTGACTCGTTTAGGAAAGCCTGTTGCAGCTGATGCTGGGGTAAGATTGTTCTTCTTTGCACAACCAGTTTAAACTATCAATTCCAAAATATTTTGTTGTAGACCATTGCTCAAAAGTCCTTGGCTTTCCCTCCAAACTTTTGCCATTGTGTGTGTTTATATGAACACTCATTCCCTAGATATGTTCATTGATTCTGACGAACTGAACTCATTTATGGTGGCTGTGGTGATGAATAGATAATATGGAACCCATTTTCAGGGATCCTAAATTAACATTTTATGTTGGAAATTTCTAATGACTGGTTGCCCATCACATGCAGGGGAAGTTATATGCAATCATGGAAATATGCCGCTCATTTGATCAAATATTCAAAGACCATCTGGATGGAGTGTACGCGTTATACTTTTGTGATCTATGTTAACCATTTAGTGTGCATTTCCTTTGTTTCAAAGTCATCTCCTTGCTGTTTTTTTTCTTTTTTATACACTAACTCCAATAATGTGCTAATCTCCTGCAGGCGGCCTGGAGGTGATAAAATTTATAATGTCTTTGACAATCAGCTCCCCGCTGCTTTGAAAAGGTTGCAGTTTGATAAACAGCTTTCAATGGAAAATATAAGGAAGCTTATTACAGAAGCTGATGGTTACCAGCCTCATCTTATAGCTCCAGAACAAGGATACCGTCGTCTCATTGAATCCACTCTAATTACTATCAGGGGACCTGCCGAGGCAGCTGTTGATGCGGTATGTTTTTTCATAAGAGAATATTTCACCGTTGATAGTCACCCCTTTGAATTTGTACCCAAAAACTTTTTGAGATTCTGTGGTAGTGATGGTGATGGAAAGGATGTGGTGAAATAAATTTCTTAGATACTTAGTCTCTTTGTTGATGATAAATAAACAAAGTAAACCCTTTACCCCAACTCCAACCTTGTCGAAAGCCTGCAAACCGGTGTGAATACTACAAAGTTGATATTTTAGATGTATTATGTGTTCTTGTCATAGTAGATTTTTCAACGCATTACACTTTAATCTTTTGCTTTCTCACTATTCTTGCTCACTGAAGTATCATTTTGGATTGGATGCTTCTAGGTTCATTCCCTATTAAAGGACCTCGTTCACAAAGCTGTTAGTGAAACTCTGGTATGTTCCTGGCAGTACTTATTTAATGTTTCTGTTGTATTTCGTGCTTTAGTAAGTTCCATGATTTTTGGTGCTCTGGTTTTGTGTGGGTATTCTAGTGGCAAGATTCATTTAAATGCCTTCAATTTTGTGGGTGTTCTAGGGACAAGATTCATTTTGCAATATCATTTAAATGCCTTCAATTTTAGAAGTTGAAAATGTGCAGAGCTTTGGGCTTTTCTTTTGTTGAGTATTAGGATATGTGTGCAGCCTAACCCTCTGATTTGCTTTGTGAATTCTAAAAGTGCTTGAGAAAAGAGCTTCTAAATGCTTTGCCATAAATTTTGAAAAACAAAAACCAGATGTGACATATGGTTTCTTAATTTCCGTATATTTAGTAACCTGCTTTTCCTTATTAGATGGACTTGTATGGATTAGGGAGTTCATAGACCAATAGTACTCAGTGAAAATTAAATGAAGAAATGAAAACAAATGAAAAAAAACAAAAATATAGAAAGCAAAATATCCTGATTTTTGAACTCTAATCCAATCAATATATCCTGATTTTTTAATAGAAAGCAAAATATCCTGATTTTTGAAATCTAATCCAATCAATATATCCTGATTTTTTATTTTTAGTTATCTATTTTTTGAAACTAAATTCAGACTGCCACGTGAGTTTTGTGCACTATGCATTTCATACTGAACTCTAATCCAATCAATATATCCTGATTTTTTAATAGAAAGCAAAATATCCTGATTTTTGAAATCTAATCCAATCAATATATCCTGATTTTTTATTTTTAGTTATCTATTTTTTGAAACTAAATTCAGACTGCCACGTGAGTTTTGTGCACTATGCATTTCATACTGAATAGCATCACTTTATTTCATATAATCATATCCTTAAGCTAAGATGATTTGGAATTTCCTTGCTTTTCATATACTTATGTAATATTTTCTTCTCACCATCCATCCCAACTTTCATGGGTATCAAAATTTTTGTCAACTAATATTATGGTATCGATGTGGTTGATTCACAGGACTTAAGGCAATATCCTGGTCTCCGAGCTGAGGTTGGGGCTGCAGCTGTAGATTCACTAGAAAGAATGAGGGACGAAAGCAAAAAAGCAACACTACAACTAGTTGATATGGAAACTGGCTATCTAACTGTTGATTTCTTTCGAAAGCTTCCTCAAGATGTTGATAAGGGTGGCAACCCCACGCATTCAATTTTTGATAGATATAATGATTCTTATCTAAGGCGAATTGGTAAGTTGCAGCAGCAAATTATAGTCTCACGCTTGGACTAATAATAATACGTTGTTTGCATAGTTGAATGTCCGGTGAACCACTAACCAATAGCTCTCACCCTGTTAAAACAGGAAGCACGATTTTGTCTTATGTCACTATGGTCTGTGCTACTCTGCGACATTCAATTCCCAAGTCCATCGTCTACTGTCAAGTACGGGAGGCAAAACGAAGCCTACTTGATCACTTTTTCACCGAACTAGGAAAAATGGAGGTGAGAATAAATCTTCCTTTGGAAGTTTTCTGATTATACTTTTCATTTGTTGAAAGGGCTTATTCAGAAGTAAAAAATTATTGAGCTGTTTTTCATTTGATTTTAGAAATTGAATGTTGACTGCCAGCATATTTTATTTGCAGACCAAGCGTTTGTCCTCTTTACTGAATGAGGATCCTGCAATTATGGAACGTCGTACCTCCCTCGCAAAGAGACTGGAGTTATACCGAAGTGCACAAGCTGAAATAGACGCTGTTGCTTGGTCTAAGTAGATTCGTATAGGGATCACGTGAGTATTATAAGTATTACCATTTCACGTCTCATTCTTCGCACTCATTATTCATTCATATATTGCAAGTATCTAGAATTTGTATTGTCATATTATCAGATGTCTGATTCTGGAAGGGGGTGATTTTTTGAGTGAGAGATGATCATTTGTTTTTCACACCCTATGTCCTTCATTTTCCGTCATTCCAAATAGCAGCCGCCCAATCTTTTCATTTCTTTTTGTATTCTTTTCAGATTTCAAACTCATCGCATACAAAGCAATGTAAAAATTTTATGTGAGATCTAATGTATAAAGTTTATTATGCTGGTTATTTTATCAAAAAAAGGTTGATGCTGGTGACAGTTTGAATTTCTACCCAACTTCATACCTTCCCACGTGTCCTTGTCAGAATGTTTTGGTCTTGTGGAGCAGGAAAGACTTGTTCATTTGAGAATTCGCATGCCTTCTCAGTACAACAGGAATGCTAAAGAAATATGTATAAATGGAATTAGATTCATTGCATTAGCTATAGTCTATTCTATCTCTCCATTTTTTCTTTAATCAGGATCTCTTTACTCACAAATCCAGTACCGTTGGTCCGTTGCTATGGGCACCACTTTGTGAAGGTTCGATATGGCAAGGAATCTTGATTTATGTTTGTTTTAAATTCTTGAGATCAAAAATTCCTTTAGAAACTAGCGTTGGGTAAAATCCTCAAATGAGTTGATTTTTTTTTTTTTTTACAAAAAAGTGAAATCTAGTGCGCTTTGGTTCTTGTGTTTTTCAATTTTGCAAGAAAGTTAATATAAACCAAATAGGCTACGGTATATATAGGTATTTTTAAGTGCATGGTTTATATAGATTTTAGTGTCCATTCGATCCCTTATGAATTATGATGAATTTGGATGGCAATTTGACTCGTATTCCTTACGCATATTTGTGGAATTACTCGTAAACTTGTCGTCAAATTAAAATTAACGGTTCAGATTATGTCATTAATTAGAAGATGTTGTGTGATCTTTTAATTAATGACAGATGTTAAAGAGAAAAGGCAACGAACTATTATTTTAACTCGTGTTTTTATGCTTTGTCTAATGAATTTTTTAATGGCAACGCTTACAAGAGTGTGATTTATGTATCTACACATTTTTAACTGTGGCCTATATTTTTTAAATGTAGCCTAACAACAAGTTAACAGAAACGTTACATAATATCTATCTTATTGTCAACATTTGTAAAAGCAGGGTCTCTTCGTTGTTTAGGCTACACGTTTTTAACAGTAACAATGATTGGCGTGGCCTAAACTGAAAATATTGTAGTGAATGTTAATGTAAGGATTTGAGTTGTTTTAATGAAAGTATGATGATGGATTGACTTTTTTTTTTTACCATCCATTGTTGATGTATTAATTTAATCCTTTATAATCTAATTCATATTTTATCCAATTCATCCATTTGTCACCCTACGCTTCCCCAATCAAATGTTATCATAGATATCAATCAACAACTTTTTTTAATAGAATGAATCAAAGAATGCTGAAACTTTATTGATTTTCTTGAATAGAATGGTGAATCATTTTGCTCTATATATTGAGCTATGATTCTGTTACAGAGTTTTGTTAAAGAGTTTACAACAACTTACAACTAACTAAACTAGCTGATAACAGCTTTTTAACTAACTAAGCACAGTGATTACAATGGTATTTTACTGAACTTGTTGACCTATGGTAGCAGGTCATTTGTGACTGGATGACCTTTGATAGCAGGTGGCTATGTCTTCAGTTCTGAGTTCTGTTTACCTGTGGTAGCAGGTTGCAAATCATTGGTTTTGAGTTTTGTCTCCATTACTCCCCTGTCAAGCTCAAGGAGGGATTTCACCTTGAGTTTGTGTCTTAAGGAGACAAAGGTACCTGTGCTTAGAGGTTTAGTTAAAATATCTGCCAGTTGAGCTGAGGCAGGAACATGTATAAGAAGTGTTTTTGCTGCAACCTTTTCTCTAACAAAGTGTAAGTCCATCTCAATGTGCTTAGTTCTTGAGTGGAGTATGGGGTTGTGAGCAAGCATAATTGCTGAGAGATTGTCACAGAGCACTGTGGGTAATTGATGAGGAAATTTGAGTTCAGTCAATAAGAATTGTATCTAAAGCAGTTCTGAAGTTGCTTGAGCAATGCCTCTATATTCTACTTCTGCACTGGATCGTGCTACTAAGCTTTGTTTCTTTGCTGCCCAGGAGATCAAATTCGGACCTAAAAACATGCACAGGCCAGTTGTTGACCTTCTATCATCGATGTCACTTCCCCAATCTGTGTCACAGTAGATTCTAAGGGAAAATTTGTTGTCTGGAGATGCTGATTGTAGATGGAGTCCATGATAAAGAGAACCACTGAGGTACCTGAGTAGTCTTTTTACAGCATGCCAATGTGTCTCAAGAGGTGAGGCTAGAAATTGGCACAGTTTGTTCACTGTGAAGGCAATTTCAGGTCTAGTTAGAGTTATGTATTGTAGTGCACCTACCACTGACCTGTACTGGAAGGGATCCTTGAGACTGTCAGATCCATGCTTGCTTAATTTTAAGTTGGCAAGCATTGGAGTAGGCATGCCATTGCATTCAAGCATATTGACCCTTTTGAGTAGATCCAGAATGTACCTGGTTTGAGTTAGCAGTAGAGAACCATCACTGAGTGTCTTCACTTCAATCCCAAGAAAGTAATCAGGCTTCCCAAGTTCTTTCAGAGCAAATTGACTGTTGAGCTTGTGGATTAAGTCTGCAATGAGTTTGTTGGATGAGTCACTGATGATGATATCATCAACATATACAAGTACATAGAGTGTCACTCCTTGATGAGCATAAACAAAAAGGGAGGGGTCACACTTGCTTGACTTGAATCCAAACTTAAGTAGAGCCTGAGTGAGACATTCATACCAAGCCCTAGGGGCCTGTTTGAGACCATAAAGGGCTCTGTTCAGTTTACAGACTTGCCTTTTGTCACTGCTTGTGAAGCCTGGAGGTTGTTGCATATATATTTCTTTAGTGAGGTGACCATTGATAAAAGCATTGTTGATGTCTATTTGTTGCATTTGCCATCTGTGAGTGAGAGCTAATGTCAAGATGATTCTGATGGTGGCTGGTTTAACAACTTGGGAAAAAGTTTCCCTATAATCCTTGCCATGAATTTGATGAAATCCTTTGGCCACCAATCGTGCTTTGCACTTATTTAGTGAGCCATCAGGATTTTGCTTCACTCTGAAAACCCATTTGCAGCCAATGGCTTTCCTCTGTGGTGGCAGAGAAATCAGTGTCCAAGTACCATTATTGATCAGTGTGTCGTATTCTGCTTGCATTGCATTTGTCCAGACAGGATCTCTGAGGGCCTGTTTAACTGAGGTTGGTTTTGTGATGGCTAGGAAAACCTTTGGTTTTAACTTACCAGTTCTGAATTTGGTGTTCATCGGGTGAGTAGATGTAGTATTAGTGATATTTTGAGTTGTGGAGTGATCTGGGAGGGGTAGGGTGATCTGTGATAGTGGTTCACTTGGTGATACAGGTTCAGTTTGAGACACAGGTTCTGTGTGTGATGTGGTGAGATTTGAAGGACTGGTGATAGGATTTTGAGCTGGTTCAGTGACATTGGGTAAGGTAGAGTTATGTGGAATGTTTTGTGATGTGGTGGTGGTCTGTGGGGGTTGATTTGTGGTGCTTGTAAGATGCTGAAGAGGTATGGTTGGCAGTAAAATGATAGATTGAGGTTCAGATGTTATATGTTCTGAAGTATTTTGGAACAAATGTGGGTAAGGGAATCTTGTTTCATCAAATAGTACATCCTTTGTGATGTATATTCTGCCTTCAGAGTTCAGGCATTTGTAGCCTTTATGCTGTGGAGAGAGCCCTAAGTTGACACACTCAGCACTTCTGAATTCAAGCTTGTGAGCATTGTATGGTCTAAGGTAGGGATAGCAAGTACAACCAAACACTTTGAGTGACTTGTAGTCTGGTGCTTTGTGATACAGGGCTTCAAAAGGAGAAATGAATGATGTGTGACTTGAGGTTGGCAGTCTGTTTATCAGATATACAACAGTGGTGAATGCATGGTCCCAATATGACTTTGGTATGGAGGAGTGAGACAGAAGGGTGAGGCCCATCTCCACGATTTGTCTGTGCCTCCTCTCCACAGTACCATTTTGATGAGATGTATGAGGACAAGTTAACCTATGTTGGATGCCTTGAGTGGTGAGGAGATTGGTGAATGGCCTGAATTCTCCTCCAAAATCTGTTTGGACAGCTTTAATAGCAGAATTGTGTTGTGTGTGGACTAGTGCTTGAAATTTAATAAAGGCATTTACAGCATCATATTTGTTCTTTAGGAAATATAACCATGTGAATTTGGTAAATGCATCAACAAAGGCAATATAATAACTGTAACCAGATTTTGATGGTGATGGGGATGGTCCCCACAAATCAGAGTGTATCAATTCAAATGGATGTGTGTGCTCAGTGGTGGATGGTGGAGCATACAGTTTATGAGATTTACCAATACAGTAGGATTTACACAAAGAAAGATCACATTTATTTGGAATAGCAATGTCATACATTTTCATGATAGAATTCACAGCTTGTGCATTTGCATGTCCTAGCCTAGAGTGCCACAAATTGTAGTTTTTGACAGTGTTCTTAGTACTAGATACATTGACATTTGCAACAGAAACAGTATTGTCAATTAAAGCAGTATTTTTAGAAGTAGCACTAGGTACATTGTCATGTAAAGTAGAGATAGTGTTAGTGGACACAGTGGTTTTGCAAAGAGGTTTATGTAGTGACTTAATTCTGAGCTTAGGTTTAATTGCAACTTGAAATGATAGTTTCTTGAAGGAGTAGAGTCCATCAGGGCCTTTTACTCCTTTGAGCAGGACTTGTTTAGTTACCTGTGATTTTACAAGGCAGTAATTGGTATGAAATTCAAAGAAGACCTTATTATCTTTAGAGAACCTGGAAACTAACAGCAAATTCTTTGAAATAGATGGCACATGAAGTAATTTGTTCAGCTTAAAAATAATGTGAGGATTAAATGGTGACACAAAAGTGCTTGTGCCAATAGCTTTTATTGGCACTTGGTGTCCATTACCCATAGAGACTGTGGTGGAGCCTCAGTAGGGTGTGCTAGTTCTAAAATTGTGAATGTAAGGAGTGACATGGTGAGACGCACCTGTGTCTTTGTACCAGTCCTCTTCCAGACAGCTAGTAGAGAGTTCCTCACCTGTTGCAGCATAGCTTACTTGAGGCTGTGCTTTGTCATTCTTGGTGGATATTTGATCCTTGACTTTGTCTTCATTGCTGGCTTGCTTCTGCTGAGAAGTGTTTCCTTCAAAGGACTCATCAAACCTATGCCAGCAATCCCCTGCAGTGTGCCCAGATTTCCCACAAAGTTGGCAAGTGGGTCTTGATCCTGAGGCAGATTGAGGTGTTGGTTGATTATTGTTGTTGCTTCCGCCACGACCTCTATTGTTGCGGCCACGACCACGAAAGTTTCCAGTGTTGTTGCGAGAATTGTAAGAGGAATGTGCAAGATTTGCACTTACAAAAGCATTGGGTAATTCTTGCCGGTGTTTTTCGAATTGGGCTTCTTGGACAAGAAGGAGAGCTTCAATATCAGAGATGGAAGTGGAATCAGACTTACTGAAAATCATCATGACGAAGGAATTATATTCCTCTGGAAGCCCATCAAGAATGATATCAATTTTATCTTGATCAGTGATGTTTTCATCGATTGAAAGTAATGAATCAGCTAGGGTATGAATGCGCAAGAGATATTCTGAGATTGATCATTCCCCTTTCTAGGTGTTCTTTAATTCCGACCTTAATTGACGAATGCGAGCCTTGAGGTGAGAGTAGTAGTGTTGATGGATCTTGTCCCATACTTGGTGGGAGTGCTTGCATGTGAGAACCCGTGGAAGAACTGCTTCACTGAGAGTTGAGAGAAGCCATGTGAAGAGCATTTGGTCCTGGACCAACCATTTCTCGTAATCTTCAGTAACCTTGAACGCGAGACGATCTTCTTTTGATGCATATTGTTGAGGGATTTGGGGATTTACAAGAAATCGGTGCAGTTTGTATGAAGTGATGATACCTTCAACTTGTTGATTCCAAAGCAAGAAGTTTTTATCCTCAAGCTTGATTGATAATTTGGGCCAGCCATGAGACCAGAGTTTGAAGTCATCGAGAAGACGTTGTTGCTGAATGTTTCAGTGATTGTAAGTGCTTGTTTGGGCGTGGATTCCGCCATTGACGAAGCTTGGATTTCTATGCGAAACTCGATGGATTGAGGATCGGTTTCGGCGATTGATACCATAATAGAATGAATCAAAGAATGCTGAAACTTTATTGATTTTCTTGAATAGAATGGTGAATCATTTTGCTCTATATATTGAGCTATGATTCTGTTACAGAGTTTTTGTTAAAGAGTTTACAACAACTTACAACTAACTAAACTAGCTGATAACAGCTTTTTAACTAACTAAGCACAGTCATTACAATGGTATTTTACTGAACTTGTTGACCTATGGTAGCAGGTCATTTGTGACTGGATGACCTTTGATAGCAGGTGGCTGTGTCTTCAGTTCTGAGTTCTGTTTACCTGTGGTAGCAGGTTGCAAATCATTGGTTATGAGTTTTGTCTCCATTATTTTTAAGCTTTCATCAATTGCATAGTTGAATGCCTACACATCTCAAAAATATTCAGTTGTATGGTATCATACTCGCATAGTCTTTGTATGCATCTAAATGCGATGTAAATATTCAGTTCATTCATGTATATTCGGATATTCCTACAAATCTACCAGAAGCCATCCCTGAGTTGAGTCGTACTTTTTGTTCTGATGATCGCTCTTTTCACTAGCCAGCTCCCAAGTATCACGCAAGATGCAGAGAAATACATACATTGTCCATGCATACTATGTAAATGTAAGGTGGGCAGGTGGCCCAAATATGGACTCACTCCACTGGTGGATCTCTCTATTTTATGAAAAGTTCTAACAATAGTTTGTTGAATTCTAAACACCACTGCAGCACTATTAGAGTTTACACAGAATGATGAAACTGAATTTTTCATTGATTCCAACTGAACTGTACAAGTGAGTAACTGAACCATATAAAGAGATACAGTTACAGAAAAACAGAAATGAAACTAATTCAACTAACTCTAATTACTAACTGTTAACTCTAACTATCAATTGTACATGAGTTAAATTAAATAGTAGACAAATTAGAGTATGTTAACACTAACAGAGGCTAAGTTAAATCAACTTATGTTTCAATACTCCCCCTCAAGTTGGATGGTATATGTCATACAAACCCAACTTGGAGATGAGAGACAGAAATTGCTGCATGGGAATTGCCTTGGTGAGAGGATCAGCCAACTGATGTTTGGAGGGAACATGTATCAGTTTCAGGAAACTAGAAGCAACATGTTCTCGAATGAAGTGACAATCTATGTCTATGTGCTTGGATTTGGCATGAGTAATGGGATTGCTAGCAAGCTGTACAGCTGAGAGACTGTCACAAAACACTTTGGAACATTCCATTGATACCTCAAATGCACGAAGAATCTGTTTGAGCCACAGAAGCTCTGAAGTGAGAGCAGCAAGGGCCCTATATTCTGCTTCTGCTGATGAACGTGCTACTGTGGATTGCTTTTTGGAACTCCAAGTGATGAGAGAGTCGCCCAAAAATACACAATAACCACTAGTAGACTTTCTAGTTGATAAACAACTACCCCAATCATCATCCACATAAGCAGAGATCCTGAGGGAGGGAGCAGCTGAGAACAAAATACCCTATCCAGGTGAGAATTTCAGATACTGCAATAGGTGATGTACTGCTGCCAAATGAGGAGAACGAGGATTGGTCATATATTGACTCAATTTGTTCACTGAGAAACTGATATCAGGCCTGGAAATGGTGAGATACATCAACCTACCAATGAGGCGCCTGTATTGAGAAGAGTCGTCAAGAGGTGTGCCATCAATGTCATTCAAATGGAGGTTAGGATCCATAGGATAGGAGGCTGGTTTGGATGCTAAGAACCCTGTGTCTTGTAGTAATTGTATGGTATTTATGTTGACAAAGGTGGATCCCTTTTGGAGAATATGCAATCTCAAGGCCCAAAAAATAGTTCAATTTTCCTAGATCTTTCAGTTTGAAGTGTTTCTGAAGCAGTAAATGTGTTTGATGCAGAAGTGATAAAATCCACTTCTCAGCTTTGAAGCTCGCGTTCTTCTATTCGCATGCCTTCACACTTCATCTCTGATCTTCCTTCATCTTCGATTCGTTGATTCCTTTTTTTGAATCGTTGATTCCAATTTTCGAAATCGTTCTTCAACTTTGTTCGATTTCTTGTTTTTCCCTTCCTTTTCCGTTGAAATTGATCGATTCCATCTTTCTGTTTCATCAATGGAAAATCTATCCGATCCTTTTTACCTCCATCTCTCTGATACCATATTAGAGTTTACACAGAATGATGAAACTGAATTTTTCATTGATTCCAACTGAACTGTACAAGTGAGTAACTGAACCATATAAAGAGATACGGTTACAGAAAAACATAAATGAAACTAATTCAACTAACTCTAATTACTAACTGTTAACTCTAACTATCAACTGTACATGAGTTAAATTAAATAGTAGACTACCTAGAGTAAGTTAACACCAACAGAGGCTAAGTTAAATCAACTTATATTTCAATAAGCACTTAATTTTTAACAACTTCCCCAAAGATTTTTTGTTTGTTTGTTTGAAAAAATCAAATATATATCGAGTTTCAACCCAAGATAAAATCAATCAAATTTCCATGACCCGCAAATTTCTTTGAATAAAATGAAATTTACATATCAAATATTAAAGTAGCTAATTCTATAGACGTGGCTTCATGGAATGCCATGATGGCAAAACACGCCAATGATAAGATGATATATATGTATATGATCAATTTCAGATGATCTAAAAGGAGACCCTCGAAAAAGTCCTACATCGTATATGATATCGATCAGATAGGTCCGAGACTGTGGTCGGTAGGGCTCCTGTCGTCCAGGTCGGGTCTCAGTGGTCCCCAGGTGTGGTATCTGCAATGTCACTCCAACGCTCAAGTCAGTGTTTGAGAATCTTAGAGTGTAGCAGAAAAATGAGAGTGTGCCTTTTTTCAGCTAGGTGGGCCCGTATTTAGAGACATTGTGTCAGCTCTGATCCGTTGATTGATCAGAAGAACTTGAGCAGATGATTATTGGGCTGATCCAGGACCTACAGCTGGAGTGGGCCTCGTGGCCAAATCAGAACAGTTTGAAAAAGAGTTTATAAGCGTAGGAATCTAGGTTTGACTCATCTAACTATTATAGTTGATTGGTTCTTTTGGTTAATTTAAATTAAGCTGCTCTAAATATTAATGCGTTCATTTTGAAAAAATGGTTCTGCTAAAATATATATACGGCTTTTTTTACAGAGAAAAAATTGTAATAGTCGTCAAAGAATGAAGCTATACAATTTGTTTGTGTGAGTGGACAAAATAATCACACAACGCTAACTTGGTTAATTGGAATGGAGACAAGCTCACGAGCAAGCTCATTGAATTCAAGAACTCTTCCATTGCATTTTGATAGCAGCTGAGCTGCTTGTTCCTTTGTCAATCTCACCTTCACTTTAATTACCTCTTCTTTTTCATTACTAATACAGCTTCTTTTCTCAGAATGATATTTTTCATTGACTTCTCCCAAAACAGTAGGTTCTGAATCCGCAAAACGGACTCTCTTCTTCATTTGTGGTTGCTTTTTGGTAGTTAATTCATCTCTGTAAACAGCTTTTGTTGTTATGATCAGTGGCTCTACTTTTACTTTTTTAGGTGATAATGTTTTGTTCCCTTTAACGCAAGCCAAAAAGGTGAAAATCATATTTAAGTAGTAGATAAATTAAAGTTATGAGTTTTTATCAAAGGAGGAAGGAAGGTATAGTTTGGAATATATCTGAGAATGATTAGGAGTTGTTTGTTAGTGTGTTGAGACAAAATGAACTTTCCAAGTTCTGAATTTATAGTGATTATTTTCGTTGAACAAGAGCGTGAATTGTCAATTGGAGCACACAAAAATAATACTAATAATAATAAGAAGAAGAACGTTGATTAACTTACCAGCGAGGAAATTAGTCAGATCATTGAATCTATTTTAGTCAGGTCAAGGTTAAAGAAATAATAAAAAAAGCCCTAATAAAAACAATACACTTGTTAATTACATTGAATCTATAGAAATTACGTACTATTTTATTTTTAAAGTATGGTAATTCAATGTAAGAAATAATTTTTAATGTGCAGGAACCGGTCACCGCAATGGTTGGATTGAAGTATTGAACCATAGAAGCGGGAGAAAACTAGCCAAACTATTAAGATATCATTAATTTGTGTTAGTTAAGTACTAAAATATCTCATTTGTAGTTGTCTTGGAATAGATGAAGTTACAATAGAAGAGTCTTGAAACAATTAATTCATACTTTGAGACTCTAAATGACCCAATTAATATAAAAGGTATATTTAGAAAAATTTGGTGAATTATACGTTGAGTCTTTAAAAATACCATTGTTTTGGAATAAAAATAAAGTTAAAAAGTAAAATGAATCGATCCCATGATAGCGAACTCACATTAGTAGTACCTTGCCATTGCATGTTTTGATAGATTGATTTACAAGTATGTAATATAGATATTGTTCATTATTCTTGTTTATTAACGGTACATATTTTTTTATCAGATTTAACGTGGTATATTGTTGCATACATCGATTTTTCTGAAAGTTTATTATATATTGATAATAGATTTATTTATTTGACTTTTAAATATATTGGTAAAAAATATATGCATGGGTAATTACGAACACTAGTGTTTTTACCGATTCAATGACCTCTTTGAATATTATATCTAACACACTAATTACTAACCATTTTGTCTATTATATAGAATAATTTTGTAAGTAATAATTAATAAAAATAGTAGTACTATTTAATCGGGTATTTCAATTTCCTCCTGAAATAAGAAATGCTATGCACTCCCATACATATCTCTAGGTACTGTTATTCAAAAATATGGTTGAAAGGGTCATTACTACTCTTGTGGGTTTATTTGTTATATTATCCCACGTGTGAGGAGAACATAATACCTGGTGTGCCTTTGAAGTTTGGCCAGTTCAAGAAAGTGACCTATGTCCATTAAAGCCAAACATCATTGCCTTTATTTTACCTGACCTTGCATATATAGTCAGTGTGAAGTTTCAAACCGCCCCAGTCTTCCATGGCACCTATTCAAAATTTCAAATATGTGATTGACCAGCTTCAATGATATGTATCATAATAGGGCAAAATAACTAAATTACTTTACTCAAAGTTCAAATTATGAATACTTTTTTGATCCCATCAATTGTATATCAATGAGGTATTTTATTTCCTACCTTTTGGTGGCTGTTTTTTATATCTTATATGTTTGCCTTTAAAAAAAGATATATTGGAAAAGTATCCTTATATATTTTATATATAATAATATTAAAGCAATAATACAATATGCGTATACATTTATTAAGAATTTTTTTGGGACTATGACCTCTCTATGTCCTTAATAAGCTCCACCAGTAATGGTACTGTAATATTTTTTATTGTGAAAGACTCTTTCGATTAATTTTGCTTTCAAGTAGGAGAGAGAGAATGAGACATACAATAAAATAATAAATTCAATAAATGTTGTTATATCTTGGCTAAAATACTGTTTTCGTAATTTATCTTTTATTCTTTTTTTCATTTATGTCTTTTATTTTTTAAAATATTCATTTACATTCTTTATCTATCAAAATTAATCATTCTAAAAAAAAGACTTTTCAAAATTAATTAAAATGGTCTTTCCATTAAGTAACAATTAATCAAAATGTTACAACTTATCTATTTCACTGTCCATGTAAGTCTAGAGGGTTAGGAGCATTTGTTGTAGATTTTTATGTCCAAAGGAGTGAGCCGGAGGTCTTGTTTGGCCGAAGGTTTTTGTACTCCTATTTTTTTGGTTTCTATTTTGGTCTCTCTATGAGAGAGGTTACACGTTGTATATAGGTTTGCGTGTTTCCTCAAAACAATTTTATCATTTATATTGCTCTATTTTTTTTTTGAGAGTTGCCACTCTTATTGTACCCTAATTTTGTTCGATTAATTCAAATTTTTTAGAAAAAAATCAAAAATATTACTTGTACGTATTTTGAGGTTTTAATTGTAGACGCGGGTCATTTGGTGCTCGTTAACTGTTTTGGTGTCTTTATTAGTAGACCTTATTTATTTTTTATTGCAAGAAAAAAACTAAAAAAAATCTATTTTTCTTAGCATTTAGTTTTAACTATTATTATTGCTTTAAAAATATAAATATTACAAAATGTAAAAAAAATAGAAATCAGAACTAAATAAGATTGAATATCAACATTGGATGCTTGTTTGCATTTTTCCATCAGAATTAGAGCAATCTCCTTTTTTTTGTTGTCTCTTGCTTTTTCCATTTTTGGCTAAAGCAAGCAAACACACTAATTAGTAATTACTCATGAGTTTTTCTGCTCCTCCCCTCTCACAATACAGACCACATCACTGATGCCTTTCTCCACTTCTATACACAAGCACGCCTTTGAAACCAGCAATTAGAGAAAAGAGAAGTAGAGATGAGCACCTCAAACCACCAGTGTCGCCGTCGTCGTTTCCACCGTCACCTCTTCTCTCACCCTCTGTTTCACCATTTTTCTCAGTCATCATCTCCTCACATCTCTTGCTGCTCTGCGCAGCTTTACCATTTAGGTTTCAAATGAACCACTAAATCCCCAATTATATCATCAAATGTTATTACTAACACACCTTTTTCAGGTTTAAGACCCCTGACTCTTATTTATTTATATATTTATTTCAACACATCATTATTTTCTTTCATTATATCTATTAACTTCATTGGTCATCTTATTTATTTTTTGAATAAACATTAATTAATTTGGATCATATTTTTTATGTTTCTAATTCATTTGGGTCTAGGTTTTGCCCCACTCGTTTTACTTTCACTAAACAATGAGTCTAACTCATCCACACACATTTTACAAACCAATAAGTCCAACTCATCCCTACACTGTCACACATTTTACAAACTAATGAGTTTTAGATCATGTTTCCAAGCAAACATTTTCAAACAATCAAACACTCAATCAACAAATCGGTTATTTGCAATGGTCACTCTGGGTTTAACCGTTTGATTATTGTGAACAACTTTAATTTTCAAACAGCTAATAGTGACCTCATTTGGTCATTATGAATACCCTCCAATTTTCAAACAAATTTTATTAAATCTTTTTAAATTCAGTTCATAATAAAAGGGAAATAAATATTTTCAAAGTTAATATGTTTTCCACAATTAATCAGAGGTAATTTTTTCCGAAAGAATGTCGTGGGGTGTTAATACCTTCTCCGCACATAATCGACTCCCGAACCCAAAATCTGGTTTTTCAAGACCGTTTTCTTTTATAGGAATTTTTCAATATTTTTTCTAATAATTAAATATTAATGGCGACTTTATTAAACGCGAGGAATTCTCCGAATTTTTCCATCGCTAGAACTCTCGTGCTCATCTCTCCAAAACTTGACATGCATATTCAAATCATGAATATTATTAGAATGCATATGATAAATTTAACCACAGACACTTCCACTTTTAGAAATACTAACATGCTTTTTAATGACGACAGAGTAGTTTCCGTTGAGGCCTTGACCATATTATAAATCCTGTCATTTTTAACATTTCCTTTGGAAATTTTACAATTTATACTTAAGCAAAGTGTTCGCGTCTCTGTACAATGATAGGTGTCCGGGGAAAATGCAAGTGGCACATGAAATTTGTGGCAATATTTCATGGTTTAAGCTGCCTTCAAATTTCTACTTTCAATTGCTATCCTACAACTTCTTTGGATGCATGTCAGCTGAAGTGATACACAGTAGTTGATTAAAAGAGTATATTCGATGTAACGATGTTCAAAGTCATTATATCTTTAATATTTTATTTACTTATGCTCAATTTAAGAATAATAGGTAATATACAGGGGAAAAAGTTCTAATACTATAAATGGGTTATTTTTACAGAGAAAGAAATTGTAATAATCCTTAAGGAACGAAGCTACAAATTGTTTGTGTGGGTAGACACAATGCTAACTTGGTTAATTGGAATGGAGACAAGCTCACGAGCAAGCTCATTGAATTCAAAAACTCTTCCATTGCATTTTGTTAGCAACTGAGCTGCTTGTTCCTTTGTCAATCTCACCTTCACTCTAATTATCTCTTTTTTTTCATTATTAATACAGCTTCTTTTCTCAGAGTGATACTTTTCGTTCTCTTCTCCCAAAATAGTAGGTTCTGAATCCGCAAACCGGACTCTCTTCTTCACTTGCGGTTGCTTCTTGGTAGTTAACTCATCTCTGTAAACAACTTTTGTTGCTGTCATCAGTGGCTCTACTTTTGCTTTTTTATTTGATAATGCTTTGTTTCCTTTAACGAGAGCCAAAACGGTGCGAATCATTTTTAAGAAAGTTATAAGTTTTATCAAAACTGAGAATTCTTAGGTGTTGAGAAAAAATGGACAGTCCAAGAGTTAATTTATATAGTGTTCAATTTGGATGAACATGGCAGAAACGTGGAGTGTCAATTGGGGCACACAAAAAATAATAGTAATTAATGGTCAATGAATTTATCAGTCAAGTCCTTGTTAAGTGATTGACTGTAATTGTGTAACATTGTAACATCATGTTTTCTAGAATTGCATTTGTTGTATATAAAAATACATGTATATATAGTAGTACTTATTTTTAGTTTTATAATTCCTTCTAGCAGCCGGTCGTTTAGCAGGGCATTTTGATTCCTTATTTTGCATACATCTACGTAATCATGATGTTAAAAAAGACTGTATATAATCATCATATGTTATGTCCAATTGTCCAATATCAGTTCTAGAAACTGACTTATGTTATGTCCAATTGTCCAATATTAAAAGCCGAACATCATTGGCTTTATTTTAGAGTTTAATGCGCACGACTACTAACATTTCATTAATTTAATACCAGTAGGTATAAAAAAAGTTTCCAAGTGTATTTAATAAGATAATAGAATCTCTTGTTAAAAACAAAGAAGATAATAGAATCTCATTAAATGACTGAAAATAATCTACTTGAGACTGTTTTTTTGCCAAGTAATTTTTGTTTACAATTATTTTTATTTAATCCCGACATGCACGTAATGGGAAGTTTCAAGTCTTCAATTCCATTATTATTATATCACATCTCCCCAGTAAATCTCTTCCATTAAATCGTGAGAGACTCAGTCCACCTACTTTTCAGTATATTGACAACCTTTATTTTGCAAAATGATATTGACAACTGATCAGTACGTTATTATCAGTTAAACAATTCAATCAAATCACGCCAACTTAGAAAAACAAAGAATGGGTCGTCAGAAATTATACGGCATGGTTTACACTTTACATAGAAATTTCGTTAGTTCGATTATACATCAAATGGTTAGCTTTTTTTGCAACCTAGGTATTTCTAGTATAGACTTTTGGATTTAGCTTTGTTGTTTTTAGGTAAGCGCTTTTTTTATGGGAGTAAAAGGGATACTTCAACCTTTACACGTGGATGACAAGGGGTCTCGTTAAAACTTCTTTAGGTCAAAACCCATTGAGAAAGAAACCAAAAGAGAAAAACAGTACGCCGATTACAAATAGAATTAGCTGGGTCGTTTAGCTTAATTTGGTAACATTTCCTTTGGAAATTTTACATTTTATACTTCAGTAGAAGCGCACATGTCTTCAAATTTGTGGCAATATTTCATGGTTCCAAGCTGCCTTCAAATTTCTACTATCATTTTTTTTATGCTATCCTACAACTTCTTTGCCTCTAATGATGCATAACAATGAAGCAATGACACATTATAAATATTTTTACTTACAAAAACATATAATAGTTTTACCCAAGAGTCACTCACTTGTGCCAAAGCTGGGTGATGGGAATTCCCCTTATACCATTATATATAAATATTTGTGCGTGTGGGTGTGTGTTGTCATTCAAAAATTACCTTGGCCCTATAAAAATATAGATATTTCCGCGCAATGTCAATAAATATAGAATAATTTTGTACTAATTTTATAATTTTAGTTTAATAGTTTGTACAAATTTAAGTATTTTAAGATTTTTTTGTCATGGAGTTATGTATTACTCCCTCCGTCCCAAATTGTTTGCAGTTTAAGGTTTTGGCACACCCTTTAAGGAAAATAATTAGGAGTCTAGATTTTTTAAAAAGTGTTATTCAATTTACCAATTAACCATTTATCTCTCTACATAGAAAAATGTGAATCTTTTATTAAATGAAAAAAGTTGTCATCATTAATAGGGGTACAAATGAAAAAGAATATTAAAAAAGTTACGTTGAAATTCTAAAACAAAAATCAATTTGGGACAGATTGATTTTGCTAAAATTGCAAACAATTTGGGACCCAGGGAGTACATAAAACTTATAATTTTTTTCTTTTGAAAAGAAATATTATATATTTTAATTTTACCCCTAGCGAAAATTTTTAGGTTTGCAATGAAGTGATGGATACTATCTGATTCTTCAATCAGTTACTCTAATTAAATTAATTTGCTCTGAAAGTAATTACTTCTTGGCCTTTAATAAATATTATGAAGGAAAAAATGATCTCCTAATATATACTAGTATACTTTTTTACAGAGAAAGGAATAATAGCAAAAAAATTGTTAAAAGAATGAAGCTACAAATTGTTTGTGTGAGTGGACACAATCATACAACTACGCTAACTTGGTTAATTGGAATGGAGACAAGCTCACGAGCAAGTTCATTAAATTCAAGAACTCTTCCATTGCATTTTGATAGCAGCTGAGCTGCTTGTTCCTTTGTCAATCTCACCTTCACCCTAGTTATCCCTTCTTTTTCATTACTAATACAACTTCTTTTCTCAGAGTAATATTTTTCATTGTCTTCTCCCAAAATGGTAGGTTCTGAATCCGCAAACCGTACTCTCTTCTTCCCTTGTGGTTGCTTTTTGGTTGTTAATTCATCTCTGTATACTGCTTTTGTTGATATCATCAGTGGCTCTACTTTTACCTTTTTATGTGATGCTAATTTGTTTCCTTTAAGGTAAGCAAAAACGGTGCGAATCATATTTAATTAATTGAGTAGAGATATAGTTCTGAGTTTTATCAAAGTATTGGAAGGAAGATGTGTGCAGTTGGAAACTGAGAAATATATCAGGAGTTGTTAGTGAGATGAGACATAATGGACAGTCCAAGAGTTAATTTATAGTGTTCAATTTGGATGAAGAGAAGCGTGCAGTGTCAATTGGGGCACACAAATAATAATAATAATAATAATTAATGGCGTTGATTAAGTTACCAATGAACTTTTGTTAATCAACCTATAGAAATTAGTCAGGTCAAGAATTTATCAGTCAAGTCAAGGTTAACTGATTGACTGTAACTATGTTTTTTTTGATATTTTTTCATTAATTTGATACTCCATTTTGACTGTAACTATGTAATATTGTAGTCATGTTTCTAGAATTGCATTATTAAAATATTAAAAATACTTATTTGTAAACGGAGAATTTTGATTCCTGCAGATTTTGCATATATACATCTACCTAATCGCGATGATATTATAAATACGGTATATAATCATAATCATATTTATTGTTGAAACTTGAAAGGGTCACTACGCTTAATTGTAGGTAGAGGGTTGTATTGGTCATCTTACATGCGAAGAAAACATAATATAACACACCCGGGCTGCTTCTGAAGTTTGGCCAGTTCTAGAAAGTGACTTATGTGAGTATGTACAATATTAAATTCCTAACATCATTGGCTTTAGTCATCCACGTAATCGGAAGTTTCAAGTCCTCCATTCCAAGTCACCTCTTCCCAGTAATAGAAATTTTCCAAATCGTGAGAGACTCGTCCAACTTAATTTACCTTCAGTAGTAACTTGTATTTTTCTTGATTCTCAAACAGAAACTGGAGTCTGGAGACAACGCGAGACACACGTGGAAGATATATGGTCAGTCAAACAATTCAATCTAATCACGGCAACTTAGAAAATGATAGTACTATGATACAAAGAATGGGTCGTACAGAAATTATAAAACGTGGTTCACAAACTTTACATAGAAGTTTCAACATTCGACTAACTATGTCTGAGGTTAGCTTTTGTAACCCTGTTGTATTTCTAGCATGGATTTTTGGGTTTTGCTTAATTTGGTAGCCTAGTTGTATTAATAGTTTGAATTTTTGGATTTATATATTTTATCTAAATTTAACCTTAAAGAATACTCTCCCCGTATCATGTTATATGACTTTCTAGCCAAACAAGTCATATAACTACTTTTCTTAAAACGTGAGTTACTTTTTCCCCCGTATCATGTTATATTACTTTCTAGCCAAAGTAAAATATAATATGGGACAGGCCGACGGAGGGAGTATATAACTGTTAGGATCGGACATCTATATCTATAATCAATGATAATGATAAATTAATTTGCATACAGCTATGAAGCATCTAATCTAAATAATTTACAAAGTGATGGTATCTTATAAATGTCAATATTATTCTCTTCACATGTTCAAATTATTTCTTTTCATCACTCAATCTATATATGTATATATGGTTTGTGTGCGTACACTAAAACTATAGAGCGACTCATATGAAAACAATTGTTTATTGCGAGAATTGATAATATTTTATTGTAATAATTAGATTAAAATTAAGACTTAGAATTACATCATTAATATTAATAATTTTGTACGAATGTTTGGTTCAGACGAAAAACATGTTCTCCACATTATTGTCATTTTGACGCTTAAGAGCTCTATATTCAATACTTCAATGTCACATTTACATATTGGATTTCGATGATGGAAATCAACCACCCTTTTAGTATGTCAAACTCCTTTCGTATCATATTTTTTTTGTACAAGGCATCACATTTTTTCAATCTAAATGGTTTAGGGACATCACATTCAAATGCAATCTATTTATCAGTTGTTTTAATTTGACCATTGTAAAAAACATGGTGTTGATATGTTTATAAAGAAGGTTAGTGATATATCAGAAAAATGAGTGGTGGAGTTTCTCAAACATATGTGTACAAGCACTTGTTCAAAATGTCGATGCAATCTCAATTGTTTGCCTACTAAAACGTTATCAGTATAATTTATATCAATGCAATATCATTCGTTCGTTTACGAACACATATTGACACCGACACATCAAGTTGCACGAGTGTTGCTAGCATTTTCTCTAAGTAACAATAGATAATCTTTGAGGTGCTTAAAACCTCTAAAAATGTAATCCCAAACCAACAATAAGAAATTTTGAAAATAAAATTTCGAGCTTTACCCAAACTTGTTCATTAACTTAATTTTGGACTACTTTTAAACAATTGGTCTATAAAATTTTCAAAGGTTATAATGTTCAAAAGTGCATCCTAAAAAAAGGAGGGGTGTATTTAACAGTAATGTCCTTATTTGATTTAGCGTTCCGTTTGGTGGGACCAAGAAGAGGAGAGGAGTGTAACGATGGACGGTGGATATGGTTTACATGAGTGGCGTCCGTGAATAGAATAAACAAGGTTGGTTAATGTTACTTATAGGGGTTTGGACATTTCCGCGAGTTTTCTTGTCGGATTCTGAAATTGGAGAGCGGCTTTTGTTTTAGCGATGGGCGGAACTCAGGCTTTGAAAAGAATTCCTCGCATCAAGTTCCCAAAGAGGCACCAAAACTCCTCTGGTCAGTACCTCTTTCTCTTCCCCCCTCCAATTTTTATCTAATCTAGGTTTCCTTTTTGATTATGTTGTGATTGATAAAGAATCAAATGAATTTACTGATATTTTGGTTTTCCGTAGATGATAGAACCTAAATATAATAACGTTATTACATAATAAGGCATCGTAGTTGTTGTTATCTTATCGTTGAGGTTGATAATAGATTGATCTTTGATAATAGGTGTTGTGCAAATTTAATTGCAGGTTCTGGCTCTATGATTCAAGCTTCGTCTACTGCAAGTGATGCTAATTTATCATTCTTTTCGAGTTCTAATGCTTCGGCAACATTGGGAGGGAAGGCATCTCTTCAGCCCAAAAGAACTCCCATGTCCAATGAAGAGATTGAGGCAATTTTGGTATGTAACATCTTCTTTGTGCTAGCTAGATCATTAATATTTCATGGTAACACTTGTTGCTTTTGCTCATACACTTATAAACTCATAAAAGGTCGCCAATTGCTACTAGTTTTAGGTTATATGCTAGGATTAGACAATTAGTAGACTTGTGAATTGTTATTAGAAAGGTTTATGTCAAGAAAAGGGGTAGTGACAACAGTTTAAAATCGAACCAGACATCAAAACAATGAGACATCCAAGTCATGGTTCAACCACTTAAAAATGCTCAAACCCAAATGAAACCGCAATCGAACCTCTGAAATAACCTAACTGAGACGGTGTCGAGTCATGGTTTAACCGGCTCTACCATTCAGTTGGTTCGGTTTTCAAAAACACCTGGTAGTGGGCTGCTGAAGAGAACCTCAGGGTTAGTTAGTTAGTTAGGAAACTGTCAAGAACGAAAGCGAAGTAGGAGAGTTCGGGGTCTGTCGCATTTATCCGGTGTTTCCAAATGCATTTTCTAGTCTCTACCTGCATTTTGTCTAGCCTAGAATTCTGTTCTGGCAATGAAGATGAATCCATTTGTTAATTTCTGAGGTACCTGTCTAACTTTAGGCTTCTTGGGGATTTCCTCCATGAGAATACCCACCCTTAGATGTATACAGTTCTCATGACAGAACTCTTGTGCCCATACAATGCAAATCCATACATGAATATTCTTAGATAGAAAGAGCAATTCATCCTCCTGGAGTATACAAGTATTTCTCTGGATTCTTGGGTTTTCTCTTGTTTACTTCCTTGTTTTTTTTTTTTTAAAATAAATTTCTTTTGTCTGTGGATAATGTATTTACTTTGGCTATTTGCTCAATTAATTGATCACTGACCCCTTAAATGATAACTGAAGTAATCTATTCATAGTTTCATGATGCATCATAAAATTGATTTTTTCTGTCTCTATTTTTATTTCTATTACTAATAATGGGATCTTCTGGATTTTTGACAGTTGGGTGGCGCCTTCTAATCAACTGTTCTGATTATCGAACTGTATGAACTTTTTTCTGTGGCTCTGATTCAGCAAAGTTCACAGACTGTTCCTTTTTCTTTTTGATGTTGAGTGTTATGTTAAAATAGTTTACTGATGCAACTTCCTAATAATGGATGAAGAAAAAGATTGAAATTGAAAACCATATTATCTATGTTGTTACTTCTCTGATTGACCAACTGTATAAAAACAGCTATTTATTTAGTGACAAAAAGCTGCATATCAATTTTTATATTAAGGTTTCAATCCCGAGAGGGAGAATCGAGAGGGATATCGGGAGTGAGATCTGATAGGAGGGAGTTGAATTCTCTAAAACCCTATCAAATCGACTCGTTACACCATGTATATAGAGAACTATTTGCTATATTAAGGATGTATAGCAAGGTTTATGCTTTGTAGGGATGAAAAGCAAGGGAAAACGTACAGAAATCAAAACAAAAAATCATTTCTTTTGCAGGGGCTATTAAAATATTCTAGCCTTAAAATAGTTTTATAAATTTTCAATATATTAAGATACTTCCATTACTACTTCTTAAGCTTCAAAATGTTATAGCTGTTATGGAAACTGCAATATTTATCCTGTTTACTGTGAGGCAAATTGTGATGATGTTCTTGTTGGATTGAGGCGTTGTGAGAGCTCTTCTATAACCATTTTTGATGATTCCCTCCACAGTCTAGTCTTCTTTTTTGTTTTGATGAAACTACATCCATCATCTTGTTCTTAGTCTTGATGATTCCCTCCATAGCCTAGTCTTCTGTGTGTTGATGAAACAGCAACCATCATCCTATTCATTAGTCTTGTTAACTCTATGCATTGTTAAAAAAAATAGCACTAAAAGAATCAACATATTCACAAAATACAAAAGTTTTTTGCCTACTTAGATGAAATGATAAATAAACACCATGCACACACTATCACTGCTCACGCCCGAGTTCGAACCCGAGAGTCAAAGTCTGCATGTCATTGAAATTGCCAAGGCAATCAACGGTGAGGGATATTGACAAAATACAAAATAGATTCAAATTAAATAGACTAACATAATGAAAATAAATTAAATAGCAATAACACGAAATACAAATTAATTAAATAACACTATCACAAAGTACCAATTAAATAGTATTAACAAAATCAAAATTAGAATAATAAGAGCAAGAACCTATTCAAGGAGATAGAAAGACCTTTTTAAAATAAAATGTGTTAGAGTGTGAGTGATTGTGAGTGTGGTGCATTAAAGTAGTTCAAAACTAGGAACTTTGGTGTAGGACTTGGGATTTGGGTGCAAAAAATATTTTTTCAACAGGTGGAAAAACATTTTTTCCTAAAATATGCGCACTGACTTTATTTTTTCAGGTTCGCTTGAACTATTTGTAGGTCTGCACTTCATGCACTCGTAACAAATAGACTCATCCATGGCATTGCATCTTAAATGAGTGCCCCTAGATTGCAATCGAACTTATTAATACATGCTAATTTTCAATAACTTTTGATTTGACATAAGAATAACAAATTCAAGTGTTGAAATTAAAGTTTTCATTAAGTAAATCGATTATACAAAATTTTGTGTATAGTTAAGAAAATCATGACATTTTTTTATCCAGAAAAATACCACCTGTAAACTTATACACATAAATAGAGATCTTTGGTTAAAACTCAAATCACTATGGAAAATAATCAAAATATCCACCTAACAACCAATTGTGCTAGGCTGAAATAAATCATATCATATTATTAGGTTTTACATACCCTAGCGAGCCTTCAAGACTCAAACAACTACTTAAGAAGTCAACGACATGAATATAGGCGTTAAAAAAATAATACTGCGGGACGGTAGGGAGGATGAGAATGAGATGGGTAAAAGCGTCTTTGCGTGTTAACCGCAAGAACAAAATGAACTGCTGTACCGAACAACCGCGTCTTGGGCTTCGGGCCACTTTCTATTTGCGCAAAGGGAAAGGAAAGTGTCCTTTGGTTACCTTCTTCCCTTCTTTCTTTCTTTCTTTCTTTCTTTCTTCTAGAGCCCTCTCCTCCACGACGGGTATGCGTCCCTCCGTCTTTATTCTTAAATTAATTTCACTTTTAAGTTTTTAGCTGTAGCTATCGTAACTCACTCATCTTCAATTTATTTTGTTCTTCTTATTATTATCTCATCATCACTGAAAATGACAAGTTTAAACCTTTTATTTTATCTTACGATTTTTTCTCAGTCTTGATGATCTAGTTTAATAGCTGCGACACTGAGTTGCTTATGATATTCACTCTTTATTGTGATCCCATTTATGCGATAATGTGCGATGTTTCTTTAACAGTGGATAAACAAATACTGTGATCATTCAGTGTAATATCATCTCTAGTACTAGGCAATTTAACTTGGGCTTTCGGCCCGTGTGATTAGCGGTCAGCACAAGGTTATGACAGATTGTTTATGTTGTTTAATTTCATATTAAATGTAATCCTATTTGCTTATATTATGAATCATCCTCTTTGTGTACATTTATGAACTGGCAGCCATATAATGTTCCTATGGTTTGCTGAAATGTTCTTGGGCTGCAGATTGAGCAAAATTAATTATCAACTGATGACTTAGCTATTAGGCCAGTGATGCTGTTCTAACTGTTTGGTAGGTACTGTTACTGTTTCAGGATAAATCATCCTTCAAGCTTATAGTTAGTTTCACCATCAATTGTAGGCTTTCCCTTCCTTCCCGCGAAGTTCAATGTCATGGATGATAGTCCTGCAAAATTGAAGATCATCCCTGATCACTTTCAAGTTCCAACATCAAGTATGGAATCTCCTGAGAGCAGAAAATCGTCTACTACAGAACCTGGAACTGGTCAATCTTCTAGGTATTGTTTACTGGTTAAAAAAGGAATTGAAGAAAAAAGTTATAGAAGTTACTATAAGAGTATGATTAATTTGAAAAAAGATACTCAATTTAGATCAGTTTAGGTCCTTGCGCCATCTATGGAGTCGAAGAAAACTTAGGACAACTTTCATGTTGAACTTGTTTACACTGTCATGGGGGTCCAATGCTGGAGGTCCGGAAAAGGTTTGATTTAAGCAACTTATGTGCTTTGGATTTTTTGTGATGGGTGGACGTTCTGTTATATCCTAGCAATACAAACTTATATTCTGTAGGTTGAGCTAACAGCTGCAGAAGTAGAGTCACTTCGACAAGACCTTGCTGACTTAGAGGAGAGAGAAGCTCACTTGAAAGCTAGGTGAGTCATCTCCAATTTTGAACTATTTAGGGATTGGGTGTCATAATGTAATACAATGTTCATTAATTAGCAGTTTTCTTTAGGTTACCTTTCTTTTTTTGTTTGTCTACCTCTCTAGTGCAATAAAGTCATTGATAAAAGAGGTGAAGTTAGAGTTACATGTTAGCATTATATTTGGAGCATAGTAATAAGAATAAAATGAGTTTTAATTTCCCTTTTTTTGTTTCATTGTTTTCCACTTCACTTCTTACTAGAGATTCTTCCTTGTTAGATTGCTACCTTTTAGTTTTCTTTGGAGTTGAAATTGCAACCTTGAGAAACAAGGGAAATTTACCATATAAAACCAACCATCTCATTTCTTGGAGATTTAAATAGACTAATTTGTTTTCCTCTGATAATTATTCTATTAAAATAACTTCTTTTACACAGGTTGGAACATATTGATGAAGTTTTGCGGTCAGCTCGTCTTTCTGGTTATTTATACATTAGAACTGTACTGACTGTCCAGTCCTGCATTAATTTTTTTTTCATTAGTTTATGCTTCGTTACTTTATTTTACCAAACAAATCAGCATTGATTTGCTTTTGATATTTATTTATAGAGATGGGCAGCACTACCGGGAGAACCTCCACCTATAGATGATATCGAAGTAGATGACTGGCTTCCTCGCTTTCTCGTTCTCCATGGAGCATGTATATTCTTATATTTGTTGTGTACAGGTAATGGAGTTAGCTGGTTTTCTTTTCTCTCCCTCCATTTCTTCTTTTCCTAGAAGTCTTAGTTTTCATTTTTACATTACTACTTTTTATTGATAATAAAGTCTTCATATCTGGTTCTCTGTTCTTTGTTTTATATTCTTCTCTTCCACACACCTCGATTCTTTGAATACATACTGACATGTCTGTATGTGTTTGGTATAAAACTTTTAATGCATTATATGAAATTCCTGTGACAAGCTGTAGAATAAACTGATTTTCCGCTCCACATTCTATTTGGCATTTTGTACTTGATAAAGTCACATAAACATGTAGCACTAAAACTGTTTATGTCAGATAAATTTTGTGACTTGATATATTTTGATACTTGTTTGTTAATGAGTAACTCAATGTAGATTTAAGTATAAGACCAATGTTGTAAAGATGAGAATTTTACAATAGATGCGTTGGCACACAAAATACAATTTATTACTAGAAATTAATACATCCGACAGAAATTTAGGGCAGTACCCATTAAAAATATGGTAGGATATCAACATAAGTGATTTTGACATGTGGTAGAAAGTAAAACACCTTATAGAAGCCTAAGTAAGAAGAGTAGATCAAATGAAAGGTGATCTAATAGTTAGTCATTGAGGAAGACCTAGAAAAGTTATGAGCCAAACCATTAAGATTCAGATTTAAAGGATTTCTCTTTAGACATGATTTACATTGGGAGATTATGGCATCATTTGTTCCATGTAGCCAACCCTGCCTAATGGTATGGAATATAGTGAGAATGAGAATGGGTTATTAACAGGTCATGTTTGGTAGGAAGAATGGAATCGAAATATGTATTCTCAAGGGAATGAGTGTTCCTTATAATTGTAGGAATTGGTATTTCATCACAAATTGATGGAATGCCTATTTCATTTTACCCAAATACGGGTATATAAAAGGCCCAATTTATTTGGTTCACTTCTTTTGCTCTAAAATAGTTTTGGGCAAGTTTGCATTATTTTTGACCCAAAAAGTAATGCAGGCTTATAACTTTGCTGGCTAGACAAAACAAATTGTTTGTCCCACAACACAACCTAACTAGGCCAAGCCTACTTAAGTCCAGTCAAATCATCTTCTGATTCATATGCATAATCCATTCTACGAAACAAAGCATAAAAATGAACACTCATTTCCCATTCCCATTCCTTCAAAATAGATCCATCTAACGAAAGATGACATTAATTTTTATTTTGCAGTTAAATGCATGATTGTTGGGATATGTAAATATGTAATAAATGGTAACTAGAGTAGTTAAGAGTTGTTAGAGAAGTTTGTTAGTTAGAATAAAGATGACATAGTTAATGGGAAGTTACATCCCTCTCATCTATAAATAGGAGGCTAGTGAGTTAAAGGGATCATTCATTGAATATTGTAATCATTTGCCGGGTTAAGCCTGTGTAGGAGAGTATTCTCTCTTGTATGTCATTCTTTTGGAGGAGATAATCTCTGATTCTCTTCTATTCTTTCCTTTCTTTCTCATTTCTTTTCAATAAAACTTTATCCTTTCCTATTCTAATTCTTTGGTTCCTAACAATGATAGTGTTAATTAGATCAAGATATACTGAGTTGATCAAATCTTTTCCTGTAGATAAATTGCATTTGTGTTTTTTTTCAAATTTCAATGTGGGCAAATGAGAAATGGAAGTATTGGAAACCTTTTAATCTCTAGATGTCCAATTCCCTTTTCACAATTTTTAAACATATTCCTGCCATTTTGAAGCACTCCTTCTCTCTATTGGCTATTGGCTAGTACATTCCAGTAATTACTTTAAATGGTGTTGGCCTTCGTTCTCTGAAATTAACAGCTCATACTGAAAACTCGTTACCATATTGTTAAAAATGTCTAATATGATGTTTGGTTGAACCCAAAACTGTCTAACTCATAATAAACACTCTCAAAAGCCTAAGCTATTAGTAGGCTCAATACTTCTTTCTATCATTGTCTTTAAGATGCCTATTCTTGATAAACCACAGGCCCACCAACCAAATTTAATTAGAAGAGTAGAAGCAGTATTGAATATACTCTTGACAGTTTGGTTGAATACGGTCAATACGCCTCTTATCATGCTAAGAACTAACTCTACCAATTCTTAAGCTATTTGCAAAAGACCTGAATTTGCTTTTTATTTATATAAGAAAATTGCACATGGGTTACTGATAAAGGGAAAAATTGCAGATATAAGCCCTCAGGATTCAACCCTTTTATCTGACATTGTTGAAGTAGGGAGATTGCCATGTTTTAAGCGTGAAGATGACAGTATACAACATGCCTTTTATATTTTAACTCGTCATGGGTTACGCTACGAGTGCTCAAGCAGTTCTACGATACAGGTGCATCCAACTTAAGACAACTTGATCATTAGGGGTAGTTATTATTATATTTCAGTTTCACATTGTGGACAGATTCTAAGTGACTAGCATCCACAGTTTAATTTTTGCAACTTCTAAATATATGTCATCGTGTCAAATGATGTTTCCCTGCATTTTTCTTCTTTCAGGTGGACTCCTGGTTATCAGCTTTACAAGATTCCTGCAAATTAGAATCTGATAAAACACCTCCTAATGGTTCAATTAACATGTAACATAATTATACTTTTCTTTGGTTAGTTTAAGTGACTTGAAACCTAAACTATTTTGTAAATATGACACTAATGTCTTGAAATGTTTCCGTAATTAAATAAAGTTAATGCTTTATTTGTCAATTTTGGCTCATTTGAGGACTTATGATCCTTGCAGTGTTTCTGTCCTGTCTTAGAGTTGGGATATCTAAATATAAAGCGAAAAAACTGAAAGCTTATACCTGAATAAAGAGTGTTGTTGACCTTGATTAGATTATGAGCATCATATCATATATATATGCTGAAAGCCTGGAAGGATACATTGAGTCTTTGAATAGCGTAGAACTTAAAAAAATTGCTAACAATAAAAACTCTGTAAGAATGGTCGAGGTAATCTTCTTTGATCTCTTTTGGTTCATATTGGTTAGCAATATGAGTTGTTATATTATAGCCCACTCTTCATTATCTTCCCAGGGAGATGCTGATAAGCATAAGAATTGTAGTGCAGGCATGTAACTCAAACGTTATGATGAGGTGATTGATGGCTGGAGACAAAACAAGGCTTAAAATCCTTCTATAGTGTCTTTAGTCCTTATCTGTTATAATCTACATTGTTCTAGGACCTTTTTCGCAGCCATGATTATAGCATGTAGATACAATTTGCATGTCACTGTCTAACCAGCAACCAAGGGGAAAGTAGAATTAGAGGATGGTTTGAGATTGAACGTTTTCCTTTTGGTAGATTGCGCCATGCATGTGTCAATGTATATCAACAATGAATACATCATTGCCAACCACATTTCTAGAAACATTATGGACAGGCATGAGGAATATTAAGGTTCATTTACTACTCTTATTTCTAACTAAAACTGAGAAACATCCTACTACTATTTTTGATGGAATGAGAGGTCACATTACTGATGGATTTGGATCCTCTGCTACAGCATTCGCTATATAGCCTTTTATCTTCTCTGTCTCTCTCTAGTTTTTTCTCTCTTATCATCATCTCTATTATAACATCATCTTTTCTTTTATCTCACCTTAGTTTTTCTTGCTGTAGAAGCAACATAGATGTAGATGATCCAAATGCCATTACTGATATTATGGAGTCTGGAGACATCTTAGCTCCTTAAAAGGATTTACTATTTTCTTTTTGTCAAATCTCTCGTGTAAATGTGAAGTTCGTTAGGATGAATGCTAATATCATAATATAATAACAATACCTTTTAAGAATTATAAATTATCAAAGATAACATTTTTTTCTCAAATCATCTTTCTAGCTTGTGTTTGTTTGTCCAAAGTTGTGCTTTCCTCTTTAGGTTTATTTGGAGAGGAAGACAGTACAAGACAGTTGAGAACTTGACTGGCTCTTTGTAAATTCGTAATCATGTGAAATGAAATCCAGAAGCAACTTGCACTTGAGCCATGCTTTGTCCTTTTAGTGGGGTCATTTTCTACAAATTAGTTTACATTTAATGGCTAACATTGATTGTGACCTACCCATGCATTTTCTAGAGGTTACCTTGAGAACTTTTTATCTTTCATCTTTTTAACATTTTCTTTTAGCATTCTATCAACTGCTCTGCCCCTCCAACTAATTGGAGAAGGTATTTCCATCAGGCGAGGAAATTGGATCTTTTCCTTTTGTCCAGATCAAGCATGGCTGTTGGTCACGTAAAGTCTTTAAAGAGAGAGGTTTCGTAAACATTTTGCAGGACAAAAGATTCTACTATGAGAATTGTTCCCCAAACCAAAGAGTAGTAGCTAAGCTGAATCAGTCTTCAGTTTGGGGACTCAGTAAACGAGTTAATTATCCCGAGTTAATTACCACGTGATGCATGCGCTCACACAAAAGGGCTAACTATATTTTTCTATTATTTCTTTAGTTTTTTCAAGTGAAAAAACTAGAACTATCCGTCTATCTGCTTTTTTATTGCATTAACATAATTATTTTAACTTTATTAGATTTATTATTCAATATTAGAAACAGCCAAAACACATGTACTTGTCTCGCTAGTCATATACACTAGTATCCTCCCATGAGAAGCGTCAAACAAGGCCTAAATAGAGTTTTTGAATTTATGTATTTATTCATTCTATTTTTTAATGATATATTATGAATTTCTTCATTAATCAAACAAAATTACAATATATGATTCTAAGTAAAATAATTTATCTACCGAATCAATTGTTTCCGATCCACTTTACACGCATCTGTTCGATAGCCATCACTACTCGGTCTCTCTATAAAAATACATCTCAAAATTAAAATATTTAAATATATTTCAGCCAAAAAAATATATTCTAATTTATTTAAAACAAAAAAAACGAATATTTGTTTTCCAGTGATGCCGGAGCCCGGAGGTACCAAAACTGAAAAAATGGAAAAAAGGAAGGAGGGAAGTGCAAAAGGAGAAAGAATAACAAGAATAAAGGGGCGATAGGCAAAGAGAAGAAGAGAACCAGACACATCATCATATTCATTCATATCACATCACATTCTTCACTGTCCCATTTTTCTGCATTCTACAGCGAGGTTCACTGTACGGTACTTTACGAAGATGGCCTCACAGGTTTGCAAATCTGCTTCCAAAGCCGCGAGGTCCCTTCTCTCTGCTGCTAAGTCCTCTCGTTTTTACTCTCGTAAGTAGCACCTTCTCTCCTCATTGTCTCTTCCTTTATCTCTATTATGTATTTCATTCAAATTCAAAATTCGATTTGAAACTTTGATATCATTTTATGTCGTAAAGTTGAATCAATCTCTATGATTTATATTTGTTTTTGGATATGTATCTGATTATTTAGACTGAACTTTGATCTATTTAAGCCTCAATATTCTTGTGAGAGTGTGTGGATTAACTGATTGTGATTGTGTAAATCAAATTTAGATTTGTGTTTCCATGATATGTCTGTGTAATCGTAAATCATCGATTTTGCAGAAGGACGCACTGTAGGTGCTGCTACAGCGGTTTCCTCCACGGGAAAAGCGGCCTTTTTTGCTTCACATTATGGGAGAACCGGTTCTGGAAATGGATCCGCTTCATGGATTTCTGGCTCCCTTGCTCTTCCTGCTGCAGGTTTGTTCAATGATATAATAACTCTTGAAAAAGTTCCACTTTCTGTTATTATGTTTTTTTTTTACACAAGTTATTATGGCTTTTCTTACCAATATATATATATATATATATATATATATATATATATTATATTTGCTATGAATTGCCATCTCTTACTACTGTATTGCATACTTTGGATTGTGTGGTCATGTTTGGATTGCAAAAAGTGAATCTGGAGATTTAAAATTGTTTTTGACATATTTGAGTATTTTCAATTAAAATTGATTTTGTCTGATTCTAACTTTAAGCTTGGATTTTAGCTTTTGTTTCCAAATGTGATTTATACCCTAAAATTTATTATTCAAAACTTTAAGGTGAATTTATCTAAACATAAATCATTTTACATTCAACTTACTTTCATTCAAAATTTTTACAAAATCACTTATTTCAAAATCAAATTTTGCCGCATCTAAACCAAAGGCACCCATAAAATAAGATGCTCATTCGGGTTTCAAGAAAACATATGTAACGTGTCTTTTACGAATAGAAGAAGTGCCTGACTGCCTGGTACCTTGCTTCACTCTAGCACTGTTGCTTCCGAGACCTTTTCTACATCGATTGCACTTTACTTGAGTACTGGGGATAAAATTAAGGTTTTCTATTATTTATTATTTCCAATTCCAATTTGTATCCCCTACATCGTGACTCCATTTTAAATATTCAATCAAGCCTCTAAATTTATCTATCCAATTCTTGGACACTCTCAACCTCTATTATGAACTATGTATGCAACAGTCTAACAGATAAATCAACTGAAAAAACCATGAATTTATATTTACCATTTTCTCATTCTGTTTGTCATGATATTATTTTTATCAATGTTGTGTGCACTAGTTAACTATAAAGTTTTAACAAAGTCTCAATGGTTTGGTTTGCTTTATCACTTTATGCTATGGGGTTGTCGGTGCACAATATTACAATGTGCATATTTTAACCAGATATTCAACTGCTAGTTTTATTTATATTTTTCTGCTATGTCTGGCAGCTTACTTGCTCCAAGATCAGGAGGTGCATGCTGCTGAGGTAGAAGCATAAACATATCTTTATCTGCATCTGTACTGCATATCTATTTTGCTCCTATCTTTGCTTTCTTTCTTTGCCATGATTAGATTAAAATGTGCAAATCACGTGTTCATTTTTTCTTACTCAGCTGGAACGCACTTTCATTGCCATTAAGCCCGACGGAGTGCAGAGAGGACTGGTAAATTCAAACTACATTTCTTGCACTTCTTCATGGTTTGTTTGCAAGACAGTGTTTAGTGGTATAATCTTAATAGTAGATTCTCACAAAGTTTATTTTGCAGATTTCAGAGATTATATCTCGTTTTGAGAGGAAAGGCTACAAGCTTGTGGGAATCAAAGTAGTGATTCCTACAAAGCAATTTGCCCAACAACATTATCATGACCTGAAAGAAAGACCCTTCTTCAATGGGCTGTGTGAATTCCTGAGCTCTGGTCCTGTTATTGCAATGGTTAGAAATGTCTCAATCTCTCGTCTATAGGGAATCAAACAAGCTGGTGTTTCTCATCTGTGTTTTCTGTTTCCCAAAAATTGATATCATAGGTGTGGGAAGGACAGGGAGTTATTACCTACGGCCGAAAACTAATTGGAGCCACAGATCCACAAAAATCAGAGCCTGGAACCATTAGGGGTGATCTAGCTGTTGTTGTTGGAAGGTACTATTTTGCAGATAAAATGCTTGTTTCTCATTCTCTTTATATGTGCATTGTTTGGTCATCACAATCTTATTATTGTTTGTGCCTGCAGAAATATCATCCATGGTAGCGATGGCCCAGAGACTGCAAAGGATGAGATCAATTTGTGGTTTAAGCCAGAGGAATTGGTTAGTTTCACAAGCAATGCAGAGAAGTGGATTTATGGCGAGAACTGATTGTGTTCCTCGTCCCTTCGACATGATTCAGTTTTAAGAATAAATTATTTGTCATTATTAAACGGCAATACTACACTCTAGAAGCCACCAATAAGCGGTGTTGAGTACGTAACGTTAGCACTAGTCTATGTCATTCAATAGGAGTTGCCTTATTTCATCATAAATCCTTCAGTCAGGTCAAGACAATATGTCACAATTTCTTTGTTGTAACTTTTATGGTATCGTCTTCCTTCCTTTTTATTTATCGTTTTAATGGGAGTAGTTGTTTATTTTTCAGCAAAATTTTCTTCATATTTATTTATTTATCGTTTTAAAGTTTGAGGTCACATTAATTAGTTTTTTGTCAAGTATATTATTAAGTATTTTTTGTAAAATGAGATATATGTGCAATAGAATAAAGAAAAGTAAAGGGTGTAAAAGGAAGTGATTAATTTGACAAAGTATCTTATGCAAACACTCTTTAGGGAAATGACTAATAATTGTATCACAAGTAACAAAATGTAGTGATTTTCTTGGGTAATGTGAAATAACATTAAACAACATATACATAGGACAATGTTATAATTTGTAGATCCAAGTGATGGCCATACCTAGCGACAATTGAACTATAGTCGCCACAAGCCTATACAAAAAACTAAAAACGTTGGCTCTACTGTGAGGGCTGATGATCATCGATGAAGGAGGAAGAAGATTACGAAGCCTAATGAGACATGCTTATGATCACTCAAAGTGTTGTTGCTGAAGCTCATCCAAACCCTAATAAAGATGTCGGGGGTTGTCTCCTATAAGGATAAGGTCAAATAAGGAAGCAATGTGATATGGAGCTGTCTACTAAAGAGACGATCCAATACACGATTGATTAAATATCTCAGGGGGTAGGCGAAGATAATTAAATGGTTACTTCAGTTCTAGAGTTTGTTACAAACCCACAAACAAAAATCTCACATGTGAATATGATTAGTCTTGGTGTGTAGACATTAAAAGCTCTCATTGAAAAGTTGATGGGAAAGCCAATCAACTTGTGATAGATGTTAACAAAGAAATGATACCTTAGAAACTCTGATCCCTAAACACAAGGAGGCTACCTTAGTTTTTCCACTTTAGATCCATTGCTTTTTGCAATGTGGTCTATAAAGTGATTACTAAGATTATTTCTAACTCTCTGAAAGATTTTCTGCCTTGAGTGTTTCTACCTACACTTAACAAATTTATTCATGGGGAGATGAACTTCTAATAATGCAATCATCCTATATGATGTTGTTCATACCATCCCTGCAAGTCAAACCTCCAACTCTCCAAGTTGGATACAAACCATAGGTCAAAACTTACTTCATAGTATTTGAGTAGATTCACTACAACAGACAAAAGAGTAGTTCATATTGTGCAGACACATTTTCCACAATTTAAAAATGCGTTTAGGTCATGATAGAATAAAGACGAATATGATAAGGGAGATGAACAAAGATAAGATATGATTTGGAGTTAAATATCATTTTATTTATTTTACACCTTCTCTCCGTTGAAATCCTTGTCCTCCCTTTGTCGAACAAAACACAAAAATATTTAAAATTTGTCCTCTCCCCCAACTGAACCAACCACAACCTTAAAGTTTTTTATCTAGGTAAAATATCAAAAAATAAGTAACCAAGCTTAATTAAAATAAAAGTTAGTACTATTTTTTTAATCAGTAAAAAACAGTTGGGTTTTTTTTACCCCCCAACTTGTCTCCCATACCCCCATATTACCCAAATCGATCAAAATACCCCTAAAATTTTTTTAAAAAAGTACAATTCTCATCATTATACATATATTTCCGGAAAAATGTGAGTTTTCTCCCTAAATTTTCCGGATTTATACGTATTTCGAGAAAAAATTGTAATTTTTCCAGAAATACGTATAAATTCGGAAGGCAAATTCAAAATTTTTAAAAAAATTCTGGAAATACATGTAAATTCGGAATGCAATTTCCGGATTTACATTCCGAATTTACATGTCTTTCCGGAAAAATTTTAAAAATAAACTTCCGAATTTACGTGTAAATCCGGAAATTTCAATGTTGAAATTTCTGGATTTACATGTAAATTCGGAAGGTTATTGTTTTTTTTTTAAAAATTCGTTTTAACTCATTTTTTTTCGCTTTTTCAGTGGCTAGCAGTCGAGGAGGAAACTTTAAACCAGGCGAGACGTCTGGATCACCGGGAGATGATGCTGCTCCTAGGACTAGGACGAGGATCAGATTGGTCAGACAGGCCGGGCACGCTTCTGAGCGTCAGAGGCGTGTCCGACAGCGACAGGACCAGGCTGAGCAGCCACACATACCAGACATACCACAGGCTGAGCAGCCAGAGATACCACAGGCTGATACTGGGCTTCCACGTTGCAACAGGTGGAAGAACTTCAAGTGCGATGATCTGAAGCTGATACATTTTTGGGAGCGGATCGATAACCTACAGCTGGATCAGGTCATTTTGACGCCTTGGGAGGACCACAGATTGCACGTTCCATTCCACACCATGGCACATTTCAGAGGTTGGCTGATCTGGGGCAACATTACTGTCACATATATGGCTGACCGGGTCCGCTGGCAGTTTGGGCGCATCCAGCAGATCCCTCCTGCACCCGTCTTAGGCCCACGTCTAGATGTGATCTCCAATTTAGAGATCTCCAATTTAGAGAGATTGTCGGTGTATCCATCCCCAGCACAGATTTTTTTTCGTACTAGCAGAGTCGTAGGCATGGCGGGTGAGTGCACCGATGACTATCTACCTTGGTATCAGCGGGTGTCCATTCCACGACTGACTGCAGCGGAAGAGGTACCAAAGCAGCAGGCTGTAGCTGAGGGAGTTGGTAAATGGACGTATCAGGATGCGATGGATGCTGCCGCTGGACATATACTTGATGCTATGGGTTGTGAGGGAGGCATTCCAGCCGATGCATATGACAGCCTCCTACAGGCATTAGGACACTTAGACTTTCATCCGTAGATGTATTTGTTTTGGTTTTATTTTTGTATATGTACTCGTATTTTATCGACTTTATTATATTTTCGTTTTTTTTTCATTTGTTATCGTTATCGTTATCATATTTAAATTGATTTAAACTAATTTTTTTAACTAATTTAAATTAATTTTTTAATAAATTTAAACTGTTTTTTTTTAAAAAAAATTACGCTTCTGAATTTATGTATAAATTCGCAATATATTTTTATATAAAATTGCGTTCCGGAAATACACATAAATCCGGAATTTTTTTTACCCCCTTTCCGAATTTATGTGTATTTCCTGGACAACGGGCGGTTTCAGGCCCAAAATCATCAACCGTCAAAACCGCGGTTTCAAAACACCAACCCACTTCCTACGCTGTTTTTTTCTTGTTCCTTCACTCTTTTCTACTTGTTTCTTCTTCTGCTCCTCTGCTCTAAGAATGTTTGCCATTTCTAGGATACTAAAGGCCCCTGTGCCTTTAGTTCTCTCTAAGGTGAAGAGTTACATTCCCACTTCTTCTACTGCAACTACTCCCTATGGTCTTAAGGAATCTACTGCTCCTAACACTTTCCCGACTCCATTACTCCTTTTCATCTTTAGAGGCTTTCTCATCTGTTAAACCTCCTCCAAACCATCCAGCCTCTGCTGCACCTCCAACCCATCCATCATGGATTACATCTCGTCCAAGCCCTCTATCTGATGTTGTTTATGTGTTAATCGATGGCGATAACACTCATCTTAGGAAAAATGATGATCTTGAAGAGGTGAAAAAAGGACTATTAGAAACGATTAGGAAATGTGGGTTTCTTATTAATGATGTTAGGTTTTATCTTTATGGGAATAGTGATGTAGACAACATTAACAGAGTTCCCTACGTTCAAAAGGCGATTGCGGCTAGTTTTGAATACATTGCATACCCTCATATAAGATATAAGTAGATATAAGTAGATATACCCTTATCATACCCTTAGCATACCCTCATATAAGATATAAGTAGATATACCCTTATATAAGGGTATCATATACCCTTAGTATATAAGCACATAGTACATATATATTATATGCTTATGAGATATACCCTTATATAAGGGTATCATATACCCTTAGTATAAGCATATAAGTAGTACTTATGATATATGATATATGTACATATAAGGGTATATAATTAGCATATATCATAAGTACATATATCATATACCCTTATACTATATGCTTAGTAAATGATACCCTTAGTACATATATACATAGTACATATAAGGGTTCACATAGTACTATATCTCATATATAGTACTATAAGGGTATATCTCATTTAAGGGTATTTACTATAGTACTATATATGATATGTAGTACATATATGATACCCTTATATGTATTATAAGATAAGTGTATATCTTATATATAATTAGTATACTAAGTATATACTAAGATAAGTGTATATACTAAGATAAGTGTATATACTAAGTATATATAAGGGTATCATATAGTATATATAAGGGTATATATGTAGTACTATATACCCTTATCTAAGTATCTTATATATACTATATGTATGTGGTACCAGTATATAGGTGAATCATAATGAGAAGCTTTGCGGAGGATAATTTGAACGCGAACTTCAACTTGGATACTTTTTTGATTCAAAAATAAAAATATCAATATTAAAAGGACGAACAATTTAAATGAGAGTAAAAAAGCAATATCTAATATAATATAATAAAATATAATAATAAACTATTGTCTAAAAAAACAAATTTTTGGGGACACGTGTCTACAAATACACAGAGACACTGCCAGTTGTCTACAAATACGCATCCTCAGATCAAAAAAATAAAAAATACGCATCCGACTCTTCTTCTTCCTTCGCTGTTTTTTCTTATTCCTTCACTCTTTTCTACTTGTTTCTTCTTCTGCTCCTCTGCTCTAAGAATATTTGCCATTTCTAGGATACTAAAGGCCCCTGTGCCTTTAATTCTCTCTAAGGTGAAGAGTTACATTCCCACTTCTTCTACTGCAACTACTCCCTATGGTCTTTAGGAATCTGCTACTCCTAACACTCTCCCAACTCCATTACTCCTTTTCATCTTTAGGGCTTTCTCATCTGTGAAACCTCCTCCAAACCATCCAGCCTCTGCTGCACCTCGAACCCATCCATCATGGATTACATCTCGACCAAGCCCTCTATATAATGTTGTTTGTGTGTTAATCGATGGGGATAACACTCATCTTAGGAAAAATGATGATCTTGAAGAGGTGAAAACAGGACCATTAGAAACGATTAGGAAACGTGGGTTTCCTGTTAATGATGTTAGGTTTTATCTTTATGGGAATAATGATGTAGACAACATTAACAGAGTTCCCTACGTTCAAAAGGCGATTGCGGCTGATTTTGAATACATTGCGACTCCAGGTATTTATAGTAGATATACCCTTATATAAGATATACCCTTATATGAGGGTATCATATATGTACTATGTGCATATATAAGGGTATATATGATACCCTTATAGTACATATATACATAGTATATCTACTAAGGGTATATGTACTAAGGGTATCATATACCAAGGGTATCATAGTGAACCCTTATATGTACTATGTATATATGTACTATGGGTATCATATATGTACATATAGTACATAGATATAAGGGTATATTATTTGTAAGGGTATATACTAAGATATGTACTATAGTACTATGTATATAGTACTATATGCTTAGTATATGAGATATAGTACTATAGTACATATCTTAGATCTTATATATACTAAGATAAGGGTATATACTTAGTATACTATATGATACCCTTAGTACCCTATGTACTATAAGGGTATATATTTAGTATACTATACATTTATCTTATAGTACATATAAGGGTATCATATATGTAAGTATATTAGTATATACCCTTATCTTAGTATATGCTTAGTACTATATACCCTTATCATACCCTCATATAAGATATAAGTAGATATACCCTTATATAAGGGTATCATATACCCTTAGTATATAAGCACATAGTACATATATATTATATGCTTATGAGATATACCCTCATATAAAATATACCCTCATATAAGATATAAGTAGATATACCTTTATATAAGGGTATCATATACCCTTAGTATAAGCATATAAGTAGTACTTATAATATATGATATATGTACTTATAAGGGTATATGTTATACTATATGCTTATATAAGGGTATATAATTAGCATATATCATAAGTACATATATCATATACCCTTATACTATATGCTTAGTATATGATACCCTTAGTACATATATACATAATACATACAAGGGTTCACATAGTACTGTATCTCATATATAGTATTATAAGGGTATATCTCATTTAAGGGCATGTACTATAGTACTATATATGATATGTAGTACATATATGATACCCTTATATGTACTATAAGATAAGGGTATATCTTATATATAATTAGTATACTAAGTATATACTAAGATAAGGGTATATACTAAGTATATATAAGGGTATCATATAATATATATAAGGATATATATGTAGTACTATATACCTTTATCTTAGTATCTTATATATACTATATGTAGTATATATAAGATACGAAGGGTATGTACTATAATACTATATGTATATAGTATATGATACCCTTATATGTACTATAGTACATAGATATAAGGGTATATTATTAGTAAGATATACTAAGCATATAGTACTCTAGTGCATATCTTAGTATATACTCTTATACTATATACTATATGTACATATATGATACCCTTATATACCCTTAGTACATAAGTACATATATGTACTATGTGCTTATAAGATATACCCTCATATAAGATATACCCTTAGTATACAGATATAATATATAAGCATATAGTATATATGTATATACTACATATAGTACATATATTATATATGTACATGTAATTAGTATACTAAGCATATAGTATATATGTAGTATACTACATATAGTACATAGTATAAGGATATATGTATACCCTTATATGAGTACTTATGATATTTGTAGCCAAAACATATTTTCTTTTTAATTTTATTTTCATTTGTGTAACTTACCCTCTTTTTAGCGCAAATACTATTGGCAGTTCTTATACATCGTTCATTCACAGATATAAGCGTTTCTTTATGCTCACTGGTATGCAGACGCATTGCTTGAATACCTTGATCATATACCTTGCTCTTTTTTAAATGATATTTTTTCAAATTAGTTAAATATGAGATATGGAAAAGATTGGGGAGTTTTTCATAAAAGCATATTCACCTCTCAGTCCATATTCTTATGTTATTCGTGAATATCACCTACAAACTTCTATTTGCATTTGGATTTGTGGTCATTCAATAAACTTATTTTGGTATTTATTGCGCTCCATAAAAACACAAATACATACACTACAACTATGCAAGTATTTACTGAAGCCAACCAATATCACAGTGCCCAAAAGAGACTAGCGGAAGACGGGCAGTAGATACTCATGTAGTAGAGGTTTATTGTGAGTTCCGGACTGAGTTAGCTCAGTCCAAATGGGCTTCGCCCAAAGGCCCAATAACCACATTGGTGCACGTCAATATGCACACACTCCTGATGTATAGGCCAAGATCGGCTTGGCGAGGTCGGAAGGTCAGACCACACCTAATCTCTTCACACGCGGTTCCAATCGCCTTTCGACCTCGCCGAGCCGATCTAGGCCTTTATATCCTACATAAGTATCTACTGTAGCGCAATAATCAAAAGCGGAAGACCATTTAATTGTGGTGTTGCCTTGGAGACCACGTCTAAGTAACAGTTCAATAGTGGAAGCCTATATCTGGTGTTTAATTCACATTAGTAAGGTCCCTTTTTCAACAAAAAGGCCTATCCCATGGCAGTTCAACATGAGTTAGGTCACATATCTAGCATTCTAGAACTAAAATGGTTCTTTTGTGTAACTCACAATTGTCAGCTTAAGAGCAGATAAATATTAGTATTGGTTCTATAGAGTCTACTTAGGTCAAGATCAGCTCCCGCGCTATGAGCTCATTGTGGACTTCGCACAAAAAATCAGCTTGAAGAATCCCAATACTAAGGACATTGCAGCATGTCGTTATTCTCGCGCCTTTCGGCGGTGCAACTTATATAATGAGTTTATCTGCACATTGGTATTCCCGCTATAGAGTGGAATAAGACGTAAAAAGTTGGTTATTTGCGCTAAACTTATAGGTTTATCTACAATAACGACGTGAATCCTATTATAGGGTGGTTAGGGTGTGATCTATTATGCCTTATAAGGTTATTGATAAAGGAATATTAATAGTATACATTATATAAATATAAAGTAGATACATATGTATACAATAAAGTATATACCCTATATGTAGATACAGTATTATTAACGATATGTTGATACTATATGCTTATATGCAACTCCAAATGATACATATGTATCATATAACAGTAGTATACAGTAGATACATAAGTAGATACTATTATTTGAACTCTAAATTATCGTTAAACTTATGTAGTTAAATCTACTTCTACATATAAGGGTATAGCTGATACAGTAAATACTACTTATGTAGTATATCCTTAGTACAGTAGGGTGCACGAGTATCTACTTCTGCATATGTAGTACATATGCGGGCTAGATACTTACGTAGTAGATACTTATGTAGTATTTGATAGGGTATCTACCCTTATATGTAGATACAGTATGAAATAGGGTATGATAACTTATGTTGAACCTATAAAGGAGAGATTTAACTACTTAATATGCAGCTTTGATAGTGAGTGCCTTATCGTTACTATTGTCTTTATGATCAAAATTACTATTATTATTGAATTAAATCACTTGTTTAATTCAAGTGGTCCCACTAATTGTCAATAAAAAATTTTCCCAAACGTCCAAGATTTCTATAAATACTTCTAGAATAGAAATGGAGATGGTTGATCGTGTCACTACTCTGATTCAACTGCCATTGAATTAAACAACTACTCCATCAAACCACATTTCATTCAATGAGAAAAAGTCAGATACTACAACAACCTTTCAATTGAAACACCATTAATATTAGGAGAAACAACTTTTTTTGTTTCCAATTCCATATCTCGGATTATTTGTATAGGAGATTCTATGGATGCCCAAACAATATAATTGTCATTAAAAAAAATACTAAGATTTACTTTAACCGAGTTGTCCACTTGGACAACACAACACCATCAATGAAACCTCAAACTGAAATTTCATTTGACCACGCTACCTAAAGGTTGGTACGATGACTGCAAGCCTGTCTGCAATTCAGCGACAAATCATTTTGCTACCAACTTATTCTGAAATTTGGCTTCTCAAGGCATATTGGTCAGGTGGTCCTTTCATCGAGTAGATTCTGTCCTACGTATATTCCATTCTAAGTATTTTTTGTAAAAAGAGATATATGTGCAATAGAATAAAGAAAAGTAAAGGGTGTAAAAGGAAATGATTAATTTGACAAAGTATCTTATGCAAACACTCTTTAGGGAAATGACTGATAATTGTATCACAAGTAACAAAATGTAGTGATTTTCTTGGGTAATGTGAACTAACATTCAACAACATATACATAGGACAATGTTATAATTTGTAGATCCAAGTGATGGCCATACCTAGTGACAATTGAACTACAGTTAGGGGTGTGCACAAACACAGGTAAACTGTTTCCATACCAAAAACCTTACTGTACTGTCAATAAAAATCCATACCACATTTTTAAAAAATCCAATCCATTCCTTATTGAAAAACCGGTAACCACTTTGTCAAAACCGGTACATTAAGTGGTATTCCACATAAGCACAAAAGGACATTTGTTTTTAACCTCTGTAGTCTTCACCTCTCACCGCCAAACATCCATTTCTCTCATCAATTCATCACCGCCAAGTAATATCAATTCAGAAATCCATTAACAACACCTTCCCAACCATTTATTGTCACAATTTCACATTGGATTTTGCTTTAAAAACGTTACTTTTCTTCCTCCATCGCCATTGTCTCTTCATAGACATTCTCCCCTCTCCCATATCTCTCTCTCTTTGCTGGCTTTGCCCTCTCTCTCTCTCTCTCTCTCTCTCTCTCTCCCCCTAATTCTCTTCTCACCTCTGTCGGTGTCTCTCTCAGATCTGTTTGCCGAACTGAAATGTACAATAACATTGGAAATTGTGTTTTTATTTAGCAACCATATTTACCGGTTGTAATCCAGTTTAAAACTAGTTCAAAAATATCAACCAATATACGCAAAACAGTAAACTTAAATCAAATTTTAAGAGTGGTATGGTATGGTGTTGCTGAAGCCTAATGAGACGTGCTTATGATCACTCAAAGTGTTGTTGCTGAAGCTCATCCAAACCCTAATAAAGATGTCGGGGGTTGTCTCCTATAAGGATAAGGTCAAATAAGGAAGCAATGTGATATGGAGCTATATACTAAAGAGACGATCCAATACACGATTGACTAAATATCTCAGGGGGTGGGCGAAGATAATTAAATGGTTACTTCAGTTCTAGAGTTTGTTACAAACCCACAAACAAAAATCTCAAATGTGAATATGATGAGTCTTGGTGTGTAGACATTAAAAGCACTCGTTGAAAAGTTGACGGAAAGCCAATCAACTTGTGATAGATGTTAACAAAGAACTGATACCTTAGAAACTCTAATCCCTAAACGCAAGGAGGCTACCTTAGTTTTTCCACTTTAGATCCATTGCTTTTTGCAATGTGGTCTATAAAGTGGTTACTAAGATTATTTCTAACTGTATAAAAGGTTTTCTGCCTTGAGTGTTTCTACCTACACTTAACAAATTTATTCATGGGGTGATGAACTTCTAATAATGCAATCACCCTATATGATGTTGTTCATACCATTCATGCAAGTCAAACCTCCAACTCTCCAAGTTGGATACAAATCATAGGTCAAAACTTACTTCATAGAATTTGAGTAGATTAACTACAACAGACAAAAGAGTAGCTCATATTGTGCAGACACATTTTCTTCAATTTAAAAATGCATTTAGGGCACGTTTGATGGTCATGATAGAATAAAGACGAATATGATAAGGGAGATGAACAAAAATAAGATATGATTTTATTTAATGTGACATTAAATATTTCACGTGTGGAAAATGTAATTTTACACCTTCTCTCCATTGAAATCCTTATCCTCCCTTTGTCGAACAAAACACAAAAATATTTAAAATTTGTCCTCCCCCCAAGTAAACCAACCACAACCTTAAAGTTTTTTTATCCAGGTAAAATATCAAAAAAAAAGTAACCGAGCTTAATTAAAATAAAAGTTAGTACTATTTTTTTAATCAGTAAAAAGTTAGTACTATAGTGCAAAAATAAAAAAAATTAATGTTTCATTTAATTAATTTTTTAAGAAAAAATAAAAATCAACCGGTGGTATGATTATTTTTATTATTTTTTATTTTTATACTCCTCACCACCAATCATGTATCCCGTGCATCACACGCTACCCCACATGTGCTAGCAAGCAAATCCTTTTTAAACCTATCCGTTCACTCGCCGTATTTTTTAACAATAACGTTATATACACAAATTTTTCTAGACAAAAATAGCCAAAAACTAAATTACAATACCAATTCATCAAGTTTTTTAAACAAATAACCATCTACTTTTTCACAGTTTTTTAGGCTATTGACTAAAAACTGTGAAAAAATAAGTTGGTTATTTGTTTAAAATTGGTATTGTAATTTGGTTTTTGGCTATTTTTGTCTAGAAAAATTTGTCTATATATCATTACTCATTTTTTAAATATATAAAGGATACTCCTCTACGAGTCGTTCCCCAGTTTCGGAGCTCCCTCCGTAGTCATCGTTCTGTTCTTCTTCTTTCTTTCTGCAATTCGCCAATATCAAGCAAAACCCTAATACCATACCACCACTTGATTTTTCAACCGTAAGCTTTCTTTCCTCTCGTTTTCTTTATCTATCCGTGTACGCGGTTTTTCAAACCCTAGGTCATACGCTGCAATTTTGATTTTTCGAAGCGACACTGCTTACAATACAAAATCCGATATGAATTTTCGTTGTTTAGCTTTTTCAGGATCCAAATTATCACGTTTTCTTTTGCAATCGGTGTTTATTTCGTTCAGTTTTTGATTGCTGATTATTTTTTCTGGTTCGGTAGCTGTAAATTTCGAGTTACTTGTTAGGTTTATGTTTACTTGTTATTAACTTGTTTATGTATCGATTTCAGATGGTAGCCAAACCGCTTACCCACGAGTTCGTTGCTCTTACAGAGAAGAAGATGGACATGTCACTAGGTGTGTTTTTTTTGTTGCTATATGACATTTTCCTGTAAGATCTCTTATATTCATTCTGATATATTTAATGTTGCCACTCACAGATGATATAATCAAAATGTCCAAAAACACAAATTCTTGGAAGCAAAAAAGGGTTCCGGTAAGGCTTTTGTCTTTGAAAATTATTTTACTTCTTGTCATGTCATGTTTGATATTCATGGTTTTTGTTATTCTGCTTGATTATTACGTATGCCTATGCAGAACAAGAGCCAAAAGTTTTCGAACACTGTTGCTCAAGATAAATCTTTAAAGATGCGACGATATATGGAGTCGAGATCTTCTATTAGACAAGTGAGTGAGTTTATGAAGCATAATCGATTTAAGCTTGCGTTATTGGCCTGTTTGGGTTGATTTATCTGGGTTTGTTTACTGGTATATTAACACTTGTTAGACTCTTTGAGAGAGCTTATAGAAATTGCTTATTTTTAGCTTATTTCCATAAGCTCTTTAGGTAGCTTATGAAACATATTTGTTTTTTTTTCCTAATATTGTTATATTAAAACGACATGATCAGGGGTTTATTGCAAAAAGAAGGTCAAATTTCCAGGGAAATCAATTTCCCCTTGCAAATGAAAGAGCACAAAAAGCTGTTGCTGCTCCGCTGCACTTTAAAGTTTCTAATCAAAATAAGATTGCTAGCTGGAATAAAACAAGGTATACTGTTTTCTCTCATTGTTATACACTTATATGCACCCTTATTAAGTATTAGAAAGGGAGAGAAAGTCCGGAATAAGCATTTTAATTCTGAGTAATGTGATTTTAGAGTTGCAGCTAACTATTTTTGCAAATTGATGCATCATTGCAGGTAACATGGCCATTCTGTAATATTGAATATTGATGACATCATTAATGTGCCTTCCGTATATAAGATTTAAGGAGTCAGTTTGATATTATGAATGAATTGAGAGCTGCTACATGTTTATGGAATTCTGAGTGCTTGCATGATAATATCATGATAACTATATTCTGCAAACTTCATGGTCTGAGTGGGTTGGGTTGATGTGTAACGTATTATGGATTATGGATGTTCATGCTACATAATTGGAGTTATGTTGCTTGAGCAGACCGGAAATGTGAAGGGATCACTAGTTAGAAGGAACCTGTTTTGCCATAAGCACGTTGATAGAAATGATAACTTAAGATTGTTCTTCCTGCGTAACTGATTGTGGTCATGAAGGGTGGTACTATGGCAGGAGTCGGGGAAATAATGTTACTCCTATTTTGTGGTTTGTTAATAGATAAACAGCTCTGCAGTAGTTCAATTTGTTGGGAAACAAGTATGACGATTGTGGCAGCTAGTCAGTAAAGTAACTAACTAAGCTCCTTCAATTGTGAGCTTTTGTCAGTTCTAAGGAATAAGTTCAGGTTATTGTTGCATGTGATGTATAGTCACCCACTTGTAGACTCATTTTCTCATCGTGAGTTTCAGGATCGTGATTATTTTTGGTTTACCTATTTTCTCTTAACCTTCTCTTCAACACAATATTGACTCTAAAAAAGAACTAGCGGTTTCATCTGCTTGAGTAAATGCTACAGGATAAGTGCGGTGGTGAGGCAGTTTGGGATGATCCATGTACCACTTTAACATTTCAAGCTGTCTGGTTCTTGTTACTTTTTCAACCACTAGTCAGATTGTTGAAACAATACTTGTTTATTATGTGGTGAGAGAATATTTTCTACCAAGAATCTATAGGCACTTTGTGGATTTCTATGTGGAGAAATTTTGTGAGTGGCAATCAAGTAAGGTTGTGTATTTGTGTCTGGTAAACACCATAGTGGGGCCATGATGCTTTCTAAACACCTATTTCAATTCAAGCTCTTTTTAGAACTAAACTGAGGTGCAGCTGGTGTTTTCTGGTGTTGAAATGATGCTCTAGTCGCGTAGCCAAATATTTGCTCCCTCATTATACAACATGCAATTTTTATGTAGTCAATCCTGGAAGCCTTAAGGGCTTCTCTATTGGTCAAATTGGTTGGCAGATCTGTGTCATAAAATTGTTGGGCACCACAACCTTAAGGGCTTCTCAAGAGAGTCCTCCACGATAGTAAACAGATCTGTTCTGCAGTAAGCCTCGTACAAATTGTTGGCCACCACAAGCACAAATTCCAGATCACGTTGCAACTGGGAGATTTCTGTGGAAATTCGAACGATCTTCCCAGGGTTTATCTTCAAATATGTGACCCATGTCGTAGTATTATTTCTTCTTTCTTTTTTGATGGTATATGTAGAATAGGAGCGTCACCATTTTTGTAAGTGAAAGGTTAATGAGTAGTTTTTCTACTATCTACTACAAATTATCCTTGGTACTGAGTGTGCCAGATGCAATTCACTGTTGTCGAGGACTCTTGAATATATATATCATGTTTTTTCTCTTCAATTATTCTATTTTCTTTCTGGCTGCTGCAGGTTTCGCATCCCTGTGAGTCGAAGAAGGGCTGCTAATGGAGGCTTTGCTGCTAAGGTGTGCCGATGTTCTTTTCTTGTCTTCTATCTGTTCTCTAGCTCTGTATGCTGCATTTATTATCAAAAAACATAACATTAACATCTTCAAGGAAAGTATCCTTTCGGTGAATACACCTGTTTTTGAAGTTACTTTAAGCTGCCTAAGCCTAGCCATTGCGAATTATATAGGGTTTCTTGCTTGTAGAACCATGATATCCTCTTTTGGTTTATAGGTGAGGGTTGAAGGGTTGTAAAAGCTTGAAAACATAAGGAAGGTTTATTTGGAGAATTAGTGGAATGACCACTCACTTTTGTGGTGATATGGTGGAATGACCAAAAAAAATTGATCAGGTTTGCACATTAATGATCAATTTTTTTTTGACATGTCACAGCCAGCACCTTCACCTCAACAACAACACCAGCAGCAGGAGGAGCCGCAGAGGGATGCCAATATAATGCCTAAGCAAAGGCCTCAAACACTGGATTCGCTGTTTGCAAACATGAGAGAGCAAAGAATGAAAGTTTTCTCTAGCCAGAATAATGCTGTGCTGCACAATGGAGCTGGGAGCCGGAGGCCTCAATGGGGAAGAGGTCGATTTGACAACTGACAAGATGGCTGCATTGATAATTTCATGGTGTCACATTCAGAATAGTAGGATGCCTAGTCTGCTGCATCACGACTTCTTGGTTGATTTAAATTGAGATTTGGATGCATGCTAGTCAACAATGTTTATGTCTGGAAAACCTTGCCTTTTTCATTTGAACGTAGTTCTAGTGTGTTAATATACTATTTTAGTTTTCATGAAGTTTATCAACATGCAACATCTGAGGCATTTTAAATCAATATCCCGATCCATGAGGTAAATCCGTAAATGTAATAAGCTTCGGGTAGTGCCCATTTAGATGAAACATTTGCAATGTTTCCCAATTAAATGAAACAGCTGTTTCATTAATATCTTTGATGGCATGTTCGTGTTGTTAAATTCATGAAATGGTGTTGTTTGAATGCTCAAGACGTTTGTCTTTTGAAATTTAATTTTTCTACCTTTATGGAACTAACCGATATTGAATATCCTCTTTAGTCAAGGTTAAGGTCACGGTGGTTTTTGACCATAGTCTGCCATCGTATCATATTCTCAGAGAAGCGAAGGTTTTGGGTTCTTCTCTCTCTCCACTGACCTTGCAATTATATGATGGTCTTCTCACTGTTTTTATTGAGAAAAAACTATTTTGTCAACTTTAATATAAGGCTCGTTAAAACGGGGCAGTTATAGGCATGTTCCATCTGTCACATTAATCAGGGTTGTAAATGACTCGGTTAGCTAATCAAATTATGAAATTTGTGGAACGAATAAGAGTCTTTCTTTAAGGAAATCTAGCAATTTTATTTTCATTTAATATTTTGTTCTTTTTTTTACCCAATTAATATTTATTCTTGAAAGTGCCTTAAACTTGTTAGTATAATTTATTTTAGTGGTGGAATCAAAACATATAAGTTTTTTTTACAATAAAACCTTTAAGTTATGAAGTAATGCTCAAATTAAATGATTATTATCTATACTTCTATACTTATATATAAAGGGGATTCATTTTGTAACTGATTTTTTTGGTGTCAGATTTTTCTGACCAAAATACCCTTATAACTATCCACTAACACTATTTCACTATATTATTATTTATTATTTATATATTATTTATCTATTACTTCTATAACCACCCATCAATCCACCAACACATGAAAGACAGCCCGTCTTTTCCACCGGTATATAAATAAAGTTGCTGTAAAATAGCTTATAGTATATACTATGTTGCACGAGTTTTTGCTCCTAAAAGGCTAAAAGTAACAATAGATGTCTTATTTTTTTTTAAAAAAATAACAATGGATCATGTCGTCGTTTTTTTTAACGATGGATCATGTGATTAAAAAGTAAAAAAATATGCTGTAAGAAAGTAAAATAAATAAATACTGATTTTAAAGAACTTATTAAGAAAAAACGAAATTAGCGAGTAACTAGGTAGGGTAGGGAGGAAAAAATATATATAATGATCTGAAAAAGTGGACTAATCGTAACCGTCTCGCGTAACAAGTTCTAACGTACAAACTCAGAACACACACATACATGCAGCGCCTAGTTATCCTTCCGTGATAGTCACCTCTCGCTCTCTTTTTCATTGCATTGCATTGCATCTATTCTGTTGATTGAGGCAAAAGGGGAAATTAGAAGGCATGGCGGAAGAGAGTTTCATCATTGAGGTGGAGAAAGCTAGAGAGGCCAAAGATGGAAGGCCATCCATGGGCCCCGTCTACCGTAGCCGCTTCTGCTCCGAAAATCCGCATCCTCCTCCTATTCAAGGTCTTGAAACCTGCTGGGATGTTTTCAGGTCAGTTTCTTGATTCATCATTCACAGATCACATTAATTCTTTTATTTTCGTAATTATTTTGATATTTGATATGTATGAATACAACAACAATCCACTCATTACATGTTAATTTAACTGGATTTGATGGAATTTATGAATGCAATGTAACGTCCGTCCATTCCATTCACTGCTTCGTATGTGTTAGAATCTTAGAATCTGATTGTTTCCAAATTTCATGGTTTTAAATAATTGTATATGGTTGAAATTAGCAAATGTAATCAAAACTACATACATCTACCACATTTTTCCGTAATGTGAAGGATTGTGACAAAGCTATCAAATTGGGTTCACAACCGCAATTGTGGTTGCAATATAACAGTTTTGAAGGTCTCCGCAACAGTATCACACCTGCAATTGCAGGTGCATGGATCACATTTGTCCGCATTTTACAGCAATATCAAGGTTCGCAATGTAATTGCAACTGCGACCGCAAATCAACCGCAATTTAGAACCATATTTCATATTTGCAACATCAATTTTAAACCTTCCTTATTGTGTATATTCAGTATTCAGTATTTCAAGAAAGTCTTACAATAATAATGCAATCCACATGAACTGAAGATGTGGTATAAAAAAAGAAACTAAAAAAGATCAGTCAATTCTTAAAATCAAAATGACGACTATAAACAAAACATATAAAATTAATGTTCAAACATATTTCTAAATCAAAAGAGTGTCAATATTTCAAAGGTTAGCACAAGAGAAAAAAAAGAAAAATATTATCATTTATGTATTAGAATAAAATTTCAAAAAAAGATTAAAATTAAAAACAACTGTACAATTCAGCTGAACAATTGGTTTTAGTTGTGAGTGAGTGATTGACTGTTTTTGTGGTTACAATGACAGGATGACCGTTGAGAAGTACCCAAATAATCGAATGCTTGGTCGCCGTGAAATAGTGGATGGCAAGGTAAAACTCTCTTTCTGTTTTCTTTTATTTCACTTAATTGTGTTATTTCTGCATTTTGAATTCTGTCACACTCTTTGCAGCCTGGAAAGTACACGTGGCAAACTTACAAAGAAGTGTATGACGTGGTCATCAAACTTGGAAATTCCATCCGAGCTTGTGGTTATGGCCAAGTAAGTCACCCCTGCTTATTTTTTTCTTTCACTTTTATCTTCATTGATATGACCCTCCAATTCTTAGAATTGAATTTATATATGCTGCTGGTTTCAGGGGGTAAAATGTGGCATTTATGGTGCCAATTGCGCTGAATGGATCATGAGCATGGAGGTACATTCTTTTCTTTTATGTTGTCCTTTTTCCACATAATTTTTCCCTCTACTCTCTTGTTTGGAGGTTTCTATTTTAGCTACACTGCCAACGTGATAATGAAATTGTTCTAATCTGTTTATGATCCTTTTTAGACATGAAGAAGAACAAGGAACTTTTACTTTTAAAATGAAACTATGTCTCATGTATTGTATATCTGCTTTCTATAGAAATTTTGATTTGTATTATTTGGTGCCCTATCGAATATCCTTTGACATAATTGCAGGCTTGCAATGCTCATGGACTTTACTGCGTTCCTTTATATGATACCTTAGGTATGGCCACACCTTTAGCATGTATCTAGCTACATTTGTTCGCAATTTTAAGGTTCATAACATACTACGGCTACAATTTCAATCACAATTTATATCACACCATAATACTTCAATATTTATTTTAAATTATAATGGGATTTGACAATTGTATGCATGACACAGGTGCTGGGGCTGTGGAGTTTATTATATGCCATGCAGAAGTCACGATTGCATTCATGGAAGAAAAGAAGATACCAGAGGTTCACTTGTTTAAATAGTCTTGTGTATTATTATGAAGGATTAGAAAGTGTGTTGTAGAATTTTCTGTAAACAGTCATCTAATCCATATATTTGTTTCTGAAACTTTTCAGCTATTGAAGACATTTCCTAATGCAACAAAGCATCTCAAGAGTAAGTTTAGTTTTCTTCATTCCTTTCTTAAAATGCAAGAAGCAACTACAGTTTATTTATTTACTTTTGTGTAGCACTTGTGAGCTTCGGAAAGGTTACTCCTGAACAAAAGGAAGAAGTTGAGAAATTTGGGTTGAAAATATATTCATGGGATGAGTTTTTAGAATTGGTGAGTTATTATCCATTTATCATGTCATTGCTCTTTTTCCTACTATTTCTTGTAAATTTGACTTGAACACAATATTAGATAGACTTACATTGGGGATTATGTGTTGTTGTTGCATTCCTCTTCCTCACTCGAGTTTTTGATGTCTGTCTCAGGGGAATAATCAGAGTTTTGATTTTCCTGTGAAAAAGAAAACTGACATCTGTACAATAATGTATACAAGTGGAACTACTGGTGATCCCAAGGGAGTAATGACAACCAATGAGAGCATTATTACACTCTTAGCTGCTATAGAGGTGACGCTAGGTCGTTCCAATGACCATGTAAGTATCTATTCTTACCACTATAATGCTTCTAAGTTCCATTTAAGTTAGCATTTTGCTATTCTAATTTGAATGCTTAACAAAATATGTCTGGTTTATGGATGATGAATGTTCAACTATCCTACCTTTGACTTTCCTAATATCCCTCTTTGTTTCCTGCTTGTAGTTGCATGAGAAGGATATATACCTATCATACCTTCCACTTGCACACATCTTTGATAGGGTGGTCGAGGAGGCGATTATGTGGGCTGGTGGTTCAATAGGTTTCTGGCGTGGGGTGAGTATATATATGCGTGAAATCTTTCATTACTGAATGAAGCCTTGATGTGGTTATAATACATTGGATTTGTTTAATCTCAAGAAAAGTTATACTCCCTCTGGTCCTATATCTAACGGAAAATCTACCAGATACATCAGTTATCCGATCAATGAACCTAAAGCTGCATTTTTCTTTTATATATAGGATCAAAGGTAGTACTTTGTTTTTGAAAATAACATGAACACTTTTTAATTTTTGCAATGGCTGCAGGATGTCAGGCTGTTAATGGAAGACATTTCGGAGTTAAAACCAACAATTTTTGTCGCTGTCCCTCGTGTTCTTGATAGAGTGCATTCAGGTATGCTTTTGCCTTTGTTGACTCTTTACTGATCAACTTTGGTTTCAGGAAGAACAAAACTACTATTTAAGTTATTTCTTAGTCACTCAAGTGACATTTTTTTTTGTATTACTTTTTTCTCATAATATTCATTTCTCTAAAAGTATCAATCTCCATATGATATACAGGTTTGACACAAAAGGTTACTACAGGAGGCTTTGTAAAACAGACAATGTTCAATTTTGCCTACGCATAGTAAATACGATGCCTTCTCTATATGATATATGTTGAAAGGATGACCCATTACTGTATGAGTTTTCCTATATAAATCAAAATGGCAACATTAACTATGAAATATTTTGCAGCAAGTTACATAACATGAGAAGAGGGCAGAAACATCAAGTAGCATCTCCAATATGTGACAAAATTGTATTTAGTAAGGTAGTGTAGTTCCATATCTTTTAATTCATTACTTCTTAGTACGAACATCAACTGTCACAAAATTGTTGTACTAATAACCTTTTTGCTACATGATCAGGTAAAACAAGCTTTGGGGGGTAATGTGCGTATTATTTTGTCCGGAGCAGCGCCTCTATCTAAACACGTGGAAGGTTTCTTGCGGGTGGTAACTTGTGCTCATATCTTACAAGGATATGGTATGTTCTAATCACTTCTGTTATGTTTATGCGTTTGATTATTGATGTATTAAATCCACGTATGTTGCTTTTAGAATATGGATTTGATTTTGGATTGCTTCTGTTCAAATGAAAACAGGTCTGACAGAAACCTGTGCTGGAACCTTTGTGTCATTACCAAACGAAATTGACATGCTTGGTACAGTTGGACCTCCTGTACCATTTGTTGATGTGTGCCTTGAATCTGTTACTGAAATGGAATATGATGCCCTTGGAAGCACACCAAGAGGAGAAATCTGTGTAAAGGGAAGTACCGTGTTTACGGGATACTATAAGCGCGACGACCTCACAAAAGAAGTTATGATTGATGGATGGTTCCATACAGGAGATATTGGAGAGTGGCAACCTAATGGAAGCATGAAAATTATTGATAGGAAGAAGAATATATTTAAGCTTTCACAAGGAGAATATGTTGCTGTTGAAAATCTTGAGAATATTTATGTTCAAGTTTCTGCTATTGAATCTGTAAGTATTCATTCAATCCTTGTAATGGTTTTTAAGCCAAGAGTCTCCTTTGTGACACGTTTATTTTTCCATTTTTCCTCATTTGTTTCAGATATGGGTCTATGGGAACAGTTTTGAATCCTTCCTTGTTGCTGTTATTAACCCCAATAAGCAAGTACTTGAACTTTGGGCAGAAGAAAATGGTATGAAGATGGAATATGATTCTCTCTGTGGAGATTCTAAGACGAACAGTTACCTGCTAGGAGAGCTCACAAAGATTGCTAAGGAAAAGAAGGTCCTATTTAGTTTAAGTTCTTACTATTTCATTAATTTGCTATATTATATTATATATTAAGTTTATGTGATCCTGATTATTTATTTATTTTTGGCAGTTGAAAGGTTTTGAGTTTATAAAAGTTGTTCATGTTGATCCAGTTCCATTTGACATGGAACGTGACCTTATTACTCCAACCTTTAAGAAGAAGAGACCTCAGTTGCTTAAATACTATCAGGTATAAATTGTCAAATTATTTGTATCTTGTCATGCTTCATGTGAGTAAAATTGTAAATATTCTTTAGCACCTTTAATTATTTATGTTATTGTTTTAGTACTAATAACTGCAATATTTTTTGTGCAGAGTATCATTGACGAAATGTACAAGACGGGAAATAAACCACGTGCCTGAGATATTCGTTGGGATACAATTTATTTTATGCATGTGATAGAGCTTATCTAATTCATTTTTATTGACTGTATAGAAGATTATTCATATAATAATATGCCACGGATAGTTGCTCAACCGTAAAGGTAACTTTGGTAGGTAAAATTATATTTAAAAAATATTAAATTTTTTCATTGTCAAGATAGTTGTTTTTATTCCTGTAGTACAATTTTGAGCAGATTTTAAATATGGAAATTTTCCATGTCGGGCTCTTATTAACACATCTCAGTTTACTTGTGATTCATCATCTTTTTGGGTCTTCCACAGTTTTGTGATTGTATAATTTTGAGAATCTTAACCATTTTGTTCGACTTCTTTCCTGGATCACTTCCTTCCTAGCCTTTAAACATGTTCACCAAACGGAAAAACAAAAAACAAAAATCATACATTTGTCGATATTCATTATGAACTTCATACATTTACTCTTTGTTCGACGCCACCAAAATTACCAAATGTTAAAGTTAGAGAATTTATTTCTTAAAAACTAGCAAGCGAACCAATTGCTAGCACTTGGAGTACGAGTTCCTCTGAAGTTTTCTCCCTAAACCTTCCTCTCTTCAATTTTGTTTTTGTTGGGTCACAATGGCCTTGTTGGCATTGTGGATGTCAGGTAGGATAAAAGTCAAGTTCTGCATCATGTTGGAGAACAATTGAATTGGGACATCGTAATTACCAAGGGGAAAAACATTGAGGGCTCAGTTCCTACGATAATAAAATAGAAAATCGAAATCGTGTAGCTTATCAAGTTTGTTTAGGTTTTGGGACAAGTTAGGCTCGACAAATTAACCTTATTCAAAATTTGGGCTAAGTTAGGGTTGGTTATATCCTGTCTTAACTTGTCCTATTTTCATTGATACCTTTTATGAACTTGGAGACCCCTCGAATTTTTGAAAATACCCCGGACTGGAAGCATGCTTCCGAACAACTTTTTACTATGACCCAAACAAACTGGGAAGAACCGATCTTCTAGGATATGTTTGGATAGTTTAAAATGAACGGAGCGGAATGGAATAGAGTGGATTATTGTAATCTTGTAAACTCAGAAACTTGTACAAGAATTCTTTGATTACTGCAATCTTGTAAATTTAGAAACTTGTACAAACTAGGAAGAACCAATCTTTCACATCCCGTGTGTCAGCTATGACAACAAAAACTAAAAATAAAATACTCTCTTAATTCACATTGCAAATTTACATGTAACGAAGGGTCGGAACCCGATTGTCAATAAAAACAAAGGGTGTGAACCAAGGCTCACTAAGTCACTATCACACTCGGTATATTTATCAGAAACATATCCAGCTTTCATCTCATACAAACAAGTGCACCAATATTTTGGTGAAAAGGTTACACATATCAATCATTGAACTACATCGGACTTGGGCTATTTTAATTGTGAGTCCATCTGAATTCATAAAACATGCCCCCTTCCTTGCAACCGAATGCACGTATGACGTATCCTGCATAAATGGAAAGGACATCATTGTATATGTATATTATATACAATATGTATGAGTAGATTATCAACATTAATTTTTTATCAAAAAAAAGATTATCAACATTAAAATAAGTACAAACAATATGCTTTTAATCTACATGCCTGGTCAACCAGAATATTCGAATCCGCAATGAATACACGAAAAAATGAACCAACAAACTACCAACGAACCCATGAGTGCAGATATGGAAGGAGATTCCCCATTCAATCCAATTGCCTCTCAATTAATGAATTGTCTCTTTCACTACTAGATGCAAGAGGCAAAGCCATAGACTGCAATGCAAGTAACTCATCTCTGCTATACTTTAGTCTTTGATCTATGTAAAAATAAATGAAAAACTAAAATTAGATGAATCTTTTAAAACCTAGCAACCAACCGTAAGATTAGAAAGGTAATGGCAATTACCTATGAAATATGGAGACACCGAAATTTGTTCTTTCTGTCTAGCTGTTTGCTTAGTCCTTGAAGTTAATTGTGATGGAGAGGAATGATGAAGTCCATTTTGTTCAAAAGCAAGCACCGTAACAAGTTCATGCCTTACTTCAATATGTGGATAATTTCTACGGAATGATAAGATAGAATCTTCCGTTAAGAGCCAACAGCCTCTGAGGTCCATCAGTTTTAGAGTTTCAGGAGGCTTAAATATATCAAGTGCATAATTCGTCAATACCCCATCACGGATACTAAGATTTTTCAATTTAGGAACTGATGATAAATGGTAGAGAGAGATGTCTGCAACTGAAGAACTTCTAAGAGATAAATATCTGAGCTCTTGGAAGCTTGATAAAGGGTATAAAGCTTCGTCCCTGACTTGTGTGTGCTCTAAATTCAACCTTTCTAATTGTTTAAGATTTTGTAGGGCTGTGAGAGAAAGCGTTGAGTCCAAGTCAACCCTTCCCTGGTGCAAAAACCCTGAGTTCAAAGTACAGATAGGAAGGTTAAAGATAAACCATTAAAACTCCAGGCAGTAAATGAAGGTATACCAGACAAAACCAAGAATGATGCAGTTGAGAAAATTAGCATTTAGACATTTTCAACAACAAATACATAAGAAAATCTTAAGCTTAATCAGGCAAATCTGCGTCTGAGTGTTGGAAAAAAGTGACCAAATATTAAATTCACAAACCAATGTCCAATGTTTATACAAATAGTAATTACTTCCTTTCTAAAGCATACAGTACCAAACCCCACATTTAAAGATCCAAGATCAATACAGGTACAGGTATTTAACAATTGAAGAGTTCAAGTTCTGCATCAAAAATGTCAAACATTAAGATTTCTTAAAATGGAATGCTTGCCACTAGTGTGACAGTCTTTTATTCATCTGCAATTCTTGATTTCTAGGACTGTAAAAATTTAATTAAGTCTATTGATTCACAAGGTAACTCAAATACAAGAATCTATATAGGCAAATGAGGTTTGTTTCCTGACATGTTGATGTGGGACATACAGAATAAGATGAATAGCCATTAGCTGGTCTAATTAAAGATAAGGTTTACTACCTAAGAAAATTAAGTAGGGTTCCAAAAAAAACTTCTAGATCTGTGTACAAATCATCATTAATTTTTAAAAAAAGAAGAGGAGGAATATTGATTCTCATATGAGAATGCTCAGCAGCAGAGATGTCATGTTCGTCCTCAAAGATGCAAAAAAAGAGGGAAAATAAATAGGCTCATTTAATGGCTGTGGAAATGGTACGATTTAACCATCACAATAGTAACAACTATGTCAAGTAATCAAATACCTTTAATGTTCGTATTGCTCAGATCAACATCCTTTAGTGAAGGCATCATACTGATAAATGAGATAGCGGTATCATCCACTGATGTCTCAGATAGTGACAGAACTTCAAGATGAGGAACGTGTCCAGCTAAAATCCCTAATCCAGCAGAGCTAACCCTAGTTCCACTCAGATTCAGACTTTTCAATGTTCCACCAACAAATGCAACCATCTCAATTGAATCATCGCCCATCACACATGAGCTGAGATCAAGATATTCTATTACTTTCAATTTACTTAAGAAGAAGAATTTATGAGGGCCAGAATGTGCTAAAACCAGAAAGGACAGGATATTTAAATTTGCATGTAACAAGGCTTCGGCTTCATTCAGGAATGTAGACCCAGAGAAAATAAGTTTTTCCAAAGGAGCTTTATCATCTTTAAATATAGAGTCAATAGTACAATTACTCATGTCGAGGCATTCAAGAGATGATAAGTCAGGCAATTTTGTGACACTAGTCCAAGCAAGATTTAGATGAGTTAGCTTTGGGAAGATATTAAGAACAGCAGCACCTTTGTTTGATATTTTACTACCCCAGAGATCAATGTGTTGTAGATTTTTCAGTACCTAGAAGAGGGGTTTAAAAGAGAAGGACAAGATATCAGCAACACTACAACTCGAACTGGCAACACAGACTTGTATGACCAAAAAAAGCCAAGTAACCAATGACACAGACACATATGCTCTGAAAACACAATCTGAAACAAACAATAACGTGCAATAGAGAATTCAGGCCAGTCATTCAAGAAATGCGTGTCTCGGCTTTTGATAGGCATGCCGTGAAATGGATGACCACAAAAGCTCACAATTTTAATCCAATAACTTGAAAACATTGCTAAACCAAGCCCAAGTGAATATGAACAATAACTAACTCGCAATTAAATAAAGCATTAAATAATGACTTTGCATTAATGTAATTTTGAGTTTAAATGCAGAACAAGATGTGCACATAAATCCATCTCTTTAAAAACCGGTATGGCAAAAATCACTTAATTTATGTATAAAGTATCAAACCATATAATAAAACAGGGTAACGATCTATTGAACTAGCATGAGAGAAGACAAAATTACTCCATCTAATGAGATTCTGCAGCAAATGAATTTATCCAAATCTAATTGTTGACTTGTACCTACATGTATGTTCATCTTGCATGACAAATTTCATAAAAACTATACAACTATAACAATGTTCTCAAGTGGAATGTACTTTCATTTATTAACAAACATACTATAATTATCATTGGTTAATGGTATACACTACTGATCATCAATTACACCAGTATCAACGGAAAATGAAAATTAAATACCTGTAATGAAGCTAACGACACGTCATCTACAGGTAAACCACCTAAGTCAAGAAGAGACAAGTTTTGAAGAGAAGCAAGAAGCTTGACTCCTTTAGCAGTGACACCGGTTTCCGAAATGCGTAACTTCTCCAAATTCGGAATGGAAAGTATATGGTTAATTCCACCATCATTAACCTTAAAGCATCTAGAGAGATCCAATTCTTTAAGACTATTCATCCCTATAAACCAATCAACAATCGATGAAAACTAGCGATGTTGTAAATTATAACGGTAACAGTAAGTTAAGAAAGGAAAGGAACAAACTACTACCTGTGATTGGCCAGAGAGCTGAAGAGGTGATTCGATGGCAACCAGAAACTTTCAAGTAGCGCAAATGACGAAATGCTCCTAAATAAGCCATCCATTCTGCATCAACAGAACCTTCGCCTCTCGCATCAATTTCTTCTGCACTATGCTTGAAAACTTCGAGGAGGGAAGGGTGGAGGAGGCGGCGATTGATGAGGCGGCGGATTAGAGCATTGGCGAGAGGAGAAGGTAAGCGATCGAGAGAGCGTTTCTGTAACCGCCATTTGTCCACGCTTTCTTTGCTCTCACAAGCTGATTTTATGCAAATCTCAACTAATTCGCTTTCGCTCTTCATCTTTCGATTTCAAACTTCTCTCGCTCTCTGTTTCTTATGGAATCGGAGGCAGTAGCAAAATCAAATGATACTTGAGTTTGTCTGACCTGACTTTGATTCGGTTAGAAGAACAGATCAGTAGCACTGGTTCAGGACGAAGCTTCCTTCTTCCCTGCGAGAAACATCTCTACATGGGCCTCGCCATGATATTTGGGCCTCAAACAGGTTACTTGCGGACCCATACTTCTTCCAACCGCCGCCCACCCCCGTAAAGGATTGAAAAGACCAAAATACCCTTAATAAAATTAGTGATTTCTATTTTTTTTTTAATATTTAGTACGATTCGGCGCATGTTTGGTCAAATCGATTTGATTGGGCCAACACCGAGTGTGTTATTTTCAGAGACAACCCCTAAAAATATTTTTATTAGGTTCGGAAGACGGCGAACCGGCCGAATTAAAATAGAGAAACACGCTTAATTATTTGAATTTGCTTATACAGTATGACTACTCACACAAAGTGTAGAGACTACTGATAACGTGTGAATAAAGTGTATATTAAATAAACTACTGTGATCAAAAAACTACTCCATGCAAGCAAGACTTGACTTGATCAAAACAATAATATATATTACGCTTTGAGAAGACCGAACCAGTGCATAATTTGACTGCACTCTGCTGCACTCCATTCCTATTTTTGCTAACTTTCTGTCAAGTCATTATATCACTTGTTCCAAAGTTTATTCATAGTGGGACACGTAAACTAATCAGCTGGTCATAGACTAGCTTTCAAAAATATTTTTATCAATTTTTCAAATGTTTTCTAAATAAATCAATAATATATATTCTATTGTCTTCTTCCTCTTTCTTTCGCTTCATTCATTCTAGTTGCAGCGATACAAAGTGAGTTTTTCATTTTACGTTTCTGCTAAGTTCTGGTTGAAAATTAGATTTAGCCCATTATTGAACTGGTTCGGTGGAACCAAGTTTGAACCGGTTCGGTGGCACCACGTCTGAACTGGTTCGGACGACCGTGCTCCGAACCAGTTAAAATGCAGCGTGAAGGGGTGTCCATACGTGAGGATATTTTGAAAATATTTAAGGATTGAGTATGTCTAGTGAGTAGTTAGGGGTTGCACGAAGTATAGGCTTACTTGCGCCCACGTTCTGCAATCAATCATATTATATATGTTTTGACCCAAAAAAATCATATTATATATGTTGAGTGTTGACCCCCTAATTTTTTCTTCCAAATATGTTTTTAATGAGTTCAGCTTCTTCTAAATACTGCACTTGGTGCTCAGGTTATTCTGAATATGTGTAATATGTGTAATAAAGCGAAAGCGTGTTAGGACAAACTTGGCATGTCACAAGTGATTATGAATGCTGCAATGGCCCATGAAAATTTCTGTGACATATTCTTCTCTGTGTTGAATTCGCTTAGTGGTAATGATGGTGTAGCTTGGTGCATGACTCTTTGGAGCCTTTGGAATACTAGAAATGAGAAGGTTTGGGAGAATAAATATAATGATGCAAGTGCTACTATTTGGTTGGGTCAGAAGCTATATTCGGATTGGAGTTCGGCTCGTAGTGGTGTTGTTAACCGGCCAATCACTCCTTTAGTGCCTTCGGCGCCTCTTGTATCAGACTGTTGGAGAAAACCGCAGTTGCGAGACTTTGGGTTTGTTCCTCGCTATTTCTTGGTTTTGTGATCTTGGGTATAAGGATGTGGTTTTTCAGCTAGACGCCAAATGTGTTGTTGATGCATTCAATTCCAACAACACCAATCTTTCCAAGTTTGGGTCCTTTATCAAAATTTGTAAGAATTTTTTTTTTTTAATCATAAGTCTCATGTTAAGTTTGCTAGGAGGAGTGCTAACAAGATTACTCATACCTTTGCAAGAGTGGCCTTGTTGTCAGCTAGTCCTCAAGACTATTATGACGTCTCTACATCTATCTCAGATTTAATTATTAATGAAATGCACTAAGTGTCTTTCATTAAAAAAAAGCTTCTAAATACTTTTTATTCCCTTCATAGGAAGTCATTCATTTTTGTAAAACTGCAAGCCTTGTTTTTTTTTGGAATTTTTTTTTGACTCATTTTTTGTGGTAACCAAAAAAATAGACCGTCTTTTCTCTCAACTCTCAAGTGATTTCCTTTCCAAGTGGGAACCTTTTGGGGAAAATATTTCAGAATATGAAAAATTAAATAAGTCATAGACAGCATAATGATACCGTTATATAACTTTTTTCACTATGTTGAAGATGGCACCAATAATTATTTTCCTTTTGGCACATTGCACCAATAAATTTTTAACCCTGGAATTAATATAAGATTGCGGTACTTACAATAATTATTGAGTCAATGGTCAAAAAATAATAGTTAATGAGTCAAGTGTCGATTATATAAGCTGTAATATTTTTTGTGTGATCTGCCATTTAATATCAATGTTGAGATGGCCGAGTTGGTTTTAGGCGCCAGATTAAGGTTCTGGTACAGTCTCCATTAGGACTTATATTTAAATATAGCATATAAGTTGTATTTTTTTTATTCTGGACCATAATTTATAAGTTGTCAAGCAATGAATTAGTAGTCATAGACTTGAAATAACAAAATTAGCATTGCAAAGCACAAAAACATAATAATATTGCACAAACTGTTATCTGTAGAGTACAAATGCTGCAAAGCTTACAACATCAAAACACAGAAAAGACATCCAAAGCTTTTGAAAAATACAAGTGATGACTCCTCTGACATGTTGACAAGTTCATTTATTTTCAGAACTTCTCAACTATCTCTCTCACTCTCGTTGTCTGTCTTGTATCACTCACAAACTGTAAATATAAGTTGTAAAGCAGAGAAGAAAGAGGATGAGCACTCTCTTTATTGTCTCTTCACTCCTTTCTTCTCCAGTCCTTCCATCTTATATAATCTATTATCTATTTTAATCTAACCTAATGAAATTCAAATACACAAGAGAAAAAGATTTGACACCAAAATGAAAAAAGGAAAGGAAAATGAAATAATCCCTTCCCAACTGCACACTTTTTGTAATAAAGCAGGAAACCATTCCCATCTGATTTTTCAAACCAAATGGAGGATCACTCTCAGGCCAACAAGTAGTTCGCCACGGAGACATCTGCTGGAGAGGCAGAATGGATGTAGACAAATTCAAGACTTTTACCAGCTGATAATGAGCTGAGCCATGATGGGAATGTGTATGAATCACCAGACTTTGTTACTCCCCAGATTGGTCCATAAAGCTTAGATATTGAAAGATTGAGAGACTTGAGATTCTTGGTAGATTTGTTAGTCACCGCTGTTGAGTATCTATAATAAGTTATTCCTTTGGTAACCCAAGAGGCTGTCATTTTCTGCTCAACAGAAATTGGTCCTGACCATGAAGCTGAAATAGAAGTTTCTCAGTTAGTATTGTTCAGATAATTAAGCAATCCATAAACTATCAACAAGTATAGCGACTAGTCAAAAAAGGTACCTGGGGAAGGAGTTGTCTTGGGTTTGAAGGAATGTTGAGGCTTGGTAGCAACAGGCTTAGGAGATGCATCAACAACTGAAAGAAAGAGATTATACCCCAATTACTTATTTTATTACCAAAAGAATTACTCCTCTAATCCATTTTGTAAGAAGCACGGTTTTAGGTTCATTGAATAACTGATATGTCGAGTCTATTACATCAGTTATTCAATGAGGGTAATAATGACAAATTAATACCTGGAAGGAGCTGGCTATAGCCACCATGACCACCACTGAGGCGTGCTAGAATTCCGATGAGAGGAGCATTGTTGTAGGTTGCTGGTTCAGTTTGCTCATAGTTATCTCTTTCATCAGCAAAGTCATCATATGCATCAGGTCCACCAACAATAGCACCAGTAAGTAGATTAGTGTTGCCCTTTTTGCTGCTAAACCATGTAGCATATCCTCCACGGCAACTAACAAATGAAGGGTTAACTTTGATGGAAACAATGGAAGCACCTCTATGGTGAACTCTTTGAGGAAAATTGTTTCCATATCCCACCATGTAACTTGTAGCTCTTGGATTGTCCCCAAGAATGTAGTCAATCTGAATATCAAACACAGAAAGTGTTAATCTCTCTTTGATAATTCGAACATGAAAATTTTATTGAATGTATCAGAATGAAAGTAGAGGATGAAAATGAAATTACCTGAGACTTTGCAAGAGAGAGAAGCTGAGAAGGTGGGACAGTGCCTGCATTGCATTGCAAGATTCTACCAGAAGAAGTAAGGTAGTCAGAATAAACAGTGGCTAAAAATGAAGCACTTGTGACAAACTGCAGGTTGTTCCATCTCTGTCTGAAAATGAGACCACCAGGAGTTTTTTGAACATTGCGAGTACTCTTTCCAAGACATGAACACATGAAATTCTCAGCCTTTTGGTGATATTTCTCAAATACTGGTGCATGAATACCAGCTTTGCCTTGCATTAAGAACTACACCACACAAAAAAAAAGAGTTAAAATACTTAGCCACTAACATTTACATGAATACATGCATGTTTCTTGATTCTAGGAATCCCAGATTATTTCGAGTTATTAGTCAATTTAGTTCCTGAAATTTCACAAAAACTCAATATAGTCCCTAACATTTGCAAAAGTGTGTCAATTTAACCCCTCTGTTGTATAATTTACTCCCTCTATTTTGACTACTTGCGCCCAAATGATGTTTATTTTTCATTTTTTAATTAATTATTTAATAAGGTTATTATTAAAAACATTGGTTTTTTACCTTGGCAACTAATGTCTGAACACCAGCATACTTGACATCCCAACCAAATTCAGTCATGGACCAACCAGTTCCACCCATGGAGTCACCATTTCTACCAAGGTAATCCAAGTAATACTGATTGTTAGATGCTTGATATAACCAAGCTGCAGCCCAAAGCAATTCATCCTGTGTTTACAATTGCCGACACTGAATTAATATTCAAGCAATAATTGCACGTGCACAACAACATTATTGGTTTCAAATGTGAAAAACTTACATTGTAGCCACTGATGGATCTGTAGAATTTCTGTGCAACTGTAATGCTACTGTCATATTTGCCTCTGTATTTATCCGCAAAATCAAATAACTGAAATTGATCAAACACTTATATAATTAGTTGTGCTGTTCCAGGTAGAATTTAAATGGAGACTGAAATTCCATTTTCTCATTAAAAGAATGAATTAATTAACCTTAAGTTTTAATAATAGAGAACATTTATTAAAATCAACATACTACTAGTAGTAATTTGGTATGCTCATTTATTAGGTGCAACTACTGAGACAGAATATCAGAAGTATCTTTCTTCATTACTCCGAGTATCTAACTATAGTAAATGAATAGTTAATGTAACATGTTCTTCACCTATCAGGAAGAACAGTGACAGAAACAAGAACCAGATCGAGAGGCCAGACGAATGTAAAAGGTATTAAATGTCTAGTAGGGGCAGCACATGGTATGGCACCGGGTACACATTGATGGCTGAGGAACAAAGCCACTCATTTTACTAAATCAAGGGCTTTTTCGTAAAATGAATATCCATGCCAAACAACTAAGGAGGGTAATTTTCTAGTTTGTTTCACCCAAAAGAGGAAAAGCCAGGTGCCATAGCACCGACAGAGTGCCCACGTGACAGGGCATAATGGCAATTACGAAGTTTCGTTTCATTTTTGTGTGGTGTGAAACTCTTCAATTGGAAGGTTAGGACCTGGTTCCAAACAAAGATCAATTTGTACGGTAAAAACGGTCTATACCGTGACAAAAGGGTAAAAGTGCACCTTCACAACCCTAGAGGCTAGAAAGACGTGATTCCTTTTTCTTCTCTATGTTTATTTATGAAAACCAATTTAATTTTTGGACCACAGCACAGTCGTTATATATAACCGAAAATAAAATAAAAGGAGAAATGGAAAAAGTTAATAAGGACTTAACTCTTTCACACTTGTTTAGTTGTTTTGAGAAAATAAATAAATTGAGTGAACTCTAACCCGATAAAGAAATCCTCCCTCCGTCCCAAATTATTTGCAGTTTAAGGTTTTTACACACCTTTTAAGGAAAATGATTAGGAGTTTAGATTTTTTAAAAAGTGTTATCTAATTTATTAATTAACCATTTATCTCTCTACATATGTGGATCTTTTATTAAACGAAAAAAGTTGTCATCATTAAGAGTACAAATGGAAAACAATATTAAAAGTTACATTGAAATTCTAAAATAACAATCAATTTAGGACAAATTGATTTTGTTAAAACTGCAAACAATTTGGGACGGAGGGAGTAACGAAGACAAGAGATAAGGTGGAAAACAAAGTTCAACATATATGTACAAAACGTATTTTTATGGTCCCAAAAAATATTGAAATATTATCTCCATTGTCTTTCTTTTTCAGTGAGTAAGTATTAGGAAGAGTTAAGGAGATTTATATGTTTACTATATAAATTGTTACACAAATTAAAAATTTGTCATTTTAATTTTGTCAAAAAAAATGTTATTTGAAAAAAATTTACTAGTCTTTAACCTATAAATTTTTAGTTGTTTATTACTCATTGTACTTATTTCTTTCTACAATAAATAATAATGAAAAAGGTAATTAAGAAACAAGTAATTAACATTATTATTTTAAATTTTAAACTATCAAAATAACAAACAAAACTAATAATTTTTATAAGACTTTTGTCATTTTTAGAGAAAGCAAAATATTTACATCACTGATATCCTATCCTATCCTAGCCTATATAGTCTAGAAGTAGTAGACCACTACTATAAAAAAGCATAAAGTTTTATTTATATTTTAATTTTTATCTTTGAACACTTTTCGTTAATTGAATAAATGGCGCTGTACCGACCCATGCGGCCTAATTTGTTTGCAAAAACGACTCTGACAAAAGTGCCATTAAAGTGTAACTGCCTATTAGGTTCAACTTCAACCGTTTCACCAACGTTCATTTGCCGCTCCGAGTAACAATTTTAACAAACCACGCGCACCATGCTTCACCATTTATTTACTGTCAGTTTTTACTGTTTAATTAAAGAAAAGAACATTGATAATGATGAATAATAATGGTGTGAAAATGAAACCTCGTAGGCATGGCGGAGAAGTTCCTTAGAATATGCAGGGTTAGAGCGGCGGAAGACAATAGAAGCTGCAGCCATAGCGGCGGCAGTTTCTCCGGCAAGATCCGACCCGGGATTGTTTTGATCAATCCTGTAAGCGCGACGGTCAGTTGTCATGTCCTCCGGCCTTTGCCAACAGTTATGGTCAGTCTTTCCATCTCCTACCTAATAATTTCAAAATTCCACATCAACAAATAAAGGTCACAATAATATTAAATTAAATTTAACTTCAACACACTGAAAGGTCACAATAAATAATATTAAATTAAATTATAAAAAAATGTAAAAATAAACCGTTTTACCTCTCCATAGAGAACGTTGGGTTGAGGGTGGGCTTTAATGAAGTAGTCAGTACCCCACTTAACGGCGTTCATGGCATGACCAAGCTCACCGTTAGCAGCCAAACTTTTGCCGTATTCTATGATACTCCAAGACATCATCGTAACGGTAAATGCCATGGGTAACCCAAACTTCACATTGTCCCCTGCATCATAGTACCCACCAACGAGATCCACCTGCAATTTCAACATTTACAAAAAAAAAAAAAATGAGAAACCTGAAATTCATCTTTCAGAGAGAGAGAATTTATGTGAAGAAACTAACTTACCCCGCTTGCTTTACCATCTTGAAGACCAGAATGGGATCTCCATGAAACTCTCTGGTTAGGAGGAAGATAACCAGATCTTTGAGCTTCAAAAAACAAAATGCTCTTACTCAGAGCTTGGTTATAGTCATGGCCAGCCGAAGCAAAAGATGGCCACAAAAGAAGAAGCAGGGGAAGCATGCAAATGAGTTTGGTGAACTTTTCCATTGAAGACTACACTGTAATGTGTTCAATGTAGTGAAGGGAGAAGAAATATGGCAATGGCAATGCCGATGAGTTTGAACAGCTGAAACTTCGGATAATCCCGGCAATTAAGGAGAGAATCCTTCCGGAAAAACAGAAGTTTCAGAAAGAAGTGTGTGACAGAGAAGAAAGAGAGAGTGAAGCGAAGTACGGGGATTGGAAACTGAGGAGCTCGAGGCTCTATATATTAACGAGAGTGGGAAAGGGAAGGTATCAAGAACCCGGAAATTGACAGTGATTCTATTAATTTTTTTAATTTAATGAGAAATTATAATTTGTTTGTATTTTTTGGAATTTTTGAAGTGGCAACAAACGTTTTTGAATGAGTGAGGAACAATGGCATGTGGCCTTACAGGTTGGAGTCGGTGAGGTTTTAAAATATTTGGTCCAATTGAAATTACTGCCCAGGTTAAATAAAAAAATTGGGGGAAATAGTTTGACTTACGGAACGGATATCGGTGTGTGATAGTCACTATTGTAATTTTTAGGGGTGTTCAAAATCGAACCAAACCAATAGAAAAACGCAACCAAACCAAATCGAAAATCGCAAAAAATCGCTTTTGATCGGTTTTGTTCGGTTCTTCTTTTCATTGCACCGCGCAGTTCGGTTTGATTCGCGGTTTTGACTTCAGAAACCGAACCAAATCAAACCAAACCGCAAGTAACACTAAGACTCGTTGAATTACAATCTTCCTTACTAACTTACTAACTCGAATGCAACTAAAACCCAACTCTCACTCACTTATTAGCCCAAATCCAATTAAATTTTTGACTCACTTACAAACAATCCATATTGTTATGCTACATTTAAAAATTTACCATAAAATATTTAATTCAAATTCTTTTATATACTACATATGTTTGAGTAGATTTTTGGGAAAATTACACTAGGGGTCCTTTAAGTTATTTAATTATAACAAGTTGGTCCTTTAAGTTTTTTCGTACCACTTAGGTCATTTAAGTTATTTAATTGTAACAAGTTGGTCATTTAAGTTACATAATTTGTACACCATTAGTCATTTTTTCATTTTCTGTTACAAAAAAACTCAATTCGCACTAACAAAGATGACGTGGCTGTGATGGAGCCTACATGTCATCTGTCTTGTAACAATTTTGTCATTTAAGACTACCATCATGTATCAATTTGGCCCTTTCAACTTAAATAAAAAAGAAGATGAACCATCGTTTTCAAAAAAAATAAGTTGAAAGTTTCAAATTGTTACATGACTGTAGTCTTAAAGGACAAAATTCTTACAAGATAGATGATAGGTAGCCTCTGTCACAGCCACATCAACTCAGTTGGTGCGAATTGAGCCGTTTTGTAATAAAAAATGAAAAAAGGACTAACGGTGTACACATTATGTAACTTAAAGGACTTAAGTAATACGAAAAAAACTTAAAGGACCAACTTGTTACAATTAAATAACTTAAAGGACCCCCAGTGTAATTTTGCCTAGATTTTTTCTTAAAGAATTAAAAGAGAGTAATTTATATACTACATATGTTTGAGTAGATTTTTTCTTAAAGATTTATGTTAGCCATTTTTTATGTTAATTAATTTTAACTTTATTTTAAATTATGTTTTGTCTTGGAAAAAACCAAGCCAACCAAACCAATCCAAACCGCATTGGTTTGGTTTGGTTTGGTTTGGTTTGGTTTTATTTTAGGAAGCCAACCGAACCAAACCAAACCAAACCGCATGTAATTTTACCTTGCGGTTCGGTTCACTTTTTGTCTCAAAACCGAACCAAACCGCGAACACCCCTACTTAGCAGTGGACACTGGACGGTTTTTTAGTGCCTTTTAGAGGTTTTTTTTTCGAAACCAGAGTATCCACCACGCAGTGACTAATCTTCTCGCTGAATTTTGAGGCACCTTGAAAAGTGGAACAGGTGGCCCAGGATTTAAAGCTGCTCTGTACCTAAGCCGGTGATCGAACCCTCGACACTTGGTTAAAGGATAAAACGCTTTTAGAGGCTTTTATTATTGCTAGTATCAATTTTAGGGAAAAAAAACCATTTTTACAACAATACTCTGCTTTTATTATTACTAGTGCTTAATTTATTGCAGTCTACAGAGACCAGCGCTTGTATCAATAGTGAATCAACAAAACCACTGTTTGACGAATTGTTCGTCAATTTCCCCTTGATCAGCGAGATAACAAGGAAATTTGGGCACACTTCCCACAAGTTCGAACCTAACATGGCACACATTTCACACGGACTAGTAGTTTTTTGTAACAGATCTCACACATACACTGCCACACTGGCCACTGGGATCGCTTTTAAACTCTACATTTAATCATAAGGCTTTGATAGTGTTGCTTTTTTCTCTATCTCGTACCCCAAGCGCTGGATCATCCATGGCATAACAGGGAACAATGACTACCTTTTTTTGGCAGCATTGTGGTGGCTTTGGCGTGTCCGTGACATGGCCTGTATCGGTGGCGAGACTATCCACAGCTTTCAAGTGCAATTGCATGTGGCGAGCTTTTTTCAGCTGCTGGTCAAGCTATTTCTGACGCCCTCCTCCTCGTCTAGACTTCCCTGCTTTGTTAATTGGCACGCAGCAGGCGAGTCCAACGTGGTTTTTAATGTTTATCAGAGTAGTATTGGTAATCCTGGTCCGTCCGGTTTTGGTGGGTTGGTGCGCACCAGCAAAGGTGAATGACTCCATGGTTTTGTTGGGAATACGAGCTATACTGGTAGTGTGCTTGGTGAGCTAGTTGCTTTGTTTCATGGTCTTAAGCTTGCTTGGGATAAAGGATACCGCAATGTTACACATTACTTCGATTCTCAAAAGTCTTTGAAGCTCATCAAGGGAGTGGCGCCTGATTGGCATATCTACACCTCTATCATTCAGAGTGTGAAGGATCTTCTTCGCCGCGACTGGGTTGTCCATCTTGAGCATACCTTGTGCGGAGGGAACGCTTGCGCCGACTTCCTTACTAGATTTGGAGCTACGGAGACCAGCGCTTGGAGTTATTTTCTGACACCCCCTCTTGGAATAACGCCTCTGCTTGAAGCAAACGCGAATGTAAGAAATTTTATGTCTCATGTGTGATAAATTATATTGTGGTTTAATAATTAATTGAAAGGACTTATTGGTTTATATTTAAAAGAATAAATATGGCAATTAGAGAAGTTATTTATGAAAGGGTACATACTGTTTGGTGAAGAGATATATTGTTTGATGAAAACAATATATATAATGAGGGAATTAAACATTCCCTATCTCTACCTATGATAGTATGATTCTACCACTCATCAATAAAGAGAGTCATAAGAAAGTAAGGGAAGGAGATAGAAAAGATTACTATCCAAGTCATTCCAAGTGTTGAAGAATTGCATTTATTGGACAAAGGTTAGTGTCTCTTACTATGTGAGAATCATAAATTCTGAGATTCTACTTATGTAATTTTGCATGTGAACCCTAGAAAACTACAACTTACAGCCAGTGGCGGACCTAAGACCCCGGCTTCAGGGGTGTCAAATTTTTTAAATACACAATTTGCTAAAAATATAATTAAAAACAACTATAACATATTTACACCATTTGTGGCCATCGGTATACCCGATTTTGCCCGTCTGTGTGGTGCTCCCCTCCCAACTGAGTTTTAGTCACACCCAAAAAATTCGAACCTGAAACATTGCTATGAGTTCCAAGTTACCAATCAAATCAATTGTTGTTGGTAAAAAAATTCAAATTAAATAGACAAAAATAACCAAAATAAATTAAATAGCACTAATATAAAATACAAATTAATTAAATAGCACTAATACAAATTACCAATTAAATAGTACTAACAGATTCAAAATTAGGATAATAAGAACAAGAAAGGGATCTAAGGAGATTGAGAGATAGAGAAACTTTTTTAAAATAAAATATAAGAGTGTGAGTGTGTGCATTAGAGTGGTGCAAAATTAGGAACTTTGGTGCAAAACTAAGAACTTAGGTGCAAAATATATTTTTCAGGGAGTGCAAAAATATTTTTTCCTAAGATATTAGTGCTAATTTTATTTTTTCAGGGTCCGCAACTGCTTACAGCGAATTGTACCTGCTTTGTAAGGCCTTAGTGCCGTAGTTTGCTGTTTTCTTTTCTTTTGCACAATTTTTACCAAAAAAATTTTCTGTTATTCACCAATTTCATTATTACCGATATTTGGAAGAACTTGTGGAAGAACTAACTGTAAGCGAAATGAATCAATGATTGATACGCAGCGGTGTGGCTTCACCTGAGTTCTTGGAGTGGCTCCAGGAACATCATCGCAGACAATCCAAACCCGACAACTCGACAATCAACACTCATGGCTATTTAATTCTACCGTCTGAAATCAATCCTCTATTGCCACCGACAGTATCGCCAGTTAAAACAAATGAATAGTTTCACTGATTAAATCGTGTGTTTATTTTTATTATATGAATATATAACTTTTACATTTTGGTTCAATCATGTAGGAGTAGCAATTGCATAAAGATGAATTTCTAAATTAAATCCATATTTCAAAGATATTCTGGTCAAAAAATTTCAGAGAACATTATACTTTTTGTCAAAAACCAAAAACTTAGTTTACCATCACTGGTTTAGTCGAATCACAAGGCACTCAAGTAGTAATGGGAATTGATCAACATGATAAAGGTAGGACCTCATAATTTATCCTTAAAATTATAATGGTAAATTGCACTTTTGGTATTTTATCTTTGGCTTAAGTTTCATTTTGGTCCGTTACCATTTTTTTCTTCTCGTTTTAGTACTCTATTTTTTATTTGTGTCAGTTTGGAACTTTATCTTTTTTTCTCACTTTGGTTTTTTATCTTTCATTTTTGTTTCGGTTTGGTCCTTTTAAACAAAAATTTGGAAAAATGAAAAACACTTGGAATGTGCTCAAGGACACCAAGAACACTTTGATTTCTTGTTTCTTGAATAACTTATGTAATATGCGACCATATTAAATGAAATTAGACTCAGACTAAAATAAAATTTCGCAAGAAATTTAATGGAACAAAAATTAAGCTCAGACAATAGCTTATGTGTAAAATCACTTGAAAGTAGTACTAGTGGTGACTAATAAGTTCATTTACTTGGAAAAATGTTGCTTTCTACTAGTTGTTTTTAAATTTGTTGTTTAGTTATTATCTAATTATAAAATTAAGATTCGATGCTAATCATAATATTTGAAATTTCTACATTAAAGAAAGGAAATAAAAAAAGCGATAGAGAGAATGGGTTCCACGGAGAAAATGACGAAGGAAAATATGGTCAAAACACAAAAGGGCTGTCCCCATGTCAGAATGCTTTATTCCCAACCGCAATCAACGGCCTCCGCCGAAAATGAGATAAAATCTCCCTTTCACACACGCACAGGCACAACCCTTCTCTTCTTTTTCTTTCTCTCATTTTTTTCCTTCTTGTTTTTATTACTTTTTTAAAAGTTGTTGTACACTAACTTAAAATAATAGATAGACAAAAGAATTTGACACGTCCTATATAAGTCAAGGAGGCAAATTCCCGGATTCACTAACTGGCGCCCGGTTATGTGACGCTCACCGGCGACACTTCCCACCGTTGAATGCCCATTGTCCAAAGTTATGCTAGTTTTTGTTTATTTTTAAACTGTGTGTGGGAAAAAGTAACTGATAGCAAATAAACTATCGGATAAATTAACTTATGGAGTAGTAGATATCGGATAAATTAACTTATGGCGGATAACTGATGATAGTTGATAGTAGATAAGTTAGTGGATTGAATTTAAAGTGTTTGACAAAATTAGTAGTTGAAACATGAAAAAAACTTAAACGTGGTAAGTTATAAGTCAAACGCTACTTCAAGTGGCATTTAAAAAAAACACTATAAGCTGCTAAAAAATGATATAAACTATTATTGTCAAATATTTAAAAAAGCTCATCCGCTATAAGCTAGCGCTTAATTATATACTCCTTTATTTTGTTTTACAAATTTTCACCAAAAAATAAAACACAACTAATATTTTTTACAGATTACTAAAAACAAAAAACTCAAACATTTTTTATGTAGTACTAGTAATTGTTACTAAGAAAACATTGATTAAAGTAAAAAACAAACCAAGCATTAATATTTTTTATAATCCTTAATTTAACGACACAATAATGAAAGCATTTTTCAAGAATAATTGCCAACATTACTTTATAATAAAAAAAAAAACCAATTTCATGGTCACTCCTTCTCCTACTTTTATATTCTACCTTTTCTTTTTTCTTTTGGACATAATGTTACGGTTAGTTATGCTTTATACTTTATAAATGGTGCTATTAATGCGGGTCCATGCAATATAGCTTTAACAAGAAGAGCACTTTTCACCTCAAGGTGAGTGAAAATAGTAGTTCGAACATCGAATCAACAATGAAGGTTCATTCACACTACTTCATGATTCCATATATCCGGCTAAGAGATGCTTCTTTGTTTTGTTCGCGGAAATTTCACTGTTGGTTGAGAGTTGAGACTCTAACAGTGTGTCTCCAAAAATTAAGTAGTGAATCTTTTTTATTGTGTTTCCCTTTTGTTAAGTGCGTTAGGTCACCTTTTGGAAATTGTGGCACTGGTACTTGACTTTGCACTAGACGATGAAGCAATTTTTCTTTTAAAGTATAATAATAAGGTGCCGTCCACGTACCTACATTACTACTTCACACTGATTTTTATTTGAGAGCTCACAGAAATTTTAGCTCGTCAACAACTCAAATTTTTAAATTTTAGTGGGAAAATAATACAAGTTGAGTATTTTTTTAAATGCTCACCACAGGTAAAGATCTTATGCTGATTTTGTGCAAATGAGTAAACTCAACTCAATTCATGTATGTTATCAAAGCTTATTCTAGAGCATTTTTAAGTCATCCATCGATCATCACATTACAATGAAAATGCACCATGCCCAATAATATCGGATGTAAAAGAGTGTTATGGAAAAAACTCAGTCAATATATTAATTGGAAGTAAGTTCTTGAAAGAGTTAAAGGTCTTCTTTTATATTGGGAGAATGACTACAAGAAATTTATTTGTGAGTGTGATTGTCAGTCAACTTTGTCTTTATTCAATGACGAAGGTGTTTCTCATACTCATTTGTATGCTCATATTGTCACATTCATTAACAATTTCAACTCCTTCGTCCACACTCTGCGGAAGAAAATCATATTGCTGACTGGTTGACCAAGCACGAAGCTTCCTCAAATGCTGACCAGTTCTTATGATGTAATTGTTTGACTGATTTATCTATGACCATTTTAGCTGATGCTATGGGAATGCGACATAATAGAGAGTAGTTTGTTTTGTTACCTTTATTTTTTTACGGATAAAAAAAAACTCTCTATGAGCAAAAGGGAAAGAGGGTAGCGGGGCGGGGAGTTAATACTTCAATTGCTAAATCATATTGAAATTTTATTTTGCAAAGTATATTTCAGTTTATTGGAAGACATCCTACCAAATATCATGTATAGTTATCATAGTGTATATGAACTTCTGTGAATGGAACCTAGCCAAAGTTTTCTATTTTGTAGCAAGATTGATATGTTTGGTGCAACCTTAACTGAATGTTCTGAAATTGTACGGAACTGGCAACTACAATTCATAAAAGTTGCAATTTACAGTACAACGAGAATACAAAATACTAACGAGAGATGTGACAAAGGGATTAGTTATAGTTGGCATTTGGCAAGTGCAGAGCAAAACAGGGGAGAAAGCAGAGCATGACAAGCAACAGGACCACTAGTAGGGGATGTGTAGGCCTAATTTTGGGACTTAAGGATAGATAGTATGCGTAAGGTGCAAGGCTTTGCGGTAGTGCCCAAAAAATTGAACTGCAGTACAACAATTCTATATGTGCCTGGATTGGAAACAAGGCTACTGGTCTGGATGTGCAAGTGCAACTCCAACTCCAACTCCCTAAACCCTAGTAGAATTTGATCCTTTGACTTTGTCAATGGTGAGTAAAGTGTTAGAAACGTGCAAATGGCAATGGCAAGGAGTGGGCACAATAATGATACCCATGATGTTCAGGAAAATAACAATAGATCAGCTAAGCTATCCCAATTAGGTTGTAAATGTAGTCAAAGCGGGATGAAAATCCTCTGTCAAGCTCTCTATGCCAAACCTTATACCCCCAATTAAATTCTACCACATCATTAAAATAACCCTGTCATACTTAAGCACCGTCTTTAGACTGTTAAAGAACTCGTTCAAAAAAAACGTTGGTTATTTTTCAGCAAAACTTGTCAAAGGATGCAAAGGCCGTCAATGAGAGGGTTTAATAACATGGCAGAAGTTAATTGGTATTACAGGGTTTGACACGTACAGAGAGTTTGAGATAGAGGATTTTTATCCGTCAAAGCGTATGTGGCATGTATGTACCACACAGTCACTTAAATGGATTTTAATAGGGACAATTTTTTTACTTCCGAAAAATTGACAAACTTCTTAAATAGATGTTAAAGCTCGTGCAGTTTTGGATGTTGCAAAACAATTGTCCCTATTTTTAATCTTATGTTGTAAAAAAAATCATTTACGAGTTTTCACATTTCCCACATTTTGTTTCCAACTTGTGCTCATTTGTAGCATAATTGCATAAATAGTAGAGACAACTCTATTTTAAATGTGCAACATATCACCTAATATAAATTGGAGTATTTACACTTAGGAAGCGTATCCGGTGAGAACTAGATAAATGAGAACTCTTAATTATAACTGTTAGATTAAAATTAACGATTCAAATTATGTCATTAATTACAAGATCTTGCGCGATCTTAATTAATAAGGAAACAATTATATGATATCTTGTAATTAATTGTTGAACCGTTAATTTTAATTCAACGGTTATAATTAAAAGTTCTCGTTTATCACCATAAAAACTAGTTTTCACCTGATACCCTTTACACTTAAACCACACATTTGAGCTCACTCTTTCTTCAAGATGTTTTACATACCCAAAACACATCTATATCTATATAAATTACTAAATGAAGCTTTTTTGGAGCCTCCACGATGCTCCACATCATTTTTATTCAAAATAATATATATATATTTATAATTTAGACATAAAGAGAAATTTAATTTTAATGAAAGCAAATAATTGCCACTAACTTACTAAATGATTCTCTTAGTGGAATATTAATTAACTATTTTTATATGTATGTGAAAATGATATTTACTCATGGAAATATAGAATTTGATAATAACAACTAACAATAATATAATATAATAATGAAACCATATAATTATAAAACATAAAAAACATGAACTATTAAGCATTTATAATGAAACGTTTTTATCATTGATTTGGTCCTTTTCACTACAACTTTATGCGCATGAACTTAACCATCACCTTCTAACACCAAAAAGACAAATTGGCCCATCTTCGTATAACTATTAGTACATGTTTTCCTCTTTATAATTTACCTTTTATTATATAATTTAGTTGTAATACGCACACAAAATATTATGCTTATTTTTTTATTTATTTATGAAAACTTATGAGTGTATTAGTCTTAATTCATTACTTGATGTTTTTATTTTGGTTGCCTTTTGGTGTCTCTAAATTATTAATTTTATTAGCACTTAATATTATACAAGGTTTTTAATAGAGTTAGTTACAATCTTTTCATTTTCCTCTTCACTTTAATAATTCTTTTAAAAATACTATAAATACCTAAGAAAAGAGGTCATCACTCATCTTTTCATTTTTTACATACTTTTGTTAGGTTGTTACATCACTTATGTATACTTTTTTTGTTTTCACATCACTAATATTCATACTTGAAGGAAGCCATTGTAGTAGTTGGAGTTCCAATTTTTTTGTTTTGTAAATCCGCCTACCTCCTATTAAGTAGTCCTCCAACGGTTAAAATTTCATTAGTGAAATTTTTCTGGTTTTTACATCACTAATATTCAATCTTGAAGAAAGTCATTGGAGTTCCCAAATTTTGAAAGTAAAATTGTCTATTATTTGTAAGCTTTTATTGATTGTTGATTAGATATTGAAATTGTTAGAGGTTTCAAGTTTCATGTATTCATCATAATTTTATAGTGTGTAAACGGAAGCAACTACCTCTTTTTGGATTTGAGTATATCTTCAGCTATTATTCGTAATCTTATTCGTTGGATCGCAAAACTGTAATTGAGATGTTGTTGTGAATTTTATCTATCTCCAAAAGAACTTCTAATGGAGCATCTAAGAAGCTGCTCAATTACATATACAACTGAAATTTAATTTTAGCTTCTAATGTATATACTTTAATATTAAATATCATGTTAGTTTACTCTCTTTTTCAATAAATTTTTTTTTGATTATTATTTATTCTGAATTTAACACTACTAATTTTATAGTTTTCATATTAATTTTAAATTATGAATAGTTTACCACTTTTTACTATTTCTTTTTGTAACCCAGTAAAAAAAACATTACCACTATTACTTGATTTATTTCATATTAATTTTAAAAAATGTATAGTTTACCACTATTTGCTTCCTTTGTTCTAAATAGATTCATTCTAAATTTATTGCTAGATTATTTTATTTATTGCTACCATTTGGATTAAATATATATACATTAAATTTATATTAAAATATTTTATAATATATATATATATATATATATTATCTATCTACATCTATATCTCTATACATAATTGATGTCCATTCTTTTTTTGTTTCAAAATTTCTATCTATCCTAATCCTATTTCTTAATTTTTAAGATTTGTATTTGTATTAAATATCAACATTTTTATATTATATTTCATGTGCATTCTAAATTCATATAAGATCAAAAAATTTAATTATTGTTTATTTCCAATTTTGTTAATTAGTTTTTAATTGTTATTTCTTTTCATTGAGCCTATGTGAGTATGACCAAGAAAAGATGAACCTACGTAATTTATAACTAATGCAAAGTGTCGTCTTTTTATAACTAATGCATATGTATTTAATTTTGTAATTTAGAGATCAACATGTTTGCGCGTAATATATTTTTATTCTAATGTATTATTGTGCATACTCACTTATTTCCGTAACCAAAAAATACTCACTTATTTCCTCTTTCTTAATGAAAAATTTCAGTCTTTGATTTTTTTAATAGAGAATTTCAATCATTGAATTGAATGACATGTAAATAATCACCTATATAATATTTTGACTCATCACCTGCTAAATAATAAGTTTCCATCCAATTATCACATAAATATAATATTTTAATATTGATATACTTTCATATAGTTTCCATCCAATTATCACATAAATATTTACTCATGTAATTTATATATACAAATTCCCAAATTATTTAAAATTGATATTGATATACATTAGAAATATACCATTTCATAATTTAATCGGATTGGTTTTATAAGATCCGGTATTGGAGAAAAGTGTGTTAATACTTTGCTAGTTTAGTTTTGAGTAATTCACCAAAAAAAAAGCAGTTAGTTTTGAGTTAGTTATGTTAGTTATCATTCTTAGTTGGTATTTTCTCCATTTTCAATATGAAGTTATAGGTATAAATAGGGTTCGTTGTATTCACGACTAATTCAATTGACGAACTATCAATAATATTAGTTCATTACCTTTCTTTAATTTTTTTTATATAAATTCTATCAAGAATTTAAATATTTTGTATCTTCCAATCACTTAGGTTTTGGGCTTGAATCCAGCCTTGAACATGTAGCAGTGTTAAATCCATTGAGGGAGAGCTTTGCCACCCATTGTGGTTCTATCCGACTCGAGGAATTAGTCTCTGTAATTGCGCGCAGGAAATACCCGTAGTTTATAAAAAAACCTAGTTAGACAACTAGGTAAGGCTTTGCCTTGGACCGTTTGACGCGTGCGGTAGAAGCTTCAAGACATTCAATTCAACATAAAGGTTAAAAGTGTGGAGCTTTTCCCTCATGCGGAGTATAAGCATGGGAACCTATGGCACTTAAATAAAAAAGTACCAAAGTGCCATGAGAATCGAGGTAACATGCATGTATAAACAAAATTCATTTTGTTTTACCTAAGTAGTATTTAGGTATATGAAACATCAAAATCCTTTGGTCCTACTAAAGATATATTAAAATCTTGAAAAGAGACAAGGACCCAAATAGATCACAAAACGATATCAACATTATAATGATAGAAGTTGGGAGCTTTAATGGGGACAAAGGGCCACTTATTCCCTCACCTTCCAAACAATGAAATACTATCCTTCATTCTAAATTTCTAATTTGCCCCAGAGCTATTCGGAAAGGCAATGTGTTATACTAGCATTTTTCAGCTAGTTAAATTTGCTGTTATACCACACCTCTTATATAAATTGATGTGAAAATGATACATATGTACACAAATATGTATAAGTTATTCGCTGATTAAACATAAAAAATTGGTTACACAAAACAGTGAAAATAGTTTATACCTTAAGTAAAGTATCTATAATTTTTTTTTGCCCAATAATTTTTTTTTTACACAAAGTCGTAATCTAACAAATTATATTTATTGAAGATCTCTACGCTTTTACTTGCTGAAACTTTCACACATGACTGAAAATGTGCCACGTGCTGTAATCAAACAAATCAAACTGTTTTGCAAAAAAAAAAGTAAACCGTGAAGTATTGGGTCGGCCCAAACGTAAAACTATTAAACCCTAGCTTTATGTCTACAGACAAAAAAACTACTTGTAATTAGTCTTTAACCAACAACTAGTAGGATACTAGTGCATACGCACAGATGATGTCGTGTTATTTATATAAATGAACTTAAATAGTATTTAAATAGTCTGAACATTACCTCGTGAAAATGAACACAAATTTAAAGTAGATAAAAAATGAGTTTCTAATAAAAAAATAGATAAATATTAAAATCTACAAATGTAAAAGTATCATTTAAAAAAAATCTGTGCGTGTTTTTTTATATATCAGTGTTGTTATCCCGTATTTTTTTATATATCAGTGCAGCTATGCCGTGTTTTTATATATCATTGCAGTTATCCCTGTATTTTTTACATATCAGTGCAGTTATCCCGTGTTTTTTTTATGTATCAATGCAGTTATCCATAGTTTCAATTGATTATTTGAGTTGATTAGTATGTTATAGTAGATAGTAAAAGTTAGATAGTAGATCATTAATAATAAATTTTTGTTTTAAATATTAATTAATAGTTTAAATATTCATTAAGTCTTCTTGTTTTTTAGATATTAGGTTTGTAGTAGTAGTCTTGAAAATTTTTAGTTATCAATGAAAAATATTAATCTCGTGTTTTTTTATATATATCAGTGAAGTCATCCCGTGTTTTTTACATATCAGTGCAATTATCTCATAGTTTCAATTGATTATTTGAGTTGATTAACAGATTAAATAGATAGTAAAAGATAGATAGTAGATTATCAATAAAAAATATTTATCCCGTGTTTTTTATATATTAGTGACAATTATTTGTCATTTTTAGGTATTAGTGACAAATATCTGTCACGTGTTTTAAATATTAATCAGTTTAAATAGTTACTAAGCCTTCTTGTTTTTTGAGATAGTAAGTTTATAGTAGTCTTCAAAAATTATAATTATCAATGACAAATATTAATCTCGTGTTTTAAAAATATATTATCAATAAGAAAATTTGATTATTTTAGTTGATTAGTAAATTATAGTAGATATAATAGATTATCAATAAGAAATATTTGTTTTTAATATTAATTAGTAGTTTAAATAGTCATTAAGTCTTCTTGTTTTTTAGATAGTAGGTTTGTAGTAGTAGTTTTCAAAAAATTAATTATCAATGACAAATATAAATCTCGTATTTTTTTTATATATCGTTGCAATTATCTCGCAGTTTCAATTGATTATTTTAGTTGATTAGTATATTATTGAAGATAATAAAAGAGAGTTAGTAAATCATCAATAAGAAATATTTGTTTTAAAAATTAATCAGTAATTTTAATAGTCATTAAATCTTCTTGTTTTTTAGATAGTAGGTTTATAGTAGTCTTCAAAAACTTTAATTATCAATGACAAATATTAATCTTGTGTTTTTTTATATATCAGTGCAGTTATCCCATGTTTTTATATATCATTGCAGTTATCTCGTAGTTTCAATTGATTATTTTAGTTGATTAGTAGATTATAGTAAAAGATAGATTGTAAATTATCAATAAGAGGTGACAGTAGATTATCAATAAGAGTGTAAAAAGATTTAGTTAAAATTTTAAGGTGATAGTTAAAATTTTGGTAGAGTAGTATTTGTATAAATTTAGATATTTAGTTAAAAAAATAAAGTGAAGTGATAAGAGAAATAGAAGAATTGTTTATGGGAAAAGTAAAAGTAAAGTAAAAAAAAAGAAGAAAGAGAGTTTAAGAGAAAAGTGAAAAGTAGGAAAAAAAAGTGTAAGAATAAAGAGAAAAAAAGGAAGAAAGAGAGTGTAAGAAGAAAAAAGTGGTAAAAGAGAAGAACGAGAAAATAAAAATGTTGGAGAAAGTAAAAAGTTGTTTTTGTTTTTTAGTGAGTCAATTACATTTTTATCCTTAGTTAGTATAGGTGTCACTTTTCCAAAATAACTATATGGGTAATTTTAGTGGAGTAGTAGTTGTATAAATCTATATTAGATTAGATTTAATATATTTAATTGGAAAAAGTATTACAGTGTATTCACTATGTCTGTTACCGATCTCATTCTTAAAACATTGACAAGAATATCATGGTCTCTCAAGATAAATAAAACAAACATGAGTCCAGAGTTCTTCATCTAGAATTATTTTTATTTGAAAAACTAATATTCATTCAAAGTTGAGGGATAAACACATCCATAATTGTATTTTTCTTTAAAATTACTTGTTTGGTTGGAGTTGAGAAAAGTTATTATAAAGGACTAGCATTAAAGAAATTCATATTAACATAAGCAAATTTGATTTCTCACAGTTTTAAAGTTGTTGATCCATGGAAAGTTGCTGAAGCGTGTACTATGGAAAGCATGGACGAATGGGTAGAAAACAATGCCATGGAATGTGTTTTTGGTTGACTAGAAAAAATAGCTGGTGAAAAAGTCACACCGATTATTTTCATAATCCCAGTGCACATTAACGATTATTCCAGAGTGTCTTCTTGTCGAGCTCGTCAATGGCGGTTGCAAAACTGTACCAGTGGCCAGTTAACGATAGCACATAAGTTACTAATAATATTGTGACTTATGTGCTATCGTTAACACATCTTGTTTTTTGTCACCGAAAGGAGAACTCATATTCTTGTTTACATCTATTCACTATTCAGTATTCTCAATGTTTGAACGAGAATTATTGGTAAAAGATAAACAATGTTCGTAATCTGCTAGTTTTTCAATTATCTTTATTTACTTAGTTTATTTTGTATTCATACCTAGTAAATGAAGTTTCCAACAGAACGACAACACAAATACAACGTGGCAAGATAATGTGTGGATCCTCTCCTACAATTGTGGTTTGAACCTAAGTTTAATTAATGGAGTGATTATTTTGATTCTCAATGCTTCGACTTATGATATATGTTAGGCATGAATCTAGGGACACTATAGATGGATTTTGTCTTGGTCAAAAAATTATACACTCTTGTGAAGTCAATAAATCTGTTAGGTCAAAAATCAAACAACATTTATTCTATTCCATTCTTAGTAAATTAGGCTCAGATTGCTAACTTACGGTATGAGTCTTCTAATCAAGGAAGTTTGCAGGAACCCAAATGCATTATCTAACAAAACACTCCTAAGACCTAGAGGGCATTGATAAAACACAACAAGAAACTCCTCGAAAGATGCCTCATTTTTGCTAGCTAAAAAATCTGCACACCTATTTTTCTTTCTTGAAATTGTGACAAGTTTCACACTACCAATCGTTTCTCAAAAGCGCACATATCATCCTAATCTCCATTCTGTACTTACGGTGAGGCCTCACCCCGTGTCCAAAAACCAACTGTAGTTAAAGAATTAGAGATACATTGGCTATATTCGAAGTCCCAATCTCAACACAACCGCATCTCATGCCGAAAACACTCATTAATTCCTGATTTGCTTAATATTTAATACATTAATTGTTACGTTCTCGAAATTCGAGGACCGAGATACCTCCTAAAGAATGGTTAAAGAGAGGAAATAGACTTTGATTATATTTTCATTGATACCAATTATGAGGTCAATACAATGCTTATATAGGCTAGTGGATACACACCATAAAGGAGGATACATCACTCACATAATAACATTGCTATCTAACAAACTAATAAGAGAATATATCTAAAAAGCCTCTTCTAAAATATCCTAAACGAGTCATTATTTCCTTAACCTCCATGATCATATCATTACCTACCCCATCAAAATCAACCTTGTCCTCAAGGTTGTAATTATAAGGAACTTCAACAATCAGATAGGCATCTTTCAAAATGTCCACCCAAACAAGTCAACTATTCCAATGCACAAAAGAATATCTCCCGGGGTCCCATTGTTTGAAACATAAAGCAGACACAAAAATTGTCATCTGACCACAGCCTGTTGGCAGCCCATATAGCAGTCCCTGACCCTCACTTATATTTGTCCAAAGAAGGAAAGATGAGATATATCCAAGAGTGAGAAATCTTCTGCAACAGCTATCATATGGTCCCAAAATTATAGAGATGAATTATTCTGTCCATTCACTTGCTAACTCTCCATCCAACAACATGCAACAAAACCACAACCTCTCCATATTTTTGTGCCAAATTTCTTTCATTGTTTCGCTTTTAACCACCACACTATAGTTGTTTTCCTCCGTGTTAAGCATCCTAGCCAAAACCCAAACAACTTGTTGTGTCTCCTTAGCTACCCCATGAAGACCAACCTTGTCCTCAAGGTTGTAGAAGGTCTTCTTACATACCCAAGTTTCACATGCCGTGGCGGTGAGGCTCCTCCCCTGCCATAAGGTATCAAAGCAGCAATTCAGGATATCCAAGCACACATCCATGTCCTTTAGATTTGAAGTTGGATAGGTTTGAACACAATAAATACATCTAGCGAAATTCATGGAAGGCACAGGGGACAAATAACTCAAATTGTAGTCATTACTTCCATAAGTAATCCAAGCAAACAAAGTCATCTTGTCATTCTGAAGACAAACAATATGCAACCTATAAGAAGGTCCACCAGCTAGTGTAGTATTCATGTCAATCTCAAACCAGCTAGTGTAGTATGCAACACCAAATATCTTGGAAATGCAATACTTATGAGCTGCATGAAAAATTCCAATATCAGTGATGGTGAACTCCAAAAAAATAGGGAAACAAGCTGCCATTGTAGTCTCAATTGCACAAGTGTAGTTTCCAAGTTTACCAAACTCTACTACTCTGTAGATTTGATCACAAAAAGTAGATGTTTCCAATGGACCAATCACTCCCAACTTAAGTCTTAATGAGGCCAAATCAACAATGCATTTCAAAGTGGTAACAAAACCAATAAGGCATTCCCTAGTTAGTGATTCACATGGTAAGGAGTGTGTCAGCTGAGCCTTTGGGGTGGAGGCATAAAAAGCTACATGTTTCACATAAATTGAGCCTTCTGTAATGTTTCTAACCATACCTGCTTCCAGGAATTGTTTACTAATTGGCTCGAATAACTCAGCGGCAGAAGCAATATGCGGACCCTTCAACTCAAAAATTCTAGCAACAATATTGAATACCCTAGCCAGTTCTCCCACAAATTTTTTTAGAGTAAACGGATAAAGAAGTTGAACAATATTTGTGGGTAGATATACCAATCCCAATTCCCACACAACAACATTTCCCCAATTTTTATCACAGCTGATATTGTGTACTATGTATGTAAAGGGTGTAATATTTGCAAACTTAGAACATATATCTTGGACCTTGGCACGTGCAGACTGAAATTTGGGAGTGCTATGTGTTCTCTTGTTTAGCATCAGTGTACGGCTTTCATGTATGTGAGTGTGGAGGAACTCGCGTAAGGGTGATATGGGGTTGTTGTTACAGAACAAACCTGAGAGGGAGTTGAGCTCCAATACACAAAGAGCATCACTCTTTCCTTTTACAAGTGCTTCATTGAATCTGAGATAAGTAAAAACATCGTATAGCTCGATGTTAATTTCCATACCTTCAACAGAGACCTTTTCACAAACAGATGGTGGACTTGAAGCTGTGGTGTTGGTACAAAACAAACCTCTGATATAGACATTACACCAAACAGATGGTGGACAAATTTCCATTGCCACACAAAAACACAAATCCTCGTGCTCCACTTGACGACAGCGATCCAGTGGTTTAGCCGGCAGCCGGAGGAGGGGCTGTTGTCTAATTCGGCCAAGCAAATATGTTGAAACAACAAGATGGTGAGTTGATTCAAGTGGCAGCAAAGAGACTGGTACCGGGAAATAGATCGAATCAGGTGGCTCCGGCGGTGGTGGATCCGGATCCGCATAAAATCCCAAAACTGAGGGTGAGTGGATTTCATCTTTTTTTTTGAAAGCGGTCGTGAAATTCTTCTCGCTAGATGAAAGCAGTGTCAGTGTAATAGTAGAGTCTTCATCAAAGACAGCAACGACGCATGCTGGCTTCGCCACTTCAACCAAAAAATTCGTCTCACCGGTTGAAAGTTCTTGTCCCATCTGAATGGTGATGTTATCAACAGAAACGAAATCAGTAGAATCTGAGACAACTTCTTCCATCGATCTAGAAGATGCATCGTCCGGTGAATCTGACTCAACAATCGATTCCGCAAGTAAATCTGAAGCAAAATCGGAACTTGAATCTGCAAATTGAGCGGATGAATCGCACTCCCCAGAGACAACGTCATTGGAATCAGAATCTGAGGGGTTGAAAGAACCTAAAGCAGAATCCGTAAAATGCGATTCTATGGCACGAAGGGAAAACGAATAATCAGCCCCATTGACAGAGGGAAAACGAATCTCTAATTTAAAGTGAAATTCCGCCCAAGAAGTAATCTGGTGATTCCTATACATCCACTGATACCATGCGAGTGCTGCGCCATCGAGGTAGGACGAGGCAATGGCAAGGCGTTGATCTTCGGGTGTTTGTTGGTGCATGAAAAAATGAGAGATCATGAAGATCCAATCATGGACATTAGTACCATCGAACCGAGAAATCGGGGGGAGTGAAGAACTCATGGTAGGGAGGGGTTCTCTCAATGAAAGCACAATTGTTACGTTCTCGGAATTCGATGACTGAGATACCTCCTAAAGAATGGTTAAAGAGAGGAAATAGACTTTGATTATATTTTCATTGATACCAATTATGAGGTCAATACAATGCTTATATAGGCTAGTGGATACACACCATAAAGGAGGATACATCACTCACATAATAACATTGCTATCTAACAAACTAATAAGAGAATATATCTAAAAAGCCTCTTCTAAAATATCCTAAACGAGTCATTATTTCCTTAACCTCCATGATCATATCATTACCTACCCCATCAAAATCAACCTTGTCCTCAAGGTTGTAATTATAAGGAACTTCAACAATCAGATAGGCATCTTTCAAAATGTCCACCCAAACAAGTCAACTATTCCAATGCACAAAAGAATATCTCCCGGGGTCCCATTGTTTGAAACATAAAGCAGACACAAAAATTGTCATCTGACCACAGCCTGTTGGCAGCCCATATAGCAGTCCCTGACCCTCACTTATATTTGTCCAAAGAAGGAAAGATGAGATATATCCAAGAGTGAGAAATCTTCTGCAACAGCTATCATATGGTCCCAAAATTATAGAGATGAATTATTCTGTCCATTCACTTGCTAACTCTCCATCCAACAACATGCAACAAAACCACAACCTCTCCATATTTTTGTGCCAAATTTCTTTCATTGTTTCGCTTTTAACCACCACACTATAGTTGTTTTCCTCCGTGTTAAGCATCCTAGCCAAAACCCAAACAACTTGTTGTGTCTCCTTAGCTACCCCATGAAGACCAACCTTGTCCTCAAGGTTGTAGAAGGTCTTCTTACATACCCAAGTTTCACATGCCGTGGCGGTGAGGCTCCTCCCCTGCCATAAGGTATCAAAGCAGCAATTCAGGATATCCAAGCACACATCCATGTCCTTTAGATTTGAAGTTGGATAGGTTTGAACACAATAAATACATCTAGCGAAATTCATGGAAGGCACAGGGGACAAATAACTCAAATTGTAGTCATTACTTCCATAAGTAATCCAAGCAAACAAAGTCATCTTGTCATTCTGAAGACAAACAATATGCAACCTATAAGAAGGTCCACCAGTTAGTGTAGTATTCATGTCAATCTCAAACCAGCTAGTGTAGTATGCAACACCAAATATCTTGGAAATGCAATACTTATGAGCTGCATGAAAAATTCCAATATCAGTGATGGTGAACTCCAAAAAAATAGGGAAACAAGCTGCCATTGTAGTCTCAATTGCACAAGTGTAGTTTCCAAGTTTACCAAACTCTACTACTCATTAATAGAAAGCATCTACATTCTGCATGTCCAATAGAGAGAGAGAGAGAAACATAATATGACTTCGCTACAAGCATACCACTACAAAAAGCATTTAATGTTTAAAATATTTTTGGAGGGATGGCTATGGCTCAACGTCTATATTCTCCGGTTCCAATTGGAGATTGGAGATTGTTAAATAAGTTGGTATTCATATTCAACTTCAAACAATAGCTATTGCCTGCGTCACAACAATCACTGTGTATGGAATCACTTCTTCTATGACTTGAAAACTATTTTGGCCTGCTACGGTACCTACCAATTGCGCTTATAATGAAAAAAATATCCTCTAACCATATTATTAAGAAAATAGACCCTATATTTGGGTGCTTTCTTTGCTAGTGGACTTATATTAATGAGCATTGAAAGCTTTAAAAAAAGTTGAACATGCAATATATAGACAAATATAATTAGTTAAACGAAAGTTAGATTTAATAGGATTACGATTCTTACTTTCTCAGGGATATTTTAAATTTTGGAAATTATAGGATTAATTATATATAGGGGTGAAGTGTTTAGCTACTTAGCTTAATTACTAGCTACAACTGAATCTACTAAAGCCGACACTAAAATCCTAACTTCCAAAGGTCCCCCACTAACGTACCGTATTTCCTTCAATCAAGCTACAATATCATCGACCCAGATTTCCTGCACGTATGTAATAGTACGAGTTTTGTACTAATATGCTAATTTTATTTTTTATTTTCCCAATTGTTCCCCTCCCCAATTGTGTACCCATTTGACCCATATAATCTTGTTTCATGTCTGCTTTCTCATCTTTGTCTTTTTTTATTTAATATTCTTATTTTAAAATCCCACTAAGAAATTGCCGGTACTAGTGTAGGTTTCTCACCTTTTGTTTTAATATTATTTTTATAATTATTTTTGCTGATTGAAAAATTATATAATTACTTTTTGTGATTAATTGTCATCTATATGTGTATTAATTAAAATTAATATAAAAATTAAAAAATAAAGACACAAACCACTTTTGGTTATCGGGTGAGTTGTTGTTGAGGAGGGCAAGACCATTATAAATTCCAGAGAGTTTCGCTGCTAGAATATCACTCAATTCGTTATTTTCATCCGCTATATAACCTTTACTAACATGCTATCAATTATTTAATAAAAAAATGTTAAAATATACTTTTTGTCCTTTATTTTTCACAATTTTTTTCTTCGTTATTTATCTTTTAAAATATTCGTTTATGTTTTTATCTTTTTCAAAGTTAATTAAAATGGTCATTCTATTAAGTGATTGTTTATTATGGCTTACGTAGATAGCATGTCATGGATTATCTGCCACATAAACAACCGACTATATTATTGAATTAGACCAATAGGTATTTTTTTGTTTTCATCCTTCATATTTTTTAAATATTCATTTACGTCCTTAATCATTTTTAAAATGTTTGTATTTGTCTTTTATCTTTTAAAATATTCACTTTCGTTCTTTATCTCCTTTCATTGTTAACTAAAATGATTTTTTCGCTAATCTAGAAATTGATTTTTTTTAATTGAATAACAAATTAAAAAATCCGATAATTAAAATAAAATAAAAGCGACAAAAGTAAATTAGTATTGATAATAATTGTTAATACATGATGAGTTAATTACCACTACAAAAAAAAACGCTTATTTGCGAGGGACATTAGCGAGGGAATAACATTCCCTCGCTAAAACTGACTTTAGCGAGGGAATTAGCGAGGGAATGTGATTCCCTCGCTAAAACTGACATTAGCGAGGGAATTAGCGAGGGAATTTGAAAATTTGACCGTTAGCGAGGGATTTAGCGAGGGAATTTGAAAAATTTCCGTCGCTAATTGTTTGGAGGGAAAATTCAGTCAAATTCACGCGAATCAAGGAAATTAGCGACGGAATTAGCGAGGGAATTAAAATCCCTCGCTAATTAAAGTGGTTTTAGCGACGGAATTTGAGTTCCCTCGCTAATTAAAGTGGTTTTTAGCGACGGAATTTGAGTTCCCTCGCTAATTTTTTTAATTTTTTTTACTTAAATCTGTCACTCACTCACTCACTCACTCACTCTTCTTTTTCACTCTTCTTCTCTCCTCTTCACCCTTCCTCTTCCCTTCCTCTACTCTCCACCACCACCACCATCACCACCACACAACCAACCAACCACCCTCACTCTTCTTCTCTCCTCTTCACCCTTCCCTTCCTCTTCCTCTACTCTATCTCTCTCACCTATAAACCCTAACCCACCACCACACAACAACAACCACCACCACACAACCACCACCACACAACAACCACCACCACCACCACCACCACCTTCTTTCCTCTTCCTCTCTTCTCTCTCTCTCTCTCTCTCTCTCTCTTACACAATTTCCACTTTCACTCTTCTTCTCTCCACCTTCTTCCACCACCACCACACCACCACCACCCACGAGACCACCACCACACCACCACCACCCACGAGACCACCACCACCATCACCACCTACGAATTTCTTTCCTCTTTCTCTCCACCTTTCACCACCACCACCACCACCTTTCACCACCACCACCACCACCACCACCACCACCACAACAACAACCACAAAATTAATAATATAATATAATAAAAAACTGATTTTAAAAATAATATAATAATAAATATAAAAAACAAACCATTTAAATTAAGACACGTGTCAGTCAGAATTTGAAAATTTGCACAAATTTTGAGGCAACATTAGCGAGGGAATTAGCGAGGGAAATGTCCCTCGCTAATTAGCGAGGGATTCAAATTCCCTCGCTAATTTCATTAGCGAGGAAGGTATTAGCGAGGGAACCGGTCCCTCGCTAATTCCCTCGCAAATGACCATTAGCGAGGGATTTTGGTCAGTTTGCGAGGGAAATTTCCCTCGCTAATCCCTGATTTTTTTGTAGTGTACTTCAGCAAGGCATTACAAAAGCGAAAATTTGTTTTTTATCAAAATGAACGCAATAAAAAGAAACACGAAACAAAACAAACTAAAGTCTAACATGCTCTATCCCCATAGCATCGACTATAAGGAGAGACGTAACAACAATAGGACAGAGATGTCATGATCTCCATTAGCTCCAAACTTTGCGAACCAATCAAAACACGAGTTGCCCTAACGAAACATGTGAACATACGTCAAATCTCAAGCCTTAAGAGAAAAGGATTTGATGTAGGAAATAATGGAAGCATAGGGGTGGGCATCGTCAAACTCACGAGCAATCAACGATAAGACGATTTCGGAGTCTGATTCAGAAATAATAGTCCTATAACCATTGGACTAAGCTAAATTCAATCATTTGGAAATAGTGAAAAATGGTTATACACAATAGCAAACAAAAATTCTTTATTAAGTTGTATTAATTATAGCCTTTTTAAATTCTTGTCATGTTTTATTTTAACTCTCAATGGTCTATGTCGTTAACTCATTATCCATATAATATATAATAATGAATACACTTAAGGGAAGGACAATTTTCGTGCAAAAAAAGGGAAGGACAATTTTATTTAACTATGAAATGATAAAAGGAGCTAAACAAGCATTTTAAAAGATAAAAGATATTAACGAGTATTTTTCTTTTAAAATAAAGGACATGAACAAAAACACTAAAGGTTCACAGTCAGCTATTTCACATTATCCACGCAAGTCATAAATTAACGATCACTTAACAAATGAATCATTTTAATTAACAAGGAAGAGACAAAAAACTTAAACAAACATTTCAAAAAATAAAAGATAAAGTAGCAAAAGTATATTTGTTTTTTTAAAAGCATGTTATCAATTAACTTATCCTCAGTCAAAAAAATTAAATTATACATTATATGCTACTTTCTAGCAAATATAGACTTGTTTTGTACATCTAGCAAATATAGGCCTTTTTTTTGGTACATCTAGCAAATATAGCCTTTAATTCTTTAAAAGCAAAAAATACCACAAAATAAGTAGAAGCAAATTACCGAATACCGAGTTTATTCTTGGCACACCTTACTTTGAATGGAGGCATTTTTTGTGCTCACTTCTATTTCCATTGAAACAGATTTGTTTATCCGTATTAAATGGTTTGAAGGCAAATCATTTACTTAATACTGAGTTTGGTTCTTCAATTTTCAATTGTAAGAATTTTCTTCTTAATTTTTCAAGTTTTAAGGTTATTTTTATTAAGAGACAAACAAATATTGTCACTCATAATTTAGCTCAGACATCAACATTATTTGCTAATTTCCACGTCTATGATTTCATTCCAATCTGACTATTTTATTTGAGGACATGATACAAGTTCATTCTTGCAAGAAAAAAAGTAGAAGCAAAATACGATAAGAAAGTCTTCGGATATTCAAGTTCAAGTTGTTGCCCGCGAATCCTAGCCGTCTGTTCAACCGCAATTAACGTTAAGTCAGTTGGTCCCTGAAGGTGACACCGACGCGCGCCGTATCACGATCAACGGTTATTTGATGGCCGCGATTTCAGGGAACATAAATATCGTGGCCCTATCATATACAGCCATATACTACATCGTCATGTGAATGCTCGTGCGCCATTGCCAATGTCCAGTGGGACCCTCCACGTTATGCGTCCATTCCCTGTGACCTTACTTCCTCGCCCTGCACGTGCTCCCTTATCCCCATGCCCTATGTTTCTATTTCTACTGTGACACGTAACCGAAAGGATACCTAGCTAACTCTTCTACTGTGCACATATTTCGGTTGCCAAAATTTGATAAATAAATACCCCGTTCGTGTTGGTACTTTTGGTTTGTTAAATCTCAATTATGGTACAACTAATTTGTATTATCTAATTATTAATAAAATACCATTTTTGTAGTTTTGGGATAACTAAATTCACTCAAAATAAATGAGTTCATTGTTGTGTTGAGTCTCTAAAAGACTCCATAAAAATAGATGATATATTTAGAAAATTTTGGTGAATTGTACTTGAATTTCGTTATTTTGGTACCAGACGTGTAGAGGATAACTAAAAAAAACACACGATCTGTGCTTCGATATTGGACAGTTTTGGTACTGAAGTAACGAGCATGTATTTTTTGAGTTGTCTTATGCACGTCACGTACAAAACTACCAAAATTGTCCAGTACCAAAATACTGAAACTGTCAGGTACTAAGGTATCCAATGAAACTCAGTTGCTATTCTCTTTGCAGTAAGGGGAGAAGGCGAAAGAGAAGGAAAAGAAGAGGAGGGAGAAGGATGTGGTTGTTGTGGTGGTGACAGAGGTGGTGGTAATGGCAGACCTGTGTGTAGTTGAGGGAGTTCCTATTCCCAGACCCTAGATCCGTCACTAGGTGGTGGTGGTGCTGAGAGGGGGTGTGAGGTGGCGGTGGTGAGAGGAGAGAGAAGAGGAGGAGGGGAAAGCGAAAGAGTGGGAATTAGGTTGGGTATTTTGAGGTTTTTAGTAAAATCAGGTAGTGGGAAACTAAGAAGGGGTGTTGGAAAAATATTTGCTTTTGGAAAAACATGGAACCCACAAAGCTAAGCTAAAAAATATGGGCTAGGCCAGGCCCAATCCAATTCTTTCAAGTAATTTTTTTTTGTAAACAATGCATAAAAATTGCCTCAGGCTACTCCAACAATCCAATTCCAAAAAAAAAAAAAGTCTCACACCGGTCAAATTATTTTTGGATCAGCATTAAAAATGCTCAACCTAACATCAACCTTTAGGTGTGATTCATATTTTGTGCATCAACAAAGGTGATGTTTTTCATTTCACCTTTTGTGATTCATATCAGTAGTTAGTTCATTTTTTGTGATTTTTTAAACAGCTAAGAGGCAGGAGAATGGCTAGCTATGAGCCTTGTGAAGAAATCCATTTTTCAAATATTTTCTTTTTGTATTTTCGCTTTGTTTGTTTATGATCTTTTTTTAGATGTTTTAGAGAAAATGGGTAAAGTTCAAAACAAAAGTGGATTGATAAAAAGTTATTTGGACCTCTTTTTAATAACATAAAAAGCAACATTTTTGTAAAACCAAACTCAACATTGAATTGGCATGAATTGGACGTTGGCCCATCCAAATTATTTGTAGATGAGACCAGGTCAAGGTTGAATTAGTTTAATTGTCTATTTCGACTTTAAAAACATTGGAAAAAGTGTTGGGAATTTAAGTGTGAGTGGTTAGACTTACATCGGCTATGAATGAGCTAAATGAATGATATTTTTTATTGAACAATTCACTTGGTTGAAACGATATTTTTTAAACAAATGGGCTTGCAACAAAGTGGCCCTTCCTCGTGGTCGAAACACAAAACTTCTTGTTGTTGGAACGTGGGTTGTGAATTAAAAAGTCTCACATTGCTTGGACTAGGCACTTGAAGAGTGCTTATAAGTGGTGACTTCACACCTTTGGGTTGGGGCCCAAAGGGTACCCAGTTTTGTAAACGGGCAAGCACGCACACCATCTGACCACCACACACGCGCGCCGTCGTCCGACCGGTCGGGCCGGGCCTAGGCTTGGGCTTGGGAAAATAATTAAATATTATTTTATTTTTTGGTGCGTTGCGTGTCCAGATTCGTTGAACCGTCCGGATACGTTGAACTAACCTTTGCGTACAGATTCGTTGAACTAGAGCTACTTGGAGTGCAAGCAGCTCCGTCCTTATCCTCTAGACTTGCGCAACAAGTCAATTCTGACGCCTATAAATAGGCCCTTCCCTCAGTTCATTCTACACACCGAACACTTGACGATCAAGAATTTTCTCCTCAAATGTTTCTCTCTTCTTTCTCAAAATATTTTCTTCTCTTCTACTTCGGCCTTCGAGCCATTCTTTTAGAGTGATCTACGGATCATATTTCAGAGTGATCTACGGATCATAATTTAGAGTGATCTACGGATCATATTGAGGTGTATTTCTAGAGCGATTATACACTGTGCAGTGATAATCGTACTGGGCTGTTTTATCCTAGGGACGGGGTGGTTGATAATCGTACTCTGACAACAACAATTTTAAGACGTTTCGAATCAGCCTAAGCGTAGCCCTGAAGTGTTTGCTAGGTGAGACGATCTAAGAGCAGCCCTGTAGTGCCGCTCGGTCAGATATTTGCGAAATCAACTATGACTACCGAAGAGATTACTGGACCCAATGTTTCTGACTACAACAAGCCTTTTCGGTTTGACGGATCTCATTTCAAGCGTTGGCAACAAAAGATGAATTTTTCCTGACTATGAAGAAAGTTGCTAATGTCTTGACCGATGAGATTCCAGTGGAAGACGAAACTGCTGAACAGGAAGTACGAATTAAAACAGCCAAAGAAATACTACTTTGGAAGGAGCATGACTATCTTTGTAAGAATTTCATTCTCAATGGACTAAGTGATGATCTTTATGATTATTACAGCACCTGCAAGTCCGCCAAAGAAGTCTGGAATGCTCTGAAAAAGAAATATGACACTGAGGAAGCAGGTACTAAAAAATATGCTGTGAGCCGCTACCTCAACTACAAGATGACAGATGATAAATCTGTAGAGACTCAGTCACATGAGTTACAGAAAATAGCTCATGAAATTATCTCTGAAGGCATGGCCTTAGATGAACAATTTCAAGTAGCTGTTATTATTGACAAACCTCCTCCTGCCTGGAAGGATTTCAAGAATTCTCTCAGGCACAAGACCAAAGAGTTTTCTTTGGAAAGTTTGATTACTCGACTCCGGATTGAGGAGGAATCTCGGAAGCAAGATCAGAAAGATGAAGTATTGCTTCTTCCAAACAAGAAAGCAGGAGCGGTTCTGAAGCCAACTGGAAAACCTTTCAAGAATCAGAACCGTAACCAGATTCAAAAGAACCGCAACAAAAAGAATGGGAACCTTCCAAAGGTCCCAAATGCTAAGCCTCTACCACCACCACCACCACCACCACCACCAAAGAATGATGCTGCTCCCTTCGTTTGTTTCAAATGTGGGAGACCAGGTCATATGGCACGCAAGTGTAGGAATGGGCCAAACCCTGCTCCGCAGGCTAACCTGACTGAAGAGCATTTCACTGCTATGATCACTGAAATCAACATGGTTGGTGGATCTGATGACTGGTGGAATGATACTGGATCCTCTCGCCACGTATGCAATAACCGTGCTATGTTTAAAACATACAAGGCAGTTGAGGATGAGAAAGTGTTGTTGGGCGATGCTCACACCACTATTGTTGCAGGTATTGGAGATGTTGAGCTGAAGTTCACCTCTGGAAAGATTCTAATCTTGAAGGATGTGATGCACACTCCAGAGATAAGGAAGAATCTGGTTTCAGGCTTCCTTCTGAATAAGGCAGGGTTTACTCAGACTATTGAAGGGGATTTGTATACCTTGACTAAAAATGGGATTTTTGTTGGGAAAGGGTACGCCACTGATGGCATGTTCAAATTGGATGTTGAAATTAATAAAGTTGTTCCCTCTGCTTATATGTTGTGTGATTTTAATATTTGGCACTCTCGTTTATGTCATGTCAATAAGCGCGTTATTTCGAATATGAGCAATTTAGGATTAATTCTGAAAGTATCGTTAAATGATTTTCATAAATGTGAATTTTGTAATCAAGCCAAAATTACGAAAGCGTCACACAAATCTGTTATAAGAGAATCAGAGCCGTTAGATTTGATACACTCCGATATTTGCGAACTAGACGGAACGTTGACCAGAAATGGTAAACGCTATTTTATCACTTTTATTGACGATTGCTCACACTATACCTTTGTATATCTTATGAAAAATAAAAGTGAAGCGCTTGACATGTTCAAAATCTTTCTAAAAGAAATTGAAAATCAATTTGAGACAAAGATAAAGCGTTTTCGAAGTGATAGAGGAACTGAGTATGATTCCCAATTATTTAATGACTTTTATAAGTTGAATGGGATCATACATGAAACGACTGCACCATATTCACCTGAAATGAATGGTAAAGCAGAAAGAAAAAAATAGAACTCTTACTGAATTGACGGTTGCCATTATGCTCAACTCTGGAGCTACAACTCACTAGTGGGGGGAAATTTTACTAACTGTGTGTTATGTACTGAATAGAGTTCCTAAGTCTAGGAATCAAATTTCTCCTTATGAAATAATAAAGAAAAGACAACCAAATGTGTCTTATTTTCGAACATGGGGCTGTCTAGCCTATGTAAGAATCCCAGACCCTAAGAGAGTTAAACTTGCCAGTAGAGCCTATGAATGTATATTCATTGGTTATGCAGTAAATAGCAAAGCATACAGGTTTTATGACCTTAATGCAAAAGTGATCATAGAGTCAAATGATGTTGACTTCTATGAAAGTGAATTTCCCTTTAAATCAAGAAATAGTGGGGGCACCGGAACTGGTCAAGTTTTAGTGCCTAGGAACGTTGAAAACAACGAAGAAAGGGAAATAGAGTCTCGAAGAGGTAAGAGAGCACGTGTTGCTAAAGACTATGGACCTGACTATGAGGTCTATACATTAGAGGAGGATCCTACGAGCCTTCAAGAAGCTGTCTTCATTGGATGCTGATTTGTGGCAAGAAGCCATAAATGATGAGATGGATTCTCTAGAGTCTAACAAGACATGACACTTAGTGGACTTGCCTCCTGGTTGCAAACCCATTGGTTGTTAATGGATCTTGAAAAAGAAACTAAAACTTGATGGCACTGTTGATAAATACAAGGCTCGCCTTGTAGCCAAAGGTTTTAGACAAAGAGAGAATATAGATTTCTTCGACACATACTCGCCCGTTACAAGAATTACATCTATAAGGGTACTAATTTTGGTGGCCTCTATTTATAACTTAGAAGTACACCAAATGGATGTAAAAACTGCCTTTTTAAATGGCGAACTAGAATAAGAAATCTATATGGAGCAACCTGAAGGGTTTGTAGTTCATGGGCAAGAACACAAGGTCTGTAAGTTGGATAAGTCTCTGTATGGTCTAAAACAAGCTCCTAAACAATGGCACGAGATGTCTGATAATTTGATCATATCGAATGGGTTTAAAATGAATGAAAGTGACAAATGCATTTATTACAAAACCGAGAATGACATTTGCACTATCATATGTCTCTATGTAGACAACCTACTCATATTTGGATCAAACATTCATGCTGTTGATAAAGTGAAATCATTGTTGTGCAACAACTTTGATATGAAAGACCTCGAAGAAGCCAGTGTGATACTTGGTATTAAGATCACTAGGTCCGAGAAGAGAATTTCTTTGGATCAATCTCATTACATTGAGAAGATCTTAAAGAAATATGATTACTTTGATTGTAAACCTGCATGTACACCATATGATCCGAGTGTCAAGCTCTTTAAGAACACTGGTGACAGTGTAAGACAAACGGAATACGCGAGCATCATCGGCAGTCTAAGGTATGCCACTGATTGTACTAGACCCGACATAGCCTATGTTGTGGGATTGTTGTGCAGGTTTACTAGTCGACCTAGTATAGAGCATTGGCATGCTATTGAAAGAGTCATGAGATACCTGAAAAGGACCATGAATCTTGGATTACATTATCAGAGATTTCCAGCTGTACTTGAAGGGTACAGTGATGCTGATTGGAATACTCTATTTGATGATTCCAAAGCTACTAGCGGCTATATATTCAATATAGCCGGTGGTGCTGTCTCCTGGAAATCAAAGAAACAGACCATATTGGCTCAGTCCACTATGGAGTCTGAAATGATAGCACTGGCTAGTTGGTTAAGATGCCTACTAGCAGAGATTCCCTTATGGGAAAAACCGATGCCAGCTGTGTTGATCCACTGCGATAGTACCGCGGCTATCGCAAAAATAGAGAATCGTTATTACAACGGTAAGAGACGACAAATACGTCGTAAGCACAACACAGTTAGAGAGTTAATGTCAAAAGGAGCTGTGAGAGTGGATCATATACGCACTGATCAGAACTTAGCCTATCCTTTGACGAAAGGATTGGGCAGAGAGAAAGTCCAAAATACATCTCAGAGGATGAGACTACTGCCTTTAGAACCATGAGTCACTCACGATGGTAACCCGACCTAAAAGACTGGAGATCCCAAGAATTAGGTTCAATGGGTAATAACAAGTTGTGATGTGATAGGAATGAACATGCTATTAAAAGTAAAGAAGCATGATTCCTGAAGCGACGTAAGGTTGAGATAATAGAAACTCTTAATGAGACCTATACTCTATGTGGAGTGGAGTACCTAGCTACAGGAGTACTCTTGATAGACTCACCTTTGTGAATGTGAAAGTGGGGCCGCTTCCTATGGAATTTTGGGCAGAAATTCCTAGAGCGTTCACTAAACTGGGATAGACGTGCATGGCCATAAAAGCACGGGCATTTGAGAATACACCTATTGAAAGGGTTGTGTGTGGTTTTGACGATTAGATACAGGCGTTTGTCGCTATTTCTGAGACTTCCTTTTAAATTCAAATGGGGGATTGTTGGAACATGGGTTGTGAATTAAAAAGTCTCACATTGCTTGGACTAGGCACTTGAAGAGTGCTTATAAGTGGTGACTTCACACTTTTGGGTTGGGGCCCAAAGGGTACCCAATTTTGTAAATGGGCAAGCACGCACACCATCTGACCACCACACACGCACGCGCCGTCGTCCGACCGGCCAGGCTGGGCCTGGGCTTGGGCTTGGGAAAATAATTAAATATTATATTATTTTTTGGTGCGTTGCGTGTCCAGATTCGTTGAACCGTCCGGATACGATGAACTAACCTTTGCGTACAGATTCGTTGAACTAGAGCTACTTGGAGTGCAAGCAGCTCTGTCCTTATCCTCTAGACTTGCGCAACAAGTCAATTCTGACGCCTATAAATAGGCCATTCCCTCAGTTCATTCTACACACCGAACACTTGACGATCAAGAATTTTCTCCTCAAGTGTTTCTCTCTTCTCTCTCAAAATATTTTCTTCTCTTCTACTCCGGCCTTCAAGCCATTCTTTTAGAGTGATCTACGGATCATATTTCAGAGTGATCTACGGATCATAATTCAGAGTGATCTACGGATCATATTGAGGTGTATTTCTAGAGCGATTATACACTGTGCAGTGATAATCGTACTGGGCTGTTTTATCCTGGGGACGACGTGGTTGATAATCGTACTCTGACAACAACACTTGGGTTTTTATACACACCCCAAAATTCTGGGAAATGTTTAAATTACCCTTAATGAATAAAAAGTTCCAAGCGCGCCCTTTTTTTTTGGGAATTCACGGGTCCAACACAAGTGTACCGAACCTAGTACGGTTGCTTGGTGTCATGTCTTATGTTTTGTGACACATCCCACATGTTGAAAATTTTACAAGATCTGACATCAAGCTGCTGAACCGGTTTGGCCCATTGCTGTCGTACGATATAAAACTGTAATTACTAAATGAGTGGGGTGTGAAGGGGTTTCTTGAGTAGGGGTATTTTTGTATTATAGAGATTTAGGTGATTGTGATGAGTAGGAGGGGGAGTGTGATTAGCATGTCCTTCCAAATATCATGAATGAAATCTTAATATTCGACAAAAAAATCTTATTCTCTTGAACAAAAAAAAAATCTTAAACTACACTCATTAATAAAGAAAGTTATCATGAATAACTATGTAAGTTTGTGTATAACTTTTTTCCACTTATCCATGAGGCCTAGCTCAACTAGTAAATACCGAAATGGTTAGACTCGATATCATGTTCCAGGTTCGTGTGAGTTTTTAGTGGTAGTGACCACTTCGTCTAGTACCAAAAAAAATAATAATTGAATTTTCAAATTCAAATTCATATCTACCTTTTTTCCACTATACATACATACAACACACACATATATATTATGAGGGGAGTTTTATAATGAGAGGTTTTGACGAACCAATCAAGACCATTGACCAAATTAGAAGTGGTTGAGATTAAAACAAAAAAGTCGTGATAACTAACTGTCTTTTAATCACAATCACTCATGTATTATTATACGGTTCAGATTTGTACTTCTCACACTTTTATATTAAAATTCCTCTCACTTGATACACATTGTGTGTGTGTCTATAAGGGAAATTTGCTTATATAGCCACTTTATTTTGTTTAACATTTTATAGGAATATTTTACATGTAATTAATTTTTGAACATCAAGTAAATTATTAAATATTTTGGATGTAAATTCAATTTTAGACATTGTATATCAAAAGATAAAAGATAAAGAAAGATACAATAAATTGAATTAAAAATATTATCAAAAAAATTGAACCTAAATTATTTTTATACTAACCTAGTGTAGAACGTCAACACGGATCAGGCTTCCCAGGTTTTATACATCATTAATTTATATAATTATATTTTTTCATTTTCCTATATGTTAAGTTTGATGTAAAGCTAACAAAGTTATCTTAGAAATTGACAAGCAAGTTATCAAAGTTATCGTTGATATAAACATAGCATGTTTTGTATTCAGGTGAAACGGATTTTTTTACGGTTCCTATGATATATATAATTGTCTTTTACTATCTATTTGGTACATCTATACTATTAGATTGGCGGGACAGGTGCTCTTCTTGTATTCTCTATTTTTGAGACAAATCACCATTGCCGTTACGCAATCACTCTTCACCTCCCATTCTCATTGATATAACTCTACTTCACCACCACATACATAGCCAGAGAAACAGAGAGAAGAGAATGGAGAGAAAGGTTGTGCTGGTATGCAGTATTGTGGGCTTGTTTGGGCTATTAGCAGCTGCACTTGGTTTTGTTGCAGAGGCAATAAGGATTGTGGTAACTCTCATGTCATGTCAAGTGTTCTGCTTTTCAATTTGTTTAAGGATTCTTATTTTTTTTGAACACTCTCCATTTTTTTCCTGGTTAATTGATCAGTGAGTGAGTATTTTTGCTTTTAAAATTTGCCATAATCGTGTCTAGTTCTACCATCTTTACATGATAGTAGAACACGTATCTCATGTTCTGTTATATAGCCATACTTCTTAGGTGTTCTTATAAAAAAAAAAATACTTCTTATGTGTTACACTTCATCTTTTACAGGATTCTGCGGGTGTAGCTAATAATCATTGCGCACATCCCCCATCTTTTCTACCATCTCTTCTTGGTTTAGTTGCAGTGCTAGCTCTTTTGATCTCACAAATAGTATTGAATGTTTCAACCGGGTGTTTTTGTTGCACAAAAAGTCCTCGATTTCCAGATTCCAATTGGGGAGCGGCACTCATCAGCTTCATTTTATCTTGGTAATTTTCTCTTTATATCTATTGTGATTCTTTACATGTGAATAATTTCATGATAACTAGACTTTAATGATCTCACCCTTAGGACGACCTACTTTCCGTGCATACTAAGTTCTACTCCCTCTGTTTTCATTTATATATCCACTGAGTCAAGTTACTAAACAAGTCAAAAGTTTGTTCAATTAATATATCAACTTTGACTTTAATTATTATACTATTTTTACGACTATCAATACAACAAACTTTTTATTACATTACTTTTACTTTTATCAATACAAGGATAATTTGAGAACTTTTTAACTTTTCTTAAATTATGTGTCTACCTATTATTATTTGGTTATAAACGAAAACGGAGGGAGTATATATCAAATTTAATTAATATGCACGGACTGTCTAAAGATTTTTTTACATCATGAAAACAGGTTGCTAAACTATATTCATACTTAATTGACGTGGCTTAAAATCTTTGTTCAACAGGTTCACATTTTTCATTGCAGTCCTCAATTTTCTAAATGGTGTGTTGTTTGAAAACTTTAACTGCCATCTTTGGAGAGTTGGAGTTTTCGCAGGGGGTGCAATTATAGCCCTTGCAAATTCTGCATTTGGAATTGTTTATTACATGACCTTGACAGCAAATAGAAAGAATGGTGTCATCACTGGCAGTAATTCCTCAAATCGCAATCCTACTTTGGAGGGAATAGCCATGGGACAACCACAAATTCCACAAGTTAATGAAGATCCTGTATTTGTACATGAAGACACATACAATAGGCGACAGTTCCCATGATTGGCTTAATAACTCTCACCCCTTTACTTTAATAAAAAATCCTGGTTCCTTTGGAAGTAGAGTTCCTTGCTTTTAATCAAATGCTTTGTTAAGGAGTTGTTAATTTATGCATGTTATATACATAAAACAATATGAATTATGTCGCGTCTTTGTAAGTCAGGCAGACTTTATGTGGCGGTTTTTTTAGACATAAGAATGTTTTAATTAATTATTAGAGTACATGTATGTTAGACTAAAGAACAAATATAATTGTTAACTCTAAGGCTTAAATATGTTTTTTTAGGCCCCTGCAAATATGGAGTGTTTTGGTTTAAGCTCCTGCAATTTTTTATTTATTTATAAGCCCTTGCAAAATCACACGTTTTGTTTTAACCCCTTCTGTTAGCAAACTGTCAGTCCGACGTTATATATAAGCCCTTGCAAATATATATATATATATATATATATATATATATATATATATATATTGGTTTAACCCCCTGCAAATATAATTTTTTTTTAACGTGGAAGAGATTTTTAACGTCTGACTAATAGTTTGCTAACAGAAGGGGTTAAAACAAAACGTGTGATTTTGCAAGGGCTTATAAATAAAATAAAAAAATTTGCAGGGGCTTAAACCAAAATACCCCATATTTGCAGGGACCTAAAAGATATTTAAGCCTAACTCTAAAATATAATTAGTTGTTAGCCAAGTCCGAGTAACAGGAACACATGTGAAGCTATAGTTGAATCTGAGTTAGCAGAATGTCAAGAATTATCAACTAGTTTGCATCGCGTTAATAGAACATTTCGAAGACGGAAGTAACATCAATCTCATTAGGTAATTCCGTTGTTTTAAATTTTAAAGAATGGATTTATGTTTTCGTTTCAATACTTCCGTTGGATGCCTTACGACCCAGAGATGTCATATAGAGGCCTTGCGATGACCACAGGCAGCACTTATCATTTCATTTCATTGCGTTTTTCAGAGGTCATCTGCTATGGGATGAGATCACTATATGCCTTACATGCCAGACATGTGCTTATGGCAGTTTGGGTACCGCCAGACCATCCCTATTGAGCCCCTTGGTGTTGGGTCACGTCCAGCTTCTAGGTCCATTGTGGAGCGATGGTAGTACTACTAGGGACCGATTCAGACTTTACGCAGAACTGCTATTCGGGCCAGATAGTGGGGTGAGTGCGATGAGAGCTACCTCCCATGGTACTTAGAGGTGTCGATTCCCCGCCTCATCGTGCCTTCGGGGGAAGTACAAGCACTTGTTTCAGAAGAGGAGTTTGCATCACCTGGTCCACTGACTCTGGAGGATAGACTCCAGTCTGCAGCTGCACCTGCAACTATCCAGGAGGCCATGACATTCGACGACACTCCACCTCCTGTATATCAGCTTCTCTCGAGAGCTTTATCAGATTTAGACATTGACTAATGATGTATTTTATCGGTTTTGTACCCGTATTTTTTTATTTTATCGGATTTGGTATATTATAGTACTTTCGTATTTTATCATTCTTGTATTTTATCGTTATTATTCGTATTTTCGTATTTTGAAAGCAAAAAATAAAACAAAAAACAATTTTCGGAATTATGTCAAAAGAGGTATTTCTGGACGTTGCTTCCGGAATCATCTATTTTCACATAATTTTGAAACACAAAAAATGCTTTCGAAAATATGTATCAAAAGTATTTCTGGAAAGAATGAAAAAAATGACTTCCGAAAATACCTATTAATAGATAATTCCGGAAATTTAAAAAAAAATCAGTTTCAATTTAAATTTTGGTAAAAATGTGAGGGATATTTTGGGGATAAAATGTATTATGGGGGTACACAATCTATGAGGGGGTAAAGAAAAACCTTATCATATGATTGTTATAAGTAGGTGTGTGAATATGCTTAAAAGACTTTATTTTATTTTTTACAAAAACTTAAAAGACTTTTTAAATAGCTCGAAGCCTAGCATATTCAGCTAATTAGACTACTAAAAAAACAATACTTTTGTCTATTTAAAAAAGTCTGGACTGGTTCAGACTTTATGAAAAGCTAGCTAGGTCATATCCTTAATTGTTGTTGTCCAAAATTTTTACAGAATTTTTGTAGAATGAAAAGCTAGAATTTTTGCTATAACAAAGATTCGAACACGAGACTTTATTCATACCCAATTATCGCTAGTCTTTGTTGGTATCAAAAGTGTGCAGTAATTGTCTAATACTTACTTATTCTTTAGTCGTAGACGCGTGCATTTTCCTATGTTTAGCTTGATGTCAAGCTAACAAAGTTATCTTGCAAATTGACAAGCAAGTTACTGTATCAAAGTTAGCGTTAATACAAACATAGCATGTTTTTCATTTTAAGGTGAAACACGGTTCCCATAATATAAGTGTCTTTTACTATGCATTTGGTGTATATGCTGTGGAATCCATCGCACTTCCAACTCATCATCAGCTGTTTGCAAAAAGCATTGGCTATCTATGTTATAGATATTTCATTTCATTTTACAAAAGGATCTTTACACAACCCTTCATAGAGGTTTTCTCTTACTATATTACACTATTAGCTTGATTAAATAATTATGAAATATTACATAACTGAAAATGAAACAACAAAAGTATATAAGAGAGAAATAAAGTTGATTACGTGGAGTTGGCATTGTCTTAACTCCTAGCTCCTAAATCTGGCTATATGCGTATTAGAATTGGAAGGGGCATGTACTCTTCTTGTATTCACTGTATTTGAGGCAAGTCATTATTGCCGTTACGTAATCACTCTGAGATAAAACTCTACTTCACCACCACATACATTACATAGCCAGAGAAAGAGAGATAGAGAGAGAAAGAGAGGAGAATGGAGAGAAAGGTTAAGGTGGTGTGCAGAGTTGTGGGCTTGTTGGTGTAAAGAGTAATAAAGTCAATTAGTGCAATTAGTGCAATTAGTAGTGTATTAAGGGGCTGTTATTGTAATTTTGGCCTTAATGAAACAGGTACCACAAACTGTTATATCAGTTACACTCATAACTGATTTTCTTTGTAATATAAGTTACCTATATAAGGGTTGAATCAATGAATGAATCCAGTGATTTTTCCCTCCATTTCATATCTTGACCTTACAATTGGTATCAGAGCTTGACCGAAAGGGACTTGTGGAAATTCAAGAACGAAACCCACCGGAAACTCAAGAACGAAACTCGCAATCATGGCGGAGAAAGAGAACAATGGAAACTACATGCATGCATCAATTCCAAGGTTCGATGGGCATTATGAACACTGGGCCATGCTCATGGAAAATCTTCTCCGCTCCAAGGAGTATTGGAGCATCGTGGAGGGAGGAATACCAAGGCTACCGTCGTCGGCTACGGCGGAGCAAATTAATCAAGGCGAATGATGAAGCAAAGTTGAAAGATTTGAAGGCTAGGAATTATCTGTTTCAATCAATCGAGCGTGACATTGTTGAAACCATCCTTGATAAAGAATCCTCAAAAGCAATTTGGGACTCAATGAAGAAGAAATTCCAAGGTACAACGAAGGTAAAAAGATCTCAATTGCGCGCAGCAAAACGGGAATTCGAATTGCTAGGTATGAAAGAGGAAGAAACGGTCACAGAGTACTTTGGTAGAATTCTTACAATTGTCAACAAAATGAAGATCTATGGTGACAAGATTGATCAAGAAGAAATCGTTGAGAAGGTGCTAAGGACAATGACTGAGAAATTCAACTATGTAGTGGCTGCCATTGATGAAGGTAATGATGTGACAAAAATGACCATAGATGAACTCCAAGGGAGTCTTTTAGTGCATGAGCAGAGAATGCAACCTCACAAAGAAGAAGAGCAAGCATTGAAAGTAAGCAATGCTGGCAAAGGAAGTGCAAGAGGAAGGGGTCGTGGGTTCACAAGAGGAGGAAGAGGTAGAGGGAGGCAATCCTTCAAAGATAATCTTGAGTGCTACAAATGCAAGAAACTGGGACATTTTCAATATGAATGTCCTAATAGCGAGGAGAAGGCTCACTATACAGAAATTGATGAGGATGAAGAAGTCCTCTTGATGGCAATGATTGATTCTACCATAGAAAGAATACAGAAAATCTGGTACCTTGACTTAGCTTGCAGCAACCACATGTGTGGTGAAAAGGAGTGGTTCTCAATGCTAGATGAAACGTTTAGAGAATCTGTGACAATTGGAGATGGGTCCAAGATCACTGTGAAAGGTAAAGGAACTGTGAAGTTGGAGGTACAAGGTGTAACCTTGGTTGTGACCAATGTCTACTGCATTCCAAAGCTAAAGAATAACCTAATTAGTCTTGGACAATTGCAACAGAAGCCTGAAGTGTCCATGACTCTGCATCAAGACCAATTTAAAGTCTATCATGAGCAGAAGGGTCTCATCATAGACTCAAAAATGACCAAAAACAAATTATTCCCTGTTGTTGCTACTGCAGTATCAGCATCATGTATGTTCACTGCAAAGGAAGATGTTTCTTACCTTTGGCATTGCAGATTTGGTCACTTGAACATGAAGAGTTTGCAGGAACTAACTCAGAAGAATATGGTAAATGGCATGCCAGAGATCAAAGACACAAGCAGAAATTGTGAAGTGTGCTTAAAAGGAAAGCAACACAGAGATGAATTCCCAAAGGCATCCAATTGGAGAGCAACAAACAAGCTAGAACTTGTCCATTCTGATATATGTGGACCAATTACACCAGAGTCCAGTGGAAGAAAGAGGTATATTCTCACTTTTATTGATGATTTTAGCAGGAAAACTTGGGTTTATTTCCTAGTTGAGAAGTCTACTGCACTAGCTTGTTTTAAGAAATTTAAAGTACTAGTTGAAAAGGAATGTGGCAAGAACATTATGTGTCTTAGAACTGATAGAGGAGGAGAGTTACCTCCAATGCATTTGATAAATTCTGCTCTGAGAATGGAATTAAGAGACAGCTCACTGCTGCCTATAGTCCTCAACAAAATGGCATAGCAGAGAGAAAGAATAGGACACTAATGGAGATGACAAGAAGCTTGCTTGTAGGAAAATCCATACCAAAAAATTTCTGGCCTGAGGCAGTAAATTGGGCAGTTTACTTGATGAATAGAAGTCCTACTGTGATATTGAAAGATGTTACTCCAGAAGATGTCTGGAGAGATGAGAAGCCTAATGTTAGCCACCTTAGAGTATTTGGTTGCATAGCAAATGCTCGTGTTCCTAGTGTCATGAGAAAGAAGCTAGATGAAAAGAGTATAAGATGCATTTTTCTTGGTGTAAGCAATGAGTCTAAAGCTTACAGGTTATATGATCCCATTTCAAAGAAAATAATTGTCAGCAGGGATGTTATTTTCTCTGAAAATGAAGAGTGGAATTGGGAAACAAAGCACAAAGATGAAAATGGCACTGATAGTATTGAAGAAGATGAAAATGTGGAAGCTAGAGAAGAAACTGTGGATGAGACAGAAGCAAGCATAGAAGAAGGAATAGACCAGGGCAGTACAAGTATATCACAGGCAGAAACAATCTTGCAAACCAATGAGCAAGAAACAGTGGAGCCAAGAGTGAGAAGACCACCATCATGGTTAAATGACTTTGAGACTTCAATGTTCACTGAGATAAGTGATGAGACCAACGAAATTATGAACCTAGAAGTAATGAGTTGCCTTGATGATCCAATCACCTATGAGAAAGCTGTTGTGCATGAGGTGTGGAGGAAAGCTATGGATGCAGAAATACAATCCATAGAAAGGAATGAAACTTGGAAACTAACAATTTTACCTAAAGGTGCCAAGACAATTGGAGTGAAATGGGTTTATAAAACTAAACTCAATGAAGCAGGAGAGATAGAAAAACACAAAGCCAGATTGGTTGCTAAGGGATACTCACAGAGACATGGGATTGATTTTGATGAGGTATTTGCCCCAGTTGCACGTTGGGACACAATAAGAAGTGTCTTAGCAGTAGCTGCTCTAAGAAATTGGAGTGTGTATCAATTAGATGTGAAGAGTGCATTTCTTCATGGTGACTTACTAGAGGAAGTCTATGTTGAACAACCACAAGGATACATTGTCAAAGGAAGGAAGAGAGAAGGAAGTTTATAAGGTGCAGAAGGCCCTATATGGTCTGAAGCAGGCTCCTAGAGCCTGGTATAGTAAGATTGAGTCTTACTTTGATGAACAAGGATATGTTAAGTGCCCACATGAACATACCTTGTTCACAAAGCAAGATGAAAATGGAAATTGTCTGATCATAAGCTTGTATGTAGATGATCTTATCTTCACTGGAAATCACATTGATATGTTTGATAAATTCAAAGAATCAATGAAGAGAAAATTTGATATGACAGATTTAGGGAGGATGAGGTACTTCCTAGGTGTTGAAGTGATCCAAAGCAATGATGGGATCTTTATCTGTCAACAAAAGTATGCTCAAGAAATCCTGGTCAGATTTCAAATGCAAGGCTCAAAACCAGTGAGAACTCCAATTGTTGCAGGCACAAAGCTATCTAAAAATGATGAAGGCAAGGCAGTGAATGGAACTGTGTATAAGCAGATTATAGGAAGTTTAATGTACCTCACAGCAACAAGACCAGATATTGCTTTTGCTGTGATTCATTAGCAGGTTCATGGAAAGACCAGTTGAGAAGTACTTAATTGCAGCCAAGAGAATTATGAGATATGTGCACGGCACAATAGACCATGGCATCCTGTACAGAAGAAGAGGAACTGATAAGCTTGAAATATACTCTGACAGTGATTATGCAGGTGATCAAGATGATAGAAGGAGCACTTCTGGTTATGTATTCTTGCTAGGAAATGGTGCTGTGTCCTGGTGCTCGAAGAAGCAGCCTGTTGTGACACTGTCAACAACAGAAGCAGAGTTCATTGCTGCTGCTGTGTGTGTCTGTCAAGGCATTTGGCTGAGCAGAATCTTAGCTAAATTGGGTGTGCAACTACAAGGTAGCATGGTGATCCTATGTGACAACACATCAACAATCAAATTATCCAAGAATCCAGTGATGCATGGACGTAGCAAGCACATTGATGTGCGCTTCCACTTCTTAAGAGAACTTAGCAGACAAGGCAGAATTGAACTGGTGCATTGTGCAACACAGAACCAGACAACAGATATAATGACCAAGGCACTCAAGTTTGAAGCATTTGAGAAATTCAGAAGCCACCTTGGAATGCGAAAGATTACAGAATTAAACTGATTGCTTGTATGCAAGTCAGTTTAAGGGAGGATGTAAAGAGTAATAAAGTCAATTAGTGCAATTAGTAGTGTATTAAGGGGCTGTTATTGTAATTTTGGCCTTAATGAAACAGGTACCACAAACTGTTATATCAGTTACACTCATAACTGATTTTCTTTGTAATATACTCTACCTATATAAGGGTTGAATCAATGAATGAATCCAGTGATTTTTCCCTCCATTTCATATCTTGACCTTACAGTTGGGGCTGTTATCAGCTGTTCTTGGTATTGTTGCAGAGGCAATACATATAGCGGTAACTCTCATGTCTCAACAAGTGTTCTGCTTTTTAATTTGATTATGGATTACAGAAACTAACTGCTACTCTTCATATTCTACAGGATTCTTGGGTTGTTAAAAATGGTCATTGCGAATATTTTTCAAGTATTCTACCATCTATTCTGGGTTTAATTGCAGTGCTATCTCTTTTGATCTCACAAATAGTCTTGAATGTTTCAACTGGGTGTATTTGTTGCATTAAAAAAAGCCCTCCATTTCCTGATTCCAATTGGGGAGTGACACTCATCAGCTTCATTTTATCCTGGTAATTTTCTGTTTCTATCTTTTGTGAGCCTTTACATTTGTCAATTTCAACATAACTAAAATAAAATTTAATCATTTTTAGTATTGATTTCGAATTTTTTATGACAAAACATATCGATTTCTAATTGATTGCTATTGCAAAATATCTCTACATTGTTGGTCAAGGCCGGCCCAATTTTTTAGTAGGTGCGGCCTAGAGCAAATTTTTAGTCGAGACATTTTTTCTTAAAGTGAGAAGCTTTATATTATAGGGACTTTTTTCACTGTATAAAAATCAATGACAAAAATACATATATTAGTTGTATCATGCACCGACCATACAAAGATATTTTACATTGTACACCAATTTGTTGAACTTAAAGGCTGGTAAACTATACCCATATTGGTAACTTATTTATGTGGCCGAAAAACTTTGTTCGACAGGTTCACATTTTTCATTGGAGTCATCAATTTTCTAACTGGTGTGTTGTTTGGCAACTTTAGCTGCAATTTTTGGAGAATTGGAGGTTTTGCGGGGGTGCAATTATAGCCCTTGCGAATTCTGCATTTGGAATTGTTTATTATCTGACCTTACAATTCCCATGATGATTAGCTCAATAACTCTCACCCTTTACTTTAATCAAAAACCGGGTTCCTTACTTTTAATCAAATGCATTTGTTAGGGAGTTGTTAATTTTTCAAATGCAAGTTATATTTAATCCTTACTATATGAATTAAGCTGCGTCTGTGTAGTTTTTTTGTGGTGGATATTTTAGGGACAAAAATGTTAGCATTGCAAAATAGTTTAGTGACATATATCGAGGTTTCAATTTTAATTAAAAAAATGGCTCACTTGAGTAATTTCAGTTAATAACGAAAACAAAAATAAAGTTTTTTTCAAGAATAAAATAAAGTTCAAATTTTGAATCTCCCAATTATTCTAAATTCAACTCTAATTAATTTTTTAACTAAATATCTAACATCTTCTCAATGTCTCAATTAATTGCGTAGAATTTTGAACTAAATTATGAGTCATTTAATTCCATTTACATTTTCCAAACTACGGGTACCACACCCTCTCTTTAAAATCAACTTGCTTCACCTCCTTATTTTTTCCCGAACGCTCTCATCTCCAATTGGCTCTTGCCCTCATCTTGTAGACGACGACAACAATAAATACAAAGTGCCATGTAGCAAATCCAACCACTCAACAGAAACAACTACACGATTTTTATCTCCCTCACACTCATTTATTCCTTCTTCAATCCTCTCTCGCCTAGTTGAGTTCTACCTATCTCAATCCTCATCCTTCAGCTCTCGATCTTCTTTCGCTACTGCCAGAACAACCGCAATAGTTTGTCACCAAGTAACAAATCCACTCCAAATCTGAATTGGTGACTCTACACCCCCTCCTTTTTTACTTTATTACATTATTAACTTGACTAAATGTCAGCCACTTCACTCTCTAGCTCTAAATTGGTGACTCTACACCCCCTCCTTTTTTGTATGGTGCTTCAAATTTATGATGTTATTTTCTTAAATGGTTAATGTTTTTTTCTGATATGAAATTTTAAGATGCTTAACATATTAATTTTTTGTATAGACGAATTTTAATCTTAAGTTTTTTTCTTCATCATATTTCTATTTGCAATATTCAACTCTTCCCTCTTGTTTTAACTACTTTTCTTAACGATTTGTGGTGGTCTTCTAAACCGCGTGAGGGGTTTGCTAAAGAAGAAGGGTTTCTGATGGGTAGCAATTTTTTTTTCCAAACCCTAAATTACGACAAAACATATTGATAAGTATCGCGCTTTACGTATCGGTGTCACTTTTACTACAAACGTTTTCCAAAGCCTCCCTAATTTGTAGTCTGCCAGAAACTCTCTTTTTGCGAACTGAACTTACCTACAAAAATACATGAATGAACCTGTGTTACAATGTAATATCTGCCAACACATAAACCTCCTTCGCATGTTTAATATAATTCGAATAAATGAATAACTTAGCATTCATTCTGAGATATTAAAAACTTAGAATTCTATCAATATCCCTCTTTCACAAGTTATCTGAACAAGGTATACAAAAATAAATGAGTGAATCTGACTTAAGCTAACATAAATCGAATCTTAAAACAATGTTTGGATCACGTTAAAAGTTTTAGAGAAATAGTTTTGCTACATCATGTACATTAATAGTCCATCAACAATGAGGTATAGACTATGTTGTTAAACAAGTATTGTCATCTGTTACCTTGCAGACATAACTTGGCATCGATCAGTTTATTCCCCCGCATCTTATACTGTAACATGCAGACGAGTAGGTGTTATGTCAAACACGATAAATCATGTTTAATTGATTGAAGATACTATATTCATATATAATGCTGTCAATATGCAACTCCTAATTTGTGGACACATATTGACTATTATAACAATCTCTGAAATGAACCAGCATTGAAATTTATCCATCATTATAGAATTTACCTGTTAGTTGAACTACTGATACTTATCACCATAGTCTATTCCAGCACTTACGCTACAACTATTACTATTGTTACACAAAACTCCGTAAGACCATAACAATTTAACACGGTGTTTTGAAGACTTAAAATCCATGGAAATTCAAGACAATAACAAAATACCACAATGTACGTTATAAAGATACGTGCACACAATCAAGATAGGTAAGCAGAAACACTATAACGGATTCAATACAAGTTTCAAAGCATGGTTAAGCTAAATATCCAGTTGTCCCTACACTAATCTAAATTTTAATCATCTTAAGTTCTATGAAAACAGCTCCCATTATAAAGGCGCGGACCAACTCAAACAATTTCAACAATCATCTGGTTTTCTGCTCCTCTCCTGCTAAATTTCACCGAGTGTCCAGCCTTCAAATTATTGTCTTCCTTGAACTCATACAGTCCAGTTCCAATGTGGTACTCACCATTCCGACCGGGGCTCCATATCAGCTTCCATTTTTTAACAACTCCAGAAGTTAGTAGCACAGAAATATGACCCAGATCATTTTCGAAACAAGAATTTACTACCCTTGCGGGGACATACTACAAAGAAAATGTGATGAAATTATTATCACTTTTGTCAGTAAATTCTGTATTTGATAACAATTACTATTTAAATACATGAACTTCCCAAACATCTTCCCGATACACACTCACCAAACATCTTCCAGATTACCCTTTCTTACTAAAACACATTCATCAAACGTATTCCAAATATTTTAATGTTTATATAATTCGTAGCCAACAAACTTCCAATTAAATCTACAAAAGTCAGTCATCCAGATTAACCATGATTTTACATACTATTTCCCTATTTATTCATGCTGATTTGTGAAAAAATAAAGAACAAGTAGTTTGATAAAGATGACAATTAAACAAAAATCATGTTGGTCATATTTTTTTGCCACATATAATTAAAATCATTCAAGCAAGTATAATTATCTGCTACTGGCCAAGCAAAATCTGCATCCCATATTGCAAGAAAGCTAACTTTAATTATTTTCCTACTAGGTGGTCGTTTTTTCCCAAATCATAATCTGTAGTTCACACAACAGGTTTACTTTTTTCCAAATTAGGAGAATATGGTTAACGAAACAGAACAACAAACCATTTCTTTACCAGAATCAACCAGATACGATTAAAAAATTAAACCCAAAAACAATGGTGATCGATTGATACTTGATTCGCAGATGCATCAATGTTTGGATTCACGTCGCTGACGTTTGCGCGCCGTGGTTTATGGGATGAAGAGGATCCATTCGTTGTTGCCATTGTTGATTCCGGAGAAAATTTGATTTAACGAAAGCTCTATCAACTTCGGTGACTGTAAAATAAAACGTGCAGGTAATGGATACAGGAAGAGGAAAGTCCATTCACAGTAATGACTGAATAGGGTTCCTGTTTTGGAAACACCACATTAACTTAAAAGAAAATGACGCTAATACCCCTGTCAATTACTAAAAATACATAAATGTCCATGCATTACCCTTAGTGCAATTATACTATTATTAAAAAATCTTTTATATTTTTTCATCCTAACCACCAATTATACTATTTATTAACTTGATGATGCTTCCACTTCTAATCATAATTAAAAAAAATTAAACACTAATTTTAATCATCACTTATTATTACCACCAATATTTTTAGACATCAATATTCTACTATAACTAAAAATACCCAAACTTAATATCTCCTAAAATATTATACTATCTAATTAAACATATCACTCCCAGGAAGTTTTGAAAAACATGTCCAATTTATGCGGTGTACGTATTAACGAAAATATCACACATTACATGAAAACGTACAACTGAATCCTTTTTGATCACAAAGCAACATTATCAAAATTTAATTTTAAAGGACATGTATACCCGTGTTGGTACGGGTGATACATACTTAGTATGTTTTAATTATGAGAGTATATGTATGTTTGACTAGAGGATGAATATAAAATTGGTAACTCTAAAAAATAATTAAGAATAAATTCAGTTAATAGAATAGAATACTTAGAATTTATTACTTTTTTTGACAAACTACTTTCATTTATTATGTTTTATTCTTCTAGATAAAAAACATTATCATTTTTGCTTATAGAACAGAACCGACCAACAACCTGGCAATGGGGGAAAACTAACCACGTGACTGGAGTCAAATACTGTGGTTTTTTCAGTTGTTACCGCGGTACAGTATCTATTTGATTCACACTGCAACAAATTTGAAGCAGTCAAAACTTACTTGTAGTAAATGGGTTAAAGTTGCTTTTATATTTGTCAGTATAAATAAAATCTGCAAATATTTTCATGAACAAAACGCGTGATATATAACTTTTTTTTCTCTAAATATTATTTGTTGCTGTTTGGAAGTCATTCAATTCAACCTTCTGTCGTATAAATAGGTAGCTAGTGGAGCTGAGATAATATCCTATAATTTCTCCAATCTTCTAATTAACAAGAAAGAAAAGTAGATGTTCTTCATGGGAAGCAGTTCACAAATCGAGTCCTACTTTGTCTTTATGAACTATGATCCAAAATACCAGCGACTTCAAGCTAATCGGTCTGTTCTGTTCTCTCACTCACTCCCCCTTAATTTGTTTCATTAGTGGTAGGAATATACATTATTAATATAAATAATTTTCTTACGTATTAACTCATTTATATATTAATGCTTGAATTCTTTTTAGAACAAAGAGAAGGGCATATGAGCTTGATTTGTACCTTAGTAGAAAACATGATGAACTCTTAGCAAGCACTCTAGAGCCAGGAAGCTACACCAAGACAACTTCTTTGGTTATTGTTGATGCTTTTGCAGTGGAAATCACAGAGGATCAAGTAATAACTACTACTATATAAATATATATATAACTTTTTTTAATTGCCCTCGTATATAAATTTGTCTTTCTTTGTTTCTCATGATATTTACACACGTGGCGTCTGATGTTTTCCTACTCTTGATTTGCTATTATTACTTTCAAACAGGCCAACGTGCTCAGATCTGCAAAAGGGGTGAGGATTGTGGAGAAAAAGGAAGAAATAACTTAGGTTCCGTTCAGGGTGGTTATGAGTTTTTGATTTTGAAAGTCAATTTCAAAATCAAAGTAGATTTGTGTGGATTTATCATGTGTTTTTAGGTGTTTAATTTTTGGTATAGTAACGAACAAGAGTTTGGCGATTATCATATACTAGTGTATGCCCGATTTATTGATTATGGAAAGAGAAGAGATCTATTACTTTGATTTTAGAAACTTAATTGTCAATGACTTCATAATTTATATCATTCATCGATTTTAGAAATATATGCAGTTGTACACAAAAAATTGTCGTAATGGAACTCTCAACTTCTTTTGAGAAATGGAGAAAACTTTACCACAATGCTCAAGAAAGAGTGTACGTATTTTAGTTTTGACAAGGGGAATGAAACAATGTGGATAATATTGCATTATGCTCCTTTTAGATAAGGCGAGTTGAAGACTATTTTCTATATCTTCACTTGATCAATGTCTCACTTGGACACTCCTCTCTGGTACATGGATAAGTCTCATTGTTGTTGGGATATGCGGACATTTTTGCTCTATACTTGTTCAATTCGGAAGCGCCTTTGTTAGACAGGTCACTCAATTTGCTCAATGGCTTTGTATTGGAAGATCCCCTTATGGCGACCATTCGCATGGGAGGGGATTCTTTCCAATCACTTTATAGTGCAGTGAAATGTGGGCCATTGATTTAATATGGAGAGAGAAAGAGACTTCCAACTAAAAAACAAAGAGTATAGGGTATTACTGGCTGAGATTTGTTCACTTGAGAAAACTGTAAAAAACTTCACTTGAGAGGATCTTCTCCCTGAAGTGGAATTGGGTCCTTTTGGGGCCATTAAGTAGGGTGTGTGACCCTTCTTACTTTTCTCGTTTTAGCCTTTTATTTTCTCTCAAATTTGTTGCTCCTTAGGCTGGTGGTAAGCCAATATGGATTCTTTTGGTCTGAAGTTTAGTGTAAGGTTATTTAGGATCCTTGTGACCTTTGCCTTCAGAACAATATCTGTTTTTTTATTGTAGAATTATTGATGGATGAGTCAGCTAAAGTTATCTTCCAAGTAGTGATTACACATATTTTGTATGATTGCAACTTTAATGCTCTAGTTATGAGCATTAATGACTCATTCCCTAGTTGGTGCACACGAGAAATTCACTCTATTTTCTCTCTTTCTCTCTCACCTCATTCTCTTCTACTAAAGACAGTCTTAATGATGAGTGCGAGTTTTAAATTTTCAATTGATTACTTTTGCAGCAAAAGTTGATTTTCTTCATATTTATTTATGCACTCATCCACCTCTCAAACTTCGAGTGTAAAGTTTGTGATCTATGCATAAGGGGGTGTTGTGCAATTTAAATAAAGATGGATATTCCAAAGGTGATGTCCACATAGAGATGTAAATTGCAATTTAAACCTTTATTTTAAAAAAAGTTACACACGGGTTTCTGTCACCTTAAATTTAGCGCGAAAATTAGTAGTGAGTGGAATAGGGATTTTTCGTGGAGTTGATATTTCATTTTAGGGATTTTTCGTATTCCGACTGAAACGAAGGCATGTATTCGTCGCCGGTGCTAAAGCGACGTCGTCAGAGCAAAGACGATAATACTGAAGGATCAAAGCTTAAGAAGAAGTTGTCCTTGTCCCCGTCTCCGGTGGTGATCTTCGCTCACGGTGCCGGTGCTCCTTCGCCTTCTGACTGGATGCTAAGATGGAAGAGTAGGTTGAAGGATGCGGTCCACGCCGCTGATGTTGTTACTTTTGACTATCCTTGTGAGTTTCTTTCCATTGCGCTTCATTGCTTTCTATTCAACTGTGCTTGTAGTCAAATTTACACATTATTATAATTGCTTTCATTATCTAGATCACGTTACATTTATTTAAGTGAATATAAAAAAGCATGATTGATATCTTGTTGAGTGCACCTCGTGATGATTGTGTTGTCTGAATTGGCTAGACATGTGTGGTGGGAAAAACTGGTGGAGTTTCACTCTAATATTGTCAAGGAAACTGCAACTAAGTATCCTGGTCATCCCCTCATACTCGCTGGCAAATCAATGGGTTCTAGGTATCTTGTGTTTTCTTTTTTATTTATACTACATTGGCAGGAAGAAGTCTCCATCAAGATTATTAGCATAGCAGCAAGATACTTATGACATGGTTATTTTGTTGTAGAGTTGGATGGATGGTGGCTAGCATGGAAGACATTAATGTTTCTGCTGTAGTATGCTTGGGCTACCCATTGAAGGTTTCATACGATCCTTTTTGCATGTCTTTTTCGCCCTTTTTACTTTACTAAAGAACTTCTCAAACTATTTGTTTATATATATATATATATATATATATATATATATATATATATATATAGGGATACCATATTTGTGATTTTCTTGAAAGTTCTACATCAACTTATCCTTTAGTTGATAATCATAGTCTCGCCATGAATCTCTGTTCTTTTAAAGTCTTGCACTTTTTCTCTAGCATTTCACTTGATGGGTCAGTTTGGCCTTACACTAGTTATCTTCATTTGCCAACTTGATTGATGTTGTCTTCCTGGGAGCATATGTGTGAAGCTTTAAAACCACTAATAATAGCTACTTCTTTGAAAAATATTCTTTTTAATTTCTTTCTGGCTTTCACCAGTGTTTGCAATTGTAATACTTTCACTTTTCTGTTTAAGCAATTGTTGGCATGCCACATTTCAGACATTCGTTTGTTATTGGTTTTCTGGGGGTGTTTTGGCAAATCAGAGGTTGTCATTACTCATTAGTACTGAAGTACAGATTTTAATAAATATAGCTCCGAATTCCATCAATTTCGTTGTCAATGTTCCAGGGAATAAACGGTGCGGTTAGAGATGAAACACTATTACAGCTAACAGTTCCTACAATGTTTGTACAGGTAGTTTTTTCTTTTCTTGTTGTCATTGTAGGGTGGTATAGTCTTGTAGTCATAATTCTCCAGTTTCATGCCCTGTCTATTGAATCAACAGTTAGAGTTTCTTTCAAGTTCTATCAATCAAGATATTATTGCAAAACATTTTTGTAGTGTGCTAATGTCTCTCCTAATGATAGTCTTGTGTGTGTGTTGTGCAGGGCAGCAAGGATTTTCCCTGTCCTCTAGAAAAGATGAAAGCCCTCAATGAGCTACATGTCATTGATGGTGGTGATCACTCTTTTAAGATTGGCAAGAAGCATCTGCAAGCAAATGGTTCCTCCCAGGATGAAGCTGAATCTGTTGCTGTGCAGGCCATTGCTGCTTTCATTTCCAAGTCTCTCGAAGGATGATGATTTCCCCTAACCTTGTCTGACTCTATAGTGTATCAAGGTTTGTATATACACTTTGTTGTGTCTAGCTTGGTAGTAATCTAATAACAATAACAAGTAACTATTCTAATTACAATACTATGCAACAAAATGAGCCGTACAATAAAATATTCCCTATTCTTTTTTTTACCATGTCATTAATGCGTAGTTTCCACCGGCTTTGCTGACGACTAATCTACGTCAGAGAACTTGGTTGGCCACGAGTTTCCGGCTTTGCCGACCTGTGTGGTGCTCCCCTCCCAATAGAGCTTTTACCATACTCAAGATTCGAACCTGAGACTTTAAGTTAGGATCCAAGTCCAGTTACCACTTGGATCAACCCTTGTTGGTAAAATATTCCCTATTCTAACAGCAGCAGAAAATAGTGGTTGAAAAAATAGATTAGACATTAATAAACAATGACAAAATAGTAATATAATACTTACCAGGAGTCGGTCCATCCTTTACCTCCCAAATTGGAGGGGAACAAAATTGGGGTTAAGTTATGGAATGGAATGGAATAGATTCCGTCACTTACCACTCTATTCTATTACTTTTTTTAAGTATCCAAACAATGAAACATTGTACCATTCTATTCCACTCCATGACATACCACCAATCTTTGGTGAAAAAAATGAAAAATAAACTACTGTGGTGTCCATTTATGTGTAAACAATAGTCTTGGTCTTTGATTGTGCAAGACCCTCTCACATAGCCACCCAGTGTATCAAAATAGCACTTTAATTGCCTAATACTTATTTTTTACTCTTTAGTTGTAGACGCGTGCATTTTCCTACGTTTAGCTTGATGTCAAGCTAACAAAGTTGTCTTAGAAATTGACAAGCAAGTTACTGTATCAAAGTTTTTTATTTTTTTGAAAGTAGTTACTGTATCAAAGTTATAGTTAATACAAGCATAATGTTATATAGACAAATTTTTCTAGACAAAAATAGCCAAAAACCAAATTACAATACCAATTCACCAAGTTTTTTAAACAAATAACCAACCTATACTTTTTCACAGTTTTTAGTCAATGGCCTAGAAAACTGTGAAAAAGTAGGTTGGTTATTTGTTTAAAAAACTTGGTGAATTGGTATTGTAATTTGGTTTTTGGCTATTTTTGTCTAGAAAAATTTGTCTATATAACATTACTCTTAATACAAACATGGCATGTTTTTCATTTTAAAGGTTAAACGGATTTTGATACGGTTCCTACAATATAATTGTCTTTTACTATGCATTTGGTGCATATGATGTGGAATCCACCGCATTTCCCGCTCATCAGCTGTTTGCAACGCAATGTGCTACCTATGTTTATAGATATTTCATTTCATTCTACAAAAGAATCTTTACACAACCCTGGATATATATTTTTACTTTATTACATTATCAACTTGATTAAATAATTATGAAATATTACATAACTGAAAATGAAACAGCCAAAGTATATAAGAGAGAAATAAAGTTGATTACGTGTAGTTGGCAAATCTGGCTATATACGTATTAGTTTGGCAAGACATGTACTCTTCTTGTATTAACTATTTTTGAGGCAAATCATTATTGCCGTTACGTAATCACTCTTCACCCTTACTCTCTTTGATATATATAACTTCACTTCACATCACATACATTACATAGCCAGAGTAAGACAGACATAGAGAGAGAGAAAGGTTAAGGTGGTGTGCAGTATTGTGGGCTTGTTGGGGGTGTTATCAGCTGCTCTTGGTATTGTTGCAGAGGCAATAAGATTTGTGGTAACTCTCAAGTGATGATATCAAGTGTTCTGTTTTTTTCTTTTTATTTGTTTAAGGATTCTTATTTATTGAACACTCTCCATTTGTTGTACCATAATTAATGTGTCTAGTCCTACCATCTTAATTAATCATGTATCCCAGGTTATGTTATGTCCATGTTCCTTAGGTAATAACTAACTGTTGTTACTCTTCATCTTCTACAGGGGCCGCTACTTGGTTTAGTTGCAGTGGTAGCTCTTTTGATATCACAAATAGTCTTGACTGTTTCAGCTGGATGTATTTGTTGCATAAAAAGCCATCGATTCCCGGATTCCAATTGGGGAGTGGCAGACATCAGCTTCATTTTATCCTGGTAATTAATCTTCTGTTTATATCTATTCTGATACGTTACATTTGTTAATTTCTAAGATAACTAGAATAAAAGTTGATCATGTATCGATTTTGAATTTCGTTTGACAAGACGTATCGATTTCGAATTGGTTGCCATTGCAGAAAAAACTAAAGATTCTTTGTTATGGGCTCAAGGCTGGCCCAATTTTTTTTTAGGCGAGTCCTAGAGTAAATTTTAGTCGAGGCATTTTTAGTCCTAGAATAGATATTTTGTCAAACGAGACTTTTCTACTTTATAAAAATTAGTGACAAATATTTTGTTTTGGTAGGCCTTAAACTAAGACTTTAGTAATCTCACCATTAGGTCGAGTTACTCTTGGTGCATACCTACATACTAGAGTTGTATGCTGTTAAAATATAAGTAGTAAGTTCATTAGTTAGTTAGTAAGGCCCATTAGATAGTAATGTCATTAGATATTAAGGCCCATTAGTTGGTTAGTATATAAGGTAGATGGTACACTCATTTGTAACTATCTTCTTCTCATTAGTAATATTTTTACCAATTTCAATATAATAGACTTTTAGAGTTTTTTCTCTAATTTCAATGGATGCCATGTTTTTCAACATGGTATCAAAGCAAACATGGTATCCACCTTGAAGAGTAATTCAGCTGCAGGTTCCTTTTTTATTTTATTAATTTCTTTTTCATAATTTTCCTTTTCTATTTTTTTTGTGTGCGTCGATCACCTTCAGATTTGCTACATTTTCCATGTTCTTAATTCATTTTGTTTTATGATGTTGTTCAAGTGATCTGTTCGTCCTTGATTTGTTCATCCTCTTTTTCAATTCTTGTTCATTCTTCTTGACCTCTTCATCTAGTATGAGTCTCTCCCTTTGATTTCTACATCTGATTTCTTGTGTTCATTCTGACTTGTGATTCAATTTCGCCTTCGTTTGATTTCTTTCTACCGAGCTTCGTGTTTATCGTTTCATAATTTGATTCCGATCTGACGAAGTTTTTTGTGACGCATTTGGTCACCATTCATGTCGTCTCTTTCATCGTTTTCTCGCTGAATTCTTGTGGAGAAGAGAACATCAATCTTTGTTCTTGGGGATCTGCATAGGTGTTATTTGTGTGCAATCTATCAATTTCATTCTCGTTCCGTTCAATCACAGATTGACAATAACAGGAGTAGAAAGTTGCTTTGAACGCAAAGTGTTTGATGAAATTTCCCATTGAAGTTGAGGAATGCAATTCATTTTTTCAATTCCCCTTTATCTTCCTCCATTTGTTTTCGGTTTTTGATATGGTTATGATTTGAAGCGGAGTTTCGATTCGGTTTTTGATATGACAATCTTTCTGGATGATGGGGACGATGCCGATGATGACGAAAAGCTCGTCATGGATATCTAAACGTATACTCAGCGTTCTTGATGAAGATTTTGGTCCTTCTTAGAGCAGTCATGATGATTCTTCTTGGAAGATGTTTTACCACACCTGCTCATCCCCAAATGCTTTTGATGGTGGATACAGGGACTCTTCTCTGTCGCTGAAAGTAATGAGATATGCTATGCATAAAGGACAAGAGTTTCTCCTTTGAATCATTTGACTCCATTTGTGAATTGTAAGTCACTTTTGTCATTTCCTACAGTTGCTCAATGTTCTTGAAGTTTCTATGTAGTGTTGATTTTTTTTGGCAATCAAATCAAAATTTGAATTAAAGGAAGACTATGCTTCTAATCTGAAAGTTGCCAAGTTTGGGATGAGATTTAGTGGCTTTGATTGGTTCTGATGTACAAGAAGTTATTTGAAGTGGTATTGCTATTAGCATTTGAAGTAATGGTCTTGTTCCCCCTTTGGGCTGGAGTTGTCATTACAACTTTAGATTCTTATTTTTCTCTTCCTTGAGAACTATGGTGTGAGGAAATAGGAAGCATTTTTTTGCTGATCACTAGAATGGCTCTCTCATTTGCATGGATATTTGGTGAAGCAAAGCCTAATCGTCTTGATGTTCTTGTTGGTATTTTGGTTCCTTAACTTAGCTCCAGAACTATACAACAAGCTGTTGGAGTTGTTAGCTGCATTATTATGCCTTACAATGTGTTCTTACTTTCCGCTCTTATTAGTTCTGGAGAAACATCTGCCTGCTTGATGAATCTTTGTCATTATAAATGTGTTGTGAATTAGTATGTGATTTTGAATATATGGTTCTCACCTTTGTTGATTCAGAAATTGAGAGGGACAGAAGGTTTAGAAGGAAAATGAATATTCATATATGAGAAACTTGATTGATCGGATCAGGGAATATTGAGAGAGAACTTTCCACATAACCTGAAAACCCCATTATTCAAATTTTGAAATTTGTTTGTGCTTCTCTTGTCGGTATGTATGGTGATTGAGAATGGTCCAGAAGCACTACATGGTGACACTTCTCAGCATTGAAGGGAGAGAACAATGAATGTTTTTCAACATGTTTTCAACAAGGGACAACATTCAAGGTGGTTGTTGTTACTGATGTTGTTCATATTTGCCAAGATATTCTTTTGGATTTGATGAACTTTTGATATTTAGCCTTGATGGCTTGATTTTAGCTTCTGTTTATGGTGGTTTAGCATGATGCTTCTGCGATAAATGGTTAAACATTGAGATTTTGCTTCTGTCTTGAGTGATTGAGTACTCTTGATGGTTAAGCGTCGTTTGTGCTTCTGCTAAATGGTTAAACTTTGAGGTATAGTTTCTGTTTGGTGGTTAAGCCTTTGGCCCTATGGCCTTGTTGATGTTTGCTTCTGCCCTATATGGTGGTTAAGCATTTTGCTTCCTTCGAGTGGTTAAACCTTGAGTTGTGGTTTCTGCCCGATGGTTAAGCTTTTGTTGACTTCTTTGGCACTTGGATGGTTATGCCCAAGAGTGGAGTTTGTTAATTCTTTTGGAGTGGATGTTGTGGAGACGCTGGAAGAAGCTTGAAGGGGCCCGATAGTTGGTCGAAGACTTCTAGGAGCTATGCACCTCAACTACTACCGATTCGAAGATTGTTCTTTATTTTCCTTACTTTTATAGTATCTTTGTATTGCTTATCTCAAGCTGGAAGTGTTGTGAACACTGTCCAGCTTGCGGGTGGCTGTTAAAATATAAGTAGTAAGTTCATTAGTTAGTTAGTAAGGCCCATTAGATAGTAATGTCATTAGATATTAAGGCCCATTAGTTGGTTAGTATATAAGGTAGATGGTACACTCATTTGTAACTATCTTCTTCTCATTAGTAATATTTTTACCAATTTCAATATAATAGACTTTTAGAGTTTTTTCTCTAATTTCAATGGATGCCATGTTTTTCAACATATGCACTTATTAACGTGGCTTAAAATCTTTGTCCAACAGGTTAACATTTTTCATGGCAGTCATCAATTTTCTAAAAGGTGTGTTCTATGGCAACTTTAACTACAATAATTGGGGAGTTGGAGTTTTTGCAGGGGGTGCAATTTTAGCCATTGCCAATTCTGCATTTGGAATTGTTTATTACCTTACCTTGACAGCAACTGGAAAGAATGGTGCTCAAATCGTAATCCTACTTTGGAGGGAATAGTCATGTGACAAGCACATATTCCACAACTTAATGAAGATCCAGTATTTGTACACGAGGACACATACAATAGGCGTAATTTCCCATGATTTGGCTCAATAACTCTCCACCCTTTAAATCAAAAACCTGGTTCCTTTGGAAGTAGAGTTTCTTGCTTATAATCAAATGCTTTGATAGGGAGTTATTAATTTTTCGAATGCATGTTATATGTAATTATTACCATTATGAAGTAAGATGCGTCTCTGTAAATGAGTCGAGCTTTATGTGTTGGTCTGTTGGATATTATCAATGTTCTCAACAAGCTATATTGTATGTTTGACTAGAGGATGAATATAACTGGTAACTCTAAAAAATAATTAAGAATGATTTCATTTAATAGAATAGAAGTACTTAGATTTATTATTATTTTTTGACAAATTGCTTTGATTTATTATTTGTGTGGATTTAACATGTGTTTTTCAGTGTTTAAAATTTAACTAATTACTATTTTTGGTATATTGTCAGCAAACCGATAATCAAAACCGTTGCTATTAATCTACCCGGGACATAGGGTCAGGGTCGACCCGGTGCTCTTGGTTCGATTCCCGCAGTGTACAAAATTGTGTTGGCAAATGCAAAATTTGATCCTAAACATGAGAGAAAATTGAAAGCATTGGGACACTCCGTGAGTAGCTAACAATGGTCCCAAGGGTCAACCGATGACTCCAAGTGTGAGTATGAGTGGTTAACACATTCCATCTAAAGGAATGAACTCGGTTAATTCCCGATCCCCATCAATGATTCAAATTTGAGTCAATCTTAATTCATCTTCTTGGGCGGACACCGGAGCGGGGTTGAATCCTTTTTGAGCAAAAAACAAGAGTTTGGCGATTATCATGTACCACTATATGCCTGAATATTATTGATTATGTACTCCCTTTCCGATTTAATGAAGATCTATTGCACGTTAATGAAATGATCAAAGACCTTTTAATTCTATTTAGGAGTAAAATAGAGAAATGTATTTTCTTTTACCAACCAAGTGAGCTGCTCTTTTACTTTGAAATGAAAAGAATAGAAGAGCTCTATTACTTAGGTTCTGGATGTATAATTGTGAATAAATTTATAAATAATATCATTGATTTTAGAAATATATGTATTTATGCATAAAAAGTTATAGTGATGGAACTTTCAATATCTTTCGAGAAAATGAAGAAAATCTTTACTACTACGCTCAAGAAATAGTGTGTACTATTTCAGCTTTGACAAGGCGAATAAAAATAAAACAATGTGCATACTACTTCTTTCTTTTTGAAATTTAAACCTTTATTTTTAAAAAAAAATAACGAAAGACTGTGGTGAACGCCAGTTTCTGTATCGTTACATTTAGCGCGAAAATTAGTAGTGTGGGGGCAGTGAGGGAAGTAGTGAGTTGAATGAGATAGGGTTTTTACAATTTACAATTTACAACAACACACACGGAGTTGATTTTTCATTTTAGGGATTTTTCGTATTCCGACTGAAACGAAGGCATGGATTCATCGCCTGTGCTAAAGCGACGTCGTCAGAGGAAAGACGATAATACTGAAGGATCAAAGCTTAAGAAGAAGTTGTCCTTGTCCCCGTCTCCGGTGGTGATCTTCGCTCACGGTGCCGGTGCTCCTTCGTCTTCCGACTGGATGCTAAGATGGAAGAGTATGTTGAAGAAGGCGCTACAGGCTGCTGATGTTGTTACTTTTGACTATCCTTGTGAGTTTCTTTCATTTGCTTTCTCATTCAACTGCGCTTAGCATGCTTGATATCTAGTTTTGAGTGAACCTCGAGATGATTGTGTTGTCTGAAGTACTTTTGTATTGTTAAGCGAATCTTATATCTATTGTAACGTGTTTGCCATTGGCTAGACATGTGTGGTGGGAAAAAGAGGGCTCCTCCCAAGGCAGAAAAACTGGTGGAGTTCCACTCAAATATAGTCAAGGAAACTGCAACCAAGTACCCTGGTCATCCCCTCATACTCGCTGGCAAATCAATGGGTTCTAGGTATCTTGTGTTTTCTTTTTTATTTATACTACATTGGCAGGAAGAAGTCTCCATCAAGATTATTAGCATAGCAGCAAGATACTTATGACATGGTTATTTTGTTGTAGAGTTGGATGTATGGTGGCTACCATGGAAGACATTAATGTTTCTGCTGTACTATGTTTGGGCTACCCATTGAAGGTTTCATACTATCCTTTTTGCACCTCTTTTTCGCCCTTTTTACTTTACTGAAGAACTTCTCAAACTACTTGTTTATATATATATAGGGCTACCATATTTGTGATTTTCTTGAAAATTCTACATCAACTAATCCTTTAGTTGATAATCATATTTCAGACATTCGTTTGTTATTGGTTTTCTGGGGTTGTTTTGGCAAATCAGAGGTTGTCATTAGTACTGAAGTACAGATTTGAAATAATATGGCTAGGAATTACATCAATTTCATTGTCAATGTTACAGGGAACCAAGGGTGCAGTAAGGGATGAAACACTGTTACAGCTAACAGTTCCTACAATGTTTGTACAGGTAGTTTTTTCTTTTTCTTGTTTGTCATTGTAGCGTGGTATAGTCCCATAAGTCATAATTCTCCAGTTTCATGCCTTGTTAGTCTATTGAATCACTGGTGAAAGTTTCTTTCAAGTTCTATCAAGATATTATTGCAAAACATTTTTGTACTGTGCTCTCTCCTAATACTAGTCTTGTGTGTGTGTGCTGTGCAGGGCAGCAAGGATTCTCTCTGTGTTCTAGAGAAGTTAGAAGCTACTCGAAAGAAGATGAAAGCGCTCAATGAGCTGCATGTCGTTGATGGTGGCGATCACTCTTTTAAGATTGGCAAGAAGCATCTGCAAGCAAACGGCTCCTCCCAGGATGAAGCTGAAGCTGTTGCTGTGCAGGCCATTGCTGCTTTCATTTCCAGGTCTCTTGAAGGATGATGAATTCCCTACCCTTGTTGACTCTATAGTGTATCAAGGTTTGTATGTTGTATCTAGCTTGGTAGTAATCTAATCTAGGCCTTCTTTTCTACAAGTGGGCTGTAATTATAACTTTGGTAATTTGGGTGTGTTTTTTGTTTCCTTGTTAGCATAACAGACAAATATGAATTCGTTGCTGACAGGATTAGAAGCCTCTTTGGGGAGGACAGTGTTGTTTTAACTAAATGCAGTTTATATATTCTGTTTGACTTGGTAACAACGGCACTGTAAGATTCTGTCGTAGATAAAATATACTAACGAAAAGAGCCCAGTTTAACATCTATTCACAAGGTACACGCAGTTAAGTGAAATATTGGCATTTATTTATCCCAATTATTTTGGGTACAAGAATGACATAATCAAATCATAAAAGCACTGTTTATTCATAAAGATGGTTTTTCCTTTCCCTAGCTGAACAAGCTTTGCTCAGTTGCATCCTATTTGCACCTGTTCATTCCTTCAATTCTGCTTTCTGCAGAATCAATCAAAAACAGAGAAATCAAAAGACAAATCAATGAAGAAATTATTTCTCAGTCTAATCCAACATGCATGCATCTAGTGTAAAAGAATATCGTTTGGGTGTAATTATTTATGATATACTTGAGAACTTTTGAGCATTTAAGTGCACTTACCTTTGTCTTTGGGCACTTCTTTTCATTGTCACTTTCGCTCTCACTGCTACTGCCTCCATCACCGTTATTGCGGGACATTCCATTCTTAATCCTCCTGAACAAATTCCTATCCTTCTTATTGTTCACCTCTCTGTTCTTCTTAGGATGAGTCCCAAAGCATGTTGTAGTGGTATCATAAGGATAATGGTCCTCGTGGGTTTGAGTGATTTCAGCTTCCACCACAGTAACTTTTATATGGGTTTTAGTTACACCATGCTTCTTGTCATGTTGGGTCTGATTCTGACCATAGTGATGGCTCTCTGTTTTGGATCCACTGTGGCCGTTCGACTCAACATGACTTTGGCTATAGGATTGAATTTGATTCTGGTTACTACCATGTCGAGCATGGTTTCCTTTGAAAGCTTTGTTAGTTATCTCAGAAAGTTTTTGTCCAAATGAACTGTGTTGGTTTTTTGGTTGACAAACTTCAATGGTTGTAGTGGGTTTCTCAGCTTGAGCAGAAGCCATTGCAGCAATAGTTTATTAAGATGCTCACTCTGATTTATTTCTTTGCAGTAGCAGGTAACTCATTAAGGGCCTTTTATTGACACAACGAGGGTGAGTGCTTTCCCCTCCCTCTGTAGTGGAGAAATAAAATAATCATTCAATTATTATGCTATTCGAAATATGGCCTCAATAAAATAGTCTTATCAGTTTATCAGCAAAATAGAAAATAGCACTTATTCTCTGGGTCATTTCAGAACGTATCAAAAATAAATTAAGTAAAGAACCTAATTTCATGACAGTTGCATTTGGCACCTTCGTTCATGCAGACATCTTGAATAAGTTCTCACTCAATTTGTGGACCAAGAATTTCAGAGGAAAAAAAGAAGCTAATATGGCGTATTTGCTTTTGCTAAACAACTCATTTCCTATTTAATTTTTGGTCCTGTAATATATCTAAATTTTTGTTTTGAAGAGGTCCTTATAATTTTTTTGTCTCGTTTTATTTTATGACTTGTAATATACGTTTTTTTTGTCTTAATCTCATATAAATATAAATCCCTATATTGTTATGCATTTGTAAACATGTATATACATATATTGACTATCTTGTCAAAAAAAAAAAGTACATATATTGACTATGAAAGCGTTTGTAAAAAACTTATTTGATCTTATTTTATGAAATAAGTATTTGAAAGAAGGGTTAAATATATTTTTGGTCCCTATAATTACTGTCAGTTTTGTTTTTAGTCCCTATTAAATTTTATGGGCACTTTTAGTCCATACTTTTTTTCCGTTAGCACTTTTAGTCTCTGTCGTTAAAATCCACTAACGGTGCTGACGTGACACTGCTTAAATTGCAGTTTTTTATGTACATGTCATTTCCACATCATTCTCTTTATGCCACATAATATGTAAATGATGGAAAAAATTCTATCAAAAATCATTTTCTTTTATTTTTTATTTTCTTCATCTCTTCCCTATCCTCCATCTCCAAGAAGAGACGTACATAAGCTACCCAGAACAGGAATGTAAAGAAGCTATTAAACGCAGCAACAATGACGACGGCACACAACGCTGGAATAGAACGACAACGCAGAACACAAGAAAAGGAGAGAAAACAATCACCACCATTAAAGGATAGAGATGGAGATGAGATTGAGAGTGAGAGTGACAGCGTGAGAGTGAAATTGAAAAGCTGGAATTTAATAGAACGAAAATAAGCAAATTTTAAATACAAATTAAAATTGAAATTGAAATTGAAATTGAAAACACCACAACCCTAATTCCCAATTCCTTTCTCCTGTCACTCTCGTTTCAATCTCATGGATTTCAGGTACCCAGGATTTCCCAATTCCTTCTTTAACCTCACTCTCACCATACCTAGTATTTCCATTTTCTACAATTATTACTAAATCTACAATGAAGACCTGGAAGCCAATTTCCACAGAGAATCTAGATATGCAAACAAAAAATTCCAGTCTCTCTTACTCTAGAGATAGTTTTGAATTTGGGAGTAATTTTGCAATCAAATCAAATCGAGAAGTATCTTATTTTCAAGCCAAACAAAAACAGAACTTGGGAAGAACCAGATATTTGTAAAGAAAGGATCTGAGATGGAGATGGAGATGGAGATGAATGCTCAAAGTTTCAGCAAATACTTTGTAGTTTTTGAGAAAGGAATTGAGAATTAAGCTGTGGTGTTTTGTTTTCAATTTTAATTTCTGTTTTTTTAACTTTTTAACTTTTTAAATTTGCTTTATTAATTTCCAACGTGTCAGCTTATGTGTAACTTTTAAATGACGTGGAATACAACCCAAAATGCCAACAAATTTTAAAAAAAGCCACATAAGCCTTGCCACGTCAGCACCGTTAGTGAAAACCGGCAGAGACTAAAAGTGCTAACAAGAAAAAAAATTAGGGACCAAAAGTGCTCAAAAAATTTAATAGGGACTAAAAACAAACTCGCTGTAATTATAGGGACCAAAAACATATTTAACCCTTGAAAGAATTTGCAAAAATAGCTTATATGTGCTGTTGCTTTTAATTTATTTTCGTAAGTTTTCAAGAAGTGTTTTTTAAAACAGCTTATACAGTTTTTGTTAATTAAGTTTAGCCTCATCTTCTCTTCAATTATAAAAATAGTTTATACCTAAAATCTCATACGATAAGCATCAATCTTAGTATCCTTCTCTTCAATCTGTTTTATTTTATCTGGTTTTACTTTGCTAATGAAATTAAAACGTATCAACTTTTTTCATCTTCTATCCTGTTTTTCAAATCAAATTTTTATGTTATGAATGTGTAAAACAGATTAACATTAATTTGAGCAAAAGATCTGATTGCATGATTTGATAACCTGCCTTGCCTGTCCATTTTTCAAGACTTCTTTCTGGTTGCACGTGCTTCTTAAAGAGGCCAAGAATTCTTTTCTTTCTATCAGTACAAAACATAGCTGAAAATCTTTAATGACTAGTGCGTACATAAAACAATCACAAAATTTGGACATGGTGTAGAGTAAATACCGAATATTCAAAATTAACTTGCACCAAATTTCTGTAGTAAATCTATGCTAATTAAGATTCTAATTAATATCCTAGCTAGCTAAAAAGAAGTGTAGTTTATGAAAGAATACATAAAAACATTGCTGCACTTCCTTTCCAATCGATCTGCCTCACTTTTATTACTTCCTTGCTTATCTGGATGAGTGCTTCTAGTTGCATCCAAATTCATTTTATTTTATTGATAAGGTCAAGAAGGACGGGGTTCTCATCATCTTCTTCTTCCTCTTCTTCTTCTTCTTCTTCTTCTTCTTCTTCATTTTTATCTTCCAATGTTAATGGCGCCGACACTGGTGTAGAATTGACCCAATTATGAACTTCTTTGTGTAAAGCTTCCCAATTAATAGAATGAATATCTTCCAAATTATGAACTTCTTGCGATTGCGATTGCGGATGTGAAGACGAAGAAGAAGATCCTCTAAAAATATCAAGTTGCTGACGGGTAGAATGAAGTTCAGCAGTAATAGGAGTATACGTATTAGTCTTAGCTGATAGATTGTAATCAATTGTACATAGCAATAGCATGCTGACATGGCATTGCTGAGTCAGCAATACAACAGCATATAAAAGCACAGCTGTAACAGAATTATTCAAATGAATGAAAGAATCACAATACAATTCAGTTGAATCTTTCTAGCATGGTATCAATCGCCTTGCTCGATCCTGGCTTCACCTTCATCTTTCTTCACGCATCTTCGCTGTCTCACTAACTCATCCTCTGATTGCTTCAATTGTATCCATGGCGACTCCAAATTCCTCCGTCGCAACTCCGATCAAAACACCGGAATCACCTGCTGCAATTTTCCAGACTGGTTCTTCCTCGCAATTCGTTCATCGACCAAAAATGTCCTTGAAACTCGATGATAAGAACTTTCTCTTGTGGAATCAGCAGGTTCAAGGTGTTGTAGCCAAGTACAAGCTTCACCGTCTTCTTGTCAATCTGGAAATTCCATCGCAGTTTGATTCAGTTGATGACAAATGCAACAACAAGGTCTCTGAAGAGTACGATCGCTGGTTTGTGCAAGATCAAGCTCTTTTCACGTGGTTACTATCGACACTTTCTGATTCTATTCTTCCGCGAGTTCTGGATTGTCGTCACTCATATCAGGTTTGGGATACAATCCACAAGCACTTCTACGCTCACTTGAAAGCGAAAACTCGTCAATTACGCTCAGAATTGAAAAGCACAAAGAAAGGAAATCGCAGCATTCATGAGTTCATCTCTCGCATTCGCGCAATCGCGAGTTCGCTGGCTGCTATTGGTGACAACGTTACTGATGCTGATCTCGTTGACGTTGTGCTCGACAGATTGCCGGAGGAGTACAACTCCATCGTTCTCATGGCATTTACTCATCCTGAAGCACTGGATCTCACAGATCTGGAATCGTTACTCCTTGTTCAAGAAGCACAGCTTGATAAGTTCCGTCAAGAGCTCGCCACACCTGCTGTCTCCGCGAATCTCGCTCATACATCTCATCGTGGTGGTGGTAACTCAGGCAGGTTTTCTAATTCCTATCATCAGCAGTCTCACGGTAACTCCAAATTCAGAGGTAGAGGTCGTTTTGCTCGTGGCCGTGGACGCGGTCGCGGTCGTGGTGGTCCTCCACGTCCTTCTTGCCAAGTTTGTGGCAAGCCAGGGCATACTGCTGTTCATTGCTGGTACAGGTACGATGAGAGCTATGCTGCACCACTAGAACCTTCTGCTGATAACATAAGCATTCAACCAGATAGCAAGCCAGATCCTACTCAAGCAACCGCTGCTCCAGCCACAGTTGAAGGAGCACCTCAAGCCTTCTCTGCTTTTACTGCATTTGAGCCCTCTGCCAGCAGCTCTGTAGTTGTTCCTGAAGACCTCTACGGCCAAGGTTGGTATGTTGACACCTGTGCATCCCTTAGTCTCACTGAGCACGCACAATACTTACATCAGAGTAATGCTTACACTGGCACAGAGAAGGTAACCATGGGCAATGGAACCCGTGCACCTATCCACTCCATAGGTTCCACTACCTTACACACAACCACAAATCCTAACTTATCCTTTAAACTTAAAACTGTATTACTAGTACCTGGAGCCACCAGAAATCTAATATTTGTTGGACAATTCTGTGCTGATAATGATGTGTTCTTTGAGTTTCACTCATCATTTTGTCTTGTTAAATCACAGGGTTCTGAACAAGTTCTACTTTGTGGCATTCGTGAACCTGATGGAGTCTTCCTCATCCCTAGTTTGTTTGTTCTTCCTAAAGTTTCTGTACCACATGCTTTAGCTTCTGTTATTACACCATTACTTACACATGTAGCACCCACCACTACTACACACACCAATATCAATAGCTTTCCTATTTGGCATCATAGATTAGGTCATGACAATATTCATGCTGTCAAAACCATACTTAACCATTGTAAAACTGTTGTTCCTGGAAAATCTCACCGCACTCACTCTCCACTCACCACCACTGAATATCACCATCCTTTTGAGTTGATTCACACTGATTTATGGGGTCCCTCACCCTCTCCTTCTAGTGGAGGTTACTTATATTATATCGCCTTTGTTGACTCTTGCACCAAATTCACTTGGATTTACTTTCTCAAAAGAAAATCAGATGCCATTATAGCCTTTCAACAGTTTCATAAGCTAGTCACAAATCACTTTGCCTCACAAATTAAAGCCATACAATCAGACTCTGGGGGAGAGTTTAAAGCATTCACATCACTTCTAGCCACCTTAGGCATCCTTCACAGATTCACTTGTCCCTATACATCCCACCAAAATGGAACTGTTGAGCGCAAACATAGACAAATAGTAGAAATGGGGCTCACACTTCTCACTCATGCTTCTTTACCCCTTCATTTTTGGGACCACAGCCTTACCAATGCTGTTTACCTAATAAATAGGCTCCCTACCAAAGCCCTTGCCAATTTCATCTCACCATATCAAGCTCTATATCACAAACAACCAGACTATAACTCCCTGAGATCCTTTGGTTGCTCTTGTTTTCCACTCCTCACAACTTACAACAAACATAAACTTCAATTTCACAGTGAAGAGTGTGTCAATCTAGGTCCCTCCCCTAATCACAAAGGCTTTAAATGTCTCAGCCCTAGTGGCAGAATCTATATTTCTAAAGATGTTACTTTTCATGAGTCCTCATTCCCTTATTCTCTTAAATCTAAGTCTTCTTCTACTGCACAGAGTTCTCACAGCACCACCTCCACTTCTAGTCACTTAATACCAATATCACAAACAGAGGCTCCTCCACATGACTCTTTACCCAATTCTCATGCTCCAGGACCTGTTACAACCACTGCCACAGAAACACACTCTCTTGCACCAGCCCCTATTACAACCTCTGTCACAGAAACAAATTCCCCTGCACCTTCTCAACCCACATGCACCTGCACTAGTAGACTCTGTCCCAATTGAATCCAACACTGATCCCTCACCTTCTCCTGGCTTACTTTCCAACCAAACATCACCACAAATGCCTCCACAACAAGTCACACATACCCATCCCATGACAACCAGATCCATGACAGGCAACCTCAAACCAAAGGTTTTCATTGCCCATGTGGAACCAACACCAACTACTGTGAAACAAGCAATTTCTCAACCTCAGTGGGTTGATGCCATGAAGGCTGAATACAATGCTCTTGTGAAAAACAACACTTGGTCACTTACAAAGCTTCCACCACACCGAAAGGCTATTGGTTGCAAATGGGTATTCCGGATAAAAGAAAATCCAGATGGAACAATTAATAAATACAAGGCAAGGTTAGTGGCTAAGGGCTACATCAATTACTTGGCCAAGATTATGGTGAAACTTTCTCACCCGTCATCAAGCCCACTATAATTCGTGTCATTCTCACCTTGGCACTCACCTATAAGTGGGAAATTCAACAAATAGACATCAACAACGCCTTCATTAATGGTACTCTACAAGAAGAGATCTATATGAGTCAACCTCCAGGGTTTATAGCTACTGATAAAACTCTGGTTTGTAAACTGCACAGGTCCTTATATGGTCTCAAGCAAGCCCCTCGTGCCTGGTATGAGAAGCAGCAACACTCCTTACTTCAGTTTGGGTTCCAACATAGCAAATGTGATCATTCACTCTTCATCTACAATTCCAAAGGTGTCAAACTTTATGCTTTGGTTTATGTTGATGACATCTTAATTACAGGTGTCAAACTTCAGGTTCCAGCTCTCCACTCATTCATGATTTAATTGCCAAGCTTCAGTCTCACTTTGCCCTCTAGCATCTAGGCAAACCTGCATATTTCTTGGGATTGGAGGTTAAATACATTTCAAACGGTTCCATCATTCTTATACAATCTAAATACATTCTGGACTTGTTACAGAGAGCTAATATGCATACTTGCAGTTCCATTGCTTCTCCTATGCAGGCCAATGTCAAATTAAGTCGTTTTGGGACTGATTCTCTGTCAGATCCTACTCAGTACCGTTCCATTGTAGGCGCCCTACAGTATGTTACCCTCACTCGTCCAGAGATTGCATTTAGTGTCAACAAAGTCTGTCAGTTTTTGGCTTCACCAACAGACACACACTGGCGTGCAGTGAAGCGTATTCTGCGCTATCTTCAAGGTACAACAACATATGGTTTGCTTCTTCAGCCTGCTCCTTCAGATACTCCATTCTCTCTGCGTGCTTACTGTGATTCAGACTGGGCAAGTGACCCAGATGATCGTCGTAGCACCTCTGGCTCATGTCTTTATTTCGGTCCTAACCTCATCTCATGGAGCTCAAAGAAACAATCACTTGTGGCACGCTCAAGTGCTGAAGCAGAATACAAAGGCATGGAAAATGCCACTGCAGATCTACTGTGGGTGCAATCTCTTCTATCAGAACTTCATATCTCCACACAGGCGCCAATATTACTTTGTGACAACCTCAGTGCAGTGATGCTTTCACACAATCCAATTTTACATGCTCGCACAAAGCACCTTGAGCTAGACATTCACTTTGTTCGTGAGAAAGTCACAGCCAAGCAACTCACTATCCAACATGTGCCTGGCACTCAGCAGATAGCTGATGCATTAACTAAGCCCCTGCCTTCACCGTCCTTCAAAGACTTAAGGTTCAAGCTCGAAGTGCTGCCTTACTCAAGCCCTCACTTGAGCTTGAAGGGGAAGTAATAGGAGTATACGTATTAGTCTTAGCTGATAGATTGTAATCAATTGTACATAGCAATAGCATGCTGACATGGTATTGCTGAGTCAGCAATACAACAGCATATAAAAGCACAGCTGTAACAAAATTATTCAAATGAATGAAAGAATCACAATACAATTCAGTTGAATCTTTCTAGCAAGCAGAAAGATATTTAATATGAGAAGAAAGATGTTGAGTAAGAGCATAACAACCACCAACAGGATCAAGAGCACACATATTAGATTCATACATAATAGTATTCATAGTGTTATCTCTAAGATGAGGTTCAACATCCTTAATCATCTTACGGATTTTGCCAACGCCAAATAATTTAAGAGCATTGACGAATCTTTTCACGATCGTCAGGAAAATATGGTGCCAAAATGCAGTTATGATCACATTTCTTACGTTGATATCTACAAGCAGCACAAGGCTTTGTGTTTCTGCTTGCATGTCCTTCTTCTTCTTCCATTCTTGATGAGTTCTTGATCTTGATGTTTTAAACTAATTGATAGCACTTTAGGAATTGGCTTTCTAGTAATTGGTTAGGAAATAGGTTTTCCCCAAGGAATTGAGAATGAGATTACCTAAACTAGTGAGCTCGAATGATAATTAATCCAAATTGGCAGTAAATAATAGAGTGGGAAAATTGTTGACTTAAAAAAAGAGTGGGAAAAGTTTTTTTCAAAAAAAAGGAAATTTGTCTCGAGTGATAATTGAGGAATCCGTTTGTTTACCTTACGACATTTTCCATTGTATTTTGGCTTCTTTGACATTTTCCAACTGTTTGCGTTAATTATCTTACCACAATTGTTTTATTAATTTTCATTTTTGCATTTTTGCTTATTTTGGTACATATCTTGCTGCATCTTTTAATATGATACAATTCAGTTATCTCGTCCAATTAATTAGGGATTAGAATAGGTTGTGTCAACATGAGTTTAGCAAAGCCTGAGTGTGTTATGTGGCCTATGGTAGGCTAATTTTTTAGGTCTGACGTGACTTTCTTGAATACTATATCTTAGGCATGGGGGATTGATTGCTTCCAAAGTCATAGAGTCTAAGCTGGGTGGAATTCATTCTTACAAAACCCCAATTGTATAGGGAATGTGATGTTTCCCACTTATAGCTAGAAACACACTTTTAATGTCAAGAACTCATCAAGCATGGAAGAAGAAGAAGGACATTATAGCTATAAATATTTTTCGGGCCATTTCACATTTAAATTAAGACTCTCAACACACCACAGACATGATATAAATATAGTCATTACAAAGCAAATGATAAAATAAAAACAACTCATTTTCACACCAAACAGTTTTATTTATGACGATTGAGGATAATCGATTTTATATGAGAGTACAATATATATATATATATATATATATATGCATCTGTTTTTGGTAGGTCTCAAACTTAGATACACACTATCAGCAAAGTACATGCATTGGATAATTTTCTTCAAAATACATTGATTATTATTTTGAAGGTACTTTATTTATTTATTTATAACCTTTTACTTCACTGTAGCTAGTTTATTCTCACTATACAAGCAGCAATCACCAACACACATTATACTTGCAAACTCTGATCCTCGACCTCCAATTTAATTATTAGCAGTACAGCTTCTCTCAATTTCAATTCTGCATATACATATATAAAGCAAAGTGTGAGTATAATAAAATATATATCGGACGACTTAGTTATAAGAAATGAGAATATTTAATTATACGAAGGTTATAGTACTTGCCTTCCTCTTGCGACAATATTCATTGTCGCTGTCACTTCCACTCTCACTCCCACTGCAGTTGTCATCACTGCTGTGACCTGATATACCATCCTTGATCTTCTCGAACAGGTTTCTCTTGTGCTCCCTCTTAGTTCTCCCATGAGTAGTATTGGTACGTGTTTGGCTGCATTCACTTTTTTTGGTAACTCCATGGCCTGATTGGGAAAGCACATCGGTTTGTTTATAGTATTGGGTGTGGGTTTTAGTGCCCTCATGGGAGTGGTTATGGTTCCCTTTGAACAAGCCAGTTACCTTCTGCCCCAAGGAGCTACCATGACCATGGTGGCTTTTGTCTTCACAGGGTTTGTGGCATTGAATGGAGGTCATGGTAAAAGGGTGCTGTGTGTTGCTTGGATCTTTTGTAGTTTGCCTGTTGATGATATTTGAAGTTTTGAGAATGAGCTCTTATATATAGAGAGAAACTGGGAAGTCATTGATTGATTAATAGTTACTATAGATATATACAGCAATAATGAACAAGAATCTCCTTTTTCTTATAATTTGAATAATTTAGCAATGTATATTGGTATATTATTATTCTATAATGCCATCACCTTTTTATCATTTTTGCCCACCGAATATATACCAAAAGAATTTTGCTAAGGAAAAAAATGGTCGAATGAATAATAGGTCATGGTCGATGCTAGTCCACTTCACACACGCAATTCTACAGTCTTCAGTTTGAATAAAAAATTAATATTCCATGTGAGGAAAAAATAAACGCTGCTAGTATGCTTAGCAAAATATTAATGGTTGACATTTTCCTCAACTTAGATAAACTATAGGTAGAGTCATAGTTAAGATGGGTTTTTCCCTCAACCTAGATAAACACTGCTAGTATGCTTAACAAAGGCCACTTTCCTTGTTAGTGTCATAGTTAAGGAAAAAAAATTCTCAAAACTCAATCGAATCATGGTTAAACTGTTAGTTAAGAAATGTGACATCTTTCACTTAAATCAAAGAACGTACAATGCATGGTTTACTTCCATAGTTAAGAAGTGTGACCATTTTCCTCAACTCGGTTGAACCCTATTGAAGTTCTTACTGAGATGTTGCTTTACAATTGAAGGGGGTGCAACTAGCAACTAAAGCCCATACACAGAGGCCCAGTTACACTATCAGAGTCGAGTTACACTAACCCAGTAAATGTGGAACCCACCGGATCGTCTCTTCGGATAAACACGGACCCGTAAACAACCCGTACTATATAAGGCCTAAACCTAATTTTTTTGCCAGTTTTTCAAGATTCTTTCTCTCTCTTTCTTTTTGGCTTAATTACACTTTTAGTACCCCTATTATAGATCACTCACGATTTTGGTACCCTAAGAATTTTTTCCACGATTTTGATACCCCTATTTTATCTAATTGTAAAATCGTTTCCCCCCACTAATCTGGTCAAACATTTGGGTGAGTCAACACTCAATAATCCATAGTGGTACACCAAAATTTAGAAAAAGGTGCTTTATTTGGGGAAAAAGGTTTTAGAAAAAGGTGTTTTATTTGGGGAAAAAGGTTTTTAGAAAAAGGTGTTTGACGGGTATGACCCGCTCCTACGTATCCCCATTGTGATGAGGAATCAAAGCTACGTAGTTCTTCTTTAGTCGAGAAACTTTGTGTTGGTGTTTTTTATTGTAGGGGCTTTCGGTCCTAGACTGTACAGTCCACTAGACCTAGAACAAAGACAACCCCGCCTGTACAGACGACGTGCCCCCTACTTTTTGAGAATGGTTTGAATTACTTGAAGAAAAGGATTTGTTGTGAGGTTGATTACTTTTATTTGAGCAAGTATCTTAGGCTCGCACGAACTGTACAGCTCGCTAACCCTAAGACGCTAACCGATCCCGGATGTACATCCGATTTGATTCCTTACTCATTTTTTTTGAAATAGGGTTAAAGTTGTTAATTACTTGTTTTGATTCTCATAAGTATCCCAAGATGTTTGAGCTGTACAGCTCCGATCTTAGGACGCTAGACAACATCGGCCGTACGTCCGACTTGCCTCCTTATGAGTTTTCAAAAATGGTTTATTGTTGATCGTAGAAAGAATTTGATTGTCTTATGAAAACAATTTGAGAAAAGATTGAGTTTGGAAAAAGCTTTAGAAAATGATTGATTTGAAGAAAGGAGAAGGGGGTTTGAGGGTGACATTGGTCACAAAAGGTTTGTTGGGATGGCGTGGCATCCAAAAGGAAAAGAAAGTAGAACATTCAATCAATTTCCAAGTCAAGAACCAAAGTGCAACATTTAACACATTGCAAGCAAAGCAATCAACAATGTAAGCATAAGCATAAACATTACCAATTACAACATTTGAGCACAAGAATGACACTTAGTCATCAACATCTAATGGCATGCATATACAAGATCAACATTAACCAAATAGGTTACAAGAATAGGCACACAAATAGATAATGCAAAAGTTCAATTCAATTAGGCATCAACACAAGATAAAAACACAAGGTTGAATCCCTTTTGGTAATCCTTGACGCTTGAGGCAATGCACAAGTGCATAAGTGTCTAGTCCTTTTACCAAATCATCAACATTAAAGCATAACATTGACCTAGAAAGAACATCACATTTGCAAGACCAAAAGTGACCAAAAGAGGGCATTAACAAGTCATTTTTGTAACCAAAATTGATTAATCAAGTTAGAGAACTAGCATTTGCATTTTTAAACAAGAATTGCACAAAGGAAGTTGAATCATCTTAGGCAATCCTCAACATTTAAAGTGAAGTGCCTAAGGCACAAGTGTGAGTCCTCTTGCCAATCATCAACATAGAGTAATTTTGCAAACAAGTTACTAACGACCAACATCAAAACAATTTGAGAAATCATTTTACTCACAATTGCAAACCCTTTTCACAAAGAAATAACAAAAACCCTATCTTATTAGAAACTTGCGAACCAAAACATAACCAAACAACAAATTCATTCAACAAATACACAAAATCAAGCGAGCAAATGACACTAACAAGACTTAGGAACATTTATTCACAAGATCCAAGCAATCAAACACCAAAATCAACAACTATTCATATTTTTTTTGATTTTTGTGAAAATAAGAAGGCATGAAAAATGAAATATTTGCAAAATCAAACAACATGTTTGGACATGGGAACCTCAAAATCAAGCCTCAATAACAAAATTGCATAAAGAAATGCATCAAAACTCGATTAAACCTACTTTATACTAAGGGTGCGAAACATCCATAGCTTCCTAACACAATTTTATTTCACAAAAATGCAACAAACAAAATGATAACAACACAAATCACAATTTATTCAAGGGTGAGAAGCAATCTCAAACACCCAAGCCTCCCTAAGTGCTTGTCAAAATGTTTGAGACACCTCTCACCAACAACAATCAACAAATCAACAATATACCAACACTAAAATGCATGAATATGGTAGGATGCAAAATTAGAAACATGATATCTACATTTTGATGCAAAAAAGTTGAAGATGATGCTAGGTTTTAAGAAGTTTACCTCAAATCCAAGCTAAGGAATGACTAATATGAAGAACAAGACCACAAATCAACTTGAATCTTCACCAAACTTCAATGAAACCCACGAAATGCTTGCTTAAAAATGCCCTTTGATGATGCAAGCTTGAATTAAATTAGGAGAGAAGGAAGATATATGAAGTAGGAATGGAAATGAGGTGAGAAAATGGTGATTTGGTGAAGGAGAAGTGAAGAATTGATGGAGGAAGAAGGTGGTATGATTTCGGCCAAGAGAGGGAATTAGGAGAGGGAGTTGTGTGCTAGGGTTGTGTGAGTGAAAATGAGGCCAAAAGTTGTCTCCTTTTTGCCCTTACTCATGTGTTGCAATTGTGACCTGTCCGGAGCCATGTCCATGTTATATTTATATTGTTTCATGAATGCTTCGGACAGATCCTTCCAGCAACGGATTTCTGAGGCTTGCAGTTTCATGTACCAATCTAGAGGAGCTCCGGCCAAACTGTTTTGGAAGCAGTAAATCAGCAGTTTGTCATCATTGGCATAAGGACCCATCTTCCGGACAAACATTGTAACATGACTCTCAGGACAGCCGGTGCCTCGGTACTTGTCCACCTCAGGAGCTTTGAACTTCGGTGGTAATATCAAATCTGGGACTAAGCATAGCTCACGAGCTTCTCTAGCCCTGACGCCAGCACCTTCCACGGCTCTTACCCTCTCTTCTAGTGCACGAATCGGGTCATTTGGCTGCGATCCCTCAAACATGTGGCCTTGGGGTTGACTGCCCATGCTATAGTAATATCCTCCAGGCTGAGGAACATTGTGAGGGTGTGCAACAAGCCCCGGAGTAGGGCTGAGCACAGTATGAGGACTAGGAGTCTGGACCTGCGGTCTTCCAGCAGCTCCCCCAGACACGGCAGCAGTAGCCTGATGTGGCCCAACAGCGTCAGCAGGAATGGGTCTAACAATTTGCGGCATGTACTCGGCGGGCATCCCCCAAGGATATCTTTGTGACTGATTCTGCCTATTCATCCCTGAAGCAAAGACGGGATAACTGATTCCAGACCCCGGAGGAACTGTGGCTGCAGCATTAACTGACACTGGAGGAGGTATAAAAGAAATGACACCATCGGGACCCACCACAGCGGTACCTTCAGCAGCGGTTCCACTCTTTAGGCTTTGTAGCAAGGCCATCATCTCATGCATTTGGGTCTCCATGGCCCCAACCTTATCCTTTAGAACCTGGTTCTCCTGAGCCAGCTGCTCAGGATTAATAATCTGCAAACCCAGATCTTCGTGCTCTGGATTACTCTCGGTCTCAATCTCTGGGTAATCTTGCAGATTGGCCATCAACTTTGCTTGCAGTCGGGTGAAGTATCGGTGACGGAGAACCAGCTTGCCTGACTTGCTCTGACGAAACATTTTTTTATGAGCAGGGGTATTAATGAATGCAATGAATGCAATGCAAATGGGTGTTAGTTTTAGTTTGTCTTATGCCGTGAACCACAGTGTGCCATGTCTTGCCATAGGCCTAACAGTGGACTTTGATTATTTTTGTTTGAAACACGACAAGATTGGAATCAATAAGTGAAACAAAACATACTCCATACATTCAAATTCAAGCAAGTACTTCAAGCCTTACATTTCAAAAGGTAGAATACTCAAATGGAAATACGGTCATCCAGAAAGAGAGAGTACAATGAAAATTACAAACAAGAGCTCAACTACATAGAGCTTTGAAATCTTCAGTTCTTTTTCTCTTGTTGCCTGTGGGAACCCTTCCAGTCTTCTCTCTGACTTCTTCAACCAAGGCCCTGCAAAACTTCACGAATTTGTAAACTGCCAGTGGAGTGTTAAAGGGAAACATCTCAACCTCAGCCTTTCTTAGCTTTTTAGGTACACCTGCAAGAGCTTGGTTGGCCAACTCTGCAAGCTCAGAGAATCTAGCCTTCCACTGTTGAATTTCATCTTTCAACTCAATGATAACTGCCTGTTCTTCAATCCTGCCAAGCAGTTCAACAAAGCGGTGTTCCCAATGCTGACTCTCATCCTTCACCTGCCTGTATGCATCACTGATGTGTCGAAGGTTTCTTTTCAGTTCATCAGAAATCTCTCGCTCAAATCCTAGAGCCTGCTTGTATTCTTTGAGAATGCTCTCAACTGAATTTCTTTCTTGCACGACACTGCTCAGTTTGCTTTCCCACTCAGCCTGTAGCAAGCGGGACTCTCTTTTTGACTTTGCAAGCAAGCTCTTCACAGTCCTCTCATCCATCTTTGTCTTTTCATAGAGATCTCTCCACTGACTGGTCTCTTCAATGGCTCTCTTTTGTTTAGCCTTTTGCCTCTTAATTTCCTCTTTGGCTACTTGCAGATACTTTTGAGCTTCTAGCTTTTCCTTCTCTTCTACTTTGAGTTTCTTGTCAAACTCCTCAATGGCAGTAGATTTGAGAGCATTATCTTCTTTTAATCTTTGGTTGTTCAGAGTCAACTTCTCTATCTCAGCTTGCAAGGATTTTTTCTCTTCCTCTGCTTTCATTAGAGCCAACTTGACCTCACCTAACTCTTCAACAACGGGAGTACCAGAGTCTATTACCTTCCTCTCAACTTGCAATAATTTCTGATAAGGCAATCGGACGCTCTAAATCCTTTTCTCAAGCCATTGAGCAAAGGTAACACCACTAGTTCTCTGAGAGATCTCTACTTTTCCATAACGAGTCACCATACTCCAGGCTTGCAAAATCTTCCTAGTCAAACTGTCATCCTTTGGACCCCCCTCATAGATGTAAAACGGGAATGCCATCTCTTCAGTAGGCGAGTTCCTCATAGGATATCCTAATTGTCTCAGCGTCAGGGAGGGGTTGTAGTTAATGCACCCTTTAGTGCCCATCAGTGGAACATTTTGAAAACCACCACAGCGGAAGACTACCTCAGGTCTAGCTTCCCAGCAAGATGAAAGATACCAACGAACCGAGTGCTCGTCTAGACTCCCTAGAAACTAGATCCACTCTTGAATACTCATGGTTTTCACCTCACAAGATACAGCATAGTCAATCAACTTTTCCACTTTCTTTGGATTGGTGAAAACATGGATAAGAAGCCAGGCATATAACAGATGGGAAGAGCAAGAGATTTTCTTCCTTTTGAGTTCACAGTGGTGAGTAAGAGCGGAATAAGTGTCAGCAAGCATTGCAGGGATCGGATTGATAGGATTCTTCTCATTCTGGAAAGCTAAGAAGATGCCAATGACAGTCACATCCACAAGTCTTTCAATCTGCGGAAAGAGAACAATCCCGAAGATTGTTAAGGCCAAGATTTGCTTGAAGACAACCCAATTTTTGTTTCTGGCATGAGTATCCATCATACCCTCGAGATAACTCTGCGGGAAACCTACCACAAGGTTCTTCCTCTGCCTCTGGAGCTTCAGATCCTCTACCTTTACTTGCAACAATGCAGCAAACTTCTCATCCGTGTAATACTGCTCTTGATACTGGCAGGGAGCAGCTTTGGTCTGAGGGAAACCCAAGATCTGATGATATTCTTCCAAAGTGGGAGCCATTTGGAAATTTTTGAAAAGGAAGCATCTGATTTCGGAGTCATAGAATCTGCTTAGAGCCACGATAGCCTCAGTCTGTACCTCTAGCAACAACAACTTCCGAAGGTTCCCATAAGAGCTGTCAAACGATCCCCTTTCAATAGGTCCCATTAAGTCAACATATCCTTTCAAGCTGGTGACGTCTACCTTTCTCACACCCGGGTACCTTGGAGCATGCACTGTCTCACTTCTTGATTCCATTAAGTTCCTATGGCAAGATTCTTTGTCACTTTGTGATTCTCGGCAAACAAACTTGAGTAAGATGCAATAATGCATACATGGGTTTTATGTAATGCGAGGATGTATGCAAATGCTGATGATGTTTTATGCATATGCAGATTAGGGCAAAATCTTTATTGGCATTGATTTAAGCTTTTTTTTTGAAAATACGGGCCGTACGTTGTTTCATATGGACCAGTGAGAGAAAGGCTACAACGGCAACTCGTTCTCCCTTTTTTTTGAAAAAATGTGGACCATATGTTACTTTATAAGAGAAAGGCTACAGCGGCAGCTCGTTCCCTTTTTTTGAAAAGGGTGGGCCATATGTTATCTCATACGGACCGACAAAAGAAAGGCTACAACGGCAGCTCTTTCTCTGCTTTCCTTTTTTTTTTGGAAAAATCTCCTTCTACTCCTTTTGGAAAACATGCCTAGATTACAATGCAACACACAATTTGTATGTCCTTGTGTCTTACGAGGCGGGAACCTAGGTTCTAGGGCAACTCAGATGTTCCTCCCATGTTGGCTTTAATCACTTCCTCACCAGGCTACCAGAGCTAATTCTCTCTCACAATAGCACCCACAACGATGGTATGCCATCTGGTGTGAGGCATCGTGAAAGAGCATACTCCGGCTGAAACTTTTCGTGAGAGTCAGAAGGACAACGGTCCAATTGCCAGTCACTACTCATTTCCACTCCCCTAAGTTTTGTCAGACCTTGGGTTTTAGGCCCCTCTCAAAGCACAATAAGCATAAGGTGTGAGTGTGTGTAGCAAGGACATACCGCCTAAAACTACCCATCATAAACCCCCACCTGCAAATGAAAACCCAGAACAGTCCAGACAAAAGCATACAATAGCATGTTGCATATCATATAGCATTCCAATTCAAGAATTAACACAGGAAGTCAATAAGCAATCGCAAACATTGTTTACCTTAAGAAAGGGAGCCAAGAGGAAGGGATCATGATAAGGTGGGGGAGAAATGCATGAATTTACCTTTAGAAAGGGAGCAAAGAAGAGGGGACGTGGGAATTGAGGAATGCATGAACATGGTATGTGAACAAAGAGAAAATGCGCAAGGAGCACACATAGAAGGAAAACAAATGCATATGAATACAACATAACATCATGATAATGCTAGAGAAACAATCAAGCATCACAGACAAAGAAAGAAGGGAAAAGGAAAAGAAAAGGAAGAAAAGGAAGAAGTAGAACAAAGCTTTCAATTCAAACGATTTAAACCACACATCGAGTTAACTAGGCTTGACCCTCGCCTTTTATAAAAAATCCCCAGCAGAGTCGCCAGCTGTTGCGCCTGAAAAATCCGGTTTGGGACTTCTCGTTTTGCAACGTGAAAAATAGTAGAGCCGCCACCAATATTTATTTGGGAAAACATCGGAAAAACCCTTTTTTGGAAAAGCGAGTGGTCTTTCGAAATCAGAGATGTAGGTTCGGGGGTCGGTTACGCATGGGGAAGGTATTAGCATCCCATACGTCCTTTCTACTGAAAGGGAACCATTAACTCGATGTGTGGTTTGACAAAGGTTTGAGTTGAAAGCGATTTGTTCTACTTCTTTTCTTTTCTTTTCTTTTCTTTTCTTTTCTTTTTTTTTATTTGAAAAATCGTTTTATTGAAAACGGAAGACAGGAATATTTTTGTTATCTTTGAAAAGTGGAAACAAAACAAAGATTTTTTAAAAGGGTGCTTGACGGGACGGACCCGCTCCTACGTACCCTCACTGGGTTGAGGGATCAAAGCTACGTAGTTCTTCTTTAGTCGAGAAACTTTGTGTTGGTGTTTTTTATTGTAGGGGCTTTCGGTCCTAAGATTAAAAAAAAATTCCAATATAGTACAGTTTTTTAATTATATACCAAACTAGTACACTTTTTTTTCACTTGAGAAGTCTCAACCCCCCATAGAGACTTCTCAACATGTTTTTTTTTAAATTTTAATATTATTAATAATACAAATTATTTATTTATATGTACTAAATAATTTTAAAACAATTTTATATAAAAATACCTAAATTAATTAATCCCTAAATTAAAATATAAGCACATAATTAAATAAAAAATTTATACAGATCATTATTATGAATTATAATTTAATTACGTAAATACTTACGAAAAAAATTAAGAGAATAAAAATTGGAACATAATATAATATAGATAAAAGACAGAAATAAACATCAAATTATTCGTTCAACACAATAATAGAAATACAAGAATAGAAATACAATAATAGAAATACATCATCGAAAGTAATGGAACCAAACATTTATTGGTAGTGCTCATCAGACCGCTGGACGATTCAACCGACGGCTGATCTCATCGGCTGAAATAGTGGTTTGAAAAAGCATTCTGCATGGAAGACAGATTTGATGTCACTCACAGCAACTTTGACCAGCATCTTTGTGACCCTCCATGTGTGTGTTGACAACCCAGCTCACCTTCCATGTTACCTTCAATTAATTTTGCAGGCTTTGCTTGGTTTGTGGACAACTTGCCCTGTTTTTTTAAAAGTCTCGGTGCAATTATTTTACATGTATAATTTAAGTCCGTAAGTACTAATTAAACACATGAAACCGTAGCACTATAACTCTACTATAATGTCATATAATTTTTTAAATTTTTATAAATTAATAAAAAGGGTAAAAATTGATCTAAACATGCTGAAAAAGTCATTTTTTAGACTTTGAAAAAACTGTTTTTAGTCATTTTTTCAATTATTTTACATGTATAATTTAAGTCCGTAAGTATTAATTAAACACATGAAACCGTAGCACTATAACTCTACTATAATGTCATATAATTTTTTAAATTTTTATAAATTAATAAAAAGGGTAAAAATTGATCTAAACATGCTGAAAAAGTCATTTTTTAGGCTTTGAAAAAACTGTTTTTAGTCATTTTTTCAATTATTTTACATGTATAATTTAAGTCCGTAAGTACTAATTAAACACATGAAACCGTAGCACTATAACTCTACTATAATGTCATATAATTTTTTAAATTTTTATAAATTAATAAAAAGGGTAAAAATTGATCTAAACATGCTGAAAAAGTCATTTTTTAGACTTTGAAAAAACTGTTTTTAGTCATTTTTTCAATTATTTTACATGTATAATTTAAGTCCGTAAGTATTAATTAAACACATGAAACCGTAGCACTATAACTCTACTATAATGTCATATAATTTTTTAAATTTTCATAAATTAATAAAAAGGGTAAAAATTGATCTAAACATGCTGAAAAAGTCATTTTTTAGGCTTTGAAAAAACTGTTTTTAGTCATTTTTTCAATTATTTTACATGTATAATTTAAGTCCGTAAGTACTAATTAAACACATGAAACCGTAGCACTATAACTCTACTATAATGTCATATAATTTTTTAAATTTTTATAAATTAATAAAAAGGGTAAAAATTGATCTAAACATGCTGAAAAAGTCATTTTTTAGACTTTGAAAAAACTGTTTTTAGTCATTTTTTCAATTATTTTACATGTATAATTTAAGTCCGTAAGTATTAATTAAACACATGAAACCGTAGCACTATAACTCTACTATAATGTCATATAATTTTTTAAATTTTTATGATGCTAATAATGTAGTTTAGCAGAAACAATAATGCTTGTCTTTACTTGTCAAAAAAAAAATGCTTGTCTTTATACTCTTTTTCAAACCTCATTATCATTATGTCCACATACTCTTTCACATTATCATGATGAAGAGTGGAAGACAGATTTGATGTCACTCATCTCACCTTCACGTGTGTTGACAACCCATCTCACCTTCCATGTTACTTTCAATTAATTTTGCAAGGTTTGCTTGGTTTGTGGAGAACTTCTATTAATATAATCTCTACTCACACTTCTCTACTCTGAGATACACAATCTTCTCTACACTTCTCTACTTTTCATCATAAATTCATCAACACTTCTCTACTCTTCTATATGGCTTTGTTGCGAAAATAGTGTGTTCACAGGTCTTCTGAAGCCAGTTACGATAAAATTTCAACACAAAATCATTTTAACATTGAAACTCCAGACCCCCAGATTAGAGGCTTGATACATAATGTTGGGTTTCTAAATGTTTCAACTCTTGGAAAATTCAAAATAGATCCTTCCTTGGTGACGGCAATGGTCGAGCGCTGGAGACCAGAAACACACACGTTTCATCTTCCAGTTGGGGAGTGCACAATAACTCTCCAAGATGTAGCGTTACAATTGGGTCTACCCGTAGAGGGTTACGCTGTTTCGGGATTAGGAAGGACCAAACGTGAATATGATGAGCTATGCCAGAGACTCTTGGGGAAAACACCGCCAAATGATCAAAGGAAGGGGAACGAAGTCAAGCTTAAGTGGCTTGAGAATGAATTTAAAGTTGTTCCCGTAGATGCTCCCGAACGCATAGTGGAATACCATTGCAGAGCGTACATGCTGCGGTTAATTGGGGGGTATATACTCCCTGATAAATCATCAAGTCGAGTTCACTTGAAGTATCTACCCCTACTGGAAAACATTGAAAATGTTTCACAATATAGTTGGGGTTCGGCATGTCTAGCGAACTTGTACAGAGAAATGTGTAGAGCTTCTACGCCGTCCTCAAATTGCATGGGTGGATGTACTTTGCTCTTACAATCATGGGTTTGGTATCGCATGTCGTTTCTAGCCCCACAAGTGAGCCGTGTTGTTGAGCGGCCACTAGCAAAAAGGTAAACAAAGTCTTGTGGTAATTTTATGGTTTAGTAACTATTTTACTCTTTAATAGTAAAATCGTTCTTTGTTTCTACAGATGGGTTCACAGGGGTTTAAACTTCACCAATACTCCTGCTACCATTGATGACATAAGGTCAAGGATAGACCACATGACAGTAGCTGAAGTAAGTATAATTAATTTTCGTTATGTCAAAATTTGTAAACAATGCAGAATGGCTTGTTACTAACTTAATTTTTTTTTTCAGTTTAAGTAGTTGCCGTATAAAGAACTTCAACTCAATCTGCCAGAAATAGCATTCCAACACAGTAGGATATGGAGTGCAAAAACAACGTTGGTCTGTTTTCAAATTGTGGAATGGCATCAAACAGATAGAGTTAAAATGCAGTTTGGCCTAATGCAAAATATACCTCCTCCACCTGAGAACTTGGACAATTTGCACGACCTCGACATGCGAGGAAATGCGGAAGAAAACTGGCTAGTAAGGCTTTGTCAATTTATTCAGTGCTGGGATGATAAAGAACAAGCAGTTATTACCGGCCACTCGTTACAGGGAAAGCCCATCAATACAGAAGAATATATGATGTGGCTAACAACAAACTCTAGGTTATATCTGTCTATCAACGAACAACTAATGGAACCACGTGGTACAGGTGGAGTTAATGAACAACAAGAAGCACCAACTAGGGAAACAAATCAATCTCAACATCGCAGCCGTAGACGACGTGCAACACCTACTCGGCCAACCATTGAAGAGAGCGAAGAGCCTATGCCACACCGCCACTCCACCTACAACCCACCAACATATCAACATTATGAGTCGGCCAACTAGCCAGTAGAATACACGCCTCAACCATATAGGTATTCTACGGCTTCTTACGACCAGGATTTTTTAGGTCCTTTGCTTAGTCCCGATTATAATACGCCGGAACCATATAGATATTTTCAATCTATTTTGGAATCTGGACCAACATGGAACCCCGACCAAGCAGGACCTAGTTCATCAACAGGGTACCAATACGAACAACCAGTTGCCCCTGCACCTGACCACACTGAACAAGACCTACCAGCACCACGTCCACGTCGTAACCGTCGACCGCCACGTTGTGGGACTGGGCACCATCTAGGAGAATAAAAATTTGTCTTTCAATTTATTTGTACAACTCTTGTAATCTTTTGTAATATATAATTTCATAAATGAGTTTAGTTGATAAATTAATATTAATGTTTCAATTATATTTAGTTTTACATATTTATTTATTTAATAAATAAATATGTTGGAATTTATTAATATAAATACAAAATTAGTATATATAAAATACAAATTTAATATAAATAAATATATTAATTTATTAATTAAACTAAATTTTAAAATTATTTAGTATATATAAATAAATAATTTGTATTATTAATAATATTAAAATTTTAAAAAAAACATGTTGAGAAGTCTCAACCCGGGGTTGAGACTTCTCAACTGAAAAAAAAAGTGTGCTAGTTTGGTATATAATTAAAAAACTGTATTATATTGGATTTTATTTTTTTTAATCCTAGGACCGTTTTTTAACCTTTCTCTGTTCTTCTTTGTGACCTAGTTCTGCTAGGGTTTCACTTTATTATTCAATTTCTCAGTGATTGAAGCTTGCAACTGCTTCAATCACTCTTCAATGGTGATTACGAAAGGTAATACCACAAAACCCCTTTGGTTTTGTGCTCGTATTGTTACAATTTGGAGTTCTTCCTTATGAACCCTAATTATTTTCGTGTTCTTCACAACGCAGGCTGTGATGCTTGAATCCTTCAAGCAAATCACACTATGGCTACGCAAAAGGAATATTTCTTACTAACCCTTGCTTTATTTCTCTGTTTGAGTTTGATTTAGAAACCATAATTATGGGTTTTGATATTTTCAAGTTACGAAGGTTGAACGAAGGTTTCAAAGACTCAAACGAAGGTTTCTTTTACTGCATGTACCTGTTGACTGTTCTTGGTGAACAACCAAGTACCAAACTACTGTAGAACTTCACGCAAGACAACAAAAGGTAAATTTCACACCCTCTTCCTTGTCTTTTCTCTATGTCTTTGTTTCAGTCAGAAAAACAAACCACTAATCCTCTCTTTTCTCTATCTGCGAGGTCTTCAACCACTTTGAAGAACTGCAGAACTCAAAAGATGAAAGGAACTTTGGAGTAGATAGGAGATAAGGCTGTAAAATGTAAATTCTTATTTTCTGTGTTTTTAAACTGTACAAGGGATTGTCTATATATATACATAAATTTGAAGTTTGTAAATTTAACAAACTAACAAACTTCAAGAACCAATATATAAGATTGAATGATCCAATACTAAATCTCTGTTGATGAATTTTTATACTACATCTTACGGTCATTTTTGATTTGCTCCCTCACCTTAAAAGTACGGTGAGTTTAGTAAATGTATTTTATTTTGTATATAAAACCAGGAAAATTAAATGCACTTATCTATTATCCTTAATTGGTGTGAAATAGGTGTTTTTGCTAATTAAACAATGAATCATCATTAAGTAGTCAAGCATGAAATATAACAGATTGGTTGTAAATAATCATTATAGTATAAAATATTTTAATATCAGTATTTTAAATTGTAACTTTTTTATTTTTTTGAATTGATAGAGGGCTCAAAAGCCCAGAGAGAACAAAGTCAACAAACTAGACTCCAATTACACGAGGTGTTACAGCACCCCTAATATCATCACTAACAGCCTTAGTTAACTCAACAGGTATTACATCATGCAATACTATACTCTCTACTTGGTGACTCCCTATAGTGGCTAAGGCATGGGCACAAGTATTAGCTTCTTTGTACACATGTTGGAATTGCACACACCACACCCTGTTTCATGGAGCACATCTCTGATTCTTACCCGTCACCACGGCCATAAGTACCTTGTAGATTTTTAACAATTGTTTCAGCATCCATTTCAATAATGAGGTGTTTGTAGCCCTTCCTTCGAGCCAATAGCAATCCTTCATATACTCCCCCAGTTCTGCCACATATGCAGTACACCAACCAAGAGACTTGGAATATCCTCCTTTCCAAGTGCCACAAGAGTCCCTCAACAGACCCCCACATCCTGCCAAGCCACACTCTTGGATGCAGGAACCATCAATGTTCAATTTCTTAACACCAGGAGCAGGAGGCATCCACTTTATAAGCTTGAGCTTCTTCACCCTTGTTGTTTGCTGCACTCGTTGTTGCTGAATGGCAGTATATTCTTGAGTCTCTTTGATGGCAACCTGCCAAGGCTTCCAAGGCAGGTTGTGAAAATAGTAATAAAAAATTATAAATTATAATTTTTTATTACTATTAACTTTTTATTTTTATTTTACAGTAATACTTGGAAATCCTACAATTATGAAAGCATAATCACAGGTGGATGCAACTAATAATAGATTATGGGGGCAATCGCCCCACCATTAAAAATTTTATTGTTAAAATATACTTAATTTTTTCCCCCATAAAAAATTAAGTGTGTACATATAGAGACAAATTTCTTTTTTTTAAAAAAATGATGAATAAAGTCGTAAAATATAGAGCAGAGGATAAATTGGTACTAATTATTTCTTTTAATTTTACTATACATCTTCTAACACTAAGAGTCTGTTTGAATTAGATTCTTTAGGTTTATCTACTAACATAAGTACTTCTGAGACTATTTGAAAGAGCTCCCGAAAACAGCTTATGACATGTCAATAAATTTCCATCAGCTCTCTTAAATAGCTTGTGAAAATAGCTTATAGCTTATAGGAAATTAGCTCAACATTTATTATAGAAATGATTTATGCATAAGCTCTTATATGATAAAGGCTTATGCTATAAGAGCTTAATTAAGGTGTTTATCCAAAAAGGCGTGAATACACACATTGATCATCAAGTTTGGTCATTTGATTTTGTTTTTGTCAAAGAAATTGTGTAGTTCGTAGAAATATTTTTAAAAAAATACCTAGATGAAGATAGATTAAATACATTTTTGGTTCCTATAAAATTTGTAAATTCTTTTCTAGTCCATATATAAAATTTCATTCACTTTTGGTCCCCACGTTCCTTCATCAATGTTTTTAGTTCTTCATGATTTTTAACGATGCTTAGAAGTGCTATAAAATATTTTAAAAAAATGTCATGAGAGATTAAAAGCATTGACAAAGGAAAATATGAGAGGACTAAATGAATAAGTTTTTTTATAATGACTAAAAACAAAATTCACAATTTTTTATTTTTTGACAAAAAAATTCACAAATTTTATATATATATATATATATATATATATATATATATATATATATATAGAATGTTTTTGTCCCCACTAACTAAAATTTCTAAAGAGCATTGGAAGAACTTTCCTGAAACGTTGAAACGTTTACTATGAAGAATGCAAAATGGTGAGCAGAAGAGTGGACAGTCTAGAAGTATAGTAGTAGTACTATATTTTATGTTGATTTCAATGATGAGTGAGGCATAACAAAGAAATTGGGTAGATGGCAACAACCATAAAAGTCACGTAAGCAGTCTTGTATTAAATAAAATTTGAATATTCTCTGGCCCCATCTTCTCTCTCCAGTCGAACTCTTCATATCTTAATCTTCAATAAAATCATGCCTTGTAAGAACGTGGATATATCAATAGCCAATAATAACTTATCAAAGTGTTGTGGACTTGGTCAGCATACTATTGATCACTGATCACTGACCAAATCCTGGTCTTCTTTGCTGAAAAACTCGGTTTCTCAGTCAAACTTGGACTTTCACCCTTCCAATACTCCTCTCCTTTGCTCACTTCTTTGCAACCAAACAAAAGGAGCACACTATAAATACAAGTCTTCCAATTCCTTCATTTAGCAAAAAGAACTTACCTCTCACTAACATCTCTGCTTAAGCCTCACTCCTTGAACAACAAACCACTCAACCCACAAAAAATATCTATTTCAAATCTTGTTCTGCTTATGTCCTTTTTCATAGCTTACTATACTTCACTATTCCAAGGATCTCCTAAATTTCTTCAATTTTCAAATCTGCTGCAGCTGCGATACTATTGGTTCTAGAAGGAAAAAAAGTGCACAGGCATGAAATAGAGATTGAGCACCAACATATCCAATCATTATTAAGGTGGTATACATTACAAAATGGAGAATAACTTGAAATGGGAGCACAACACACTTATCAATGAGTTAATTCAGGGAATGGAGGTAGCAAGAAGATTGAAGGAAGACCTGAGGACACCATATTCAGCTGACACAAGAGACTTGCAGTTGCAGTCAATACTATCATCTTATGAAAAAGCTCTGCAAATACTAAACTGTAATGAATCAACTTCCAAGTCGGAGACAATGAAACGAGCGATAACTTCGTTACCAGAGTCCCCAGTATCTGCCAACGGAAGTCCACTGAGCGAGGACGTCGATGGGGCCATCCAACATCAACAGGAGGTTAAACACAACTCAAAGAAAAGGTGAAGTTTTAGTAGACATACCTAAGAGCAATTTTCTGCTACAGAAACCAGCCATGTTTTGGTTTACTACAGCTTCTAACATGTTTGTTTTTTTCAAAATTGATTTCAGAAAGATTATGCCCAAATGGACGGATCAGATAAGAGTGAGTTGTGAGAGTGGTCTTGAAGGACCACATGATGATGGCTACAACTGGAGAAAATATGGTCAGAAAGACATCCTTGGTGCCACATATCCCAGGTCAGAGGAGAGGACTCAACTCTGTACTGCTTTTGAAAAGAATCATAATAATTCTTAAGTTTATAGATTGTCTTGACCTGTGTTGGCATCTTATTAACAACCCATTTTGACAATTGCAGAAGTTACTATAGGTGCACCTTCCGCAGCACACAGAACTGCTGGGCGACGAAGCAAGTACAGAGATCAGATGAAGATCCCACGATATTTGACATAACTTATAAAGGAAAACATGTCTGTTCTCAAGGAAACAATGCCATTTTGCCAAACAAGTCACCAGGCAAACAAGAGAAACTGCACAATCATAATAATGACATTCATCAGGCACAGGCATTACAAGAAAGCTTTACAAAGTTCAGCAACACCTTGACTGTCAGAACGGATAATCTGCGAAATGAAGAAATGACATGTCCTTTCACCTTCCCTTTCAATTCATTCGGATGCACGGCACAAGAAAACCACAGCCTGATTCCTTCAGCCTTAGAGAATGACCCCTTCTTGAGCAGCCTTTTCCAAACACACTTGTTATCTCCAATAACACCAGAATCAAACTATTTCTCATCCCCAACTTTCCAAGTGAATGAGTTTGATGGGATTTATAACATGCCTCATTCGGAATCCGATATCCCTGATATGATTTCCACCAACACATCAGTCACCAATTCTCCGATTCCCAACTTTGATTTCTCACTTGATCCAGTGGAAATTGATCCAAATTTCCCTTTCAATACCCCAGGATTTTTCTCATAATTTTGCACTTCAGAAATAATGGACTATTGAGAGTGTAAACAACAGGAACAACTGAAGTCTTTTTCCACTCTAGTCAGCTGCAAGCATCAAATTATGTCCTAATGTGAACAATAATAGGACAATTCCAGAAAGTAGCAGAATTGTATAATAACTAATCGGTAAAGATAGAGCTTATCATTTGTTAGTGTCCTTGCAGTTAATATTGGAATTAGAATTGTAGCACTGTTTGCCATTATTTATTTTGAGAGAAGTGCTCCAAATTTGCACTGGAACGACCTTCATTCATGACTCACAACTATGGAACGACCTTCATTCATGACTCACAACTATAGTAGAAGACTATGAAGGTCATAATAATGAGAGAAATTAGATAAAGCAAACCAAGTTACAAAACTACATCTCATCATCAAAAAATGAATGAGCTGACCAAGGCTTTGTAAGATTTCATTCCAATTAATTAATGATAAATTACACAAAATCCATTATATTTACAAGATCATAAACCCCATTAGAGGCAATGGAGAATAGTAAGAATAATGAATCCAAATATCAAACCTTCATCTCATGTTTCTTCTCCTCCTCCTTCAAAATTGAGTTAGGAGCAGGAGAAGTTTACTCAGAATTTTCATTTTTTCTGAGGCCCACTCTCAGACCCAACACAATGAACAAGTTAGTGAGAGTAAGAAGGGACTCAGTCCCACCATGTAACCAATCCACATTAGACAAAGAAGTTCCACATTGCACCTTTTCTGCAAAGAAATCCAAAGCAACCAAAAATAAGTAACATACACATATGGCTTATGTTATGTCTATCTATCTAATTGAACTTATTTGCAAATTTCAGTAAGTGAATTTGACTCACCATAAATTCCAGCAGGTACTGCTCAAACGTGTGATAAAAGCAAGGTTCAAAATAAAGAAAATTAACAAAATTAGTACGAGAATTTCAGCAACAAAAAACAAAACCCTAAAAATCGAAAAGGAAGAAACTGACTTGTGGCAGCAACAAAGACGAGCAAAAAGTAGAAGCCAAAGAGGGTTAGGTTGGGAGAAGTTTTGGATTTTGTAATGAAGTACAAGAAGCCGATATAGGGAAACAAGGAAAGCGCAAATAGCAGGGAAGCGATGTTCTGGGAGTTAATCGAGGGTGTCCATGGATCAATATCAAGTGGCAGCGCACACACGGTCACTGCTCTCTTTCTGCAATTCTTCGATTCTTTGTTTGTTCTGATGCTGCATGCGTAATCACGTTGCAGAAAGCTTGTTGAAGTGTTAACGAACGTTGAAGATTTACAGAGTAACGGAATAGGGAAGTTGATAGCAGCAACTGCCATTCTGCAAATTCTTTCCTCAGTTTCTTATCTCATCTATTGAATTCATTTTTTTTGGGAAGGGGGTGCAGAAAGAAATTTCATTTTTTTATCAAGTTATAACGGTTATCATTCATAATGGACTAAGCCCGATCAAACTAACAGGCTGGGTTTGGTTGTCAGTATAACCCAAAGCAAAGCAACTATTCGGACCCCTACACTTCCATTTTAAATTACAAAATACACCCCACCCACGCCCTCTCATCTCTCCTGCTTATTGTTGTTGTTACTATTGATTTTTTAAGAACTTTGCATGCTGATCTGGAAATTTGCTTTACTTTGCCATGCATTTTGATTTGATTTGGTCAATGTTTGGACTTTTTTCCTAATTGTTTGATGAATTCATGAGACCAATCATTACAACCAACTTAAAAATTGGGTGAAGTCGGAGAATATGGAATCTACTATATCTATAATCAAACAGTCTCCTAGAGTTTTCCACTTCGAGAGTTTTCCAAGGCGAGTCGTGTATAGGAATGGATCCTCTCAAGTGGAAAACTCTAAAGTTTGCTCAAATGCTAAGTCTTCACCGTTAAATACACATGAGAGAAAAGTCATTGGAGAAATTTCTCTCCTTATGTACTAATGCACTAAGTAATGTTTGTGTTTTTAGAAGTGGCATGGGCATGTCATTTATTATACATCATAAATCTAAAGAAAACATATCAAATTATTATATTTATAACACAAACAATTTTTTTGTCATTAGTGTTGGCAAAATTAATTTTTGACAATTTTTATACTACTGTGCGTATGTATTCTTTTCCTTGAATTGTCTTGATGTTAATCGGGTATACAATAATATTAACACCAAGCATGAGCGTGAGTGGTTAATGCACTCCATTTAGAAGGACGGACTCGGCTGTGAGGACACACCAGCAAGTAGATGGAAATTCTGAGACACGGGAAGATTCGAAGGGGAGAGTGGTGTTCTTGAGACTATTGCAAGGCAAATTCGAATTACTTATCTAAATCGCATGGGAGTTAAGAGTGATTTATGGTGGATTTCTGAAAGGCTTTTAGTAGTGAAGAAAAGTGTAAGGCATCCAAGAAACCAAATAATATGTGGTGGTAGATGATTAACAATCATTAGATTGTTAGTAGTTAGGTTTATTTGGAAGTGGACATGTGTCCATCATGCAATTAGGCAGTTTGTAATTTCTATAAATAGTTGTTTGTAAGTAATTCTAGGGGTGACATTCATAACATTCAGTGACTCATACACGCCTAGCTAACACATCGGCTTACACATGATTTCTAGCAATTTGTGGTGAAAAATGTATGTTTGGGTCCTTCTCTTTGCATTTACTTATTCTTCTGAACTCTTATACTTAAAGGATTCATGATGTTCATCCATCTTGAGGCTTAATTTGTTTAAGTTATATTGTTACTAGTCTCAAATGTCAAATTCCGATTATGTACATTAATCTTGAGTCTGATCATTGTTTCGATTGATAATATTGTTGAATTCATTTGTAAACTTCTATTTTACTCTTTGAAAACACGTCTAATCAAACCACTTAAACCAGTCAACTAGTGAACTCGTGATTTAATTCGAATACTCTTTATTTTATCTCTTTCGATTTTATTTGTTTCGACAGCTAAACATACTAGAAAACGGTATCATACTCAAGAAAACTCAAATGGGCATAGTAGAATTCTCCCAAGAAGAATTCTTTAATACTCATTGAGTTTTGTTGACGGATACTTTATAGATAAAATTAGTAAAATATTTAAATTTATTTTAAAATACTTAAATATAAAAAAAGGAAATGTCATATGAGTATTGACTGAATATTAAATGTCGAGTATGAAGCGAACAAAACTCATTTTCTTTCCTTCAGACAGTAGACGATCCAAAAGTCAACGTTATATGATTAAATAAAAGAAAAAGTGAATGAGAAAGTATAATAAAAACAGAAAATACACATGTTAATTGCTACGTTATGAAGTCTTCAACGATAAACAGTAACAATATATTGTTAATATTATTACATGCTAATATTATAATCCAAAGAAAGACTAAGCAAGCTAATTGTGTACCAACTAAGCACAAGAAATACCAATAGCGGTGGCCGTAAACCGCTCCGACGCTGACTTTCTGACGAAGTTACTGATATCCGGTGAAATCCCACCGATCTCAGAATCTGGATGCTCAGGGATGGTGGAGAGAAGAACAGGCTCAGTAGACTTATGATCATAAACCATATTACAATAACGGTCTTTTGGATATTTCTCCGCCTCTGCCACCACTGATCGGAAACTATTACTACGGCTGCTACAGCTGCTAGAAACCCTAGATTTATTGCCAGACTTGAAAACAAAACGAAGAAGCTTCTGGAAGGTTCGAGAGATCTTGAAAGACCTATTGAACATGCAAGAGGAGGGTTGCTGATCAATATCATGAGGTACTTGAAGCGAGACAGTACTAGTCACAGTTACACGATGTTCGGTTAAATGAGGCATGGAAAAAGCTCTTGGTGAATTAGCTATCGCAGAATCAAGTTGGCGTTTGAATGAGATGAGTTCATGTGAGTCATATAACGTGCTTCCACAATCCCAAACATCTTTTGAGTATTGTTTTTCCTTCTCTTCTTCAAATTTCTCCATTTGCTATGCCTTCTGTTAATTTCTTCTCGTATATGTTATGGAGAAGATTTGAGTGGTGTTTAATCACTTTTGTAATGGCTGGTGAAGGATGATGATCAAACGCAAAAGTGCTTAATACACTTGTGACTTGAAAAGGGAACTTGCGTTGCGCTTATGAGCGTTTCACACGTCCCGTAAATATTGGCGAAGATCATTACAATTTAAGCATTAAATCCGTGTGGGAACTTTTTCATTTTTAATTTCCAACCCAATTGGACTGCCAGCGCTATTGTCATGGATGGGTCTAGCTGCAACCTCCATATTGGATAATAAGTACTATAATATATTGATCGACGTAAAGATAAGTTTTAAAAATAAATAAATAAAATGTCTTCCATCAAGCATTAAAAGTATATAGGAAGTTCTGGTATGAGAAGGGGAAAAAGGAAGGACGTGGAATAAAAGTCGCCGCTTGAATCATGTGTATAAGTATCGGATCGTGTTTGTGTACACACACAACCGAAATTAATGGTAATATTTTAATTAATTCCTTTTTTTTAATTATAAAAAAGTTAATTTATATACACGTGGATACATGTTTAACACTATCTACCAATTATAGGCTGAGATATCAATAAAAAAGAAGTTGCTTAATTTTTTTGACAATTAGAAGTTACTTAATTAGTAGCCACTTGATGTGTCATCCCTGTTATGTCTTGTGATTGGTGAATAGTGTAATAAGGTTTACGAAGAATGTGTATACTAATTAAACTCAACTATAAACTATGTTTAAATAAAAAAATTATAAACCGTGTGGATGGAATATATAGGGTGACTATCCAAATATAAAATGTAACCTCAATAAATTAATATTTGCATGTTCGTTGTTGTGTTAGTTACTCAGTGCTTCTCCACGAAGACGAGGATAATCAGAGATTACTTAAATCATAAGATTTTCGCGAACTGATTTAGTTGCAGAATTTCAATGATTCACTCGTTTTATCTCAATTCTTTAATTGGTACATGCAAATCGTGGTTAAGTTTTTTTTTTTTAGCAAATCGTGAATAAGTTTTTTCCCATATTGAAGGGCAAAACAGTTCTACTTTTTTTTATAAGCCAAACAGTTCTACTTGCATGTGATCATGTATTATTGTCGCAAACTTGCTTCAAACTTTTTATAATCAGTTTGTAATTCTTCCTATTATTTTTATCGCTATTTTGATCTCTCTAATTTCATTTTCCCTTCTTCTTCCGAATGATTCCAGAAAAATCAATTTTTGGGTTTTGCGGAATGTTTTGGTTTTTTATGAGGTTCTGGAAAATCAAAAACCTAGTTTTTCCGAAATGTAATTTTTTTAAGGTTCGGAAAAAATTAGTATTTTGGTTTTCCAAGAACCTTAAAAAATCAACATTCCAAAAAGTTGGTTTTTGATATTTTTGGAAGAGAAAAAAATCAGGAACAGTAAGGGGTATGTGAGTTTTGGGGAGAAAATAAAAGCACAATCATTTATTTGGAAGTATTTGGTCCAATTGAAGGGGTCCAAAGTTTATGAAACAACACCAAAAGTTTGATTTATTGCTAAAAAATCCCAAATGTGCCTTTGACTCATTGGAGATGCTCTAACATTTTTTTTTAAAAAAAGAACCTTTGACCTAACATGGCATATGTATTTTTTTGATACAGGATAGCATTTGAATTTTCACTGTCTCGCTTTTTTTACAAATTGGAATAACCTTGTGTAGCTTTCCATATTATCTAGCAAATTTCTATGCTTACAAAGTTACAATCACAAATTTGTTCATGCATTTACTTAATCCACAACATCATTGCTAAACAGCTTAAATTGGTTAGCATCAAGAACCAATTTCCTTATTGAAGAGAATGCACCCATGATTCCTGCACCCGTGAATACCACCATAATGGAAATGTTGATCCAATAAGTCAAGGATGATTTTGAAGGTTTGTATGTTATGTTGTATAGAAGCATAGGCAAAATGAAATCTAGAGGAATGAATCCAACAGCACCAACAACACCATTGATGTCTCCAAAAAATGGTAACATAGCTGCCAAAACCCCACAAAATATCATGTAAATTGTTCGAAGAATTAGTCGAGGAATTAGATTTCTTTTGGAAAATATCCCCTGCTTCACGTCAGCTGATTTCTTCTCCATTATCTCATAAGCAACTTGAGAATAAACCTGTCATAAGATGGGACTAACATTATTCTTTAGTATGGCTAACTAGGATCATAGTTTACTTTCAGAAAAGTTTACTACTCCGACTTTGGCCACGACATCATGATTTTGATACATGTAAAGTTGTCAAATTGAACTGTCCGACCCAATCTAGCCCACTAGGTCAAAACGTAAAAACGGGTTGGGCTGGCCCAACTTGGCTCAAAATAGTGGGCCATTGGACTGGTATGTCCCAATCCAACTTTTAGTAGAGCCCAGTTTGGCCCATGGCCATATGGGTTGGGCCAAAACGGCCTATCCTTTTTTGGGCCTCTATTTGGTGAGTGCAACCCAATCCAGAACACTGAGCCATCAGGCCAGTTCGTAGGGCTGGGCCATCAAGCCAGCTGGTTGGGCTGGCCAAAATTGACATCTCTAAATTTATGACCGCATTTTTCCATAAACCGCGACCATTTATGTAACCGAGATTTAAAACATGATTGTGATAGTTAAATAAAATTGGTCAATGCCTAATTTCAATTGAAAGTGAATTTTGTGTTTGAGCTTACCAGACCAATTGCAAAGAGCTGAAGAAGAACAAAGATGACACCAAGTCCAAGGACCCAAGTAGGAGCCAACGAAGGTCCTTCATCTGGCAACAGACTCTTTAAAATGTTGGAGCTGGACTTGTTTCCAAATACCCAATACCCAGAAACTGCAGCAGAGTAAAAAGTCACCAAAATTACTGCATAACACATAGTAAGACCTTTTACCATCTTTCCAGTGGCAGGAGGTGCTAGAGTCGCCTGTATAATTCATATGACATGGTTAACTAATCTAAGTTCAAAAAGGATTTGTCAAGTTAACTTTGAAATTAATTATTTCAACTTACAAAGAGGAAACAATGGATACTTACTTGAATCTCAGGTAAAATGCCATTACCAAATATTGCTGCAATTATGGATATGGATGTGAAGGCGCTAAAGGCCCTTGAGGTCTTCTTAGGTTCTAAGGAATAGTCCCTTGGAGGAGCATTTTCTGATGTACCTGCAAAAGTAAGCAAAACTTTGTTAAAAAACCATTAATTTTTTGGTTTGACAAACTAATAATTATGTAATCTTTTTTTTTTGTCTTCACACGTAGTGGCAAGTAGCACTCGTAAACTAACACACTCAAATTAGAGATCTAGAATTTGAACCTAGATCAGGAAATGATTTTTGAACATATATACCTGCATGAATACATGCAGCAACAACAATGATGGTGTAGCCCAAGGCGAGAAACAAGGAACACAAGTTGATGTGTCGCAGGGAATGGAAAGTGGGAAGCTGAGATAAGACTATCATTACCACTGTCACCATTGCTATAAAGTGGTACAATTTCAGGGATCCATGAGGTGAAAGGCTGGAGTAAACGATCTGCCATAACATAATAATGCAAAGGAAACACAGAAAAATTAATTTATCTAAATTAAAAGTTAAAAATTGAAATATTGAAACCAATTGCATGAAATGTTTAACACATTTATTTAATATTCTAAATCGTTATATTATTAACATAATAGTAAAAGATAAATGTCTCACTCCCAAGAGGTTGGCCAGCACAAGATAATTGTAGCGAGTTCATGTTCTAATTAGTGTTCTTGGAATAAGTAAAAATGTAATTAACTTGGAGAGAGGTAATGTAAGTTTCTTCTTAGGTGTTCAAAGATCTCAAAAGTTTTCTATGTTGGAACCAGAATCAGATTCACACACTCAAGAAGAAGATGGAATTAGAGGTAACATAATTGTATCCTCACTATATTGAATGAAATGATGAATTACATTATATATGTTGCACTTACAACTGAAAACGAATTTTATCAGAACTCCAACAATCAGCAACTAACTCAGAATCGTCTAACTAATTCACTTATTACAAAATGTTTTATGTGCCACTAATATTAGTTGTAATTCCAGAATTACCCCTTCTATCAATCTCTAATTTAGATTAATGTGTTATCTTCTTACCTTAAATTTTTGTGTATAAAAAAACCCAAATATAAATGTATGATTTTTACGGAGCAAAGAGGTCAAAGGGTCTCATAATCACTTGGTTTCATAAATTTACTAGCTTTGAATTGAAGTTAGTCATATATCATTTCCCTACTATTTCACCCACAATGGAGTTTATAAATAAATAATGTGTTATGTAGTATATGACAAAGTTTTAGTTTTTTTTTATAAGCAAAAGTTGTATAAATGGGAGTACAAGATCCAATTGGTAAAAGACCAAGGAGAAAAAAGAGCACCACAGAGAAATCAAAAGGGAAAATACAAAGACAACAAAAAATGAAAAACGTTACCAAGGTATCACTATGAGTAACGGTAGATGATGTCGCGTTGCTAGCACACCTAGCGCGCACCACAAAACCCAGCAAACTCCACCAAGAAACTTGGTCAATAAACCAAAAGAGAAACACAGCTCCAACACCACGGCCAAACGGAAGCACCACCAGCCATAAAGTTTTGGTTTTCAATAATTATAAGTGTTGAAATTTTCGTATCTTGAGCATTTAATTTGTTATGGAATGACTTTTTCCATATACACCCCCTTTTTTGATATCTATTCACACCCCTTGTAGGCCCCATATCAAAAGGGTCCAGTCCGAACATCAATGGCTCAGATCAAACCACTAGATCGGACGGTTCTGATTCATTGGAATCAACCTCACCCCACTCTATAAATACAACATTCATTGCCTCATTAAAGGTAAGCATTATCTCATTTATTACTCTGTTAAGACTACTCCACTGCATCGGAGTGACTTTGCAGGTACAACACCAGCAGGATCGGATACGGCCATTGACTAAGAACATCAACCACTAACTACCTCGGACCATCCTTAAAGGTTGGAATTACAGTGCAGAACATAATTAAAACCTAATTAATAACCAACAAGAGAATAACTCAGTTTTAAAGGATTCCATGAATTGCTCACCAAGTCACCATTCACCATTCACCAACAAAGTAACATGGACAGCTCAAGCAAATTTGCCTCAAAATAATTTCCACGCCGGTTAGTGCGGCATGACCCAATTAACAAATCATTACTGGTTAGTGCTGGTTAGTGCTGCTCCACGTCTTTGTGACTAATTTGTGCATAACAATTAAATCAATTTATTGAAACTAAGGTATTATTGCGAGTAACGGTAGAAATTAATCCTCCAATGTGCTGAGATTTATTTATGAAGTTAACATTTTCTAACAAATATTTTTCTATACACAACGACTAAGGATCGAACTCTTAATCAAATATTTAAGGAGTCTAAATATGTACTACTTGCATGCTATAACATGTTGGGACAATCAAATCATTTTTATGTTGAGTGTGTGGGGATGAAACTTATCATTTCGTATTGACAATCCCCTCAGCCACTGTCGGTTTGTCATTACGTGTTACATAACGTGGTTAATACACAATGGTACGTGACAGATTTTAACATTTTGTGTATGTTTAATAATTTCAATTTGAATTTGTCCGACCTTGATAAGTCCTCAAAAGTAAAAAAAAAAACAACTCCACCGAAGTTTATTTCTTATATAAAGAAAATACAAGTTACTTTCATAGATGCCAATATTCTATCTAGTGATTTGAGAATGATAAAATCAATGTGAAATGGCTTAAAAAAAGATAAGGGAATGATAAATGAATTAAAAATGTGTAGGTGGGCAAACCTCAAGGCACTGGCCCGCAAGGAGGATTGCCCCAACGCCAACTCCAGTGTTGATTGCCGTTTGGATAAAGATTACAAAATAGAACATCCACCCCGACCCTGTCATTATCATCTTTCATCAATAAATAAATAAATAAATAAAAAGCAACAAAGCAAAATTAAATCACAACTTTAGAACTGAGTTATTATTATGATTTATGAGTATCAAACTCACAATTAAACCTGCGCACATGGTTAGCCATTAATTAAATCATCACACATGGTTAGGCATTAATCTTTTTTGAACCGCACCAAAGAAATATAAAAATGAGGTTTAAGGGAATGAAGGCACTAATATTTGTAATATTTTTCTATAAAAAAACCTACACCGTAATTTAGGAGTAAATAAGATGGAAGTCAAACGTTTTTATCGAGTGAATGACAGTGTAAAAAATCTTTACACCAGCCATATATCTACCTATATATAAAGGGGATTCATTTTGTAACTGATATTTTTGGTGTCAGATTTTTCTGACAAAAATACCCTTATAACTACCCACTAACACTATTTCACTATATTGTTATTTATAAATTATTTATCTATTATTTTTATAACCACCCATCAACCCACCAACACATGAAAGACGGACCCGCCCTAGTATATATAAATTAAATTCAAAATAAAATACTTAAATGACTATCTAAATGTTTCTAGTTAAACAAGGACGGTGTGTAACTAACTAATAACTAACAACTCCGAACTGCAAGAAGCGAAAATGAAAGAAGTTATTCTCCTTTAGAAATTAGAAAATAAACTAATAAAGTACTATTGATAAAAATTAGTAAAATAAACAAAAAAATATAAAATTGACAATTTATTTATGGAGGAAAAAAAAATGACGACAAGCGTGCCTGTGTACGGTATTCATTGAGAGCAAGCAACGGTTGCATTGCATAATAATCACCTAATACGTCGGCGGCAAGTTCCCGGAAACGGATATGGCGGCGACCGGAGTTTTCGCAGTGTTCAAGCACTCTAGACATGAGGTAGTAAGCATAGAAGGTAACTACACCCATGATTGTTAGGCAAAAGATTCCAAGCCCCCACCCTAATCCTCTGAACGCATACGGCAGCGTCAATATCGTTGGCCCGACGATCGCCGTCGTTAAATGAAATCCCGCGTGCCACCATTCACCTATAAATTATAATTCATGTATATATATGATTGTAATGAAATATATAACATGTGATTTATTAAAGAGAAGAGAAAATAATAAAATTGTTGGACTTGCCTTTGGACTCGAGGACGAAAGTAGCTCCGGCGTCAGGTTGATTCTCCTCCGGCGGAAAGGGGTCCTCCTTTGCCATGGATATGGAGGAGGAGGAGGGAGGATTGGAGAATCAATTCAATATTGTATGTAACATGTGCAATACTATAGAAGCGGTGGCCGGTGGAGAGAGAGAAGAGAATATCAAAGATTGTTGAGACGTGTGTATCCGCCCTCGTGTGCCTTCATTCTGTTTTTTTTGGTTATATATCTATCTCTCGATATAATCTTTTTAATTCAACTTTGTTTTATTCATATTTAATAGGCGTACTCTGCTCAACAAAAATTCTTATTTTTCTGTCAAAAAATACAAGAATTCTTATTTTTGTGTCTATATTTATATAATTTACATATTTGTTCCTCCATTCAACGCATTTAGATTAATACTAAAAATGTAATAATTAATTTATTATAGGAAAATGTAAATTTTGACCATATTAACGAGGTGCTAATTATGGGGCATCTTTAAATTCTTGGGCTAGCCGTCCCGCCCTTTGAGATGTCTCGAATCCAGCGAGGGAATTAATCATTGCGTTCGGCGGTAAATACCCTGGTCACGACCAAAAAATATTAATGAGGTGCTTGCTAATTATGAGTTAAAATTCAAATTTGAATATGATATTCAAAAGAAGGATTGTGTGGATCAGATAATGGGGGGGCTTTTAATTAGGAATTAGGAATAATGTTATTGACAATATTAATGTTGTGGAAAATACTGCTCCCTCCGTTTCATATTACTTGTCGCTTTTGTAGAAAAAAATTTGTTTCTATTTAGTTGTCATTTTCAAAATTTAATGCGACATTGACTATTGTTTTGTCAATAATGCCCTTAACTGTTTATTGTAGGGAGAGATATAGATGAAATGAGATGAAAAATCATTAAAGGTATTATAGGTAAAAGAGAATTAATTGTATTGAAAGTAACAAAATTTATTAGTCTTATTAGTATGTGTAAAAAGTTAAAAAGCGACAAGTAAATAGGAACGGAGGCTGTAGAGTGTGCTAGTACTTGTTCTAGAACAATGCATGCATGTAGGAGGTAATATTTCTTAGGTTTTGATTTTTCTACCCACACATTTTCCTAAACTTCCTCATTTTCCCTTAACTTCAACAAATATTTCAGGCCTCACTCTAACGCACCTTCCGAAATTATTTTATAGATAATTCCGAATTATCTTATAAATAATTCCGGAATGTTGTTTAAAAAATCACTTTCGAATTTTTTTTTTACATAATTCCAGAATTATTTTTTTAAAAAAATATTCTGGATTTATTTATTTTAGATAAATCTGAAATTAAATTTTAATGTTGGTTATACTTTTAACAACGCTTGTTTGAGTAAGACCTCCTAAAGAGTAGATTCTGGATGGTGAGGAGTGGTTGTTATGGTCTTTAGTAGCACTAATTCAAATAAGCACCATCAAAAGTATAACTAAATTTACCATTTCATTTCTGAATTATGTCTATACATAATTTCGGAATGTATTTTTTAACGTTAGACATAAAGCCCATTTTTTTTTCGAAAATCGTTCTAGATTAACCTTTAAATCACACAATTCAGGAAAATCAAAAAAAAAATCTGGATTAAATTTTGATCATCTAATTGAGAGTAAGATGGGAATAAACAAAAATGTAGGGGCATAAGGGCTAGAGGTGGGGGTATATTTTAATAGCTAAGCGGCCCAGTTTGGTTTGGAAGTGAGAAAGAAAGCCTTCTCAAAGTGAGAAAGAAAGCCTTCTCAAAGTGGAGTGTTGGGCTGTTGGCCATCATGAGGGCCCAATGTGAGAGAATTTAAGGCTCGTACAACCCCACTTTACTCATTGTATACCCCTAACCCTCCGATATCTCTAAAATACTCTTACATGAAACGCGCTTCCAAACCGCCCACTTTAATGAAAATCAGGCAATTTTGACCAAAAAAAACGCGCTTCCAAACCCCACACTTCTAAAAAAATTTTAAAGGTTCGCAAGTTTGGAACCGTACCCTTTCGAAATCAAACTTCACCTGTGTTCTTAGCACCGGGAATTGCAAACTCACACATAGGTCCAAGTTGAAGTGTTTCCTTTCCATATTCATCCGTATCGCGAATTTTCCTAGAAATTTGACCTAATCCCGAGAATTTCCTCCTTACCTCATCGAATAATTGTCGCGATCTTCTTGCCTATCCCACCGGATTCACATCTTCCAGACTTAGGGATACAAATTGTCCTTGTAGAGTTGTAGTTTTTGATCTTCTTCCCCCTTTTCATTACCACATGTTCGGAGCAGTAGCTCTGGTTAACACTAATAGTCGTTGATGTATGTTTGTGAAGAACAGAGAAGTGTTGATTTTTGAAAATGAATTGGAAACTAGAAGATTTGAGTAGAAAATGGTAGTAGTTGTTGTTGTTGATGACGCTACTGGGATCATCATTCAGTGTAGTTGTTGAAAATCTAAGTATTGGGATATATGTGCTTTCCGCAGAAGAAGTTTCTAACTGTGTGGCTAAAGTTTACAGAACATAGGTTCGGGAGTTTGGTTCCGAACCGATACAATTCCAAACTTCTGAACCACTCGGTACTTTGGTTCGAAACCAAACTTCCGAACCTTCGCCCAGGAAAAAAAAGAACGTGCGTTTTTCATTAATGGCACAATTTGGTCTTTTCACAGAGAAAGGCTTCCTAGGTACGAAAGTTAAAGCTTCCCAGAAGCAGGAAGTGGTTCAAGAGCTTGCAAGTGGAGGGAGTGACGCGATGGATGATGTCTCGAAAGGGATGGTTCCAATTCAATCTCTGTCTTCATGGAGCACAGCTTTTTCAAGTGGGTCTGTGTTATGTGGAGAACAATCCTAAACAACTCATTGAATACATATTATTGCTGACAAGTGCCAAAATCAGAAACATATTATTGCTGACACTTATTTTGAATTTAAATTCTAATGTAAATTCGAATTGAACATAACAGATAATACTCTCGAATATCAAATAAAATCAAATGCTGCTGATACTACAACAAAGTACTAAGTAACCACATGTTCAACACAAATTTGAACATGCCAAGCTTATTTTCCCATCTCATTCATCAGTCTTCTGCTCCAAGAGGCTTGCAGCAACAGATTTATTGTATTCCTCAAATTCCTTCTTATATGCATCCATTGCTTCAGATGCTTTGCCACTCCAAACCTGTCTTTCTTCTTCACTCAGCTCTTTCCACTTCAACGAAATAAGGGCATTCAGGGAATTGGTATTGATCCCTGGACGTTCCCCTTGTAAACTCTTCCTCACTTCTTTGCTGAATAGAATATAAGATGATGCAGGCCTCTTAGGCTTGTTTGGATCACAATCCTTCTTTTCTTTCTTCTTTTTACCATTCAATTTTGTTTTCTGCATTATATAAATTAACCACAACACAATGAGGAAACCAAAGCCATAGCAAAAACTATTGTTGTGTGAAAAAAGAAGAAAGAAAGATTTCAACCTTGATAATATTTTCGGTTTTCTCCTTTTTCTTGAGCAATTGCAAGGCTTCTTGTTTCTGAAGTTTCATATTTTCTTCCTCTTCTTTCATGAGATTGGCAGCCTCCTCATCTTTTTTCTGTTTATAAGCCTCCATTTCTTGCACATATTTCTCCTTGTTCTTCTTTGCAATTTCCTCATAAGGCCTCTTTTCTTCTTCTGTCATGTTTTTCCATTCTTCTGATGTGACCTTAGAAATCTGAAAATATACAACCACACACACAAACCATAAAATAAAATTGTTATTCAATTAATGTTAAATAATATTCAGTTTTAATAATATAGAACAAAATGAATTTACTAACCTCCAAGACATTCTTGTTATCAGCAAGAAGAGCTGCTCTTCTATCATTAGTGAACAAGAAATAAGCTGTCATAGGATGTTTTGGTTTCAAAGGATCTTTCTCTTTCTTATTCTTCTTCTTACCATCTTTTTCTTCTGTCTCTTGTTTGAACTGAATATATTGTTCAAGCAATTCCATTGCAGTCTTTTGCTTTTGTTCTTCTTCCAAGAGCTTCATTGCTTCACTCTCACGTTTCTCCTTTGCAGTTACCTTCAAATAAGCTTCTTTTTCAGCTTGGTATCTTTCCTCATAAGGCTTTTTCTCTTCTGCGGTTACTGTCTTCCATTTTGCCCCTAACAAGGTTGACATGTCTTTGAAATCTGCCTCTGGATTCTCTTTCTTAATCTCATTCCATTGGTCTTTGCACCATAAAATGTATGGTGGAGATGGCCTTTTTCTCTCAGGGCACCCCTTCTTTTTCTTCTTCTCATTCTTTTCTTGTTCCTTATCTTTCAGAATGGAAAAGTTCTGCATCACAATGTTTAATCATATAGAAAATTACAAAATGATAAGAAAAGTTATAGCTAAATTTCAATTTAGTCCTTCTATTTTCAATTTAGTCCTTGATATATATCAATTTAGTCCTTCTATTTTGTAAAAAGAGACTAAGTTGAAACATTTTCTCAAAAATTAGGGATCAAGTTGATATATCTTAAATGTGGGGAAATAAATTGAACTTTTATGAAGTTTTAAGACTAAATTGGCTAATAACTCAGAAAAAAATACAAAAGAAAGATAAAAAGAAACAAAAAAGAAAAGATAGAGAATGAAAATGAAATGAACAAACCATGGTGGGTTTGAATTCCTTCAACTTGTGCAATTTCTTGAGTTCAATTTGAAGCTTTTCCTGTTCCTTGCCACGGATTTCCAGTTCTTCATCTTTCTGCTTCAAGATCTCATCTTTCGCCTTCAAGAGTTCCTCGGTCTTCTCCTTCTCGAGACGCATCTGTTGCAGTTTTTCTTGCATCTCGAGCAAGTCTTTCTCAAAAGATTGCTGTTGCTGTGTTTGTTGTTTCTTTGAGAGTTTCTTGGGCTGAGAGAGTTCAGAAATGGGTGTGTTGGCTAAGATGTTGGCTTCATTTGTTGATGGGGTTTTTTCTTTGAGGGCCTTTCGGCTTCCTCTAGATTTCTTTGTGGGTATTTCAGCAACTATGTCGGCCATGGTGTGAGATAGACAGAGAAACAGAGAAATGAACTCAGAAATTGAGATGTGTGTTAGAAAATTGGGTGGTGAGATTATTTATAGAAGGAGTGTGGTTCCAACGGTCGGATATTTCAAATTTGAAATAGACTGAAATGGAATAAGCAAATACAGTATTGCATTTAGAGGATTTAATGGAGTCAACTAAAATGGGTTGAATAGTTGTCAGAAATAATTAAAATGGGTTGAAAAGGTAATTTTCCAATTATTGTAAAAAAATTATTATTTGTTTACCTAATGTTGATTCTAATTTAAGTATTAATTAATCAATCCTTTTAAATGATATGCATAATAGTAACATTTTTTCACAAAAATCAAATATTTAAAATATAGAAACTTATTTTATATTTTATTTGAATATATTTTATTTTATATGCTATATTAAAAATATAGAAACTACATTTGATTTGAATATAAGTATTAACTACATTTTAATTAATTTATTGTTTTATGTATAGTAAATTGTCTCGAAAACGCAGGCTAACGGTAAAAACAAAAGTAAACATTATGTGGACGTTAAGAGCGTATATTTGAACTAGCAACGCTCCATTTTCTCTCTTCATATCCCCACCCCCGACAATAAGGACAAA